>CM060081.1:6194814-6787314 GCA_030533445.1 Cyprinodon diabolis | reverse complement strand
ATTTTCCAGAAAATAAAAAAAATTAAAAGATCTCAAACTTGGCACTAATGGCTTCCCACATGCTGGTATATTTACTTATTAAAAACGTGAGAGTTCCGGTTTAGTTAGCAGCCAAACTCACCGCTGGGTTCAAGGAATCCTCAACGCTCTGGTCTAACAAGGCTTCATCCAAGTCATCGTTTGCTTCCTGATGAAAAACAAATAAATTGGAAATAAATAAACCTGTTGAGAAGCGTTTGAAGCCGCGCAGGCAACCAAAGCGCAGCATCCATGGAGATCTCCAGCGCAACAAATGATGCTGCAGGGGGAGGAAACGCTGCTCAGCTCGTCTACTCACATAGAAATCTCTGATCTGTTTATAGTCCTGCCTCAGCTTCTTCGCCCTGACGGGGAATTCCTCCACGAAGCGGCAGCACTGGTTGTTGCAGACGGGGACGCAGCGCCGAGATTGGAAAACGGAAAGCAGGAGAAGGACGCACAGGAGGAGAGACCCAGGAGTCATGTTGCTGCTGCTGCTGCTGCTGATGCTGGACAGAGAGGAGCCTCGGGGAATTAAAGACACGGCTTGATTTTCAAGAAGACACCCCCCAAAAAAAGATGCTCCTTGCAGGATGTTGCTTTAGAGCTGAGATGTGCATGTTTTGGGGTTAATTTCTGCTGTCAATATATAGGGGCTAGAGTTTTCAAAGGGTGGAGACTTACAGGAAGGAAAACGGTTAAACATGTTTCATACATACAGGGGATTTTCTTACATGTGCTCCTCCCATGTCTGATAAAAAAAAAAAAAAAAGTATCCAGGAACCCACCACAATATTATCATTAAAACCATACTTTGGCCTAAGCTATGATATTAAACCAATTATATTTTTAGATTACTTAAATGCATTGCATTTTACTTTTAAATGCTTTTTTTCTCACTGTTTTAGTATTTATTTATGCTCAGTTGTGAAATATTAGTCATTACTGTTATAATAGTTGCTCTAATTGGTTATTTTTTGATGCATTTCTTAGTTCTCTTAAAACTGTTTTAGAGAACTGATATAAAATAGCTTTAGTTGGTTAAATCCAGTAAATATTTCAGAGTGTTTTCTTCTCAATATGAAACGAAAATGTCCCCCCCAATATGGAAATAATACTGAGTTGTGGTTTGAGTTTGATGACGCTCTGGATTCTCTCTGTGTGTCAGATGTACGTAAGAAAAGAAACGGCGGGTGGGGGAGAGTGAAGATGCCAGGCCGGTTTTCTGCCTTGTAATTCCACTATGTTCTATGACTGCATGCAGTAGTGAAGGAGAAATATGTTTTGAAAAAGAGAAACCACGTGAAGAAGTACATTTTCCTTCCCCCTCAGTGCTTTTTTGCACTCTATGGAATGCCCATTTATCCTCTGTTATCATCACCCTGTCTGCCCTGTTCACCATCAGCTGGAGCCTTTTTACATTAGGCAACCCTGGTTTTTCAAGAATTTTAAATTTCTGTTGATGGCGATGGGAAACCCTGCCTCTTATATGACCTTTGCATGGTTACCCCAGATTTATTAAACAGTTGTTTATTTTAAGAAATACATACAGTAAACAGAAAGGCCTAGTACACTCTGAACTCCAGCTAATGTGGAAACAAATTGCATCAGAAGGACTTTTTTATCAATGTGGAATTTGTTTTCTTTAGAAAGGCTGCACAGAGTTCAGTGAATCTCTGAATGAGCCTTGATCAATGAAAAAAAGTTAAGGGTGAATAAACAGCAAATATTCAAAGTAGAAGACAAAGCACACATTCCTCATCTTGTACTAAATAGACAGTAAATTATTATCTATTCTCCGAAACTGGTTAGAAGGTAATGAGGATGCAAGGAGGCTAATTGAGCCAACTTTCTTGTTGTCGTCTTTGATTTAGGCCAATGTTGGACAAGATCTTTGGGAAAAGCCGACTTAATTTTCTTGGCTAATTACAAAAAAATGCTGCCGTGACCTTAGTATGCTGGAGGACTTTCTAACTCAATCCTTTTTTTCCACTCCTAAAAAAATGACATCAAATACATATCTAGTGTGTTGATGAAGAGAATTGGACTCGGTATGTTCTGTTCTGTCCTTGAATCAGTTATCTTGAAAATATTGCTGCATGAGTTTTTATATTTCCCTCCCTTTTTCTTCTACCCCTTATCGAAATAAAGGACATCCAGTTTCCCTCAGTAGTCACCTCATTTTTAAATGGAGTCCACCTCTCTGAAATTTAACCTCAGTATAAAAGCAGCTGTTCTTTGAAGACGGAAGAGATTTGTTAGACAACATACTGTAAATAGTATCAGCATCATAGTGCAGGGAAGATGAATAGAACCGGTTCAAAGCATATTCATGTGCTGGAATAGCTCAAAGTCCAATAAATTCAGAAGAAATATTTAATTATTCTTTTATAAAAAGCAGGGAAATATGTCTTCTCATTATTACACTGGAAAAACGATCTAGAAATAAGAAAAAATTTCCTAAAGTAAGTTAATGTACCCTTAATTTGAGTAGGTAAAGGAAAGTTTGCCAATGGAATGAGTATTTTTGCTCTTAAAATAAGATAATTAGATAAAATGCACTTGAAATAAGACAAAGCAATTGTGTTTTCTTATTTTAAATGTAAATTGTCTTGTTTTATTGGCAAAGTGTCTCTTTTAACTCCTCAATTCAAGAACAAATGCACCTATTTTAAGAAAGAATGACGTATCTAGATTTCGATTTTTGATTGTAACACCCCGGAATATAATTCCCATCGTCTCACTGTTAGTTTTAACAATGTTTTTAGGGAAAGTTCCTCACAATGCTGAGTCTGTTTCAGCAAAGCCTTTATGTAAAACAAAGCAGTCAGCACAGAAACTGATCAGTTTCATGCTGATGCAACTTCAATAAATTGTTTTTAATCAACGGAAGGCTGAACTTCCTGATGAAAGCCCATGAGGCAAATTATATGAATGGAAAATAATGACTTTAGCAGATTGAAGTTCTTTTAAATGTTCTTCATTTAAAAAAATAAAACTAAAACAAAGCATTTCTAAAACTTACCATGTCAATAATTGAAGGGCATAACTTGATTACTACATTAGAAATGTACAACATTATAATAGATGATAGTGCTTCATTTTAGAAAGGGGGAATTTCTCAAATATGTTCTATTTACTTATTGCAAAAGACAAGAATATAAATCACAGTTCGTGGGATAAATCCTTTTTAGTGAAAATGTTATTTATCCAATATGTTATTATCTTGTGACTGATCGATCATTTCATTTGTCTGACTCCCACTCGATTTGAATAAAGCTATTTTCTAAATATTGGGTTTCAAACTGTTTCAGTGTGTGGGGGCAGGTGTATTTTAAGAATAATAAAAAAAGCAGCGATTGACAGGGGGTTGATGTGTTCACACATCAAGTGACCAGATAAAGTGAAGTGGGCAGAAAACCAGCTAATTCAGTAAGCAGGCTTTTAGTCAGCTCTTCACGGAAATTGCTGTCATCAGAGCTTTCGTGTTGATGAGTTGAAAA
Organism: Cyprinodon diabolis; assembly: GCA_030533445.1. NCBI lineage: Eukaryota > Metazoa > Chordata > Actinopteri > Cyprinodontiformes > Cyprinodontidae > Cyprinodon > Cyprinodon diabolis. The sequence continues at coordinate 6,783,793 of CM060081.1, read as the reverse complement.
TCTCACTGTGTTCAATATACGTATTCCCCCTTATGTAATGAGACGTTTTGGTTTCGTTGTTACGAAACAGTGATAAAGGTGGTCCAGTTAGAGTAAAGTCCAGCTGCAGAGTGAGTGATCTGCAGAATGGTCTCTCTTTTGAGGGAGGCCAAAGCTAAATCCCTCCCATCATGTCAAACAGTTGACTTCTGTGCAACGCTTCTGATCAATAAATATCGACGACGTCTCTCCTTGACCCTTTACAACCAAAGAGGTTTCTGATGGAGTCGCACGGGCTCCAACAATCCACCGTCAGCAGTTTTCCCACACATTACCGGAAACCACACATCCGATATTACAATCAGCTCAACACTTTTTGCCGTTATCACAAGTGGTAGAAAATGTTTTCAGGCTTCACAGTATACAGCTGACAGCTTTTAGGACTCTTCGGTGAGATTCCTTTTGATCTGCAGAACTGATGACTTGCAAAACGTTCTGCAGCTGTGCCTTTACATTTCCTCGGGCCATCTGCGTCACATTCTCAGTGCCTGTGCACATTTTGCTCCTACATATTGTATTTTCAAGATGTTACCTTTAGAGGAAATACATTTGTTTTTTACCTACAGAGTCACCGCATTCCTCTTTCACTTTCACACTGTTTGTCCATTCAACTGTTTCGGTGATTGTTTATGTTGACTGTTCGCTAGGATGGAAGGGTAAAAGAATGAAGGTTGTGTAAGCTTGTGGTGGCTTTTCTTAGTTTCTGTTGTGAAAGCTTCAAAGAAAACAGGAAACTCTACATAATGTACTTTTATAAGGGCTTTAAGGGTTGACTCCAACCTTGACCAGTTGTCCTTTGACAGCCACACATTCGTGGGTGCGGTCATATATCACATATTTAATCATTGTGGAAGGGAGTATGGCTTTTCAGGCTGTTATGCAGAAAAAATAACATTTGTTCATAGTTTCATTTGATCGAGCAACCTTATGGACTTCAGAAGAATTCCTTAGTCATATTGACTTATTCTCTGTTCCATATTCATGGTTGATTCATTACTGATAACACCAACTCCCTCTAATTTTAGTAATATCACAATAAGTTCCTTAAACCACAACAGAAACCTTATCAATTCTGCAAAACAGAGCGATGAACTTCACCCAAATAAAACCATGCTGAGCAAGCACCCATGGAGCAGAAAGACTAAACTTCTTTTTCCTCTGTCAGATTCAATTGACCCATGGTGCCATCAGTTTTGCGCTGTTAAAAATAGTGTAACTTATTTCTGTTCCATTGGTCTTTTTAATATTCAGTAGTCGGATGTGTTGCTGACTTTTTCCATGCTACTTTTAGTTTCTTTTGCATTCGAGTTTTTATGCATACGCAGATTCATGCATATGACCAGCAGCATTAAATAGTGTTAACCGCAATTAAGTAAGCACCGTTTGTTGTGACAGCTCAAATTTTCCCAAGGTTTTTAAAACCTTATGAATGCTGAATCAGTGAAAGTAATTCATATATTTAAAAAAAAAACCTTCCTGAATGCAAATAGAAAGTGAGTCACAGATTATTTTGGTCGATGTTTACTTTAGCAGTGGAATGATTGATCTCTGCTGATAACACTTCATTTTTTATGTATTTGTTGTGTTTAGGTGAAGTAGAGGTCAAGTTTGCAACCAAAGGTTGACGTGAAATGCCCGACACAGGTGATCTGTAGTATTTTGCACTTAAAGCGATTATATATGATCTGCGCAATCAGGCCAAAGATAGCCAACAAAATCCTTGGTCGATGTCAAGCCGTAATTGCTGGATTTCAAAAACTGGAAAGTTTTCGACACTTTGCGTCCTGCCAACCAATCAAGGGACGGGATCTGGCTGTGATGTAGGGTGTGTCACTACCTGATTCGTACAAATAGTACGATTAATACCATCATCACATTTGCTCATGCGCAACCAGATATACACATCCAGGTCGCCTTTGTACTTTGTAAACTTTGTATACTTTGTCAAATATACCTAAATTAAGTTGTTCCCTTCCTAAACATAGTAAGGGTACTAAACTCTAATGTAATAAAGGTCAATAATGTAAAAAATGAGAAAATAAATTCATTAAAATCCTTTCTGTTTTATCACTTCTCTGTACCGGAAATGGGATCTTACGCTACTTTTTCTGCTTTGGATTTAAACATAAATCTAGTTTTTTTTTTTTTAGTTTTATGTTTACCTTTTGTGTCAACCTTATGGTACATAGTGCATAATCTAAAGAAAGAAACAACTTAGGGCAGATAAACATGGTTCAATTATATTTTGCCGACCTACTCTGAGCATGTCTGATGATGATGTCAGAGAGCTTTTTAAATGAGAAAATGTAAAAAGCAGTGACTTGTCTCAGAAAAGTCATACTTTTTTTTAAAGATGTGTATTAGCATTAAGGATAGAAATAATTCCTTTTACCTTATTTTGCTGTCTCCTTAACTTTACTCTGCAGTAGATAAAGTGCTATCTAATTCCCTAAACTTCATCTGAAATGCTGCTGTGAGCTTAGGCTGCCGGAGGACTGCCTTTACTTTTTCTTCTCACCGTTAATATGATATTTTCAATTATGTTACATCTTGGTGTTTGATTCTTTCCATGGCAGGCATACTTTGCTAAGGGATTTTAATGTACTGTCCAAATAAATTAGCACTATCCCTCAGCTCCATCTTTTATCTTGACCTATGCAGTTAGAGCTTTTGCTGCTTCTACCTCTGCGCAATCTCTTTTATGTGACCACAGAGAGTTCTGCTTTTCAGGATCAGAAGTGTCTTTACACTCTTGAACGTTCTTTTTGGCTTTCTTAGGAGCCTCTCTTCTAGGTTGATGTTTTTAACATGCTGCCCAACCCCTCTATTAATCTGTTATGGTAGACTTCCTGAAATCCACCACAAAACCCTCTTTAATTTTATCTGTGTTTAGAAGAAGACTATTGACTGAACACCAGCGGGTCACGTGGTGGATTTCCTCTCTGTATTGAGCCTCGTCATTGTCTGTGATGCACCCCACCACATTGGAGTCTTCTGCGAACTTCACGAGCAGTTTGGTCGAGTGGGTAGCAAAGCAAACGTGAGTGGACTGAGCACACAGCCCTGGGGGTTCCCCGCATTTATCCTCAGTGCTTCTTGTAGCTACCTTGGATTGTCTGATATCAGTCTGAGGTTTACCCTATTTCTCACTGTCAGCTGTGTTTATCTGTGTTTTTTATATTTTTGCTCTGACAAAGTGCTCTAGATGAATGGCTTTTAACTGATGTCATAATGTGTTTGCTTGCTTATTTTGAGTTATTCTGTGACTAGCTATTATTTACAGAAAAAAATCACGTTCCCTTTCTCACCTGCCATACAATGCAAAAACTATCTAGAAATAAGTAAAAAGTTTCTTAAATTAATTGAATTTACCATTAATTTGAGAAGGTAAATAAGAGGATTTACCAATGGAATTAGTATTTTACCTCTTAAAATAAGATATTTCGATAATTTGCACTTGAAATTAGACAATGCAATTGTTCTTTCTTATTTTAATGTAAATCTTATTCCATTTGCAAAGTGTCTCACTTACCTCCTCAAATTGAGAAAAAAAGGCACCTATTTTAAGAAAAAATGACTTTGCAGTGTACTCCTTAATAAGTGGCCAGATGATGACTTAGACTCCTCTACTCTGTACTACAATGCTCATTTTTTTATTTTTTGCCTAATTTGGAAACAATGGGCTCACATGTTAACATACACGTCAGCCTTTTTTGAAATGCTTTTTCTGTTTCCTGTTTTTACTGAGCAAGCAATCTTCTTTTGGAAGCTTGAAAAACACCCAGATGCTGTATAGCTTATGAATAATACCTACACTACATTCATTGTTGTACTGTTAGATATATGATAGTTAGAATTAAATATTAAGAAAAGATGTTAACTTGAAATGAAAGTGGTTTAATTACAGTTAAGTATTTGATATGAACTGTGTTTTGTTCATTAAACCAAACATGAAAAACATGGTTCCTTATTGAGAAAAACTTTCAGGGTGCTTGTGCTCCAGAAAAAGCCTGCATTAACCTATTTAAAATTACTTTGGTGAAGTTATTCTAGTTCCTGTACTCTCTTTATGTATCACGTCACTAACAGTATCACATTGAGATAAACATCAGGTTTTTTTTTTTTGTCTTTTTGTCCTCTATTGTCAACAGTTTTATAGGTAATGTCACATTTTCCTTAAAAACCCTTTAATACATTTAGGAAATCATGGAATATTGATGACAAGATGACAAGGTCATACTCCAGCAAAGCATTCCCAAACCATGATAACTCTACCTCCGGTTGTCACAAAATGATGTTGTCTAATGTCTAATTAATCACAATTTTGGGCTAAAACTGATCACTGATCAAGAGGACCCTGTCTATGTTTTCTCTTAATGCAAAACTAACTTACATTAATGTAGTTTCTGAGTTTTGAGTGTCTGTTTTCCTGATAGGTGCTAAGAACAGTCCGTTTTACCTGGAAGGACTGTTGACCTGCCACATCTAAATCCCCAGGCTTTTCTTAAGTTGATTTACAGTCAATAATTTGTAAACCTGAATAGTCCAAAGAGACAAAGTTTTCATTTAACAGGTGTGGAGTAAAAAATTGAAATACGCCTGTTCTTAGCCTCACAGGCTCCAAACGAAATCATGAGAGATAAGAATTAGTTACACATCTTCCTTCATGGCGTGAAGGGGAGGACTGTTGTTTTAAAGAGATCTGTCTGGCCAGTGAAAGATATATTAACCTAACAGTGAACGGCCTTGATGAGCTCAAGTTATTTCTTGTTCAAATGCTAAAGTGTTAGAAAGTTCTTTATGAAGGGGGTGGGTTGGTTCCACTGGGGGGAGTGTGTGTTGGATTTTTGTAAGGTATAAATGTATGTACTAAGGTTGCCTCAGTCAGAGCTATATCTCTCCATCTGAAGATGTTAAATAAATTTGAACCTTTTTTTCTTGCAAGAACTGCCTCTGTCTCAGCTTCCTAACTCCACACAGGTTAGATTTGAGAGATCCGTATTTTAGCCATCACTTTGTTTTCTCTTGAAGTAGTTGGTTTGCCTACTGTATGAGGTTTATTTGTTGTCAGTCGGCTCATTGTTACTTCTATTTAAGTGAAAAGAAATCAAGGGGCAACTGAACCACAAGCCCGGGCAACCTCAGCCTATTCCTCTCGGTATGTAGGAGCAGTGACTCTACTCCAGTGTTTTTCAACCCTGGTCCTCAAGGCACCCTGCTCTGCACCGCCCAATCTCAGACACTCTAGGGAGGAAAACACAGGTAAGTGACCACGATAAACTGATATATGATTATCTGTGTTGGTCACTTACATGGTTTAACAGTCCAGACCACGAGTGTCCCCTGGAAGCTGATACTGGTGAGGGATCCAGAACAGACAGGAACAGATAGAAACAGGCAGGATCCAGATCAGGCAGGAACAGAAACAGGTGGCAGGATCCAGACTTCCAGGCATCCACAGGCTTCCAGGAGGGTTCAGAGTCTGACTGGGACCAGAAGCATGACCAGGTGGTCACGCACAGGAGCAGACAGGATCAGGTGCAGACAGGCAGGCACAGTGGAAGAGGGTAGCCGAGACAGGATGTAGGAACCGGAACTTGAAGCAGGACTTTAAACTGGTCTCCTCCCTGGAGCCAGGCTTACTTTGATAAAAACTGAACCCCCCCCCCCATAATGAGCCAAAAACCCAGAGGACTCCGTGGGGGAGGAACAGTGGACAATCAGGAGACGAGACAAACACTTTTTTTATTTATTTAACCTTTATTTAACCAGGAAAGTCCCAAAGTAACTCTTCTTCCAGGGAGTCCTGGCCAAGAAGGCGGCTTAAAAAGTTACATTAACATAAAACCACAGGAGACAAGACAACCACAGCTACATATCATCTAGGCAAAATTAAACACAACACAACAAGATTGGGCATACACATACAACCAAAAAGCAAACAGCAAACAAGGCATCCAATCAAAAACAGTTGCATCTGTCAGTTAATGACACTAAACACTAAAACCCTCTTTCCACTGGCAGCTAGGATCCAGGACATGAACCAAATAAAACTGAACAGAAAGACTGACAGAAAGACAAAGCAATGATCGGGCGCTGAATGCTCAGGTTGAACTGAATATAAACCAGAGGAAACAGGTGAGAGGAATAAATCATAATGAGGCAGGGAAGGAAGAGGGCAGGTGAGAGGAATGACTAATTAGGGAGGAGCAAACAGGCCAGATCATGACAACTTGAGTCAACACAGATATTGCAACTATATCAAAAAGGACGTTTGTCTTTAAATAGACTTCCTTGACTCCATGAGCTGTTTTTTTTTCTGTGTATTTAGTGTCAATATCTTATATGACTAAGGACTAAATCAAGCCCTGTGTATCTGTGTGTCAGTTTTCTGTTAATCTATTAGTTTATAAATCGCTAAATTGATCAGCACCTAAATCGATCATACATAACAGATTTGTTGTTAGTGTATCAACCTCCCAGACCACTCGGGTCCTCTGGTTCAAGCCTACTCTTACATCCAGAACTAGAACCAAATATGGAGAAGCAACATTTAGTTCCTATGCTCCACTTATCTGGAACAAACTCCCAGAAGGTTGGAAAAGTGCTGAAAGCCTGAGTTCTTTTAGGTCATTGTTGAAAGGCCATTTGTTTGGCCCCTAGACCTGGGAAGATAGTGTATGTATGAGGAGTGTAAAGTGTACACTGTGCTATGCTTTCAATCATTGCACACAGCTACAACTCAAACTGTACAATGAAACTGCAGGGTTTAAAAGTTCACAGCTCACAATCTTTGTTCTCACACTGTATGACCTGATGCTCTGATGCGAGCTACCTGCTCACACTGCACGTCCAAAAACCAGACGTCGGACTAAGTGCAGAGAGATGCCGCTGGTCGGACTCATCAATCTGGAATAAGAAGAACTCCCTTGTTTGCACATGTGCAAGGTTCTGCTAAATTGGTTTGTAGGTCTGCTTCAACAGCATGATTTGTCCATGAATACTTCATGACGGCCGACTGAATTTCAAACATGTTTAATTTTCTCCTGACCTTAGGATTCCTGATCGGGAGATGGTTGTGAGAGGCTGATCGTCCCTCATTTCCCTCCTGTATACTACACCACACAGGACGCACAACGAGGCTGAAGTTTGGCCGAAAAAATTGTCCATGAGTGCTTGCCTCTCCCCTCCTACTGGAACATCGTAGGCCCCAAGTATGAGCAGGGCCTGTATCCTCCACCTTCTTATGCTCCTCGTTAATAAGAGATGCCTGTGTCTGCTGGCACCCTGATGGTTCTCTAGTCACGGGGTCTAGTAGCCTGATAAACCAGACTAAATGGGAGATGAAAGGTGTTATTTAGTCTGGCCCCGATGAATGAGACATTCAAACCACTGTCTGTGCCTATTGGCCAACGCTCTGACCAATGAGAGCACTTACTGTGACGTAGTAAGCGTGACAGCCTGTCGGTAAAACGGAGAATAAGTCCTTCTCAAAAATGAATGAGCGTAGAGCCTCTCCCTGCTCACGTTTCAACAAAAACCCCAAGTCTAATCCCTCCAAAAGTGATTCCAAAGCTGATTGAAAAATCGGCATCATAGCCAGCGGTCCTTCACACAAGACTATGGCGAGAGAGGGCCGCTGCAGACGGGCTGCGGTTAGCCCTGGCTGCTGTTAGTTTTGGAGCTCTGCCGGTTTCCGCTGTCCTCACAAATTATTAGGAAATTGTTTGTTAATTGCACATTAAATTGGTAAATGGACCATATATTGATGCTTGAAAGTATAATTTTCTCGCCTGAAATTATCTTAAAACATACTTTTATTGGACAACAGAAAGAGAACTTTTGACTTTCAATGGAGGGCTCCATTGAAAGCTGCAGCTACCGCAGTGCATGTTACTGTTGCTCTTTTTCCAGTGTCGTGCAGCTTTGTCGTCACGGCCTCAAAACCCCGCCCGCTTTGCATCAAGACATTCAAAACACATCTTTGCATTGTGATTGGCTCGCCAGATTTAGGGCCTGGGGCTTTGATCAAGGCTAGACCAACTCGCAGACAAAAATGATTTTGGCCGCTGGCGGGTGGGGCTAGTTTACTAGGCTAGTGGTCAGGCATTACGTTGGGCACTCTCTCTTTCCTCGTGGCTGACAGACCGGGCCTGAGCTTCCCCTAGTGGAGTCCCCACTAGGGGGTTGTGTGTCCTTGGACCCTTGGGCTCTCATGTTGGTCCATTTTGGGCGTGAACTGCTGCTGGCGGAGCCCATGGGCTCACTGCAGCAGTCCTGTGGGACTTCGGCACTATGGCTCAGCAGATGCGGAAGGGCAAAGTACAAGAGGTCGCCAACTTTCTGCAGAGTCAATCTCCTCATACCTTCAAGCTTAATGTGGCCTTCAGATTAGCTCAAGAACAGAGAGATTCATGGAATGGGTTACCTTGGTGGAGCAGCTGCATCCAAGCCAAACCTCACCAGGCGCAATTCAAAGCGTGAGATGCAGTGGTGTAAAGCACGGCGCCACTGGACCTCAGAGCAGTTGAGGCATGGAGTTCTGGAGTAATGAATCGTGCTTCTCCATCTGGAAATCTGATGGATGAATCTGGGTTTGGTGGTTGCCATAAGAACAGTCTTTGTCTCACTCCATTGTGCCAAGTGTAAAGTGTAGTAGTGTGGGGTTGCTTTTCCAGGAACTAGGCTTGGCCCGTTAGTTTCAGTGAAAGTAAATCTGAATGATTCAGCATATCGAGACATTTTGGACAATCCCATGTTCCCAACTATGTACCAACAGTTTGGAGCTGCCCGCTTCCTCTTCCAACATGACTGAACCAGAGAACAAAGCAAGGTCCATAAAGACATGGATGGCAGAGGTTGGTATAGATGAGTTGGCCTGCAGTCCTGAGATCCAGCCTTCATCCAACATTAGTGTGTGACTTAAAGCCGTTCTAGCTGCAAGGGGTGGAACAACTTCACAATGAACCTCTATGGATTAGGAAAGGGACGTCATTGAAGCTCATATGTGAGTCAAGACAGGTGAGTGAAAATTGTTGGCTAAATAGTGTATATTTCACAGAATTTCAGATGTTAGGAAGCCATGATAATTAGATTAAGCTACTTTAAATGTATACATATCTCACTTTGAAATAACCTCAATGCATGACGAGAAATACTGATACTATTAAACTGCCTTTGAACAGCTACTGCCTTTTCAAAGAAACCTTAAGAAATCGTCAAAACATATAATAAAAGGTTTCACAACTACCACTTCCTCCTTACTGATGAAGACAAAACTGAACAGTCAGTTTCTATCACTTTTTACTCCTAAAGCTGACATGTCTGAAGAGCCACACACGCAACACCTCTGTGTCCTGTGTGGAAACGACGCTTCATGCTTATTCAAACACCATGGAAATCTGGATGAGAACTTCTGCTGTTAATGTCTTAATGTTACACCGGAAAAACAATCTGCAAATAAGTTAAAATTCATTAAATTAAGTGTATTTACCCTTAATTTGAGTAGATAAATGAGTTTGCCAATGGAATTAGTAATTTTACTCTTTAAATAAGATCATTTGATAATATACACTTGAAATAAGACAATGTAATTGTGTTTTTTTTATTTTAAATGTAAATTCTCATGTTCCACTGGCAAAATGTCTCTTTTACCTCCTTAATACAAGAAGAAATGCACTTATTTTAACAAAAAATGACTTATTTAGGGTTCGATTTTTTCCAGTGTAACAATTTTAATCCAGCAAAAAATACAATCTACAAGTTTTTTTAACCTCAGACTCCTTCTACAGTTACTGGCACAATAATGACAGTACTTCATAAAGCCGTCACAGAAGCCACTTCTCTAACCTTTCTTTATCTTGATCCTCTGGTCACACCACAAGTTTCCTACAGGAAGTCCGGGGACTCAGTTATTCTTTCAGTCTGGCTCTGTGTCTAGTGGACCACTGTCCTTTAGCTGACTATTGAGTCTATTGTATTCTTTGATATTTTTTCAGTGTTATTGTATTCCAAAGTGTTCAAGATGTCGGGTCTCTCCTTAAGGAGAAAGAGGCCCAGAGCATCATAGATGCTGCTTCACACATCAGTTGCTTTTCCATTCTTTCAGACTCACCTTGAGGTTTTGTTTTTCTTGGCCGAAAACCTCAATTTCAGTCTGACTAATAAGATCAAAGTGCAAATTCCAGTTAAGTTTTAACATTTACGCAACATTATTATCGAAAGCATGCTTTGCTCTTTGGGGAACCAATTGGGGAATATTTTAACAACTTTAGTCATTGCCCAAAGCAGGTGGGTGTTTTTTTAAGTGACACAGCTGTATTAGTCACTATGTTCTACCTTATTGATAAATCTTATTCATCACTGAAATACAGGTAAAGTTTGGTTAAAAGCTTCAAACCAAACAAGCTTCCTAATGTCATGCAACCATGTTGTATTAGTGAGTTGACCCACAAGGGTTTCATCATAGTGGTCATAAAGTATTTAAAACATTTTTATAGGGAGATTTTACTTACGTAAAAGCAAAACTATAAAAAAAATCTGGTCATACAAAAGAAAATTGCTATTAATTTTAGGCGTCCTGCCATCTTCTTTGGCATACACCCTGATTAATGACCCAGCTTCACTATTTTGCCTGAAAAAACATGTTTCATGGTTTTCAAACTGACCGAACAACCTTTGAAGTGGGACCCAAATAGTAGCTGTAAAAAATGAAGGCAAAAGTGAAGACCATAGAGCAGGGGTGGGTGCCGCGAGGTCACTACGGGGTGCCACCTAGAAGTACCTCGAGGTCACTACAGGGGTGCCGCCTAGAGGTACCGCAAGGTCACTACAGGGGTGCCGCCTAGAGGTACCGCGAGGTCACTACAGGGGTGCCGCCTAGAGGTAACGCGAGGTCACTACAGGGGTGCCGCCTAGAGGTACCGCGAGGTCACTACAGGGGTGCCGCCTAGAGGTACCGCGAGGTCACTACAGGGGTGCCGCCTAGAGGTACCGCGAGGTCACTACAGGGATGCCGCAGGATTTTTTTCATAGATTGATGAGAGTTTTATATTGAATGCACATTTTTACATTTTAACAATTTTGTAAATTTATTTTGATGTAGGCAAATATATTCTAAGACAAGGGGCTTCATTTTATGTTTTCTTTACTACTTTGAAAAAATGACAGAAAAATAATTATTATCAAATAATGCATTTCAGTTGAGGAGGCGTGGCGGCATGACTTGTAGACAGCGTCGCTATGACAGTGTCCGCGGTGGAGGCAAAACAACAATGGACAAGTTTGTGGAGCGAACCAGTTAAGATCCTTCGCGTCTGGACACACCAGAAGTAACTCCTGAAGAGTCAGGGGGAGCAAAGAGGCCAAAGATAAGACACTACGATGACAGTTATCTCAAATACGGATTCTTCTAGAGTGGGGATGCTACGTGTCCCACACCTGTATGCCTAATCTGCAGGGAAACGCTAGCAAACAACGCTATGGCACCTAGTAAACTGTCAAGGCACTTTGACACAAAGCACCAGGACTATAAAAATAAAGACATTGATTTCTTCAGAAGGCTAAAATCATAAAATGCCACACAGAGTGAACCTATGCGGTCCCATGTTTGTGTGTCAGAGAAAGCACAGAAGGCTAGTTATATGGTAGCTGAAATCATCGTTAAAGCTAAAAAGCCGCACACCATTGCAGAATCGCTAATTTTACCGGCATGCAAAAACATTGTTCAAATAATGCTAGGACCAGACGCTGCCAAAAAATCGATAAGATTCCACTCTCTGACAACACCATCAAACGCCGCATTGATGATATGTCCGCTGACACTGAAGCTAGTCTCTGTGACAGACTAAGACAGAGCGGAAAATTTTCACTTCAAATAGATGATTCCACCGATGCAAGTGCCGTTTGTCACCTGATCGCTAACGTGAGGTACATCGATGAGGACCGCATAACATAAAACTTCTTATTTTGTAAGGCACTGAAAAATCATGCCACGGGTGATGAGATATACAGGGTCACAAATGATTACTTCATGGAAAATGGCCTTAACTGGCAGATGTGCGCAGGTATATGTACTGATGGCGCTGCGTGCATCACAGGCCGAGTTAAAGGCTTTGTGACGAAAGCAAAAGAGAGAAATCCCACCATAAGAGTGAAACACTGCATGCTCCCCAGAGAGAGTCTTACTGCAAAAAACGATGCCCCCCTGATCTCACCTGATCTCACTGAGGTTTTTTTAATTGTCAACTACATTATGTCCCGCCCGCTTAAGACACGACTATTTGGCGCCCTCTGCAGTGAAATGGGATCTGAACATCTGGGTCTCTTATTACACACTGAGGTCCGATGGTTGCACAGTGAACTGTCAATGGACACATTTTGGCTCTGTGTAAGACAGGAGTATCCCTCTATTTTAGAAAGTGCCATCAGTGTGTTGATACAGTTCCCCACCTCCTACCTTTGTGAATTGGCTTTCTCCTCTCTGGCATACATGAAAAATAAGCTGAGGCAAAGGCTCTCAGTAGAAGAGGATCTCCGTGTTTCACTTTCCACAATCCCCCCTCGCATCAACAGACTGTGCAGTCAGAGACAGGCGCATGTGTCCCATTCAAACTGACATAGACACCATTTTTTGCAATAGTACAGGTATTTGTTTTATATGTTCTGGTTATATTGGCATAACTTATTTCAAGTGTTTTTGAAACTAAAATTTTATGTTAATATATCACCATTTTGAATATATTTTGTTTATTGAGGAAATTGCTGATCTTTGTTGTTGTTACAATCAGCTTACTATTTTAATAAAACAGTTCTAAAAGTTCCTACATGCTGTTATGCTTGACATTACAAAAATATTGCACAAATGAGAAGGAGAATGTGAAATAAATGATATAGGGGTACCACGGCTGGGTGGAAAAATGTGTAGGGGTACCTTGAGCCAAAAAAGTTTGGGAACCACTGCCATAGAGGCATATTTGCTTGGTTTTTTTGTATTTTTTATGTAGCAAACAGCGTGAAGAACTGAACCACCAACACTCAGGGTCAGACAAAAAAATCAAAAACTGTATTAGAAAAAGAGCTAACAATAGTAAATATTCATAAACTAAAAGAAAGTAAAAATACCTTAAACACATTCTAATAATTATTTGAAGATATAAATTGAAATGAAATCCTGTCAGTGTGCCCCAGGGCAGCCGTGGCTACAATCTCTTGCCAGCTTCAAAGGTTGAATACAGTTACTGAATATAATGTAATCTCTAAAGAGTCTCCTGACTTAAAACATTTCTATGAAAATACACTGGAAAAACTCGAAATTCATTTTTTTTTTAAAATAAGTGCATTTTTTCTTGAAATGAGGAGGTGAGTAAGACATTTTGCCAATGGAACAAGACAATTCACATTTAGAAGAAGTAAAAACTATTTTATATTCGTTAAAGACATCTGGATAATGGATGAAATGATTGGTTAAGAAAGAGCCGAGATATATATGAAATGTTACAATTTTTTTAGTTAAACTTTACATTCATGTTAAAATGCATATCATTAATGTTAATTCTTCATAGCGCAACTTTCACATACATAATATACTGTAGTTAACTAATGTAAATAGTGTATCAGACAATTCAGTTCAATTCAGTTTATTTATATAGTGCTAATTCACAACACATGTAATCTCAAAGCACTTTACAGTTCACCAGACCAGCTTTCTATCTAAAGAAAACCAGTTGATTGCATCGACTCATGGACTCGAATACAATCCCTCACACTAAGCATGCTTGGAGCGACAGTGGAGAGGAAAAACTCCCTTTTAACAGGAAAAAACCTCCAGAAGAACCAGGCTCAGTGTGAGCGGCCATCTGCCGAGGCCGACTGGGGTTCAAGGAGACAGAAGCAGAGATACAAAAAGCAGCTGTAAAAGGCGGCCCCGCCCAGGAAACACAGCCAGGCGGTCAAGCTCCGTCACAGCTCCCATGTCAGAGGATGAAGAGAGCACATCCAGCCAGTCACAGTCATTGAAACAGGACTACACTGGAAAACAGGCCGATCTTGAACATCTATAAACAAAGGTGTTGATGGCAGCAGAACAGCTTATATTTCTCTCCAGGATGGAGTCACAGCCAAACAGAAACAGACAAGATGAAGCTACTACAAGAAAAAGCAGAGAGAGCAGAACATTAGACATTGAACGAACAGATTCTGCATAATGAGAGAATAGAGATAGAATGAAGTAGAAAGATGAAATAGGGGTCCCTATTAGGGGTGTATATAACAATCGTTTCGTATCGATTAATCGGTCCAACAGCCGACGATCCGATGCTTCGATATGTCTGCAAGAGTATCGATTCATGTTTTTTTTTTTTCCTCCGATCTATTTTTATCCATTTGCTCCTGGGCGTAATTCTCCCTGCCGTGATGCGTTGGCGCTAAACCTATTTTGCTCTCCTACCTCGCTTCCTGGTTATACTCCAGCAGCAATGTGTCACAGTGAGCTTGACACAAACATTTTAGACTTATGCTCAATATTGAAACGTGGTCTGTGCTACACACTATGGGTCTAGATACGGCCGAGGCGATGAGGAAGTGGGGGCGAGTTTAGTTCCACAATGGAGCGACATGAGGGCCAAAAATTAGGAGATCCAGGTGGAAAAAGGGTCCCAGCGTTCTCGCGCACCTTTTTCTTCTAGCGGGTCAAACTTCATGAGTTGTTTTCCACAATTTCGGTCATAAAAACAAAACAAGCCGGCGTCCTGTTTGTGGCACTGCGTTCAGCTACAATTTGGGAGAGGTGCAGCGGAGCGTCTGTGGAGGGGGCGGGGACATCTGGAGTCGAGGTATTGCATTGCACTCATTGCGCTGATTTTGTGCAGTATTTTTTATATGCAAGGCCTTTCAGAATCTATACCGTAGGGGCATTATTATTTTTCAGTGAATGAGGTTTTAATAGGAATAGGTGGAGTGCAACTTTTCTACTTCTGTTATTTGCTGTTGTTTCTCAAATAAAATGCATAACGATATCACAGCTTTCAATGATTTATTTCAAATTTGAAACATTGTCTAGCGTGTAAGATGGAAAAAAAAAAACATGAACCAATGAATCTAATCGTATCATGGTGTATTCTTGAGTATCGAAAATAATCGAATCGTTGGGTCAGGAAATCGATACTGAATCGATCGCCATGATGGGTGTGATTTACACCCCTAGTGCCTATGTCCTCCCGATGCCTAAGCCTTTCCAACACAAGTATTGATCATGTGATCTCAAATCAGCTTTCATATGACAACATAGATCACTTTTCTTCAAGAAAGACTGGGAGAGTAAAACTGTAGCAGGAGATGAGGTTGACTAGGAGGGGCAGTATTAAAAAATACCACTAGAGGTCTCTGTCGTTTATTGTAACATAATATATATACAGTGTGTGTGTATATTGTTGTGCCAATGCTGGTTTCTTTAGTACCTTTTGGGACACAGTATTTTGTGCAGTGTCTTATTTATTATGTCACTTGCTTACAGTGTTTTATTTTGTAGATAGTTCAATATTGCACGTTGCAAGGGATGCTGAAATCAAAATTTTGTATTATTTATTTCTAATTTTGACTTTATTGCCTTATTGCATTGTTTTTTTTAATGTTATTTTAATCAGGTTTCATTGTTCCTCGATAAAAGAAAAAGTCAAAGACCAGCCTATTCAGTTTTTTTTTTTGTTTTTTTTTTCACGGCTTAAACTGCTCCAAATACACAATATCTGAGAGAGTGTTGGGAGAGGGAAATAGATACTGTCATCTCAGAGGATGCTGAATTGAATATCTTTAAAAAAATCCACACATGTTCATTTAATTTAAGGCACCAGCTAATTCAATAAAAGGTTGCACACAGACTGTTATTAAAGCTGCATTCATTCTTCTCATCCACTTTTACACCGTTATGCGAAAAATGATGGCATATTGGCTCATATATTCTGGTTTTGCAACAAACTACTAAGATCACTGAAAATAATTCTAATCTAGATAAGTCAATTTTTCTTAAATTAAGTGCATTTGTTCTTTAATTGAGGAGGTAGTTGAGACACTTTGCCAATGGAACAAGACAATTTACATTTAAAATAAGAAAACAAATTGCATTGTCTTATTTTAAGTGAATATAATCAAATTATCTTATTTTAAGAGTAAAAATACTCATTCCATTGGCAAATTATCTTATCTACCTGCTCAAATTAAGGGTTCATACACTTAATTTAAGACATTTTATTTATTTCTAGATTGTTTTTGCAGTGATATTGGTGCAAGGTCTTTCACTGCTATTCTGAGGTGTATAGACATGATCTTCCCTCCTTGGCTAGTCTCACCAGCTTGAAACTCTTAATCAGTGGTTAAGATCCTCGATGAAACCAATATGGGAGGATTATTAAATCATTTGCAAAGTCTGGGACAAATACAAGAGATTTGGAGCTTAGCTCACTGAGCTCATAAATAATTTACATATGGAAAGAATACGATTTGAGATTTCAGGGATATGAGACAGACATCATCATACATTGTCACCATTTCTTGACCATATTACACATAGCCCTCGTGACACCTCAAGGTTCCGATTGTATCTGAATATTTGTTAGTTGGTAATGTCTTAAAAGTTTTTTGCAGATTACCACAGAAACTGTTGTTGTGGGGTACAGCTTTTTATGTTTTTTATTTATTTATTTATTTTGTCTTCATATCCTGCTTTGATGGGAAGAAGGGGGTCATTGTTTGGGCTTTTATGTAACTGGATATAATGAAAATGAATAAAGTATAAAAAAAAAATAATGACTGCATTTTGTTAAAATGTACTGGTTTAAATACAAACAGTTCAAATGCCAAATTAGAAAGGACGTTCTAGAGGTGTTTGATGAAGAGGTAGCCATGGCCTCCCCTGGCCCCCCATCTAGCTATACCCCTGCTCCTGATCACATGCTCTAAAGCACACACCCCTTTTCTTGGTCAAACAGAGGTATTTGTTCCTAGGATCCCCCCACAGATTAACCCTCAGTGAATCAGCATCTAGAGGACATCTGGTCTCCTCCTTAATCTACATAGCAGATAACTTTAAAAATCAAAGCCCTTAGTGAATTAGCATTTAGAGGATCCCTGTTCTCGGAATGATTACACAATAATAAAAATCTTAACTCATAATTTCATTTAAAGCTTGGGTGGAGGTTTTTAAAAAGAGGTTACAGCACACTGACCCTAAAATACTGATAAACTGGAGGCCTCCATGCATGAGTAAGTGGCTCTGATTCCTCTGAAATTCAGAGTGGCTGATTTTTGCCTATAAATCCTATTTGCAGCAGACCTTCACAACAGCCTTTTAAAGTCACATTGTCTAGCATTTAGAGCAGGGCTAACCAATTAAAAATCAGCAGGGTCCGAATTAAAGAAAATCAATAACCAGTAAAGGTCCGGAGACATTTATGCATCCATGTTATACACTGACTCTTTAAATATAATTCTTTTTCATTTTTCCATTTTAAAATCTAAAGTGTTTTTGAGGTACAGAACAACAATCTTTCAGTTTAGTATATAGACAGTTTCCTGAATCACATATTTTATAAAACACCTGAACTGAATATTCTTTTTTCATGCTTAAAGCTACAGTGTGTAATTTTCAGCGACATCTAACGTCCAGACTGCAGACCGCAGCAACATGAACATCTCCCCCCCACCGCTTCTCCCCCCCAACAGTACGGCGAGCGTTACGGGACAAAATGTCTTCCACGACGTCCGCATCACCTACCTTCTCAAGTGATGAGGTTTGTTTACATAGATAATTTTACAGATAGTATTTCATTAGTCTGTGTGTTCAGTATCGTCTCAGTTCATCTCTCTCAACTTGCCGTAGTTACTTTCGAGCGTAATGGGCGATCTCGCAATCGCTAGTTTGTTGGCTCTGCGCTGCCGTAGCGCAAAGATGTCTGCCTCCATGGCTGCGAGACCCGCTCCTATGTAATTATAAATAACGAATTCTAAGGCAACGCAAATACTAAGGTTAAGAGGCTGAGCTCGTAGATGATGATAAATAACATAGTTATGTATAATATATTACATTTCTGACTGTATATCCCTGTAATTATTACACACTGTAGCTTTAATGAGAGCAGTGGGCTTTAGGCTGCCCTGCAAGGCTTTAAACCTGGGTCTGAATGGAGACAAAGCCATTCTCAAACACATATCAAGGTGCTCATTTTGAGCTCATTTTGATTTATTTTTGATTCTGTTCATGGTGGAGAATCCTGCTTCATAGCAGCAGGTTAAACAACACATACTCTAAATGTGCAGGATCATCTTTGAGCACCATTTCACTTTTCTTTCACCAGTTCACCGCAGTTCTTCCAGCAGTCCACACTTTCTCTGCTCTCTTTTTCTCATCATCTTCTCCTTCTTTCCCATCGCCCGGCATGCCACAGGTTTGACTGCTGTGTCTAAAAGTAACAGCAGCAGCAACCCAGACTGACTGCAGCTCATTGGCTAATTTGGATGGCGTGCAGCCTGGTCCAGAAGCTCTGGAAGGCTTTACCTTGTTAACAGAAGTGGCACAAGTGATGTTTACACACTGTCGTCGGACAACATGCAGTAATTTATAAACGTTTTAAATCACGTTTGGTCTGGATTAGCCAGCAGTTGGGTCCTGATCCGGATTCTAATGCACTGATCCGTGACATCTGATATAGCGAAACCATTTATAATTGGATGAAATAAATATACCAAATATTTTGAAATTTGACTTCATTTTACTTTTAACGAAACACCAGATTCTTACTTGGTTTCAGCATTATTTATCCTATTATGTATACATTTTCTTAATATTGCCTGTTTTATACTTAATATATTAATGTCCTCTGACAAAACCCTGTTTTAAAAAAATGGAGAGAAAGAAGAGTAGAAAGGGACTTTTTTTAGGAAAATGTTTTTAATCTTCTATTCAACAGATTTATTTAGGACGTAAACACAAAAAAAGCTGATAAGACTTATTTGTTTTACAATTTGCATAATAATAATAAGGGGAAAACCTGGGTCACCTAAAAAGCAGAAATGAAAATGATACTAAAGGCTTAACTCAAACTGAGTTTGAGTTAAGCCTGAGGATATTAAGAATTGATTTTCTATTGTTTTACTGCTATGAATTACAGTTATAAGGACATGTCTGCACTTTTTTTTAAGAAAAACAGAGTATCTCATTACAGCAATAACAAAATGCCTACTTAAATATTTATTAATTTACATTAGTAGCCATTCAAAATTTCCCCACTTTCCTTCATTGGCCCTTGCCTGGCCATTTGCTGATTCTTGGCTGGTTCTTGGCTGGTCCTTGGCTGGTTCTTGGCTGGTCCTTGGCTGGTTCTTGGCTGGTTCTTGGCTGGCCCTTTGCTCATTCTTGGCTGGTTCTTGGCTGGTCCTTGGCTGGTCCTTGCCTGGTCCTTGGCTGGTTCTTGGCTGGTCCTTGGCTGGTTCTTGGCTGGTTCTTGGCTGGCCCTTTGCTGATTCTTGGCTGGTTCTTGGCTGGCCCTTTGCTGATTCTTGGCTGGTTCTTGCCTGGTCCTTGACTGGTTCTTGGTCGGCCCTTTGCTGATTCTTGGCTGGTTCTTGGCTGGTCCTTGGCTGGTCCTTGCCTGGCCCTTTGCTGATTCTTGGCTGGTTCTTGGCTGGCCCTTTGCTGATTCTTGGCTGGTTCTGGCCTGATCCTTGGCTGGTTCTTGGCTGGCCCTTTGCTGATTCTTGGCTGGTTCTTGGCTGGCCCTTTGCTGATTCTTGGGTGGTTCTTGCCTGATCCTTGGCTGGTTCTTGGCTGGCCCTTTGCTGATTCTTGGCTGGTTCTTGACTGGTCTTTGCCTGGTCCTTGGCTGGTTCTTGGCTGGTTCTTGACTGGCCCTTTCCTGGCCCTTGACTGGTCCTTGGCTGGTTCTTGGCTGGCCCTTTGCTGGTCCTTGGCTGGTCCTTGCCTGGTCCTTGGCTGGTTCTTGGCTGGCCCTTTGCTGGTCCTTGGCTGGTCCTTGCCTGGTCCTTGGCTGGTTCTTGGCTGGTTCTTCGCTGGTCCTTGGCTGGCCCTTTGCTGATTCTTGGCTGGTTCTTGGCTGGTCCTTGGCTGGTCCTTGCCCGGTCCTTGCCTGGTCCTTGGCTGGATCTTGGCTGGCCCTTTCCTGGCCCTTGGCTGGTCCTTGCCTGGTCATTGGCTGGTTCTTGGCTGGCCCTTTGCTGGTCCTTGGCTGGTTCTTTGCTGGTTCTTGGCCGGCCCTTGGCTGGTTCTTGGCTGGCCCTTTGCTGGTCCTTGGCTGGTTCTTTGCTGGTTCTTCGCCGGCCCTTGGCTGGTTCTTGGCTGGCCCTTGGTCGGCCCTTGGCTGGTCCATGGCCAGCCAAGAACCAGCCAAGGACCAGCCAAGGGTCAGCCAAGAACCATCACCTCTTCTCTGCAGTGTTTTGCCTGTTTTGGGTACTCTAACCCCTCAGAGGTTTTGCTGGGTTAATTTGTGATCTTTTCAAGTTTATTCATGCGCTTACCTTTTTATTTTTTTCCTTGTGAATCTCAGGCAGGAAACCTTCAGATATTATGGGATATTTTCGAGTCCTCCCAGCCCTGGAAGAAATCCTCTCGAGACGCAGAGAGTTCCACAACTCCTCTCCTCCGAGCACTGACCTTCATCAAAATCAGTTGACAGTCTGCTCTGCTGCTCCTCTGTGTTATCATAAACGTACCAGTCTGCTCTCCAACACCTCGTCCATTTTAGCCAGCCAACGCCTTCCACCGCCCCACAATCTGGAACCACATACTTCCCTCTAATTCTGGCAGCTAGTACAAGCAAGAACAGAGCATCAGTCTTCTGCATTTTCTCCGGCCACTGTGATCTCACCTTTTCTCTCTCTTTATGTGCAGTTGCTCCTGGCCTTAGGTCCCTCCAAGCAGTGTTAATCTGGTTTCTGTGTTTTGCTTAACAGTAAATAAACATTCTCACTTTATCAATCCCTCCGTGATTGTTTGGGGCAAAAGATATAAAACCCATCATGACAATTTCATATTTGAACATCAAAGGATCTTGTGTGTGTGTGTGTGTGTGTGGGGGGGGGGGGGGGGGGGGTCATAGAATAGAATAGGACTTTATGATCTAACAACGGAGAAATTCACTTGTGACACCAGCTCTTACAAACAAACAGGAGATGCAGAAAGGAGGGAAAGGTGCATGAAGAATATATAGTGCATCTAGATATATGCAGTGGATGGTAAATTAAACGAGGATTTAAGGTGACTTATATAGGCTATCCCCTCCCATATAGCTAAAACCCTGCTCCTGACCATATGCTGCATACCAAAACCCCCATTCCTTGGTCAAACAGGATTGTCTGTTCCAAGGAGATAAACCTCCCAGAGATCAGTAGCTGGAGGACATCTGGTCTCCTCCTTAATGTGCGTAGCAGATAACATCCTTAAAAATGTAAAAAAAAAAAAAAAAAAAAAAAGGTGGGGTTTTGGAAAAAGAGGTTACAGCACACTGGCCCTAAAATACATTCTTGGTTTCAGCATTATTCATCCTAGAATCATTTTTAATAAATGGAGAGAAAAAATAAACTTATTTAAACTTTTTTGTCATAATTCTACTGACAGTATTCGGAGGAAGAAGTAAGATGAGTAAAATCCCAAGAACACCATGGAGCATGGGAGTGGTAATGTCATGCTTTGGCAATGTTTTTCTGCACATGTTTTTCTGCACAATGGGGCCAAGTATTGCAATGGCTCTGGAAGAAACAAATCAAGGTTCCAGCGTGGCCTAGCCAGTCTCCAGACCTAAATCCAATAGGGAATCTTTGGAGGGAGCTCAAAGTCCATGTTTCTCAGCGACAACGCAGAAACGTGACTAATCTAGAGAATATCTGTGTGGAGGAGTGGGCCAAAATCCCTCCTGCAGTGTGTGCAGACATGATGAAAAACTACAGGAAACGTTGACCTCTGGAATCGCAAACAAAGGCTACTGTACCAAATATTAACTTTGATTTTCTCAGATGTTCAAATACTTAGTTGCAGCTTCATCATACAAATAAATAGTAACCTAATCAATAACCTGACAGTAACCTTGGAAACAGTGGTCTCAGCACTTTTCATGTCCTTGACCAGCTCCTTCCATGTAGTTCTTGGCTGATTTCTAACCTTTGTTAGCATCACTGAGACCCCATGAGGTGAGATCTTAACTTTTTGAAATTTCAAAAATCTTTTGATATTTATCTTCTTGCAACCAACATTTTTATGCTTTCAGATAAAAAACTCTGAGAGCTGTTTTAATTTATATTTTCGAGAACACAATGTTCCACTGCAGACCAGCTGTTCAGCAATGCTGAAAGTGTCAAACATTTTCCTTATCACAAAAAGATGAGGCTGGGTCACTGAAATTGTGATAATAATCTTTACTTATTTCTTAAAGTTGCTACTATACTTTCAAAGATCCACTATGTTATTCAGAGCACCAATGTTTTCTGAATCTCTAGCTGCAGGTGCTCTAGCACCACCTGCTGGAGAGATGTAGGGCTGTGGGACTCGGATTCAATTTCACACATTAATGGGTCTCCTTGCCAGTCTGTGAGGCAGACATTCTGTCTACTTTAAAGGCTAGGCTTAAAACTTTATTTTTTTAATAAATTTTATCCTCAGCTATCTCTGTAGTTATGTCGCTATAGGCTGATCATTCTGCTTCTTTCTATCTCTATTCTCCTCTTCTGCAGTATTTGTTAAGTTCCACTCAGATTTATGTTATCTCCACTGTCATAGGAGCTTTATCTGGTTTGTTCCTGTTTTGGCCGTGATTCCATCCTGGAGAGAAATATCAGCTGTGCTACTGCCATCAACAGCTTTGTTTATAGCTGATAGAGATTGGCCAGTTTTTCAGTGTAGTCCTGTTTCTCTGACTGTGACTGACTGTATGTGCTCTCTTCATCCTGTGACATTGAAGGTGGCTCGGAGCTCATCTGCCTGGCTGTGTGTTTCCTGGACAGGGCCACTCATGGAGCTGGTTGACAGTTGCCTTTTTTTTTATCTCTGCTTTTTTTTCTATGTCTGTTTCTTTCTCCTTGAACCCGTCGGCCTTGGCAGATGGCCGCTCACACTGAGGCTGGTTCTGCTGGAGGTTCAAAAGGAGTTTTCCTCTCTACTGTCACTACAATCATGCTTGGTGTGAGGGATTGCTGCAGGGTCAATGAGTCGATGCAACCAGCTGGTTTTCCTTAGATAGAAAACTTTAAACCAATCTGACTGGATGATCTGGTTAAAGTTTCTCATAAAATACCTTAAGATCAAGTATTTTATGAATTGGCTTGGTGGAGGAGTATGGTCTGCAGCAGGCTGACCTCTAGGAGAGGAAGCAGTGGTGTCAGAATGACTTGTCCGGGAGAAAGTGGCAGCATCAGATTAACCCGTTGGGCAGAAGTGGTGTTTCTGCAGGAGACACTGCAGAGTGTGAGGAAGAAGTGGAATCCAGTTGCATGTGATGTGATTAGTAATGATCGAGGTGGAGGAGGCTTATTGAAAAGCTGAGCAACAGCAGCTTCTTCATTCAAGTCCACCTCTTAAAAAAATGTCCAATCCTGAAGCAAAAAAAACAACAACACAGGATTACTCTGATGGTTTGCTCTGCTGGGCCCATTTTTCTAGCTCGATCCTGCTGTCAGGTTTTTGGATGTAGCTGAGGACCCAAATGCAGAGTAGAAATGGCAGGGATGATTTCTTGCAAAGTTTAATGAAAAAGAAAAAATGCAAAATCCATATTCCGTAACTGATCGACAAGAACACTCAAGATCTAAAAAACTAAAAGACACTAGGGAGGAATAAAGCAAAAGAATGGTGAGGATCCAGCCAAGAGTAACTCAACAAGTGGTGTACGTATATATATATATGGGTGACAGAATCAATGGGACGACTAAGTAGCTGAGAAGGAGCAGGTGTGGACAAAACTAACTGGAAAGAGCTAAGGGAAAGGAAAGGACACTAGCTGAGAAAACAAACAAATTTTATCAATCTAGAGATCACAGAAAGAAAGTGGTGACACCCGGTTGTGTCGCCACTTTCCGTTACACACGCGATCCCCAGACCCCCCAGCATGGGAAGGGGTCACACTGGGGGTCTTGGGATCTCCTCCTGGGTCTGAGAGTCTGTTACCCATAAAGCATAGGTCATGGATTAGCGGACCGTGATCTGGATTTTGACCCACGCTCTGGCTAATCCAGACCCATCCTGATTAACATTTATAAATTACTGCGTGTTGTCCGATGACAGTGTCTGATTTCACTCGCGCTGCTTCTCCTGTTAATATGGTAAAGCTGTCCGGAGCACTTGCACCAGGATACAAATTATCCAATGAGCACTGTCAGTCTGAGTTGCTGCTGCTGCTACTTTTAGACACAGCAGGCAAACCTGTACAAGCCGGGCGATGGGAAAGAAGGAGAAGATGATGAGAAAAAGAGAGCAGAGAAAGTGTGGACTGCTGGAAGAACTGTGGTGAACTGGTGAAAGAAAAGTGAAATGTTGTGCTCAAAGATGACCCTGCACATTTAGAGGATGTTTGTCTCAACCTGCTGCTGTGAAGCAGGATTCTCCACCATGAACAGAATGAAAAATAAATATGAATCCAGGCTCAAAATGAGCACCTTGATATGCGCTTGAGAATGGCTTTGTCTCCATTCAAACCCAGGTTTAAAGCCTTGCAGGGCAGCATAAAGCCCACTGCTCTCATTAAGACAGAAAAAAGAAAGAAACAAACGGGCAGTTCAGGTGTTTTATTAAATATGTGAATCAGGAAATTGTCTACATACCAAACTGAACGTTGTTTTCTACTTCAAAAAACACTTTAAATTTTAAAATGGAAAATTTTTCTTTTTTTAAAACACTTTTTCGAATTTAAAAATTCAATGTATAACATGGATGCATAAAAACGGCTTTTTATTTCAGTGTTAAATTCAGTTTAAAGTAACAGATTATAATTAAAAATGTCTCCAGACTTTTACTGGTTGTTGATATTCTTTATTCGGACCCCATTCATTTTTAATGGGTTACCCCTGCCCTAAAGGGATTGGCCCTTAGACCAGGGAGAACAGTATATGTTTAGTGTTTGCCTCTGTGTGCGTCTTGGTTAAGTGCTAATATACGTCCATATGGGTGAGAATGTGTAAATGTGACTGGTTGAATATGAAGTTGTTTCTGTCTGCTTGTCAGGTTGGGTGTTTGCCTCCCCCACCCCACCGACTGAACATCCTAGTCCTCAAGTATGAGCAGAGCCCCCTTTAATGCTCCCCGCCTCTGACAGGTTCCTGTATCTGCTCACGCACTGACGGTTGTCTAAGTGCGGGGTTGTGTACTTCAGTGGGCGCTGTCTCATTCCCCTCTGGGTGGCGATATGACCCTGGACCATGGTGCTCTCATCCGGATCCACCTTGAGCGGGAACGGTGGCCCGTGGTGCCCATGGGCACTGCTGTGGCCTCTGTAATATGGCCTTTCCGTCTCCTTGTCTGTTGAATATATGATGACACTGTGGGGATGCGTTCATAGAGAAGAGCTGTCTGTGTTCTCTTCCATGAAAATTGTTTAAAAGTCCAGACTTCAGTTATCTTCTGATTTAAAGTCGTAGGGAAAAAGCTGTTCCAACCGTTTTTCTTGAATTCTCCCGAGTGGTGCACGACTTTACACGAGTGAATAAACTGAATTTGATCGGTCGTTTAGCAGGAGGACAGGGTTGTTGTGGCAGAAGATTCACAAACAAGTTTGGTTGTGGCCGGTTTTTCTGAAACATCGTTGCTAGCCAGTTATCAACTTAGTGCTAGTAGGTTCCTAATGGGAAATTCCATTGGGCCCAAGTAGCACTAAATTGGTGTCTTAGAAACAACACTGTTAAGGAACACTATGGACAGAGGAAACATGCAAGAGGAGGAGAGTTTAGTGTCGGAGGTCGTGGATGAGTCTCCTCCGTCATCCATTTTTTATTTAGAGGAGGAAAGCGGGACGAAGATGTTGTGGAAGAAGACGCCAGGGCGGCAGAAGCTTGGTTTGGTGTAGAAGGCTTACAGCCGTCCATGTTTGAGCCCTTGCCTCGCAACGCTGCCAGTTCTGTTAGCTCTACGCCTGCCGAAGACACAGACGTCCATCCCCATGAACACTGGGATGGAACTTAATGGGAAAGTGAACTATTCTTATTTCTTATTTCAACTGTTTCGTATATCAGCTGCGACATATGAATCAAGATGCTATGACCGAAAAAAAATGTGATTGACAGATGACCGTTGATATATGATTGGGCGAATTTAGGTGTTCTGGCTGACGAATAACTAACTAATAAACCTTTTGGCACATCTGCTGTGTCCAAAATAGATTGGAACAAACTACAAAGGCATTAAAGGATGTTCTACTTGTCAGTCTTTCAAAAAGCACTTGTCAGTATATGCTACCTGTCTTATCAGGTGGACTCCATTTTTGGATAATGGATTGAACAATTCATTGTAAGTTCTGCAAAGGTTAAAAAAAGATTTTAAAACAGAAGCCCAGTTTAAACTTGTCTGATCTGTCTGCTGTGGGCTTCATGTTGCTGTTTGATCACCATGGTTTCCTAACAAGCGTCTGAGGAATTCATGGAACACAGATTTATTCTGAGATGAAAATACCTACCAGTGGACTCTGTTCTGTAAGTATTTAGGACTAGTGAAGGCGCTTGGTTGACATGAATTGTAAAGCTTCTACCACTCATTGCAAACATGGATTTAGGAGGTATGTAGCGACTACCAACCACCTTTTTGTCGCTTGTGGGTGCGGGGAATCTGGAATTTAACACGCTTAGAAGAGGAGATGGAAACCAGGATATAAGATATGGACGTTCCCATTTATTGAAGTACGATTGTATATGAACAAACTTTCCAAACAATCCGAGTAACGGTCTTTACATCAAGTGAGAAGGACAGGTAACTATGAAGAATGTGAAAGATAACAGAGTTTAACCGGAGGACGCAGGCTATTGTGTGCCAAAGAAAGCGGTAAAAACCGTATGACCTCCCGTCACCCAAAACCCTTTCTGCCCCCTCACGTCTTACCTATAAAGCCTTCCTCTCCACACTGCCACCAGTGGTAGAGCAGAATATAGGTCACCGCCACCCAAGACAAATAACCCAGAAACAAACCATACCTAAACACCAACATACTATAAATGGCTCCTACACACCGGCCCCAATTGTGTAGACAGCACAATTCAACAAACATCAAGACAGGAGCCCCAGAAATGTACAGGCCCAAGCATTTTTTTTTTTTTTTAAGTTGGTTCAAATGGCTTCTTGAAGAAGAAATATTTTGGAGATGGGTCTTTCCAGTTGTCCTGTTTGTGTCTTCAACTGTACAGCACGCAGAAGTCCATGTTTATCAGGGTAAGTATTTGTAACTCTTCTGAGGATCCAAGAACCACGAGGAGCAGAACGATCCACAACCACTACGATATCGTCAACAGCAAAACTTCGCCGAGGTCTGGACCATTTCTGTCTTTCTTGCAGTAAAGGTAGATATTCCTTTGTCCATCTTTTCCAGAACAGGTCGGAGAGGTACTGCACTTGCCTCCAACGTTTCCTGAGGTAAACATCACTTTCTTGAAAAACACCAGGAGAAACAGTAGGCTTTCCTTTGAACAGCAGAATATGATTTGGAGTGAGAGCTTCCAAATCATTTACATCATCCGAAACCTTTGTAATGGGGCGATCATTAAGGATAGCTTCCACTACACATAGAATGGTTTGAAGACTTTCGTCATCCAAGGTTTGCTGGTGAAGAACAGAAAGTAACACCCTTTTGACCATTCTGATGAGCCTCCCTTAACTCACGCTCTGCACCAATAAAATTGGTGCCATTATCCGATCTCATTTGCCGTACTGGACCTCTGCGACATACAAAACGCCTGATGGCATTGATGCAGGAGTCAGTTGTTAATGAATGAGCCACCTCCAGATGTATGGCTCGACTGGCCATGCATGTAAAGATAACACCGTATCTTTTAACCATAACACGCCCTCTCTTGACCTCAATGGGCCCAAAGTAGTCCACACCTACATTAGTAAACGGTGGGAATTCTGGACAGACTCGCTCCTGTGGCATATCAGCCATTTTCTGCTCTGCTGGTTGTCCTCTGTGGCGTCTACATACAACACATTCAGATAATATCTTTCTGCAAGCTGAGTTGGCGTGAGTAATCCAGTATCTTTCTCTGAGAGCTGACAGCATATGATTTCTACCTGCATGACCAAGCTGCTGGTGTAGGTCTCTCAGAATTAATTTGGATACATGCTGGTCTTTAGAGAGGATCAAAGGATGTTTCTGTTCCTCAGGTAGGACTGAGCGACTAAGCCTACCCCCCACTCTCAATAAAACTTGATGTAGTACTGGATCAAGCCTGTAAATGTTGCTTGTGTTCTTAACAACAGATGCTCCACTTTGCAGATCTTTAATTTCCTCTCTGAAGCTGGCATGCTGGCTGTAACGGATGATGGCAACCTCTGCCTTAGAAATGTCCTTTACTGTAAGAAGTTGTTTACAAATGGCAGCTCTGTTCTTTCTCATCTCCTCTTCCATCCTCCTAGGAGCTATAGAAGCGTCAACAGAGGGACCCGTTGCCATCAACTCTTTCCTCTTCGTACTCATGCTGAGCAGAACATCCTTTAATTTGAGCAACCAAGCAACTGAAATCTTAAGTTTGGCCCAGCTTGAAAAATAATGGACAAACTTAGTAGTAGCATCATGCGGTTGTGTGTCAATGGCATTTATCAGTATATCCCTTTTCACCTCTGGGTCCTCAGAACAAACAGGCTGGGGTTCAAAGGGCTCTGGCCACTCCTGCTCGGGCCTTCGGAGGAAATCCGGGCCATTTATCCACCTCTTGCATGACCTAAAGCTGTCTGCAGAAAGACCTCTGGAGGCCTCATCTGCTGGATTGGACTTGGAACTGATGTACCTCCACTGAAACACATTGGTAGCCTCTCTTATTGCAGCCACTCTATTTGCAACGAAGGTGTGAAATCGTTTGGTATCATTACTGATGTATCTCAACACCGTTTGACTGTCTGTCCAGAAGAATGAGCTATTCAGCTGGATAGAGAGCTCCTTTTTCAACATTCTGTCCACCTTGACAGCCAACACAGCGGCAGTGAGTTCAAGGCGGGGAATTGTTGTCTGCTTTAATGGAGCTACTCTAGCCTTTCCAAGCATGAATACCAAATGCACATTTCCTCCTTCATCTTGTACCCTCAAATAAGACACTGTCCCATATCCATGGTCACTACCATCTGCAAAATGATGCAACTGGACAAGTAAACGTCCTTTAAAACTACTTGGCTTGATGCAACGCCTCACTTTAAACCCTGCTATTTTCTCCAGGTCCTGATACCATGATGACCAAAACTGTGACATAGACTGGGGAATAGGGTCATCCCAAGACAAATTTTGTCTACATGCTTCCTGTAACAACAACTTAGGTAGCAAAGTGTAAGGTGCCAAGAAGCCAAGAGGGTCATAGATTGAACTGACCATTGAGAGAATGCCACGCCTAGTGTGAGGCTTTTTTCCACAGCAAGTTCAAAGCAAAATGTATCACTCTCTGCACTCCAGCTGAGGCCCAGTGCTTTCTCCACAGGCAGCCTGTATCGTTCCAGCTGAAGTTGTCTTGTTGGTTTGGAGCGCTTTTCTTCTGGAATGGTTGACAACACTGCTCGGCTGTTGCTTGTCCATTTCAACAGCTGAAATCCTCCCTTTGAGCACAAATCAGTGAGATGCACCACCAACTGTACTGCCTCTTGCTCTGTGGCCACAGACTTCAAACAGTCGTCAACATAAAAATTTTTGTAGATGGTGACAGTCACATACTTGTTGTAGCTGTTTGTATTATCTGCTGCTGTCTTTCTTAGAGCATAATTGGCACAGCTTGGTGATGAGACAGCTCCAAAGATATGCACTTTCATCCTGTGTTCGACTGGTTTGACTGATGTATCTCCTAATGGCCACCACAAGAAGCGCAGAAAATCCATATGTTTCTCTGACACCTTCACTTGATGAAACATAGCCTGGATGTCTGTCATCAATGCAATGTTCTCCTCTCGGAATCGGGTGAGCACACCGAACAGGGAATTTGTAAAATCCGGCCCCTGTAGCAGCTGGCTATTCAACGAGGTGCCTTTATAGCTTGCTCCACAATCGAACACCACTCGCAATGTCCTCTTCTTTGGGTGGTAAACTCCGTGGTGGGGCAGATACCACACACCTCCATCCTTAGGTTCCAGCTGGTCATGAGGAACAATCTCAGCATAGCCTTTGTCAATTAGGTTAGTAACAAATGCTGTATATTCTTCCTTATAGGCCTTGTTCCTGTCTTATTTTCTTTTGAGACTTTGAATGCGTTGCTCCACAATACATCGGTTATTGGGCATGATTGTTTCATCCTTATTAAAGGGCAAATCCATGCAGTAATGTCCATCTTGGATACAAGCTGATTGCTCCAATATTTTCATAAACTTCTTGTCCTCAATTGACATTTCATGCTCCTCTTGCAGTGTCTTCTCACTGAACTCCATATTGTATTGAGACACCAACAGCTCCTCTAATTTGACAATGGAAATCCGATTAGTGTAAGCAGTAGGACAGCCTTTCTGACCACCATTTCCACTCCTTAAAGGTCCGTTTATGACCCATCCTAATAGGGTTCTCACGGCATAGGGTCCATCACCTTTGCTGTTTATAATCTCCCATGGCTCCAGGAGCTTTGGTGCGTTTGTCCCAATCAAAAGTCCAACATCAGCATCCAATTCTGTGATCTTAATTTTTTTTAAATATTCCCATTTCTCAACATCTTGCTGACGGGGAATGTTGGTCTTTGAAACTGGAATAGTTTCTTGGGTGTAGACCTCTGGAAGCTCTATGAAGTTGTTTTCTTCAAGCTCAGAAATTTCCAGTCCAGAAACACAGTGGCTAGGCACCAGTTTTTCTTGGCACATGGTGCACAGCAGAATGTTAGTCCTTTTACTTTGTAGATTTAGATGGTTCATTAGCCTACTGGTGATAAAAGTGGCTGTACTCCCAGGATCTAAGAAGGCATAAGTCTGCAACACCGTATCTCCTCTCTTAGACCTAACTTTAACTGGAACAATGGACAAAGTACAGTCGTGGTCCCCGGCCCCAGTACAAGAACCAACCTGGTGAGACACAAACGCACTACTTACTGATGGTTCTTCATTGTCTAAATGCAGAATAGTGGGGTGTTTTAGATAACATTTGTCGCAGGTGAGCCGACTCTTACACTCCTTACTGATGTGGCCAACTTTTAAGCATCCAAAACATACTCCTTTCCCTCTCAGGAATTAAATTTTCTCCTTGTGAGAAATTCTTTGCAGTTGTTGACACTTTGATATTAGA
Source organism: Cyprinodon diabolis (assembly GCA_030533445.1). Taxonomy (NCBI): domain Eukaryota; kingdom Metazoa; phylum Chordata; class Actinopteri; order Cyprinodontiformes; family Cyprinodontidae; genus Cyprinodon; species Cyprinodon diabolis. The sequence continues at coordinate 6,752,327 of CM060081.1, read as the reverse complement.
TGAGGCTGTTCGCAGTAAAGACAGGAGAATGAAGGAGGATTGTTTTGGACAATTGGCTGCTTGTAAAATGTTGGTGCAGAGGCACTATCCGGTGCTGAAACTGATGTTACAAAGCTGCTGCCTTTGATGTTGTCCTTTAATAAGGATTTAGACTTAAATGGTCCCCTAATTACAGGGCTTGGCTTGGTGTCGGAGATGTCTCCAAACAGTGGATGGGACAGGATCTTTACTTGTTGTTCAAGAAAGTTGACCAAATAATTAAATGTGGCTCGGAAGCCTTGCCGCTCTTGTAGTTTACAAGCTGTTATTCTCCATCTTTCACGGAGCTTATAGGGCAACTTCATGATTACTTGTCTCATATGAGATAGAATGTTCAACTCCTCCATGTACTGTATTTCTAACATGGCATTACAGCAGCCACGTAAAAACAAGGCGAATTCCTGCAATGCTTCAACATCCTAAGATTTTATGACTGGCCAGGCAAACACCTTCTCCATATATGCAGAAGCAATGTGATGTTCATTTCCAAAATGCTCCATTATGAGTTCCTTTGCTCGCTGGTAGCCCTGCTGTGATGACATGTGCATGCAGCTCCTGACCAGCTCCCTTGGCTGCCCTCTGGTATATTGCTCTAAAAAGTACAGACAATCCTGATAATTGTTTGTTCTTTCTTCCACACAATGTTCAAAAGCTCTTAAGAAAGATGTGCACTCCAAAGGATTGCCATCAAAAACTGGGATCTCATGCTGAGGAAGAGTAGCTGATAACTGCTGCTGAACAAGCATTGATGTGATTTCATTCTGTTTTTGCATAATGGTACAGATTACATTATCATTTGGAATTGATGGATTATTTAATTGTTGTTGCATTTGTGCCGTGTTACTCGTAATCGTAGATCTGATGGTTGAAAGGGAAAAGTGTTTAGTTTGGAGTTGACGTTTACAGAAGGTAATCCATCCAACTTTGAATCTGGTTTAACAGCGCCATACAGTGGTTGTTTCGGGTAGTGCGGCTGATCTTCTGGTTTTATACTGCTATAAACCTTTTTCCTCACAGCTGGCGTAGAGGGAGCAGTTGCTGTAAAACCCGTCGGGGTGTTTGTGGCAGCATTGGGCACAAATTCTGTCGCCTGTGGGTTGAATTCAGCGCGTCTTTGCTCTTTAAGTCCCTTACTGACATAAGAGTTCATTCCATCGGACATCGATTTAGATTTTCCTCCAACGCTACTGCTTTCCAACACAGAAAGGCGTGCTGCTGCAGCTGCTAATTGCGCATCCAGTTCCAGTTGTTCCTTTTTCTTTCTTATCTTGTCAGCTTCCAGTCTGTGTCTCTGCTCTAATTCCTCCAATTCATGTTTCCTTTTCAAAGCATCTGCCTTTGCCAGTAAAGCTGCTTGATCAGCCAGGGCTCGTTTACGAGCAGAGGATGTGCTGGACGCATGACTGCGCTTAGAACGCTTACTTGAGACGTTTGAAGCACTATCCTCTGGGTTTACGTTATCTTCGACCGCACCACAAGCCAACAGTTCTCCATACACACCTTCAAATTTTCTTTCAACCAGGTATTCACTTTATTCATAAACTCATTATTTGCGCCTTCTTTCTCCTGAAACCAGGCATGTTGTCTTTGTTGCTCATCCTCGGGCAAATTAAAATTATTTAACAAGTTGTCGTGGAGAGATGATGCCTTTTCACACAACATACTGAACTCTTGTATGTATTGTTTAACCTCAGAAACATTTTTATTTGACAACCACAGCTCTGTTATTTTCGACTTTATTTTACTTGCATTTTTAAACACTTCGCTTCTTTCCTTTTGCACCTTTTCAAATGCAAATACAGTACCCTTTAGCGAAAGTTTCCTTTGTCTTTTTTCAGCTTGTGTGCCCATAGGCTCAGTTTCATCATTAATATCACTCATTTTCCACTGTGGCTTAATAAAGACAGTAACGTGCTGCGTTACGTTGCTCCTGCTTTACGTTGTCAGAAACGTTCCAAACTGCAGAACACCAGCGCATTTACATAAGTGGCTGTTGAATATTCACACTTTGAAACATGAATGAATGAAAGCCATCACATTAGTCCTTGGCAATAAAGAGCATTAACTCCAAAACACGGCCCGACGCCGTTGCGCATCAAAATCCAATCCAACACGCCCAGCTTTATATTTAATAAGGATGACTGCACTCACCGGAGACGTCTTGATGGTGGGCATGCCTCATACCTTATTGTTTGATTGTTCTTACTTAAGATGACAGCGATGGACGGCTGGATAAATCCTTCCTTTGTTGTGCAGGTGAGCTAGGACAGTGCGACATGACGTGCGCCCAACTTATCCAGGTGAGTCGTCCTCTTAATCCAAAAAGGTCGGGGTTTTTACTTTGTGTAGCGACTACCAACCACCTTTTTGTCGCTTGTGGGTGCGGGGAATCTGGAATTTAACACGCTTAAAAGAGGAGATGGAAACCAGGATATAAGGTATGGACGTTCCCATTTATTGAAGTACGTTTGTATATGAACAAACTTTCCAAACAATCCCAGTAACGGTCTTTACATCAAGTGAGATGGACAGGTAACTATGAAGAATGTGAAAGATAACAGAGTTTAACCGGAGGACGCAGGCTATTGTGTGCCAAAGAAAGCGGTAAAAACCGTATGACCTCCCGTCACCCAAAACCCTTTCTGCCCCCTCACGTCTTACCTATAAAGCCTTCCCCTCCACACCGCCACCAGTGGTAGAGCAGAATATAGGTCACCGCCACCCAAGACAAATAACCCAGAAACAAACCATACCTAAACACCAACTAACTATAAATGGCTCCTACAAGGTATAATTGTTTCTCCACAGTTGTCTCATTTGTTAATATTTCTAGTAAAGCTGTAGTCTATAAATCTTGATAAAAGTCTTTGTTGTGTTCTGATTACAACTCAGAAAAGGGCTATATACATTCCTAATGGTGCAGATTTGTCTATTTAAAACAATGATGAATAATAATTTATAATAAAACAGTTATAAACTAACTTTGACCAAGCTGGCTTAATGAGGACTAAATAAGGATGGTTGGAAGATGGAAGAACTCTGTTTATAAATCTATACTTATGTTTTGTTTTCATCTAAGTGTGGAAAGTGCTGCTAACTAAGTTAATGTATTTGCTGTGAAGCACATTTATGCATTCTTCATTATCACCACTAGATGTCACTAAATACAAGGAAGTACTAAAAAGATATTTAAGCATTATCACACTGTAAAAACGAAAAAGTTAGTTCAACTAAAAATTTCAAGGCAACCGGCTGCACAGAATTTTTGACTTGAAGGAATCAACTTAATTTTTTAAGTTTTGTAGAACTACACTTATTAAGTTGTGTCAGCTAAGTTTTTCAAGTTCTGCCAACTAAGTTTTTTTAATTCAAGATACTGGAACTTTCAAGTCTGTAAAAACTTATTATTTTAAATTCAGATTATCTGTAAAAAGTTATTTTAAATCCAGATTACCATCCCCTGTAATAACTTACATTTTTTAGTTTAAATCCACCCCCCATTAAATCATCCACTGACAGTAAACCATCCATCCATTTTCTTACACGCTTGTCCCAAGTGGCACAGGGTACACCCTGGACAGGTTGCCAGACACACAGGACTAACAACCATTCATGCACACACTCACTCCTAAAGACAATTTAGAGAAGCCAATCAACCTAACAGTTATGTTTTTCGACTGTGGGAGGAAGATGGAGTACCCAGAGAGAACACATGCAGAAAGACTCCAGCCCAGGAATCGAACCCAGAACCTTCTTGCTGCAATGCAGCAGTGCTACCCACTGCGCCACTAAGCAGCCCTGATAGTAAACCAGTTAAATTTTTCATGTTTATTTGGAGCAACTTTGGCAAAAACAGGTTTACAATTCCACAATGTAAACAAGTAATCTCATGCTTAAAGCAAATCAGGTTTCAGCATATAGTTTTTTACTTTCCAACTCCTGTTAAAACCTTACAAATAATGCAATATTGCCAGAGATGACAGGAAACCAGTGCCTTAGTCTTCTCTTGGACGAGCCCTCAGGGAAAGTTACCGCCAGCAGAGTGACCAGATGGCTGAACCAAACTTTAGAAGGCAGCTCCTGGGAAAATCCATGGAAACCCTGTAGCAGCCGGTTGCCATGACAAATTTGAAATGAGCATGCGGAGATAAGTTGACCTCGCTCGGACTGGGTGTCAACTACAACTTCTAAGTAAACTCAACTTAATTTATAGAATAAGATGAACTTTTCATCAGAAACTTATGAAAGTGAGTTCAACTGGCTCACAAAAGACAGTTCAAGTTCCAACTGGCAATTTTATCGTCAGTGAATGCAAAAATCTTAGTAAGGTGAACAATTTTGAGTTGTCGTTTTTACAGTGCAATTATTTATTTATTTTTTCAAATAATTGACATCAAAGCAACATTTTTATAGAAAAATACTTTTACAAGTTCAAAATTAAGCTTATCTCAACTTACAGTAACCCTTCTGACAAAAAATATACATCCATTTTAAACATTTCACCAAAACTAGTCCAATCCAGAGAATAAAAATATATAGAGCTTTAAGTTAATTCAAGTACAAACAGAGAAATGCAAAATGGCTCAAAGGTAAATGAACTAGTAGCTACAGGTTTGGGTCAACTTCATGTTTATGATGTAGGTGCAAGACGCTCCAGTAGGTCCAGCACTATGTCCAGTTCTCCCACGGCCTTCTGCGCCCCCTGTCTGATCTGTAGCTGAACAAAATCAAGGAGAAACAGAGAGAAGAGAGTTTTAGATATGAGTATAAATGCAACCTCAGAGGAGAAACTGAGGACTAAAACTCAAGTGGCTTTAAGGAAACGGTTGGATTTTACATAATTCGGTTAATAATCTGAATTATTAAAAAAATGGCCCTGCTGCTTGACTGGCGTTTTGTGGCAGTGGGACAAACACATCAATAAATGGTAAATAAGTTCTCAAATTTTATTTAAAAAACAATTTATTTGCCAGCTAGGACAGAAACCCTCTGCAGTTTGCTGCAGGTACGTAAGCCGTGATAAGATAATTGCATTTTGTACAGGGAATACATCTGAGTTAGCGTACCATGTCAAACTTGGTGAGCACTGAGTCAATTGTTCTCTGTGTTTCTTCCCCACAGTTGCAGTGCTGTACATAAAGAAGCAAAAACAGAAAAGATTAACATGCCATTCAGCTGCTTCTAATGACACCACATCTGAAACTTGAAACTCTTAGCTTACACATTTATGCATTTCTCTTCTGATGCTGACAAAGGCATTTGCCAGGGCGCTGGAGCAGCGCTGCTGATGCGGTTGAGAAGACTCGTAGTTGTTGAACACTCTTTCAACATAGAAGCGCAGCAGGAGACGCAGAAAACAGCACGTCTGACCCTCCTGATGATAAGGGACACGTGTCAGTTAGAAAAGCATGGTAAAAAAAGAAGGTATTATTGTTCAGATCAATTCAGATAATGAGCTCACCTGGACATTTTTGATCATAGATGTATCCAGAAGCTTCACTCCAATCTCATCATCTCCTGATATCTGTTTCATGAAATCAGAAAATTGATTGATGATCTTTTACTCTCTGAAATGGATGCTTTCCAATGTCAGCATGTTATTCTGAATGACCAGTTGCATGCATGTTCTAGTGTGGATGTGTGTTTCTAAACTCACCGCATCTGATTTTATGTCAGAGAAGTATTTGCGTAGTTCATGGAAGTGAACTCTGGCAGAGCATCCGTCTACATGCAGGGTCCGGCTCTCAACTGGCCTGTTGAGAAAGCCCAGCAGCAGCAAGGTACAGAGGGAAGAGCTGAGATGTATCTTCATCACGATGGTTACCTAGAGGTGGAGCTGATAGAGACATTTTGATTTGTTAAATACCATTACCAAGAGTAAAGTATCTTAGATAAACTAATTGGAGACAGTTCCTCTAGTGTCACCATGGAACTGAGATGCTGCAGCATCCCCCCCACCCACCCACTGTGTTCAGACTCACCTGAGTGTTTCCTGAGAGGATGAGTCCAGGTGAGTTTGTGTCTCTGAGTCTCCATTCTCTCCCTCCTCTTATAGTAGACTGAGGGGGATTTTGCCATCATACGCCGACTCACACAAGCGGAGGACGTTGCGGGCGTGCACACCTTTGTTTACTGGAGAAGGAAGTGTGATGCAATTAAAGGAACTCCTCATTCATGCTGTTGGAAAAGAAAATGAAAATGCATAATTGAGAGTTTCCTTCCTCTCCTGACGTAAAAACCCAGTCGCTGCAGAGAATCACTCTCACTGACATGATTGTGTTCATGAGTCATGAGTGTCATCATTCCTTTTATCTGGTTTATGATCTATTAAATCACACTTTCTAGTTTTAGAATGAAATATTAGTTTTGGTCCTAAAAATAGCTTCTCAAAAATTTCTAACCGATAATTTATTTTACTGCTGATCATTACTAATAATAATCCACCTGTCTGCCCTATTTCAATCCCGCCCCCCCCTGAAGTGACAAGTTCTTTTCTCCAACACAGGTTAGGCGAGTGATTTTCAGAAACACTTGCTGAACCTGCTCACCTCTTCACCGTGACAGCCGAGTAATCAGTAATGCTCTGAAAAAATGTCTGCAGGGAAGTCTGATGGGAACAGGAATTACCTGTGCTCTTGGTATAACCCTGAGTCACTTCAAGTGTTACTACAGAAGTATCAGTCAAATGTTCCCAAGGCTCTTTTGAGGGGGAGCAGATGTGTGTCAGCATTTGTAACTGGAGGTAAAAAAAAAAAAAAAAAAAAAAAATAAATAAATAAACGTAAAAGGGGAAGGCCTGTTAGTAGGAATAGCAGTGACCAGTAGGGGTCACTCAAAGGTTCAGGAGCAGGACTTATCTTCTCCATGAAAGGGCTCTGAATGTAGTTTTTGTTAGGATAATTATGTGTGAGTTTATTACACCTTAATAATATTAGCTGAATCTTGAGTGTCAGAACTGATGTTTCCCCAGTAGTTTATCTTATTAGGCCAGTTCCTCAGTTCAGCTATATACAGTTATAATCTTCATTCTGCACGTGCCAAAGATTTGGTAATAAAATGAGAGCAGTGTCCTTCACCAAAAAACAAAGTGTAATGTTTTGATAAGGCGTGTGATGATGTGGCAGACTGGAGTTGTATAATCTGAGTCTTTAACTGTTTATCAGGGCCACTTCCCGAGAAGTGAGTCCGGTTGGTAAGCAGCTGCTTTCTGTAACTCTAAGCAACTTCTCTGATCTGAGTAAGATTACAATTTCTATCAAAATCAGTTGTCATGTCTCCTGGTTATTTAATACATATAAGTTATGAACTGTTATTTAAAGAGTTTGTCCTGAGTGATCTCTTTTCATTGAAACGAACCGCAGAGAGAAAGCTCCAAGTTGTAGACAGAGAGCTTACCTTTAACATATTAATGTCTAAAGCTTGAAGAACATAGCTACAGTATATGAATACTTCTCTAAATTGGTATGAATCCAAATCTATAAATATTAACTTCTGGTTATGATGCCAATGTCTACATGACAGGATTCTCCACTAATAGGTTCAGTAGGTTGAAGCTTAGGTGTTATTTAGGTGCTCTGTGAGAGAGCAGAGAAATTGCCTCTTCTTGGTGTTACATTGCTCAGATTTGAGCCAAAAAACAGCACAATTAAAAGAAAAAAATGAGGGAGAACATTGAAGGAGATTTTGAGCCTTGGTGTCTCTTAAAGGGGAACACCGGTTTTTTTAGATTGGCCCCTTGATTTTATGTTATTAGTGCTGGCTACCATTCATTCATCCTGTCCGCTGAACTGCTGCTAGTTATACTCACATGCCTGGAAGATGTCTAGTGCTGCTACCACAGATGATCTCGCACCTGAAATGGATTTCAACGATTCAGATTAGCTAGCCGAATGAAGAGAAGGGGTAGAGCGTAGTCGCCTGTGGCCCAGGCTGCCTGTCACAACTTCAGTCCGGCGCGCAGATGACGTCATACACACTTCGCTTTGTTTAAAAAAAATAGAAACATGAAAATATAACCGCGGATGTCTGGGGGACAGTGATTAGCCTACATGTTATGAATGCTGGCATACCAGAATAAATTATGAACGGTTTAGTTTGTGCCTTCAAGTCGTTGCCAATAGGAAGACAGTACTTGGATATAACGGAATATCTTCAGAACAGCTCCACATGACACAAAACTGATATGGGTGAGTAGAACATGATGTAATAACGTAAAAGGGCCCAATGTAAAAGAAAAACGTTGTTCCCCTTTAAAAAGGTAAATTGGACTCAGAAGCCACAAGGTTATTTTTGCTATTCTTCTGAACTGCTAGGTTAAAGCTTTGGTTTGGTTAGCATTAGCGTACCGTGCAACCGACCGCTGAAGAGTGCAAGACCAAATGGATGAGAGCGAGTATGCCACTTACTGGACAGGAGGAGTTAAACTTGCCGCTATAACTTTTAAATTGTGTTTTCTGATCTGTCTGAAACTTCTTATAGGATATTCCATCGAAGTAAAAAAAAAAAAAACCACCGGACTTGGCTTCCAAGTTTGAAGACAATTCAAAATGTCAGAAACAGCGTTGCGTTCGAAGCTTTATAGAGTGGATCAAAAACAAATCCTTGTTTTGGCTAAAAAAACATGCAAATTGAACCGGACGAATGGGCCCGCCCCTTTAAAATGGGCAGTCGTTTGGGTTCTTTGGTAGCCTGCAATACCAGATGATGGACTAAGTCTTTGAAGGGCGGGTTGTTTGGGGCAGTTGTTGGTCTGGCTGAGCAGGAGAGATATTCTGGTGCATGCATGGGTTACGATGATAGCGGGAAGGAATAAACTAAATTGCTGCATTGTAGGTCTTTGAAAGCTGCAACCTAAATTCCACCACCTCTGTTTAAGGTACAGTAGGTTTTTCTTTCTTAACATAGATTGCTTCTGTCACACCACTCTCAAACCACCTGTCTTCTTTGACCAAAATGTGAACATTCTGGTCCTCCAAAGAATGTCCTTTGTCCATAAGGTGTAGATGTACCGCTGAGAGGTTGTGTGGTTTCCCCAATATAAAGATCAGAGCATTCCTCACTGCATTGAACTGCAGACACCACTCTGCTCACATTTGGTCTGGGAGTTTGGTCTTTAGGATGCAATAGTCCTTATTTAAGGGTCTAGTTTGAAATTTACTGAGATTTTGTATTTGGGGAAAATCCTCTTGAGTTTTTTCAGAGAGTCCAGCAACATATGGGATGGCAATGTTTTTGCATTTATTCTTCTCACAGTTATGTTCTGCTGCATGTCTTTTGGATTTCCTTGCTGATTTGACATATGCCCAGTTTGGGTATTCACAGATTAGAAGAGCATCTTTGATGTGTTTCTATTCTTTGGGCTTCCCTGATTTAGTAGGGACATGCTCGATTCTGATGACTGAAACTTCTAATAGGATATAATTGTACATTTAATACTGCTGAGATATAATTCATAATCCAATACCATTTTACAAATATAAAGTGTATGCATATTTATTCAGCCACTGAATCGAATTCCTCTAAATACAGTCCAGTTTCATTTAAATTAAAAACAACCTCTTGAAGACCAGTGAACTCTAAAGCAAAGTTGGGTTGTACAACATCACCGCCTAGGTTTCAACATTTCACAGAGACATATTTAGGCCAAGGTCTGAAAAGGTAAGCAGTAAGGCATAACTGAAAAGTTACCTGGACAGGACTTTCTAAGGGAAGCCTTTATTAGGGAATTAAAGGCAGTTTATGTTGTTGAATATAAACTTTTTAAAAGTGCTAAAAGAAAAGAAGGACATGTGATGGATAGGGCACAGATGCAGAACTGCAGCCAGGATATAGAATTACTTGTGCATGCTTTGTTCACAGGCCCAGAGTTTTCCAATCTCTGGTGCTGAGGTCAATGAGGTGGTCAACAAAATCCTCTGCGGCAAGGCCACAGGGGTGGATGAGATTCGCCCTGAGTACCGTAAGGCGCTGGATGTTTCGGGGCTGTGTTGGTTAACACTACTGTGCAACATTGCATGGACATCAGGGGCAGTTCCCCTGGATTGGAAGACTGTGGTGGTGATCACCCTAATTAAAAAAGGGGACTGGAGGGTGTGTTCCAACTACAGAGGAATCGCACTCTTAGATCTCCCTGGTAAGGTCTATTGCGGGATTCTGGAAAGGAGGGTTCTTCGGATAATCGAATCTCAGATTCAGGAGCAGCAGTGTGGTTTTCGTCCTGGCCGTGAAACACTGGATTAGCCCATACACCCTTAGCAGTATTCTGGAGGGTGTGTGGGAGTTTGTCCAACTAATCTACAAAACATTGCGGCTCGTTTGTTCATTACCAGAGGAGTACTTGAGCAGCGGGCTGTCACCACCTCGACGCAAGAGTGACCCAGTATTGGGTACTCTAGCCAAACTGAGATTAGCAGAGTCTAACCTTAGCATTATTTCTCTGAGTCTGAACTTGTTTTTTGTCTTTGTTCTTCGACAGGAAGACTTCCTTTGTTACTGGATAAGCCTGGACCTTCTACCCCTGGAAGGATTTACTAAGTCTCACTGAGCAAGGGGAAGACCTCCACATGATCCTTTCAAGTCCACTCCTGGAAAACCAAGTGACAGTCCGCTCCTTTACTCCTCTGGGTCCAACGTATGTCTGCCCGTCCGCTCTCCAACGAGTTCCCTCTTCTCTGGATTAAACCCCCACAAACTGGATCCAAGGATAAACCAAGAGCCCCCCAAAACTGAGTGCCTCTCCCACAATATTCAAGCCTCAGTCTATTTTCCCACTGTCCCTGAACTGATCACTGTTATCTCCGCTTCAGAGTTTCCGGTTCCGGTTCACCAGTCTGCTGAGTTCCAGCATTGTTTTCCTCACAGAGTTTCAATCTCCATCAGTGTTTTGCTAACCTACAATAAACCTGTTAAACTTTTGCCCTTGGTCTCTGAATGGTTCTCTGCATGGGGGTCAGATCTTTAAAGCCCATTATGACAGCCTTAGGATCTTGTCTTTGTTATTCGCAGATGATGCAGTTCCATTGGCTTCATCGTGGTGTGATCTACAGCTCTCACTGGGGCAGTGCGCCTGGTCTAGTGCCTGGTGGTGCAGATTGAATGGTGGCTTTGCTTGTGTCAGTGTGCCCCAGGGCAGCTGAGGCAAAAGGAAGCGTACCACCATTAGCGTATGAAGGGCTGTGTGGTCCTTGAACTTGATAAAGTTCTATATAAGTATATTTACCGAAATAGGTTAAAGAAATTTGACCTTAAAATGTATGTATTAGAAGCCCAGACCTAAATCCATTTGGGAAGATTTGATTTTCAAGATTTTATCTGACTGAACTTACACCACGTTGATAAACAAATGGATACAAAAGCTGAATCTCTAGCAAAGCAATATCCCAAGGGATCCACAGCTTTGGCTGAAGGGAAAGACCATTTTTACAGTGGTAACTCTAGGAAACAGGTAAAAATGCATCTCACGAGCCTTAGACCTTTAATAGTGAGTAACTGATAAAGCACTGCCTGTTAGATTTTTAATACTGCTGGAAAAGATGTTTGTAAAACACCTTTAACTGAATACATCTTGTATGTAATTTAAACAAGTTAAAGTCTTAACTCTGCTGTGACTTTCTGTTTGTGCTCTAGGTTAGGCTAAGATTTAGCTTTCTGGACATGATCCAAAGTCTTCAATGGTATTTCAAGCTTTAACTTTGCCACCTATCAAGGTTTCTTGAGGTAAACTCTGAAGAGCAGGGAAGTACAATGCACTTGCTGTGCATTGCAGTTCAGTTTAGATTTGTTAGAAGCTGTTTTTGTATTTTATTTATGTATTTTTTATCTTCAGCTGCTTGTTTTGCTGTCACCACCACGGCATCTTTAAAAGATTAATTCCAGGATGAGTCATGTTTCCTGTGATGGAGCAATCTGCTGGTTATGATTACATGCTTCCTGCTACATTCTTCTTCCTGCACCACGACACTGACTTCCAGAAATTGACGGCCGGTGCGGTAAGGTAGCAACTCATGCAACTGTTTCTGTTTTTAGAAACCATTAAAAAAGAAGTTTCTCATTCCTAATCAGAAGATCACAGCATGATGAAAATGCATAAATTGACATCATTCGTTGTGAACAGTTGGCGAAGCTCAGGTGAAACATCTCAGTGATCATCATGAGACTCTGCATAAATTAGTAAGGGATTTACAATTAGTTTATGAGCAAAGACATTTTTATTTCTCAATATTTGTACAAAGCGTCTTTATACAGAAGAATAATATAAAGGTCTATTAATAGGAAAAAAAACATTTTATACAGGAAGCCCTACGGTAACTAAAGGTACTTTGAAAATCTGTGCAATGCAATTATTATTCCATAAAGAACATAAAGTGATGGTGGTGGGGGGGTTGGGTCAGCTAAATAAATCTGAATATCAGTCAAAATTTATTTCGGTAATTTTGTTCTAAAAGGAAAATTCTTAAACAGCTTTATCATTACACACAGAGTGATTTATTTCCTCAAATTATTTTTATAATCAATTATTCAAATCTGAAACTATTCATATATAGAAGCTTGCTGTTCTAAATGAAAATAATAATGGAAAGTTAGGTGAAAGAAAAAAAGTGGCACAAAAATGAAGTGCGAAGGAAGCATTGTATGGATTGTGGTGCAAAACACGAGTGTTTATAAGGTGTAGGCTGGGTTGGTGCTTCAAACCCCTCCAATCACAGACATATCCAGCATACTGGCTACATGTCATTTTGTTTTTATGATGCGCTAAAACCTGAAAAAAAGTACTGGAACGCTGCTTTGAATGTGCAGTTCGTTCAGTTCTCTTCAGTGGCAGTTCTAGAAAAGTTCATGGAATGTCCAGGCACTGAGGAGTGGCCAAAAACGGTGCAAAAAATAAGTTCAGAGTGATCACAATGAACTAACTGCATGCTCCTGAGGTGGTGAATTACAACCCATAAGGAGTGGCCATTGATTGACTTAGGGGGGGTTGTGGCCCCTCTGGACCCCCTCTAGCTCTGCCCTTGGTTCTATTTCAGAAGCAAGTATACTTTGCAATTTATTTGAAATGAATGTCTCATGGTCTGAGAAATGAATTGAGAGGCAGCGACATTCCCACTATCAATGCTTCATGGAGCCATATGTTTTGTAAAAGAGCACCTCAGTGGAGCTAAAGGCTGATTTTCCATGCTACGCTGCACTGCTGCAGTAACGTATTTAACACAGGTCCATCCAGAACTTAGGAATAAATACAATCAGAGGACTTAGATATCTGTCTAAAATATTTAGTTTTTAATCATTTTTTTGTGGCATGCTTAGCGATGAATCTGGGATTTTCATTATCTGTAACTACTGTATAATCATCCAAATTCGTTCGAATCAACATTCTGTATGGATCAATTAGTTTCATTCATTAAATAATGTGTTTCATTTGCCTAATAGTATGTAGTGCTCTAATTTTCATAAACCTAAAAGTAATCAGAAATAAATGCTTCCAGTAAATCACTCTGTATGTGATGAGTTTTTTCTAACACCAGTTTCAATTCACTGAAATTAAAAGCATAAAAATGACTGAATTCATTCTGATTTTTGATAAACGTGTATGTCTTTTAATAAACCTGCAGAGAGATTTTGGTCTTTGATTTTTTTTTTCTTAAAGATACACTAAAACCTCCCATGCAAACCATAAGCTAAATGTTCCTATAATCTTAATCCTGCCAGTTTGCAGTCCACTGCCTGGATCCTGGCAGCATTGACACCTTTTTTTTTTTTTTGGTCATTTAAATACTTAACTTGAAGCTTTGCAGCTGAGCAGAGTTCCTATTCCAGTAATGCAGCTGCGCAGCTCATTCAAGCCTGAAACTTTGTACCTCGCTGAGCATGTTTTTATCTCGATTCCCCTTCGTGAACCACTGTCGTTCGTTTGTTTGTTTGTTTTTGTTTAAGAAAGCTTGCCAACAGCCTAAATGACAATTGAGTGAAGGTGTCTGAAACACATGATGACATCCATGGGGATAGGGGGGTGCAAATGGTTCCCATCCAGACGCAGGTACCTAAGAGAGCAGAACGAAGTGAATCAGTTTTTCACTCGTCGGTCCCTGTTCACTGCGAGTTGCAGTTACACATATTCATACCTTAGTCGGGGTACCAGACTGTCGTCGTTGTGGTCGGCCGACATGCTAAATGGGCAGATCTCAGTGCCGTTGATGTCTGTTCAGAAAAAAAAGTACAGATTTCAGATAAAAAGGTAATTTATTGTCATAATACTCCACATTTTTAAGGACTAGTAAATGGTGCTGCTTTGTTTTGTTTCCTAACTCGTTTGCCGTCTCTCAATATGTGTACTTGTGCGTTCGCATGTGCTTGTGAAACGTCATCAACCTCAGCCCTAGTACTGTTCCAATTCACAAGAAGACGGGGTGTCATTACCCGATCCGTACCGGAAGCACGATCTGTACCATCAGCTCATTTGCGCATGCGCAAACAGAATAACTTCCGGTGGCAATATTTCCTTTTTCTTACTTTTTTATTCTTTTGTATTTTTTAGAGGCATGGGTTTCTTTTTGTATATCTTTGTATTTTCGTCAATATTGCATTTTCTAAAAATAAAAAAACAGAAATACATAAAAAGTTCAATCGACTTGTGATAGTTCCTTTGACTGCTCTGAGCATGCGCAAATATACGTCACACAGCGTATATATTTAAATTTGTTTAAATGTTTGATTTACTCTGTACTTAACTATGCACTCCAGCAGTACTGATCCCACAATGGATTCATTTGCTACCTTTTATGACCTGCAGTTTTTCATTGATAAGGGAACATTTCCTGAAAATTTGGATTTTTATTCCAGAAAAATGACGTCAAGCAATACAATGGATTGAATTTAAAAAGCATCCATTTCTTCCAGACAAGTCTTCAATATTGTCTTTACGATGTAGTTTAGTATTCTTTAATTATTTAAGGATATAAATAAAGTTTTTTCAGTTCCGTAATTACATTATTTTTTGGTGACCCGGAAGTTATTCTGTTCGCGCAGGTGCAAATGAGCTGATGGTACGGATCGTGCTACCGGTACGGATCGGGTAGCGACACGGAGAACGGACAACTTCCCCGGATGTTGTTCTCACCCCTCCCTCTTTACCCAGCATGCATCAGAAAATACTTGTCCGTTCTCTGGCTTGACAGCTGTCCCAGCATGCACTGCAACAGCAGCAGCTTCCAGGTTAGCGCTCACAGAGCTCAGAGTATTATGTTAAATGTTCTCTTTTCTGTTGCTGTTGTTCTATAAAAGTACTTTTTAAAATCATTTGAGGTGAGAACATTATACTTTTAAGCATCACTATGTGGTCCATTCACTGATTTAGTGCATAGTTTAAAAAAAAGTTCCAAAGCTAAGAGGACCGCGGCAACCAGCGGACCTCCTAGGCTAACTGCAGCCCGTCTGCAGCAGCCCTCTCTCTGCATAGCCGTGTGTGAAGGACCGCTGGATCTGATGGTGATTTTTGTCTTATTTGGCAAAATGTTCATTTGATTTGTGTTTATTTGACTGTGTTCATTATTATTCCCCCACAAAATGAAAAGGTAAGAATTTATTATTATCTAGAGACTATTAATAACAGGAGGTGAAATGCAGCTTCAGATGAGCTGAGCATCTGATGACGTCACGACTACGCTTCTCTTCCTATTGACTCCAATTTATGCTGTGTGCTCCCATTCCTGTGTCCAGACTTTACTCTGTTCTTTTCAAGAAAATACTTGTCGAGGACACGAGTCTGTACTCGCCTTCTTGTGAATTGAAAAACGACCTTCGATACGCCCCACAGATATTTGCCCTTTGACCTTTATCAGCTTCTTTTATTTTTGTGGGCTGAATTTAGAAGTTCCCACAGCTGATATTGAAGATGTCAAACAGACGCTTACTCTCAATGCTGTTGTGGTTGAGATGCAGGTGCTCCAGGCGATTATTGAAGAGAGGGACCACTGTGAGCTGGTTGTGAGCCAGCTGCAGGTCCAGCAGGCTGCTCATGTTGAACACAGCTTTGGGAACCCCTTTATCACTCAGCTGGTTGTAGTTTAGCCTCACAAACGCCAGATGGGTGAAGCCTTTGAAGTAGTCCCTGAAAACGCAAAGAAAAAAAACACCCAACAAGGTGGCATTCTAAGGTAAAAGCCTCCCATTGGCATAAAAACAGGTTAAAAGCTTTATTTTTTTCCTGAAAATCCAGATTTGTGATGCTGTGAAACAAAACTCTGAAGGTATAAAGGTCTGAGCAGCTTTAAAAATTGTTTTTGTATTAATAATTCAGCATTTTGCAGCTTTTGTTAAATAAAGAAAATACAGAATCCTTTTATTGTGACTCTAAAAATACAAATGCAACCCTTGTCTTAATCTGTATGCTTAAACTGGTCTGAAAGAGAGGAATAAAACTGTCCAAACAGAGGAGAGAGTGTTTTGGTGTACACAGAAATCCGACTTTTGCTAACAACAAATCCACTTGATAAATAAATATATATATGTACTCTTTATCAGACGATAATTTAGAATATTTGTATTAAAAAAAAAATCTAAAGTCTTAAAATCTGTGTTTTTTCTTTATTATCTTCTGCAGGCCAGTTAGTTATATGTCAGACTGAAAACCTAAATTCGGCCAATCATATATCATTGGTCATCTGTCAATCAAATTTTTTCAGTCATAGCATCTTGATTCTTATGTTGCAGCTAATATACGCAACGGTTGAAATAAGAAATAAGAATCATTTCTTTTCCCATTGAGTTCCGTCCCAGTGTTCATGGGGATAGACGTCTGTGTCTTCAGCAGGTATAGTGCTAACAGAACTGGTAGCGTTGCGAGGCAAGGGCTCAAACATGTACGGCTGTAAGCCTTCTACACCAAACCAAGCTTCTGCCGCCCTGGCGTCCTCTTCCACAACATCTTCGTCCCCGCTTTCCTCCTCTAAATAAATGATGTATGATGCAGGAGACTCATCCACGACCTCCGACTCTAAACTCTCCTCCTCTTGCATGTTTCCTCTGTCCATAGCGTTCCTTGACAATGTCGCTTCTAAGTCACCAATTTAGTGCTACTTGGTCCCAATGGAATTTCCCATTGGGAACCTACTAGCAATAAGTTGCTAACTGGTTAGCTAGATGCTTAAGAGAAACCGCCCACAATCGAACTTGCTTGCCAACCTTCCGCCACAAGAATCACAGCCTCTTGATAAACGACCAATCAAGCACCACTCGGGAGAATTCGGAAATGCAACGGTTGGAATGGCCGATTCCCTACGCCTTTAAAAGTTGTTGTTTGCATAATTTATACACGCTTACTTTCAAAAAGATTTTTCACTATGTCAGACTCACCACAGTGTTATGCAGAGAAATACCTCCCCTCTTACACATTGATGTCAAAAAGGATTGATATATGAATGAAAAGGGGAACTTTTAAATATATTGTTAGTGTTGCCAAATTTCTTATGCATGGCCTGAAATTTAGAGTTTTGGTGGACAGATAAATGCAGAGAAGTTTCCTGCCTGTAGAGAATTTCCTCCCCTGTCGCAGGAGCATGCATCGCCCTAAACTCTCACACATTGATGAGAAAACGAATTAAAATGTGGACAAAAAGGAACTTTTAAATATATGCTTAATGAAATAATCTAGAATGGTGTTGATAGCAAAAGCGGCAAATGCCATCCACTGAGCAGAGAATTTATTCATCAGACACTGACTGTAGCACATCGACTAAGACGTGTCTCCATGCTCCAAAATCTTATTTATTCGAATGTATCTGTCCAACAAAACTGAATTTTACGACACCCATGCATAAGAAATATGAAAACGTTAAGAAGAAGTTCCCTTTTCGTTCATATTTTAATCCGTTTTCTCATCAGTGTGCAAGAGGGGAGGTAATTCTCGGCAAGAAGCTATTTCTCTTCACAACACCTGGTAAGTGAAAATGGGGATGAGCACATAGGACGGCCTTACGTAAATGTATCAACGGAATGATTGGCAATTAGGAGGACCACTAATTTTGATGATCCATCCGGAAAAAGAACATCCTCCACTATACCTTTAACTGGTATTAATTATTAAAGTCGTTATTTCCAGGGAGCTCAAAAATTCAACAAGAAAATGTTCTCTTCTGGTCTAAGATTTAGAGAGCTAACATTTTTAACTCATGAGTGTGGTGTAAATGTATTTCCATTATTGTTATAAGCGAAGAACGCCATTTTTGCTTGTAAAAAAAAAAAGGGCAATCTAGAAGAGAAAATTTGAAAAACTACTTGATAAAATAATATTTTTTAAATGGAGCCTAGGCGGAAGTTCAACTGAGGAAACTGATTGCTCTCCTTCATCCACCTACGACACAGCCAATTTTGTGAACCACCCCTCCACGAAAGGCAATCAGTATCCAAAGTTCATCTTAAAAAGCCTCCAATCCGCAACTTGTCTGCTCCTGCGTGCAGGCAGTAGTTGCGCAGTGTGACTTCATTCAGATAACACCGTTCCAACCCACCTCCAGCCCCTCCTCCACCAACATAGCTAAAACTTCCTCAGAGCGTCATTCCTCACGGACTCTTACTGCATGCTGCATCTCATTTTAACGGGTCCGGCAGAAGACTGCCATGTTGAGCCTGGTTCTGCCAGAGGTTTAATGCTTGCTCATCATGGACAGGATCTCTCAACCTGTTTTATCCAAACTGGACTTCCATCTTCCAGGTCCCTGAGTAAAGCTCTAGTATCAGCTCAAGCAGTCCACTTAATCTCCCCAAAAAGCTCAGCAGACCGTCTCTCTAACCAGCAGTCTACAGACTGACCAACTTCATCTATCTCCACTCCACCACCAGTTTCAGGCCTGGGGGGAGACAGCCCTATTCTTTGCTCCTGTTCATGCATATCTATCAAAAGTCATTGCTATGTTTCCTGCCGAGGTCTGAGCGCCAAAGACTAAATAATTGTATCAATAAATTTCTTCTAATTGTCTTTTTTCTTCGTGTAAGTAACTTTGATGTGTTCTTACATTTTCCCCCTTTTCATATTTTTATATTTGAAATGTTATTTTTTACAAAACTGGTTTCAAATGTAATTTTTCCAGATTTCTCTTCTTGAAAATGAGTTTTAAAAACTGCATTCTTTTGAGTTTTACAGATCACATTCTTTTCAGTTTTAAGCCCAATACTAACACTACGGAAGAGGATTAGGGCCACTGAAAAAAACAACAGATTTTTAAATATTATTTCAGTTTTCAGAATTTTTACTTAATTTCTCAGAATTGTGGATCTTAATGTGGATGGGCACCCTGAAGGAAGAGATGTGGGAGCACTCAGCTTCACTGATAAAGATGTGAGTTGTTTGGGAGGGCCATTAACACATTGGTGGGAAATGATGGAATTAGGCGACTTTTTACGTGCCCGAGGGGTCCCAGTTGATGCTGTTTCATTAATGGAAGAGCAGATGGTGATTAAAACAAGAGAGCTAGTTTGGTCTGTAAAACCGACATGGCTATGGGTTGATGCTAACATTTTTGTTAGCTGTTAGAATTCAGTCAGTATTCAGAGATTGAAGTCAGACTTCTGATTTTTTCTCAAATTATACTGAAATAAAATTTAAAAATCAGTTATCTTTTTTTTTTTTTTTTTCAGTGGCCCTAATCCTCTTCCATACAACACTCCCTCTTGACCAATAGAAATGTATCTTTGCTTCTCGCTCTAATGAAAGTTGCCCGTAGAAGTAGAGAATGTGATCTGGAATTTAAAAGAATGTAGTTTGGAAAACTCAATCTGAAGGAGAGAATTCTGAAAATATAAAATTTGAATAAATAAAATTTGGAAGAAAATAAATAAATTAGAAAATAAAATCTAAAAAAAATATTTTTTAAATGTTTTTTTGTGTTTTTAAGTTTGTTTCTGAATTGCATCTTTTTCTTTTTACATTTCTATTTACACAAAATCTTATCTTTAACCAGAACAATGGAACAAAATCACCTATATAGTGAATTTTGTGTGTGTATCCACTTTTGAATCGAGTGTGTCAGCAGTGTGTACTTGCTCTGGTATATCATCTATTTTGTTCTTGTCCAGGAACAGCTGATGGAGGCTGTGAGGGATGCCGGCGGGCATCTTCCTCAGAGTGTTGTGAGCCAGGTTGAGCTGCATGAGGCTCTGCAGGTCCTTCAGTGTGTTCTTTCCCAGATCGCTGTCGCTTAACTGATCAAGAACATGCCAAACACCAATCATTTACTCCGGTAATGAGAACACAGTTCACTCTTATGCCTGGATGGTGTTCGATGTGGCTCACCTGGTTGTAGTGCAGGTCGAGCAGGGTCAGGTTGTGCAGCTTGCTGAAGGCCCCTGCAGGGATCTTAGAAATGCGATTCCTGTCCAGACGAAGTTGTTCCAGACTTGATGGGAGGCCTGATGGGACTTCATTTAGCTTGTTTCTTTGTGCATAGAAATACAGCAGACCTGGGATCTTCTTAAAGACCTGCATTAGACACAGACATGGGGCTTAACTATTGAAACCTTTTCTGAATTAAATTGGCTTCAATAAACAAAACCTTCTTTCTAACCTGTTTGTCTATTTTCTGAATATGGTTGTTTGCCAGATTGATCCAGCGGAGCTCTGTGGCATTGTTGAAAGCCTCTGCAGTGAGTTCAGAGATGTAGTTGTTCTGTAGGTACAGGTAATGAGTTCTGAATGGGATGACAGGGACCACACGGAGGTTTCGGTTCTCACAGTATAGAGAATTTGGGTAGCTAGGATGGCACAAACACTCCCGAGGGCAGTCAGAGTAGGGGGATGGAGGGCCGAGGATGGGTGGGGGGTAATCAGTGGGCTCCTGGGGTTCAGGCTCGGCTTGAATCACACGCTTGGGAACAAAAGGTTTCTTCGTTGGAGGTGGACCTTTGGATGGCTTTCTTGGACGAACTTTCTGGGCAAAAACTGCTCCCATCAAGAGGAACAGGAGCAATGAGGAGACAACTCCAACGCCAGCCTTCATCGTCCTTCGAAACAAAAATGATAGAAAAATAAAGAGCTTTCAAGCAAAATGTCCAACAGTGCATCAAGCAAGACCTAAAAAACGTCAATTTCGTTCTGCCTATTAGAGACAACTCGAAAAAGTCTTCATACTCTGACTTTTTCCTCACATTTTCAAAATAAAACAACGGTGGCTTAGAAATGACTTCTTTAAGTTAAGCCAGGCATACAACGTGCAACTTTTCAGTTGTTGCATCCAGCTACTGTTCACACTGTACGACAGTGTGAGTTCAAAGATCACAACATATGTTTTCACACTGCGTGACCCAGCGCTCTGATGTGATCTACTGCTCACACTCTACGTCTAAAAACCACGTCGGACTCAGCTCCGCAGTGAGATGGTGCTACACGGGCCCGTCTATCCGGAAGTGAAATGAGTCAAAGAGGAATATGAAGCTCACTAAAGTGAAACGCGCTGCCTTGGCTATTTGTGCAATTTTGTGTGCTGAAAACCCTAATAAGAAAAGGAGATGTTGTATTTGGACAAAGACATGGCTGAGCAAACGTGGCTACTACGGTCTGCCAATTTTACAGAAAGAACTCCATTTCACTCATTGCATCCACACCATGCTTCTGGGTTTTCATCTGAGAGGAAGAAGAAGAATCCTTGTTTGCCCACTGAGCGATTTGCCCATGGGTTAGGGTTACATGTTTGATTTTTTTCCTCCTGATCGAGAGGTGGTCATGAGAGGCTTAAGGTCCCTCGTTACACCCTGTATGCTACACAATGCACGATCAAGCTGAAAGTCGGCCCGATCAAAAAATTCTCGGACGACTGGGAAGTCGGTCCGAAAAGGGCAAAAATCCTACATCTGTCTTATTAAATCATTGATAAACAGGAAGTAATTGCATGCTCTGAAAGATGTGAACAGTATCCCCAACCGTAGCCGAGCCTGGTCATTGCCAAATCTATAGAAGCATAAAATCAATTGAGTCGAATTAGTCTGACAATATGAGAAAGAATTAAAGATATCGAAAAAAGAGTTTTTCATTATTTCTGTTGTACAGGATGGATATCTTGCTTCTAATCTCAATTTCCAGCCATTGAACTGTGAGCTTAAACTCAAACATTCCATTATTCATTATTGCAGCTGATATAAAAGTATTCTATCTTATCTTTATTCTAAATGTAAAAGAGCAATGGCTGAAGCCTGAAACCTTTAGACAATGATTTTTTTATTTTGCAAAACTATTATTATTATTATTCTTTACTGGAAGGATGAGTTAGACCTTTAACTGTTCCTCTTGCACAGTCACCATGAAGTAGTGTTGCTGGTATTTATAAAAAATCTATCCTTTTTTGCCTAAACTTTATATACAAATAGATATTAATATCCCTGGAGTTACGGGTGATCTCATGCATCAAAACTAATTTAATTGCGGGCAAGCGGTGCCACATGAGAGAAGAACTATTTGTTTATTAGCACAGTTTGACGTGCAGAGCTCTGAGTCGGGCAGTTTTCCTTCCACTGAATGTGAACGACTTAAGAAATCCTGCAGAGACTCTTAGAAGCTGCAAAGGCAAAACAGCCAGGATATGTAATGGCATATGGGGTAAATGCTGTTCAATTGCTAAAAAAAAAGCATGCTTGGTTAATGAAAACAAATATTTTGTAATTGCAAATAATATAAAAGTACTGGTAATTCAAAAATTTGAAAAACAGCCAAATAAAAAATAACTAGTAACTTTGCTGTTTTCTTAGATTACATTTTTTAAAATTGTTTTATATTTTCCACCATAAAAAGTCAAAAGTTATTTGTTTTCCATTTATTTTACTTTTCAAGTATTTGGTCTTTTTTCAAATATTATTTTTTAACATGCAATAATTCTAAATTCTGTGTTTCAGATTATGTTTTATGCATCTTCATTTCAGAAGGTGGACTTTCCTCTGCAGTGAGGAGTGAAGACGGATTTTTTTTGGTCAGCATGGACATTAGAAAAAGACGTGAAAAAATAATGCAATTTCTTAAACTAAATCTGAAAAAGGGACATTTGAACAAATAACATTAAGAGCAATTTAAAAAAAATGAATAACTGAAAAAAAATAAAATTTGAGCAAACAGCAAAGTTACTGTCAAAGCCATTTTCTTTAGAGGTTTTCAAAGTTTTATTTCTGATTTTTTTTTTTTATTTCCACTGACATGTGTTTCTTTCTTGCAACAATGTTGGAACAAAATTGACCCCATACAGATAGAGATAGGTTGAGCCCCACTCCCACTCTGGGTCCCTGAGCAAGACCCACACTGCTCCCTGGGCAAAATGGAAGCCCTCTGCTTCCCAAGAGGATGGCTTCGATAAAAAGAGTTAATTTCACTGCTCTGTACTTGTGACAGTGTAATGAAAACAAGGATATATGATTTATTTCTGTGTCCTGGTTTTTCAGAACAGAAAAGACTTCCTGTTTGGCTCATATGTTAATTTACTATTTTCATTGTGATTGAATAAATTGCTGCATGTCTTTATTCAAGCCACCTGTTGCAGTAAATGATGTCACTGTCTACTTCTGTGCTGAGATTATTGGTCCCAAATGATTCTGAGCTCATTGTTTGAGTATTTCTTGTTTGCAAGAGAAACTCCGTTTCTTTTTCCATTGGAAGGTTAAAAAGCACATTATGAGTAAATATTTATGTTTTATGCATTCCTTTTTTTATCAAGAGACAGTAGCACATGATATAAAGTCGGAAAATTAATTCTAAAAATAAAGTTTTCTAATTTTTTTATCCTACTTCTCTCGTCTACATTTTGTCTCTGTTTTCTCTGATAGTTTTCGTTTTTAGTTTGGATCAAAGCTTTTTATTCTGTTCTTGCAGAAAGAAGATCGCAGTCATACCTTTCTCTTTTTTTATTATCGATATCAGCTTTGAAGCATGTCATAAATCCTTGGAAAGAAGAATTTTCTTTCTTTCGCTTGGATTCCTTTTTGCCGGCCAGGTTTAAAGTCTTTAGTAAAACCAGCCAGGTTCTCTGTCTGCTTTATGCGACTGCTGTTTTTTCCACATGGACACATCTTCCTTCTCCCATCGGCTTTGTTCTTCAGGCATCATCAAATCCCTTTGCTCAAACACTTTGTTGTTTAAGTTCTCTGACAGAGGACACTGATTGGTAAAAACATTTCTAAATCTCGTCCTCACAATATAGGATTTTAAATAATATATTATATATATATATATATTACTTTATAAATGTCCATAGCTACATATTTGCCATCTAATTTCCAGGTGCACAGTTTTTATATCATTAAAAAACTTTACAGTACAGTATTTTATTGTTTATCTTTTAACTCTTTACTATTATGTTATTCTGATAGATTTTTCTAAGGTCCATATCGTGTGACCATTTTTTTCTATAGTATTTTTGCTGCTTTAAACACCAGAAATTCCCCTTTGTGGGACAATAAAGGGACTTCCTATTCTATTCTATTCTATTCTATTCTTTAAAAAATGCATTTACTTTTTTGTCCTTCAGTACAAATAATATGACATCAAAACCAGAGCAAAGTAGATTCTGATGATGGTATTGTTAAAAAATGCCCAAGATTGGGCAGCTTGTATGAAGGAATCCTTGCTGCAGATTCCTCTTAGGCACACCCAGTTTTATTCTCACAAGGAGAAAATGGAAGGAGGGGGAACTTTTTTAGATTTTTAGAAAAAAAATTCTGTGGTTAGAAACCAGCTCAGCCATGTCAAAAGTGCAGGAGGAACACAATTATTTACAGCATTCGGTCTTTCAAGGGATTTAGCTGTATAGAATGGGTGTGCACACATCCTCTAAACCAGCAAACAGCCCTGATAAGCAAAGACCTGCTGGAAGCAATCACCACTAATTTTGCTGAACAAATGACCGAACCATCAGTGGTTCCTGAATGCTTTGTAAATTGGCCTAGATTGTTAAACTTGATGTCATAGAGGGGAGGAGCCAAAGGGAGATGAAACGCCTATTCCATAGGAGCAATGGCAGATGACTTTAGTACAGAGATGTTATGTTATGGCCTGCACGATCAGAGACGAATACTGCTGAAGCAGAATAACAATAACCTCTTTCACATGGAGGGTAAACTAGAAAAACAGCAAAATGTCAGCTGGCTGTTAAAAAAGAGATTTTTAATTTTTAAGGCAGGCGGGTAATTTGTACAGTATCAGTTCGGGAAAGCATAGTCTCCAGGCTACCGTCACCGGGTCGGGTTTGGTTGCTCAGTCCCTCACAGGCTCCCTGCCCCCGTCCGCCAGGGTTCCTGGACCAGCCCGGAGCTGACAGCCCTGTTCGAGTGCGCGGCGTGTGTCGATTACGTGTTGCACTGTAGTCGACAATTTTGAAATTCCTCCTTGACATTTTTAAGGTATGAAAAGTAGGACATGTGCTGGAAAAAGGGGACATCTGGTCACCCTACCATATCAACAATCTCGATGTTTCAGTGAGTGAGTGCTTGTT
This sequence comes from Cyprinodon diabolis, assembly GCA_030533445.1. Lineage (NCBI taxonomy): Eukaryota > Metazoa > Chordata > Actinopteri > Cyprinodontiformes > Cyprinodontidae > Cyprinodon > Cyprinodon diabolis. The sequence goes on along the minus strand of CM060081.1, from coordinate 6,726,837 downwards.
GCTATGATGCATCTTTGCTCAGCAGCTTTGCTCATTGTAAACCAACCAATCAGCACACAGCTCATCTAAATATTCATGAGCTAACCATAAAAGGAAGAAAACTTGTCATTTCATTCTAGGGCTTATAACCAGGCTTTCATTAGGGCTCATAGAACAGCAAATATGCCATTTTCAGTCCAATCAATATTATACACCCCATTCAGAGACATTAAGGACCAGCACCAAATACCCTATAGAATCAAATTATGACGCCTTTAAGGGTAGGCTTAAAACGCTCCTGTCTGATAAAGCTTATAGTTAGAGTGGCTCAGGTTATCTCTATAGTTATGCTGCTATAGGGTTAGACTTAGGGCTGGGCGATAATTCAATAACGATATATATCGATCGATAGACATGTGGCGCAATAGAAAAAAAGAGAGTTGATAAAAGTTCGATAAAAAAGAAACGTAGTTTTCCTTCCTTCTCATTGTAGCCTAGCATGTAGGTTTATGCTAGTCACTGCTTCCTCCCAACCAATCACAATCGCAGACCTAGGTACGCCGTCACAAAGCGCCGCCCTCTCAAACCACAACACAGAGCACATGAAGATGTCGCAGCAAGGAGAGGCGGAGGAAATTGTTCCAAAGAAGGGTTTTTGCAGTTCGGCAGTCTGGCAGTATTTCGGTCATGGCAAGTCGGACAAAAAACAAACCACAGTCATCTGTAAAATGTGTCGGGAACCAGTGAAAACGAAGTCTGATAACACAACCAACTTTTCCTTTTTTTTTTTATCATCTCAGCCGCTCACACCCGCTGGAGTACGAGCTGTGTAATCCCCGGCGCGACTCTCCTCTGAGAATATATATATATATATACTTTCAATTTCTGGGCAGTTTCCCACGCAGTGGGAAGAAAAATGCTGAGGGGCCAGCAACACAAAGTAATAACTCAGGTTGAAGCAGGAAAGGGGGGAGGCGGTGGGGGGGGCATTTATTTATTTGTTATATTTATTTTGGTCACTTTTCTGGTCACTTTAGTTTATTCTTTGTCAGTATTTAATAACATAGCCCAGGTCTGTTATGTTATTTTTCTTTAAAACAATTATGTTATGGTTAAAAAGTTGGTTAAATAAAGATTTAATTCGAAGTCTGTGTTTGTGTTCTTTATTAAAATTAAATAATTTAGCAATATCATAAGAAAGTTCAGGCAGAGCTGCACATAAAATATGGTTTCAAATCTTTTCAATAATTATCGATATCGATCAATATGCATTTTTTTTTATCGATAAGCTTTTTTTCTATATCGCCCAGCCCTAGTTAGACTTCTGGAGGACATAGGGACCCCTTTTTCACCATTCTGCTTAATTCTATCTCTATTCTCCCACTCTGCAGAATCTGTTAGTTCAATCTTTAACGTTCTGCTCTCTCTGCTTTTTCTCATAGTAGCTCTGCCTTGTCTGTTCCTGTTTGGCTGTGAGACCATTTTGGAGACAAAAATCAGCTGTGCTGCTGCCATCAACACCTTTATTTATAGATGTTCGAGATCACCCTGTTTTTCCAGTTTAGTCCTGTTTCTCTGTCTCTGACTGGCTGGATGTGCTCTCTTCATCCTCTGATATGGGAGCTGGCTCAGAGCTCATTTGCCTAGCTGTGTGTTTCCTGGAGGGGATTGCCTTTTACAGCTGCTTTTCTTATCTCTGCTTCTGTCTCCTTTAACCCCAGTCGGCCTCTGCAGATGGCCGCTCACACTGAGCCTGGTTCTGCTGGAGGTTTCTTCCTGTTAAAAAGGAGTTTTTCCTCTCCACTGTCGCTACAAGCAAGCTTAGTGTAAGAGATTGCATTTGAGTCAATGAGTCGATGCAATCAATTGGTTTTCTTTAGATAGAAAACTTTGAATCATTTGACTGTATGATCTAGTCAATTGTAAAGTGTGAATTGGCACTATATAAATAAACTGAATTGAATTGAATGTCATCTCAAGGCACTTCACAATTCACCGGATCATACAGTAAATGTCCATCCTGACCAAAATAAAATGGGTTTTACCACCTTACTCCAGAGAAAGCATGCTGCTAAAAGTGAAGAGAATGTGATTTATAAAATGCAATTTGAAAAGAATGCAATTCGTAAAAATCAATCTGAAATACGACAAAAATAAAAATCTGTACAAAAAATAAAAATCATTTAGAAAAAGAAATGACATATTTCTAATACAAAAAAACTATTAAAAATCTGAAATAAAAATACTAGCTACACTCATAACCTTTTATCGATATGAAGTTTTTTTTTTATTTTGTTTTGTGGATTGCATTTTTTATAATCTTCATTTACAAAACAAGTTCTTTGCTTGCAGCAATAATGGAGCAACATTCAATCCATACTACTTCTCATTGTTGCTCAAGTAAATTGAGCATTTCTTTTGCAAATCAAGGTCCGAGTACATCGAACAGATCAAGGACACAGAATACAAGCTGTTTCATGACCAGCTTAATGCAGCCATCATTTAGAAAGCTATGCGATCGGTTGGTGTTTGTCCAATGGTGCTCTTCTAGGTGACACCCACTAAACCAATGGTGCCCCGACTGTTGAGCCACATTTCCCACATTAAAAAGAAGAAGAAAGAGGAAAAACTAGAAGGGAAGAAAGAAAACTACGAGAGGGTAAGTGAATTATGAGGCCAGTACCTGGCAGAAAGAGAAGACCATTAATAACTCTGAGCAATGGAGAGAGGCTAGACTAAAGAAATAACACCAAAATATGTAAATGATCTGGAGAAAAAAAAATGAAAAGAAACCATAAAAGACAAACTATTGGATGGCAAAGCAAGTTCCCAACAAAAGCAAAAAGAGTGACACATCACACAAACACTCTGATCCAGCGCCTCTGCCTGAAATAACAGATCAGAAGTTTCCTGTTATCCTTGCCATTGCCTTTCCCTTTTCCCTTTCAAAGCTTCACAGCCCTTTCGTTTAAAACCCAAACCAGCTTTCTCTCTTCTTTTTCAGCGATTATATGTTGAGAGGTCTGGCAAACACTGGAAGAGTGGGTGTCAGAGAAGCTTGATTTATGGCAATGTTATGTGTCACCTAAATAAATTCATCTGACAAAGGAACACAAGATTATTATGGAAATATGTTCCAGGGAAAAATCTATTAAGCATTAGTTATATGGCAAGCCAAATTTATATTTTTTGTTAGTATTTTTCTGGTCAGATCTTGTAAGTCGTGGTTTTTTTCTTAGGTTTGCCATACTCTTTTATTTTTGCCATTTGGTGTCTGCCAAATTAGTTCAGTTTGTTTATATGTTGCCGGGTGTTTTTCTAGTTTATTTCCTTGCATATGTTTTTTATTATTATTTTAGTTAATTTTGTGTATTTTAAATATTTTGGGATAGGATCTCTTATTCTACATTTAGACCGAATGCAATAGATGCAGCAGAATCAGCTAGTTTACATGCAAAGTCAATGGTTGATGTGCATCAAAGAGAGGCAAAAGGTCCTGCAGTGCGTTTCAAGAAGCTGGAACAGTGCGTCTTGACGCGTCGAAGCATCTGAGCTAAAAAATTGAACTTTTGCAACACATCAACCAACGCTATGATCACTCCTCTGAAACAGTTTATTAACGCCTAAATCTACTTAAAATGTTGAAACCTGCTGGAAAAATATGTTCACTTTTATTATTCTGGTTTGGATTACGTACGTGAAAAATGCCTCCGAGCCGCAGCGAACATTAGTGAAAAACCCCAATAAGGTGACTGGGCAAGAGGCTGCCGTTGAGGAGGCTTTCCAGTGACAGAGCACTGCCGGTGTACGGCGGTCTGAGCGGCTCTGACAGATAAGTAATATTTATTAAATACTGCCTTGATATTTAAGGCAGGATGGTAATCTTGATGAACTGACTGCACAGAACATGTTTTCAGGTGGACTTTCTCACTTAGAACATAATAAAACTACCTTTTACACACATATAGCAGCAAAATATATCAAAGACGCTCTCTGCCTTTGGACGCAGGAGCAGCAGAAGCATCAGAAGCATCTGGATGCACTTTATTGGATGCACTTTACTGGACGCGCTTCAGGAGCGTCAAAGATGCACTTGAGGCGCATCAGACCTTAACTTGTGAACAAGTGTCAAAAGTGAAGAAGCAGGACTTTTCTGCTAGTTCCAGCACTAGCGGTCTGAACGTAGCATTAGGATCTTTAGTATGTATTTCTCTGTCCTTTCTTTATCATTTTGCCCTCACACAATGTCATCTAATAGTTAGTGCATTCTACACAACTCTGGCTTAATCCGAATATCTGAAATCGGAAAGGACACTTAAGCGTCATAAGAAGTCGGTCTGCAGTTTCCATATTAAGGGCTATCCAAGTAGTGCTTTACGTAAGAAAGGAGGTAGGAGGAGTATGCTTCCTTACGCTAATGCAGTTAGCATTGGGCCCTCCTGTTGCTTCTACTCTCCAACAGGAGCAACATTGCCACTCTCCGTCCTTCTCAATAACAACTCCAAAATTCTATTCCCCTCCATTCTGCTTGTTTCTGGCCAGATCTCTTAGGCATACTCTCTTTGGGCTTCAAGGAACTTGCAGTGCAGCTCTGCAGTGTTTAGGGCTGGTTATCCTCCTGCAGCAGTGTGTTGCAGTGAGCTCTTTGCAGGTATAATGCAGATATTTTTGATATATGCCCATTTTTGAAGCGTGGTCTGCGCTATGTTATTCCACGCCACAACGCAAAAAGGTCTAACTAGCTTTGGGTCTAGATACGGCCGAGGCGATGAGGAAGTGGGGGCAAGTTTGTGAGACAATGGAGGGACATGAGGGCCAAAAAGAGTGGTGATCCAGGTGAAAAAAGGGTCCCAACTTTCTCGCACACCTCACTCTTCTTGCTGGTCCATCTTCATGAGTCGTTTTCCACAATGGTGATCATACAAACACAACAAGCCGGTAACGCACCAAACAGGAAATACACATAGGTTAGAGTGGATGTAGATTTGACCAATCAGAGGCCTTCTATCTGACACTCACACGACCTGGTTTCTGAGCATAAATCAGCCTCTAAGAAGGATGTAGTAGATGTTGGTTTTCACGGACTGATGGAGGCGGCCTTTGATGGAACTGACATCTGGATAAAAGCTGTCTGGATTCAGACGCAGCAGTCAAGCACCTTTCCTATCCTGTATAGTGTTGGTATTGTTAACCCCGCAAAAGGTGAAACATTAAGTCAGTTGCCTGTATCCTCGTTCATCTACCTAATTATTTCCATTAAATTCTAAAAGCTTACCTTACACCTTCTGAGTGTTTGTCTGTGCCTTGGCCCAGGACCCCAGAACATCCCTGTTTTATCTTTAAGTATTTTTTGTGGAACCAAATGACTTCTAGAATTAACCGTGGTCCGGTCCTCTGGCGACACTTCCCGAGACAGCAGTTTTTAAAACCAACCGGGATGTTTACTTCCTCAACGATCAGACTTTGAAATGAGGGTCCCCAATTATCCAATTGGACATCCCGTTCCACTTGGTGGAAACTCTGCAGCTGGGGTCCATCTTTGCTGGTGAAGTGGCTGCATTCCACTCTTCGAAGAAGCCTTGAGGTCAAAGCACAGCGTTGGCTGTTCCTGATAGTGCAGGTTGTTTTTAAATGGAGGAGAAGAGTGCAATCCCATCAACTGAAATAGCACCAGATTCGTCTTGGTTAAGCATTTTTTACTCAGAATTTGAATCTCCAAGAATTTTTTGATATGATACAAATCTCAATACATTTTATCCCAACAATATAGGGTTATCATTCTACCAAAAAGCCACATGTGCATAAGTACTCCTTTGAGCAGCTTTACTACTGTACTGGGGATGACATGTTGTGAATTGCCTCTTTATAAATAAACTAAATTGAACTGAACTTGACACATTGCCAAGGTAACCAGTGTAAACTGTGCACCCATTTGCAGATTACGTTGGAGCAGAAACTATAGGGCTGTTTGTTCGGGAACGTTTTTTGTAGATGTGCTGTAACCCTTTTTAACGGAGACCCTACATTCATCAAAATCCAGTATTTATCCAGACCATGTTATATCTAATGATGACTCTGCTTACCAACTTCCAACTCTTAAAGAGCCTGAAGTTTCTTTGCCTCAAGAGGCTGCACTCTTGGTGTTATAAGCTCATTTGTTTGTTTGTTTGTGCACCCTTTATGTTCACGTCGATGAAACATCAGTGCCTGCTGTTCCTTGTTGTTTTTCTTCTTGTGCTAACTTTGATCTTTCTCATGTTTCTTGATACTAGACTTAAAACAAACTATTTCATTGATTAAAACAACTAAACCTATAGTATAATCATCTTCTATACTTTCCCTTTAAATATGCATACTTTTGTGTTTTATTCTGTTGTATTTCTCTGCCCTGCTGGTGTAGAAACAGACTCCCAGGATGATATGTTGTATTTATTCTTTTTTCCCCCTCTATTCTTATCATACTCTCTCTATTCTAAGTTCTGCCTCACATCTCTCCCTTTCTTTTTATCCCTTCTGTCTTTTGCTTCTGTTGCTTCAGTTTCTGTGTTCATTGCATTTAAGATAATCTAAAACAAAGGGATACTATAGTAAGTTTTATTATGTATAACAAAATTTACTTAGTGGCAATAAGTCTGTGAATAAAATCTAAGAATTACTATAATATTGGTCAGATCTGGTAATGCTCAAAATCTCTTGCAACTTGAATATGTATTTAAGTTTGAGAACTGGCTCAGTACTGATACCAATTAAAGATCTCACATAAAATACTCTTTATCCGTGCAGAATTACTTTTTTTCTTTGCTTGTATGTTTTAAAGATTACTAGGTGTTAGAAAATTGCTAATTTAATTCTTGGGTTACACCTATAACAGTATTTGATAAAAGCTTTTGTTGCAGCAGTCCTTAATAATTAGCTTTTTACCAAACCCTTGTTTGGCTTTGGCCAAGCAGTAACAGTAACAATAACTCAGTCCAGACTCTAGACCAGTACTTTGCTAAAACACAGGAGCTTTGCAGCAGAGACAGGTCCTTCACAGCCAAAAGTAATTATTTAACTTTGCTATATGGCAACATATGTCACCAAATGGCACATATAGGGATGCTGTAAATATTTGGCTGTTGAATCAAACGAGTTGTGCATAATTTATAAATCTTTAAAAAAATGTATCTAAAACAGATTCATCTTAATGTAATTTGCAAAAAATTAAAGAAATAGAAGCAGATTCATTTTCTGTTGCAGACTTGTTGTTTGGTCGACCTCAGGTTCAGTATGTTTGCAGTTTTCTGGGTCTGACAGGAGGCTAGATTGATTTTTATTTAGTTTTGTACATTCTTTCCACGCTGCAAAGACTGTTTATTTTATTCTATCTAGCACAAATAATCACCACTAAATGTGTTTTCGAAGAAAAAAAAGAAAAAGAAAAATGAACGGCATTCCAAAGACATTTCCAGAATAGTTTCCTCTCAGTTTTATAACGCCTTTTGGTTCACACCCACCCAGGAGCTGCATCCAGCTGATGAGCTATAGCAGGGGAGCAAATTGCTGCTTTTGTAACAAAACCAACTTCAATTTGAAAATAAAAAAGCAGAAAATCTTTATTTTACATTTACTCTGAGTGCACTGCTGCTCTGCTTAGTGACTGATGGATAAGAAGCCAGACTGATGGTGAGTGTGTGGCAGTTTTAGAGTGTCCCTGCAGCTTGTTGGAGGACAGAGTACCACTTTACATGTTAGAGTGTTTCTATAGAAACCTGCTCAGCTGTTTCTGTAACAGGATTCCGTCCACAGACTTTACCCTCAGTCCCTCTGCCTGCTTCTGCAGCCACATGAGAACTCCTGACTGCTTTCTCACTGCTGCCATTTGTGCTGATGATCAATCTTTTTTTTAAAAAAGTCCTCAAGTAGACATAACAAATAAACTTTCTTACCTGTTTCTGGGACCTGCCCTCTTTTGTCAAGTCAAAAGTTAGAGTCTTTACTCTTCTCTGCTCTTCACACTCCTTTGCTTCCCCTCCCTCCTCTCTCTCTCTTCCTCTTTTCCCTCCTTCTTTCTCTCCTTCTTACTGGACAGGCCTGCCTTTTGGGTTTTTTTCCCCCCTAGCTTCTTCTGTTCAGAGGGTCATAGTGATCCCCCCCTTTAGCTCGGCTTTGGTCCAGAAAGACTTAAATTTAATTTCTTCTGGAAAACTGCAAGCTCGTTCATGTGACAGAAATCAGACACTATTGGTTTTAATTGTGTTTTGCCTCCCCAAAGAATGGACGAATATGTCCCACATGACACAAAGTAAACCAGATAGAGCATAGATGTGTTTGCAAATTTATCTCACTGCTAAAGTTGCAATGAATGCTGTAAACAGTGAAGCTCTGTTTAGGAAAGGCTGACTGTGGATACATCATCCACCCACTTTAGATTGTTAGCATGACAACACTCCACTGATTCAAACCTGCCTCTGATGTTTTGGCATCCTTTCAGTTTCCATTTGATTCCCAGAGCTTTTCATCCAAGAAAACAGATTACTGAAGTCAGGCAGGGGAGGCAACATAGCAATGTGGATTTGGAGGTGGCTAAAGATGATGAAAATATCATATTTTGGGATCAAATTCCAAAAATTGTCCCTTTCTGCATCTTTCCTCGCTTTCATTAATCCTCCCCACAGGGCTTCAGCCACTAGGTCTGATATAAACCCTAAGACAGGACTACTATCAGGTCCAGATTAGAAGAAATCTAAGAAAAGAAAATACACATCGACAATAAGCTCACAGAAAATGCTTTACGTAATCAATGTGTCCCTTTCTGGGTAAGCCTTCTTGTCTAATCTCCTAGAATCGAACAGGCAGGAGAAAAGCCTTCTACTGACTTCAATGATTACAAGTTGTGACCTCATGTCTGACAAAGAAGATATATAACAATGCATCTTTTGTCAAAATAATGCATGCCACACCATGTACTATAAGTTAAAAGATGTGAATTGATTTGACTAACTAATTGCATAGCCGAACATTAGCAGATTTCTTTTGTAGGAAGAAGCAGAAATGGGAAACAACAGGAGATGGACTTTTTTTGCCAGTGGCATAACAGGGGTGGTTGCTTTTGGCAGCAGCTCTAACAGCCCCGTGCACAACAGGGGCTCGAGCGAAGTACCTCAATTGTAGCTCCTACCTCCTGTTCTTTCACCTTTCATTGGGTTGTCACAGAAAAGAAAAACAAAAATAAAGCTTTCCCAAATGAAACAAGCTGAAGCTCTCTGTTATAAAACCCAAAACATGTCAAGGTCTGAACATGAGCATGTGTCACACAATTCAATTCAGTTTATTTATATAGCGCCAATTCACAACACAAGTAATCTCAAGGCACCTTGCAGAGAAAATTCTTGCAGATTCATCAATCAGATTGGTTCAAAGTTTTCTATCTAAGGAGACATGACATAAATGGGACAGATGGTCCCAGTATTCAGGCGAGCCAGACAGTAGGAAGTATCAAAACGTTTAATGACAAAATAAATACAACAGAAAAGAAACGGAAAGCAGGCTGCTGTGGATTAACAGACCTGCAGCGATTGCAGGGGGATCACTAACACCCAATCACTAACACTCTGGAGGGAGAAACACAGGTAAGTGACCATGGTCATACGAGGGGAGTTGATTATCTGTGTGAGTAACTTACCTGGTTTAACAGTTCAGTTCATCCTCTCTGAGGATATGGTTAGTCACAGTCAGAGAAACATGACTACACTTAAAAACAGACCAAGCTCCAACATCTATAAACAAAGGCGTTGATGGCGGCAGCACAGCTAATATTTCCCTCCATGATGGTGTCACAGCCAAACAGGAATAGACCAGATGAAGCTACTATGATGAGAAAAAGCAGAGAGAGCAGAACTTTAGAGATTGAACTAACAAATAACAAAGAATGGGGGAATAGAGAAAGAATATAGCAGAATCGTGAAAAGGGGTCCCTATGTCCTCCAGCAACCAAAGACTATAGTAGCATAACGTTAGAGGTAGCTCAGGGTAATCTGTACCACTCTAACAGTAGAGGAGCCTGTGGATTAAGAAGGTTTGGTGTTTGTCTCCTCTCTTCTGAGCGTGTCCCGGCTCTTCTCCACTGAGCCCTCAGGATTTTGGCTTGGCATGCTGGGAGAGCTTGGGTTTTGTCCCTTCTCTGCTGAGCCTTCTGGTTTTGGCTCTGAGTGCGGGGGAAGCCAGTTTCATGGCACCATGTCTTGTCTCTGTTCCTCTCTTTCACTGTTTTTCACTGTCTCCTTCTGCGTGTGTCTGTCCGAGCTTGCTGCTAGACTCGTAGTAATGTGAACCTGCATTAACACTCTGTGGAATCCTGGAACCCTGGATCTGTCTGTTCCTGTTTGGGTCGGAACCCCTGGTCCGGGGTTCTGAGATCCAGACTCCTGGATCTCAGAACAGTCCTGTTCCTGACCTGAATCTAATTCTTGCCAGCTCACTGAGGTTGCTGCACTGGGGACACCCTGGGCAGCCTTGCGCCACAGCTCGTTTGGCAGTCTATCGGCTGGATCCTGCTTTCCTTAGAGAGGATGGACTGAACTGTTAAACCAGAGTGTCATTGATTGGGTGGTGCCCCGCCTCCCCCATGCAACAACTGCAGGTCCGCTGGTCCACAGCAGCCAGTGTTCAGGTTTCTGTCTTGTTACTGTCCTTTATTTGTCATTAAACTTTTTGAAACTTAAGACTGTCTGACTCACCTTGAATATTGGGTCCATCTGTCTCATTTCTTTACACGTTGGCTGTCTGATACTTAAGTGGTACTCCATGTAGCTTTAATAATAATAGAACTTTATTGATCTCACACTGGAGAAATTTACCTCTGCGTTTAACGCATCCCCTTGGGAAGCAGTGAGCTGCCATTGTGTGGCGCCCTGCGAGCAGAGTGGGGTTAATAGTCTTGCTCAGGAGCCCAGAGTGGAGGCTTTGGGGATTGAACCAGGTACCTGCAACCTTCTCATAGCACAAGCACACTGCTCTAACCACTAGGCAAAAAGCTTTTTATGTCAACTCATCGTTCTGAGTCTACATAAAGGTCATATTAAGGCTAAAAAAGGAATATCAATACACAATAATGATGGACACTTGGAGTATATAGCCTTATTTTAACATATTAAACAGAATTATTGTCTTTTTGGTATGGGCATAAAAGGGTAATATGTGTCTTTAAAGTTGATAAAGTCTAATGTTGTTAAAGCAAGGTCCATCAGTTTTTATATTTCCTGTCTTTGTGTATTTTATCCTTTAGATTCCAAACATAAAAAATAGGCCATTAAAGATGTACAGTTGTTGGTGTTGCATCTCAGCAACCATTTCAAACAAATAAAGTAACTCAATCACAAATTTTTAAACATTTACATTTTACAAAATGCAGATTTCCACCTGCTGGAGTTCATTTGGATGTGTTTCCATGTTTTTGCTCTTTTGGCACAGCTAGAGCATCCACTGGCATTTCCCCAAGGTGTTCCTTGTTGTTCCTCAGCATGTAAGTAATCTCAGTTCTATTAACATTTGGTTTAACATGGTTAGAAATATTGTGTTTTTTGTGTATACAATTAGCTCTAAACACTTTTATAAGGGTTTTGATTCTTACTAAAACGTTAAGTAGCTATCATATGAAAATTTGTTTCATTCATGTAGAGACTTACTGGCATGATCTGTGGAATGTGATTACTTTGCATGCAGCATTTAGTATTTGGAAAGACATGATCTGTCTGTGGCGTCCTTACTGAGTTCTGGATTTAACCTCTTAATTCCAGGCAAGGACGAGATCTTATCTACATGCTGAAAGCTGCTTAAACTCCAGGAGACCCTAAAGCAGCTGTACCTCACAATGCTATTACATTACACAGCTGTTTTCCAAGCAGATGGAAAAAGCAAGCCCAAAATGACTCGTCTGTTTAATCATCCAGGAACTTTCCAAGAACAATCTGTTCAGTTGTCTTCTGACTGATTAGGATTATTAAAGTCTTATTTTTAAATGAGATACATGAGACAAATGTTCCCATGGGATCAAGAAGAGGAATATTATTACTGTTGACGTTCCATTTTATTTTTTTGTGATAACGAAAAGAATCCAGCACCCTTTAAGAGCATTTCACACGCACACACAAACGTGGTGAAAGTAAAAAAAAGATGTAATATTATAATATATTGATATAAAACTTTGTATTTACCATATTGATATTCAATTGAAAAATATAAAACTGCATATATGTATTATATGCAATAGGACTTCTGTTTAAGTTATGAATCTGAATAACTATGTGTAACTGAAAGATCATTATAAAATGTCATTATATTAATTTAGTCATTAATTCGGACAGCAGCTGACTGAACTATGGGCTGACCCAACATGGCCATCCTATAGGCATGTAAGCCAAGTTGGTGGCAGCGTTCAGTGGGGCATCTACCTATTAATGTCTATGCTGCAAACTATCTCCACACAAAATAAGTGTTTCAGATCACTAGGGGGAGATAATCAATCAATCAATCAATAAATCAATCAATCAATCAATCAATCAATCAATTTCTTGTCAACTACAATTTACATTGTAATCGAGATTTCAATTTCAGTACAAACTGTTCATCACAGACATCACATACATTGGGGTGGGGGTGGGGGGCTGAATGCTGAAATGAGTTGAAAATAGGGATGAGCAAGAACAACATCTGGGAATTTTGTCTGTTCTCAGTCTTGTGTTGTTGTGAATTACAACAGTGCTAGGGCCAAGGCTGATGACGTTTCACAAAGTCATGGGAACACACAGGTACGCATATTAAGAAATGGCCTAAGTGTTTTAAAAGATTTAAAGCAAAACTTATGTTTTTTTGTTCCCCTCCAAATGTCCTCTGGATGGAATCCTGTTATTGTTTTTTATTACAATAATCTTTGCATTTGCAGCAGCTTTTGTGTTTGCTTAATTTTTGCAATTTGCTGCTCTATGTTTTCTGTGATTGTAGCTTTCCTCCCTGTCAGTGTGTTTCCTTTTCATGCAGGTTGCATTTATATGTTAGTGTTACTTTTAATTTTTCTAGTCAAATATTTGAGTTTACTCGTTTTATTGCTGAGATTGGCAATGCCATTTCTTAGTTTGTGCTTCCAGGCCAAGTTTTTGTGTTTACTATTCTTATTTTTGTGTTTGCCAAAAGATTTAGTCATTGAGATTGCTGAAATGGACCAGGACTGCCGCAGGACAACTTTTTACACCTCACAACCACATTAGGAAATTAAACCATAGATCAGATAGAAAACCACTTATTAGAAGAATGAAAAGTCTTTTCTGTGGTTGGGATCTTCTTTGAGGAGAAGTGATTGTGTCTCCGGACCTGCAGAATCAGAGTTCTGGTTCTCAGCTCTAATGATAGGGGAATCTTTTCACAAAACTTGTCTCAGTTGTCCTGAAGGCCTTTTCAGTGTATCTAGTTTCGATTACTCATGGCCCTGAGTGAATGTAGTACACAAAAAACCCTAAAGCCACAAATTGAATTGGACTTAATTTATATAGCACTTTTCTAGTCATAGTGACAACTCAGACTGCTTTAAAATAGATCCACATTTACCTAATTTGAGTCACAAAGAGATAAATTCTTACACTAATGCAAAGGTTGGGCCAAATTTGCGATTAGGTAATGGGAAGCGAAGGAGCTGGATATAAACATCATCAAGATGATTACTCTGCTTAAAAGTCCCTGAGTGATATTGGATATGAAAAAGGCCTTAAGGGAAAATAAAGATATGTCACTTGAACTTTACACAAAAGCACAACAAAACTACAGAAATAAACAGAGTGTACTCAAACATCTCAAATGACATTTGGCAATATAACAGAGCTTGATCTGAGATTCACTGGCAAAAGTGTTTGGTTTTGTGTTTATGTCTTGCTTGACATCTATGTCTGAACCACATTCCAGCCAGTTAAAGTCATATATTTCTTTTAAACCAAATTCTTCAAACGTCAGGGACATAAATAGAAAATACATTTTTCATAAGTTTTTACATGTTTAAATGTTTGTAAAATGTGAAATCTAAGGTAGTCAGATACAAGATGGAAACATTTTAATGACGGAAATGAAGTAAAAGGATGACAAAAATGGAGGATGAGAAAATTTATTTTTTTACAGCACTAGTGGATTGTTTTTTTGGACTGTAGGCTGACAGGAAAGGGTGTATGAGAGAGGGGGAGAGAGATGCGGCAAAGGACCACAGGCCAGATTCCAACCCGGGTCGCCCGAATCGAGCACTAAGGCCTCCGTACATGGGTCAAGCTCACTAATCACTGCGCCACCAGAGCACACCCCCTTATATTTCATTTCAACAAAAAAGAATCCTGCACCAAGTGGTGAGGAGGAAAGTCATATGATTCCACCTTGACCCTGATGATTCCATTAATATATTTTTCCATGGCCTCTTGCTCCTGTCTACAGAGACTGAACAAACATCCAGAGGGTAGAGGAGCACCAGGGAGGATACTGATAGCACAATTATAAGGACAGTATGAAGGAAGGTAAAGTGCTCAATCCCTACGGAAAACTTGTTGTAGGGAATGGTATTCATAGGCAGTGATGGGAGTAACGGCGTTTAAAGTAACGCCGTTATTAATGGCGTTACCTTGTTTTAGTAATGAGTAATCTAACTAATTACTTTGACTGTAACTATAACGCAGTTACCATTGCAGACACCCCGTTACTGCACGTTACTCAGGTCGCACAATGAACCTTTTTTTCATGATAGGACTCATGCGCGCCTTGTCATGAGAGAGGGGAGGATGAGAATGTCTGATGTATAGTGAGATTATGGTCTGTCAGTTGGTAGGTGGGTGTTTCTGCTGGCGGGTGTTAACGTACAGCACACACAGAGAGATGGAGAGTGAGGAGGACTCCAGCAGCAAAACAGCGTTTTCCAGATGGAAATACCGGTGTTACGTCGAGCTGCGTTTCACCATCAGGTACGGTTTCCCCTGCATCTCTGCACAGCGCAGGCGGCACGATTCACCGCGCAAGCGAAAGGAAACGCGCATGCTCGCTGAAGGCGCGTAACAGCCGCCCTGTGCTCGGGCCACAGGAGAACTATGGAGAGCATGAATGATCAAATGTTAGCCTAAATGGAGAAAGGGAGAAATCGGGATGGATGGATGGATGGATGGATGGATGGATGGATGGATGGATAGATGGATAGATAGATAGATGTTACAGTATCTATAACAACCCAAACACACAGGATTTCAGAATTAGACATCTCCAGTTATTAATTTCATACACTCACCAGATCTGAACGCCCTGTTAAAAACTTCAATGCAGCCTGATGATATTTACACCACATCAGATACCGTTCTCCCCATGTTAAGCAGGGGAAACGCTATCTGACGGAGTTTATAGGCCCGTCAGATAGTGTTCACCCCGATGTCATTTACGCTGATTTGCAGTAAATGCAAAACTCTCTGCAGGTCCTTGCCTTTGTCATCCACTCTATTCAGCTGGCTTTTGAAACACGCGGTGAGAAGGTGGGGGCCGGGTGGTGAGGGTTACGGGGGCGAGAAATGCAAAAGTAACGCAATAGCTACTTTTACTAATGACTTGTTACTTTTATTGTGGAGTAACTCAGTTAGCAACTAGTTACTTTTTGGGAGAAGTACAGTAACTAGTACCTATAACTAATTAGTTGTTTAAAGTAACGTGCCCAACACTGTTCATAGGGAACATTGGAATGATCAGAGACTGAAACAGGCTGTGGAGAACAGGGAGTGACTTTAAGAGTGACTTTAAACATTGGTAAAGACAGGATGAGCCCCAGGATTGAATCTGTGAGATGGACCAGTTAATGAGGGGATTGTATTTCTGTAACCAAGGATACCCTTTTGTAGTTGTACACCTAGATCATGGAGGTTTTAAGCCAACTGGTGATATTGTTACGTAATGAAGCCTCTTGCTGAGATATGACTTGGAGGGTGGCCAAAGTGCGGTCAATAATTGCTCAGCTAAATCAGGTTGGCCTGATGGTTCTGTCTTAAGTAGTGTTAAGGCTCAGATGCAGGCAGCAATTACAGACCAAAACAAGGTTCAAAAAGGTTTATTGAAGATAAGGGACAGGAGACAGGTGATTGGGGTAGGGAGTCCGGTTCCGCACTAGAAGGGTGGAAGTGTGTGTTAGTGCTTGGAGGGGATCTGGTGACAGATAAGTTGTTAAGATTATTTAAATGAAGCAGCTTACTGTAAACGTTGGAGGGTGGACAGGCAGGTGATGGATCTGAGGAGCCTTCAGGTGACTGTTTTCAGGAGGGCAGATGGAGGAGCAGCGACTCAAGAAGAGACTAGGCCAAGGAACTAGAGAACAACCAACAAGGAAGAACTGCAGGGGAGGACAAAGGCAAGAGGTTAGTATTAGCCTACTTTTAGAGCAATCTAGGCCCAAAAAGCACTTGTGGGACGTAATTACCATAGGATGTGATTTAACCATCAGGCTTCTGCCTCTGGTAACCACTCCTCTTTTAAACTCTGGCTAATCACCCCCTGATGAGGCACAGTTGAGGATCAGATCTGCCTGTCACCAAACCTCCAAAGAGAGGGGATGGGGAAAAAAGAAAAACATTGCATAGACACATAGGACATAGTTTGTATGACCTAAATGAATGCTCGAGGATTCGAGGATTCGATCCAAGGGAGTATTGTCCTCATAGGCCAATTTGAGCCACTTTTCCGCTGAAAGCCCTGGGCTTTAAATCCCCAAGCTTTGACTAATAGGTATCTCCAATAATTCATTATGTTCCTTTTCCATTACTTTGAAAGGCCCCAGGACAATCCTGCAAATTAACATATTGACTAGTCGCTAAAATCATAAACATAAACAACACCAAATGTTGGTGCACGATCATGAACACATCATAAAGGCTGATTTACTCAGAAAGAAGGTCATCTGAGTGTGTGTCGCAGTGAATGCAAATATGCCCCTGCCGCAGACACTCTGCTGCACCTCTCTAAAATTGTAGGTGACTGCAGACAGTGCCGCAGACAGGAGGCCTCTGATTGGTCAAATCTACATCTGCTCTACACTATGCGTATTTCCTGTTTGGTACCCTCCCGGGTTGTTATGCTTGTATGACCGCCATTGTGGAAAACGACTCCTAAAGATGGACCAGCGAGAAGAGCGAGATGCGAGAGAACGCCGGGACCCTTTTTCCACCTGGATCCCCGCTCTTTTTCGCTCTCGTGTCCCTCCGTTGTCTCACAAACTTGCCCCCACTTCCTCACCGCCTCGGCCGTATCTAGACCCACAGCTAGTTTCTGATTGTCCCTCTTGCGTTGTGGCGTGGAATAACATAGCGCAGACCACGCTTCAATATTGGGCATAAGTCAAAAATATCAGCAACAACCTCAATGTGACACACTGCTGTGGAAGTATAAACAGCCCTTAACACATTGTGAGTGTGTTAAGGGCAACTTTGCTTCCTCTTGCTCCAAGATATATTAGCAACATGTAGGAACAGGCCACTTACTCCGACCTCAGTCCATGTTCGAGAGCTTTTCTTGGCTAACAGGCTCAAGCATGGATGGTGCCAAGGCTTTTGTGGATCTGATGACCATGTATGCAGGCCTGTGTCCCAGGATTGCATCCAGCTGGTCATACCAGTGCTTTATCCAGCGATCTATTGTTGTGGTTATTCAGCCTCTTGTAGTCCTGCTTCATTTTCTTGAGCTTGTCCTGCAGTTGCTTTGTGATGTGCAGAATGTTTATTTCGGGCTGCAATCATGGCGTAGATGTTATCATTGTGCATCGCAGACTCAAACTCTTTATAAATGTCCCCCCCTCAGCAAAAAGTCTTAACAGCCTGAATCTCAATATCCGTCCAGCGGTTCTAACTTCTCTTCTGCTCCATTATGTTTTTAAGTTATTAGAGAACTGTAAACTACACATCTGCAAAAACTATATGTGTGTGTGTGTGTGTGTTGGCTCTAAAAAAGCTAATTGCTTATAATTATGTCTAATTTAGTACTGTGTAAAAAAAAAAATGTTTTTGTTTATTTTGTCAATATTTAATTTGGCTGGCCTAATTAATTGTTAAAATACAGTGATGTGCTACAGTATAGTTCTTTTAACTCAGCATTTTATGAAAATCAATATTTATCCCTTCATGCTATAGAAATATCCTCTTGATACAAGAGGAGACTCTGTTCTAAGAAAATGTCCTTATCAATTAATTGTCAGTCGATCCATTAGTAAACTTAACTTTAATTAATTCATTAGCTGATTACTTGAATACCTATTTCAGACAATAAAGTTATAAATATCACCTAAATAGCAGAGACATTCTGCCTCTGTTACTCATTATTTTAACTGCAGACCAGAAAGGATGACAGCTACTGCTGACTCAGCAAATAAATGTTTCCAATTGATCTGTTTTGAAGCAGGAATCCTTTAAAGTCTGCCTTGATGATGTCCAGCTCCCTGTGAAAGCAGAGTTCATGCTGCCTCAGCATGTTGAGTCAAAGCCTTGCCTAACTTGTTGGCCTTAGCATAGACTCAACGTCTACTTTTTGTTTGCAGCGAATCTCATATCTCACACTTTGTATCATCATATGAGTTTTATAAATTAAGAGAAAAGACATCAATTATAGTGCATAATATATTCATAATATACACTGTGATTTGCAAAGTGTGAAGTAGTATTAAAACACTTAGAACTTTATACCATGATATTGATCAACACAAAGTTGTACATGATTGTGAATGGAAAAACACATCCTTAAAAAAATAATAAAATTATTACAAATAAAATTATTTAAAGTGTAAATTAAATTAATCTTCTTAGAACCATTTCTTTGTATTTTTGCAGTCAGAACTAGCAAGTTTTTGGTCTCTACCAGCCTTGCAAATCTAGAGATTTTGAATTTTGCCTTTTTCTCTCAAGTTCAGTTGTTCTGTCACAGATTCTCATTTTAATTAAGCTCTGGACTTTACAAGACCCTTTTCACATATGAATAGCTAAACCCAGATTTACAATCTGCAATCAGAGCCTGTTTCATGCAAAATATTTTCTCAGAAATAATCTCTGGAGTGCCCTAGGAAAGATGACCCATGACAATTTTCAAGCAATGTCTTTAGTTTTCCGTGAAATCCATCTTTATCTGCTGCTGTGTTGTCTCTTGCTTTTAGCATTTGACGCCAATAAGAGGCAAATAAACATCCCTAACATGCTGCTCATTTATCGATTAAATGATATGTTGGTCACATCTGTCCGATGCAAGGCGCACCGTCCGACTCATGAGGAGTGCAGTCTCAGCCTGGTGCTGTTGCCATTCTGTTTCCTAGTGTT
The DNA here is from genome assembly GCA_030533445.1 of Cyprinodon diabolis. NCBI lineage: Eukaryota > Metazoa > Chordata > Actinopteri > Cyprinodontiformes > Cyprinodontidae > Cyprinodon > Cyprinodon diabolis. The sequence continues at coordinate 6,707,530 of CM060081.1, read as the reverse complement.
GATTTCTTTCTGTAAAACTTTAAAAACATAAACATTTCACTTAAGCTTCTACATAATACACTCCCATGTGCTGTTTTGTCTCATTTAATCTGCAACTTCAGTGAAGTTTGAGGTTGCAACTTTACAAATTATTTATGAGTTCAAGAGCAATAAGCACTCGAGACCCTCGATGTGGTTTAAGTGTATGTTGTATAGCAGCAAAATGTTTTTTTCTGATCCTATTTAAATTCATTTCAGTTTATTTATATAGTGCCAATTCACAGCACATCATCTCAAGGCATTTTACAGAGACAATTCAACCAGATGGGTTAAAATTGTTCTATCTAATGAAAACCAGCTGACCGAATTCCCTCTTCCTAGCTGAGCATCAGGCGACAGTGAAGAGGAAAAACTCCCTTTTAATAGGAAGAAACCTCCAGTAGAGCTAGATTTTAGTGTGAGCAGCCTTCTGCTGAGACCAACTAAAGGCTGAAGGAGGCAGAAACAGATTTACATCTGGAACACAGAGTCAATAACCCATAAAAACGCTCTATATTAGAGAAGGAAAAGGTAAACAAGCTCCACAGGTGGCTCAAAGGGATGGAGGAGAGTACACGCAGTTAGTCACAGTAAAAGCTAAGCTTGATAGCTAGGAGAAACAGGACTAAACACTAAAACAAAAATGTGCTGTTCTCATACCTGATTCAAGCTTACTGTGTCCACATACAGAGGGGACTATAAAGTGGACTTATAGCAAACTCAGTTGATCACTGCATTTTGCTCCGTTCGTCACGTAACTCCGTCTCCTCTGTGCGGTGCTTGGACCAACTTTGTTATTAGTCGTCACTGTTGGATACGACAGCCTAGGGCTCAAAGCATTCTGGGATATATCTGCCTCTTCTGAGGCCTTTCTTTCCTTCTCGTATTACGACCCTCTGCCATTTTCAAAGAACCACGGTGAGAAACGTGATCTTCAATGACTGTCTGAAACCGTAGCTCACCACAGAGTGCAGAGCGCACACTAACCCTAGTGCAGAAAATGATAGCTAACGGGACGAGCACGTAGGATGGCCAGAATGGTTGACAATTAGGAGGACCACTTATGTAGATGATCCACCTGGAAATAAAAGATTGTTCTCTTTACCTTTAATCTAAGTTTTCTGTGGTGTTCCGTTTAGTCACAGCTAAACAAGTGCAAAGCCAGAAGGAGCTACCATGATAAGAAAAAGCAGAGAGAGCATAAAGTTACATGTTTTCATATTGAGTCAGGTAAAAGGCACCTGTTTCAAATATAAAGCCATATTGCCATTTCTCTTTTAAGAAAGGAATGTGCTATATATATATGTGTTACATAAGGAATCCAACCTTTGCCTCAACACTCTGGACCTGGACCATAAGTTACAGCTCCTGGGGCTCCTCTGCAGCACTGACATCCATCTCCTTTTTTTGAAAGGGAATCTTATTGTTTGGATAGATAAAATAAGGAAATGATGATGTTTTTGTTTTTTACTCATGGTATGATTTGTAAAGCCTCCCATTAGTGAATTAAGATGTTTGTAAGTTTATTAGTTAAAACTCTGGAAACTGGAAAAAAGCATTTAAATCATATTTAAATGTCAAATCATTCTGGATTAAACATGTATATAAATGTACTCCTTATCAGACCATATTGTCTCAAATTTAAAACATTTCTATTTAAAAAAAAAAATCTTGTCTTAAAATCTGTGTTTTTTCTTTCGGTATCTTCTGAAGGTCAGTTAGTTATCCGTCAGCCTGAACACCTAAATTCGGCCAATCATATATCAACGGTCATCTGTCAATCAAATTGTTTCAGTCATAGCATCTTGATTCATATGTCGCAGCTAATATACGCAACGGTTGAAATAAGAACTAAGAATAATTTCCTTTCCCATTGAGTTCCATCCCAGTGTTCACGGGATGGACGTCTGTGTCTTCAGCAGACGTAGAGCTAACAGAACTGGCAGCGTTGCGAGGCAAGGGTTCAAACATGTACGGCTGGAAGCCTTCTACACCAAACCAAGCTTCTGCCGCCCTGGCGTCCTCTTCCACAACATCTTCGTCCCCACTTTCCTCCTCTAAATGAAAAATGTATGACGGAGGCGACTCATCCACGACCTCTGATACAAAACTCTCCTCCTCTTGCATGTTTCCGCTGTCCATAGTGTTCCTTGACAGTGTCGTTTCTAAGACACTGTCAAGGAACAGAGACGATTGCTACTTGGTTCCAATGGAATTTCCCATTGGGAACCTACTAACAATAAGTTGCTAACTGGTTAGCAAGATGCTTACGACAAAATTGCCACAACCAAATTTGCTTCCGAACCTTCCGCCACAACAATCCCGCCCTCTTGATAAACGACCAATCACATTCACTTTATTCACTCATGTAAAGTTGGGCACCACTCTGGAAAATTTGGAAATGCAACGGTTGGAACAGCAGTTTCCCCACGATTTTAATCCTTCAGTTTTATTTTTCTTTTATTAAAGTTGCTGCAAAGCTTTCATATCAATAACAGCCAAGTTTAAGGGTTTAGATGTTTTTTCTGTGTTTTTAGCCAATAAACTAGGCTTAAAGGAAAAATAACTGCTGCCAGAAATTTAAGCATATTGACCCTGCTTTAAATGCATTTGGCTGAGTGTTTTCAGAGCATTGAAAATGATCATCTCTGCTTTTTAAAGCTGGCAAGACAGAAAAGACATCACTAAGAGCGTGTGAGCATTTATAAGTGGATTGTGTGTTCAGTGAGTTTGCTGGAGGTCTTAGTCTTGCTCATAAACAGGCTCATAAATGAGGCTAACAGCTTCCTCAGTCATCCAGCAAAAACCACAATGCTATGAAACGCTGCAGCAGTTTTCCCTGGTTCCTCTAACAGATTCCTCACACAGCCAGGATGCCACCGCATTCAGGGCCATAATTTTTAATTTAGCTCATTAGAAGCATTAACTCGCTTTGGTTATTGTCTGCTTAAAGAAAAAAATACTTTTGTGACATCCCAAATATAGAAAAGTTTAGTTTAGCAACAGATAAAATAAGATGTAATGAATAAAAACAGCTGAGTATCCTGAAATCCTGAACTGAATCCCTTTACATTAAAGAAAAAGCTATAGGAATACTTTAAACTTTTTCCATTAGTAAAGGCTGGCCAACAACATCCAGGGTGTGTCTGACAAACTGTCATGACACAACTAACTCTCACAATACAACATCCACACCAGCAACAGGAAACTAAAGTTATATAGCACCCACAGCTGAGCCCAAGTTGAACCTTTTTTTTCTTCAGCTGAAGGACAGGAAAATGATTAACAATATCCAAGTTGTTGGTGGACTTCATGACCAATTTATTAAAGGAATACCCCACCATCTTTCATAGGTGGCAAAGTCCACAGTTAGAGGTCGTGGGAGTTGGTTGACAGACAGCCAAATGAATTTGACTTCACTTTAGAAATCACATTCTGCCGTTTTACTTGCTACTTTTTTAAAGCCTTTGGTGAAGTTAAATTGCTGTGTCTTTCAGCGCACACTTCTCTGGGTTACACATCAGTACATGGAAAAATAAAAGCCAGAGGTGGCAAAAGTAATCACGTTGTTTGAGTAAAAAGAACTGAATATTTGGAAAAGGGAAAGGACTCTGGCAAAAAAAAATAAAAATAAAAGTAGTCATGGAGCTGCTTTATATAAAACTAGAGAAGCTTTTCGAAAAGATTGTGTTGCTGTCTAATTGTTCTGCATAATCATATTCAAATCACTAAATGATAAGATTATATCTTATATCTGATTATATCTGACTTCTATGCAGAAACTGTTGTAAAAATTAGTAAAATGTTCTCAAAATCTATGCAATCCTAGGTTACTTTAGAGAGACAATTCAATCAGATCATACAGTCAGATTGGTTAAAAGTGTGCTATCCAAGGAAATCCAGCTGATTGTATCGACTCATTTGCTTTACAGGATTCACTCGTCCTAAAGAGCATACAGTAACAGTAGATATTCCTTTGTATTGTTGTGGACTCCCAGTGATCCTTCACTCAGAACATACATGCAGCAACAGTGGAGAGGAAAACTCCCTTTTAACAGGAAGGAACCTCCAGCAGAACCAGGCTCAGTGTGAGCGACCATCTGCTGAGGCCGACTGGGGTTAAAAAAGACAGAAGAAGGAAAGAAGCAGTTAAAGGTATAGTGAAGGATCTTCTTTTTCTGGATGGATCTTCTAAATAAGCGGTCCTCCTAATTATTAATCATCCTGGTGATATGTTTAAGTAAGGCCGTCCTATGTTCTCATCTCCAATTTCACTTGCTTCTGGTGAGTCTGACATAGTGGAAAGAATTGCAAATCTTCTTTTGGAAAGTAAGCTTGTATAAGCGATGCAAACAACAACTTTTAAACAGAGCGTGCACAAGGACAAACATGCACCTGCATGCTCTCGCACAGGGTTGTGCACATGCACAGGGTTGTGCATGTGCACTTTTTTTTTTTGTTTAAGTGGAGAGGGCGGGTCCTTTCAAAAATTCGCGAAAATCCTCCACTATACCTTTAAACAGACAAGCTGTGAACCAGCACGTCCAGTTTGTCACAGTATAAGCATTGCCCAAAGCTATGTCTAGAAGAAAACCAGGACTAAAGACTGAAAAGCAAGACCTTTATTATCTATAATCAGATGAAAATGCCCTTCATTTGAGCAGTTAAAATAAGTACATTTTCTGGTGGAGTTTGTATTTTCGCCCCTAAAATAAAATGACTAGATATTATACACTTAAAGTAAGATAATTGATATGTTAATCATTTGAAAATTGTCTTACCTGCTTAGATTAATGAAATATAAACCTACTACAAGATAAAAATAACTTTTTTATATTTCAGTTTTTGCAGTTTGTGTTGTTCCCTGACACAAAGGTGTTTGTTTGTTAGTCTTCTTGGAGTTTGTGTTTTTTTTTTCCATGTCTCTATTGAAACACTGAAACAGGGAATGAATTCACTGCTCTATAATCTCCTTACCTGTTTACCCAAGCACTTCATCCAGAAAATAAATAGTTCCCCTGTCTGGAAGGAGCTCAGAGCCAACATCATTGGGGTGAGCTGGAACTTGATTGTGTGCCAGATCCCATGACCCAACATCACAAACGCTCTCTTGTCTGAATAAAACCAAACCCCAGTGTGTAGTTATATAATGTTTTCTTTTAAAATGTGGAGTTGGGATACAGTCCTTGCTTTTTATCCCTGACGACAGATTGAATTTCTATTAAGGAAAATGGGTGAAAGTTATAAACAATGTGTGTTTTTTAAATAGTTAACTGTTCAAAATTGCATTTAAAAAGCCTTTTTTACTTTCACTGTCATAATTGGACAACCCACGCAGCTGCTGCTGCTCTCTCGGTGAAACACAGAGTTACTGAGGTCACTCCTTCCTGAGCCTCAGGACACCAACACTGCTTGTTGTGGAAAAAGCATCATAACTGACCCACCCCAGCCTAGACACTCACTTTTCCCCACCTTTCCCACAGGCAGGCTGAGAGCTGTCACGAAAAATCAGTTTCTACCTTTGGGCAGTAGAATGTCTCACCTCAGATATGCTTTGAATTTTACATTTTTGAATAGAAATGTATGTTTCCTCCTTAACTTTACCAGTTCATTTATATGGATTAATTTTTTTTTCATAATTGTGAAAGCAAAGAAAACATCTTGTAGATGCAAATTTTAAAAAAAAAAGAAGTAAAAATGATGTCCATTTTTTTTCTCAGATTGAAGTTTATCAGAAAATGTTTCTCATTTTTTCAGAAAATGTCTTCAATTTTTTTCATATTTTGTAATAGAATAAGAATCGTATTTTCTTTCTATTTTCCAATAACTTTTTTTCAGTGTGCCCTTTTTTTAAATTGAGTGTTATGATTCCTATTCTCTTAACTTCACTTTAAGCCTAAAACAACCGGTCGACGTTGATTCATTGACCAATATATCTATTGTTGCCAGGATCCATGCAGACCAATTCAGATGCACTTTCCCTCGTACCTTTAGAGGAGAGCTGAGCCCAGAATTCAAGACAATATGATCATTAAAACAAAATTTGTAAGTAATATGATTTGTAAACCTGAATAATTTAAAAAATAAGCAAATGTGTAAAAAATCTAAATACAAATTGAAAAAATTAATCTGAGAAGACAACAAAGTTGCGAGAATGCGATTAGTAAAAGTCAAATCTAAAAAAGAAAAATTTGAAAAAAGGACTCTTGAAATAAAAAATCTTTAAAATAAATAGAAAAACTTTTACAAATAGCATTTTTTCAAATTTCCATAAAAAAAAAATTGTTTGTTTGGGTAAAGATTCCTTACTTTTTTTCAGTATTTGGATGGACCCCTGCTAATGAGTCAAACTCCAAATATTATTTTGGAATATCCATTGTCCACTTCCAAGCGCAATAAGGTCCAGGTACATTTTTTTTTAATCCTGGTCTATAAAAAAATGGGTGATTTAAGGCTTCTGGAGGTGTAATCCTTAATGGGGCTACTTGCCACCGGTAATTACTGGCATTTTTTTCAGATAAGAAAAATCTCCTGATTTGGTAATGGGTACTGCAAGGTTTCTTGCCTTTAAGGGTTTTATACTTACCTTTTAATCTTTGTTTTTCAGGTACAAATGCTGAGCCATTAGGTTTGTGCCACAACATTTTTTTAACTGCTGTCATAAATTCTGGTAAAGACTTTGCTGAGAAAAGATCCCAGCATAAGAACATGTAAGCTTAGACACATCCTAGAACCTACATATCCATCCATTTGTTTGGCTTTTCTTCCAGTAATGTAACCTATATTATGCAGTTTTCCCTCCGTTGGCTTAGTGCCTCCATAATACGCCTATTCTGTCCTGGCTGACAGATAGCGAACAAACGAGAGAGCCAGTAGCTGTGATTGAGGCTGCTTTACTGAATCTTCTCAGTTATTTTTTTGTAAAACTGCAATACAAATGAAATATACAGTGTGTTACAATTAAGATTTAACAGTTCCAATTCTATTAAACACATAAGACAGAATTGTAAAGAAAAATGCAGCACATTCAACAATACAACAAATAAGAAGCTCAAAAACGAACTGAAATTAGCATCCTGACTAGCCTCATGCTAGCGATTAGCTTCGCGATTAGCTTCGCGATTAGCGTTAGCATTTTTAGCAGGGTTTAAACTTAAAAAAGAGCTCCCTCAAACAATCTAAAATAATACAGCTGGGTAGGAAACAACTACAAGAACCGACTATACATATACTCACTGTTGGTTCCGCTCCAAGATTTAGACAACTTAATCTGTGGTTTAGCATGAAGTGCTGTATGTATAAACACTGGAAAGGCCTGCTCAATAGAACTGCAGTAACATAAAAACACCACAAGGGGGCTACTAATAAAACTGACAGGAGCCAGAACACTCCCCACTTGGTATAAATATGTTATACCACCATCTTATTTATGTGACATAACTAAAACAACATCACTAATAGGTCGAAGGTACTCTTTATTTACCCTTGGCTAAGAGTCTTTACTGTGACCTTACGAACCTTGCCATCTGAACTTGCAATAGCTTTAACTATACGTCCAAGAGGCCACTCATTACGTTTAGTTTGAATGTCCTTTATCAAAGCAATGTCTCCTTCTTGGAGGTCAGGTTTCTCCGAGGACCACTTTCTTCGTGGTTGAAGTGTTGGGAGATATTCTAATCTCCACCTTTTCCAGAAAGAGTCTGCCAAGTTCTGAACCTGGCGCCACTGCACCTTGCATAGATGGTCTAATTCAAAGTTCCCCAGGGGTGCAGGAATGACACTTGCCTTCTGAGTGAGTAGAGTTGCAGGCGAGAGCATTTCAGGAACCTCTGCGTCATGTGAAATCGGAACCATTGGTCGGGCATTTATAATGGCCATAACCTCTGCCTTCAAAGTTGATAAGACTTCATGAGACAGTCTTGTAGGACCATGCTTCACTAGCAGTCCATCCAAGATGCGTCTGGCCACTCCTATCAGCTGCTCCCAAGCTCCTCCCATGTGCGAGGAATGGGGAGCATTAAAGATCCATGTGCAGTCCTTTTCCTTTAAGAAGTTCTTGAGCTCAGGGTCATCTGTGTTAAGGTGAAGTTCTCTGCATGCACCAATGAAATTTGTTCCCCTGTCCGACCTTAGATGCTTGATGGGTCCACGTATGGATAGGAAGCGCCTGAAAGCGTTGATGAAGCTTGAGGTAGACATAGTTTCAATAATTTCCAGGTGTACGGCTCTTGTGCTTAGACAGACAAAGATGACTGCCCACCTCTTGCTCTCAGCGGCTCCACCTCGTGTGCGCCGAGTGGTAATACTCCATGGGCCAAAAACATCCAGACCTACATATGTAAAAGGTGGGTCCACTGTCAATCTGTCGGGTGGCAGATCACTCATCTTTTGAATTTCTGGCTTGCCTCTCAACCTTTTACAGATAACACATTTGAATATTATGCTGGAGATGCGTCTCCGCCCTCCCACTATCCAGACACCAGCAGTGCGTAATGCACCTTAGTGACGTCGGAGAAGAGTGGTCACATGATGGTTGGCTGGTAAGATGAGTGGATGTTTCTCCAGATCTTCCAAATCTGCCTGGCGTATCCGACCTCCAACTCTCATCACTCCCCTACCATCAATGAAGGGATCAAGCTTCATCAGAGAACTTTGGCTGCACACTTGAGATTTCTGAGTTAAACTTTCTAACTCCTCTTTATACATCTCCTCCTGAACAGCCTTGAAAATAACCATCTTTGCTTGAGACCGCTCTGTGTTGAGTAGCTGATTGCACTGATGCCACCCTTTACAACCATCAGACTCAGTGTTTGAGAAAGTCTTTACTACATGGATGAGGGTTGTCAAGCCTCTTACTAGACTCTTCCAAGTAGAGAAATGTTCAAACCTGGATGATCCAAGAGGCAGCTCCCTTACATTTGTTTCAAGAGAGGTTACTTGAGGCCGTATGTTTTTGTCTTTGTCTGGATTTACAAGCTCAAAGATTTTGTCTTCATCATCTTTACTTGCATGTAACTGATTGAGAAAAGGGGGACCAAGCAACCAACTGGACGATGACAGGAAAACTGCTTGAATTGGCCTTGTTCCCTGGTCTGCAGGGTTTTGGTCAGTCGATACATACTGCCACTGTTTTGGATCAGTAGATCTTCGGATGCGAGCTACTCTGTTAGCAACATAGGTATAGAACCTTCGTGAACTGTTGTGTATTTAGCCCAAAACAACACAACTATCAGTGAAGAACCTGACTGCTTGTAACTCTATGTCTATCTCAGACTGGACTGCTTCTGCCAGCTCGACTGCCAGGACTGCTGCACACAACTCCAGGCGTGGTACAGTATGCATTGGATAAGGAGCTAGCTTTGATTTTCCCATTACAAACCCTACATGCCATTTTCCATCCAAATCCAAGGCACACAGGTAGGCTACGGCAGCTATGGCTACAGTAGAGGCATCTGCAAAGATACATAGTTCCATCCTTTTAGTACATGACAAGGAGATTGGAATGTAAGCTCTTGGAATGCAAACCTGTTCAAGCTCAACTAAGGAGTCAGTCCATGCTTTCCACTGTGTCTCTTTTTCTGCTGGTAGAGGTGTATCCCACTCATACTGCTCAGAGGAAATGTCTCTCACCAGTGCTTTGCCTTGGATTGTGATGGGGGAAGCAAATCCAAGGGGGTCATAAACAGTGTTTACAGTGGACAGCATGCCTCTACGAGTGAATGGTTTAACCTCTCTTGACACCCTGAAAGTGAAACTGTCAGACTGGAGTGCCCAGCATAAACCCAAACTCCGCTGGAGGGGCAAAGGGTCTGCTCCTAAATCTAGATCTTTAAGGTCACTTGCTCGCTCCTCGGTGGAAAAGGCCTCCATGACCCTTGTGTTATTGGAAGCTATTTTGTGAAGTTTTATGTTGGACTCAGCCAACATGGCTCTGGTTCGCTGTAGGAGATCAATAGCCTCATTGTGAGTAGCTAATGAGGTGAGTGCATCATCCACATAAAAATTTCTGAACACAAATTGTTTTGCATCTGTTCCATGTTCCAGTTCTCCGTATTCTGCAGCCTTCCTTAGCCCATATGTCGCTACTGCTGGTGACGGGCTATTTCCAAAAACATGCACACTCATCCAGTAGTCAACAACCTCTTCATTCAGATTGTTATCCTTATACCACAAGAAACGAAGGTAGTTGCGATAGTCTTCTCTGACTTTGAACCCATAGAACATTTTTTCTACATCTGCTGTGACTGCTATTTGCTCCTTTCTGAATCTCAGAAGGACACCAATTAGCGTGTTGTTGAGGTTGGGGCCACTGAGAAGCACATCATTCATTGATATTCCCTTGTATTTAGCACTGGAGTCAAAAACCACCCTTATTTTCCCAGGTTTCTGGGGGTGGTATACACCAAAGGTCGGTAAATACCAACACTCTTGGCCTGGTTTTAGTTGGGGTGCTTTCTCTGCCTGCTGATTGACAATAACCTTCTCCATAAAATCAAAGTAATGCTGTTTCATTTCAGGTCTTTTTATGAAGGAACGCTGGAGAGAGGAAAATCTCTGAGAGGCCTGATTTCTGTTATTTGGAAGTGGATTGCGTGGGGTACGAAAAGGTAGTGGTGCTACCCAGTGGTTTTCATATACATTTCCTTTTCCATTATCATGAGAAATTCACTATCATCCACTGACATGGCTGGCTTGTCATCCTCAGATGTCCTTTGGAACACACTTTCACCCAAACCATCCTTAACTGTCTCCTGAAAGATCCCCACAGGCTGATGGACTGGACCTTTTCCCTTCTCTTTTACATGGATATTGTTTGTACATGGCTTAAGGAAAGAGGGGCGTCCATTTTGCAGGACATGCGTCTTAATGACGTTGACTCCCTCAGTCATATGTGCACCACTTAGGCATAATTCTCCAACTATAACCCAACCAAGATCAAGGCGCTGTGCGTATGGTGAGTTGTGAGGTCCATTACGCTGTTCACGTACCTTGTGGAGGCTCAAAATGTCTCTGCCTAACAGCATTAAAATGGGAGCTCTGCTGTCAAGTGGAGGGATCTTATCAGCAATTGGTCTGAGGTGGGGGAAATGTTGGGCGCACTCAGGAGTTGGGATCTCTGATCGGTCATCAGGAAGATGGTTGCACTCCAATAAAGTGGGAAGTTTCACCTTAATTTTCTCATCAAGTGATTCCACTATGATGTTACTCGCCTTTCTCCCTGCAGTCTCTATTGTGCCAGAACATGTTTTTAGAGTGTAGGGCAATGAACTGCTGTTGATGTCTAATAGACTGAAGAACTCTGACTTTACTAGAGACCGATTGCTCTGGTCATCGAGCACAGCATACACTCGATGAGACTTAGATGGATGGTCGGGATGGAAAACTTTCACTAAGCAGATTTTTGAACAGGACCTGGGGTTCGGGGGACCACCGCATATCTCTGTGCATTTGGAAGTGACCATAGTGGGTGTAACATCTTCAGTCTCCCCACTTTGCTTGACCTCAGATGAATGTTGAGCCTGACCACCAAAACGACCATGGAGCTGGACCAGGATGCATCGCTGAGGTATGTTTCTCACTTTCACATTCTATACATTTAAGCTTGGTCTTGCAGTCTTTAGCTATATGGTTAGTGCTAGCACAACATCGAAAACAGATTGAATGTTCATGTAAGTATGCTTTCCTCTCATCAAAATGTTTCCCTCTGAACCCACGACATTTTGACAGCGGGTGAGGTTTGTTATGTATTGGACATTGTTTGTCCGGCTCCTCTTTCACAGGGTTGTGAGTGTTACTGTTTTCAGAAGTAACATCAGTTTTCCTAACTGTCACAGCTGATTTTGCAAAGTATTTCTGTGTTTTTTCAATGCTACATTGACTGGAGGTAGGAAACGCATTAAATGCAAAACTGGGATCATTGCGTGTCCTAGCCTGAGTACAGACAAAGTCCACAAAAAAACTGAATGGTGGGAAAGGGACACGATAATTCTCTTTATAAATGGATCCCTGTGTGATCCAGCGTTCCCTCAAGGAGAAAGGGAGTTTTTCAACAATTGGATTCACGCCCCTTGCTGTGTCTAAATACATGAGTCCAGGTAAGCATCCCTCATTCTTTGCAGCTTCTAACTCTCTTAACAAGTCGGACAACTCTCTGAGTTTTGTTGTGTCTTTGTTAGAAATGGTTGGAAAACAGTCCAATTTTCTCATTAGAGCATTTCCAATCACTTCTGGACTTCCATATATTTCCTCCAAGCGTTCCCACACCATAAACACACCTGCTCTGGGATTATTAACATGTACTGACCTTATCCGCTTGGCTTAGGCTGAAGACTCTGGCCTGAGCCATTTGACCAGCAGGTTGAGTTCCTCCTGATGTGACAGGTTTAACTCCCTTGTAGCTGCTAGGAATGATGCTTTCCAAGCCCAGCAGTTTTCTGGGCTGTCATCAAAGGCAAGGAGCCCAGAGGTCACTATCTCTCTTCTCATGAGATAATGGGCTAAGTCAGGGGTTTGAGGTGTAAAGGTTGAATATTTATGACACTGAGTAGGAGGAGAGGCTGGATGCATAGCTGTGTGTTCCCTTTGGTACCCAGGAGCAACAGGTGAATATTTCTACAGTGGAAGAAAGGCCTTTGGGCCCGGGGGAGGTTCGAAGCGTTCCCTTTTAAAGGTCCTGGGTTCAGAGTTACTTCATTTAAAACTGGTAGATGGGGCACTACATTCTCAAGCTCCTGTGGAGCCTGTGTGTCAAATTGCTGAGTTTCTATGTAGTCTCTGGTGCGTATTTTTGGATCATCAACAGTGAACCTTTTTAACCCACTGAGAGAATCATTTTCAATATTTTCTAGTTCTGCTGCTGCTTCTTCAAATATTGCTGCCTCTAGATGCTGCAGTTGCTTCCTTTTCTTGCTTTAACACATGAAGCCTTGCCTCTATTGAAGCCTTTTCTTTCATCATGGCTGCTTCCTTTTCGGCAAAGGACACTTTAATTTTAGCTGCTTCAGCCTTAGCTCTGGCCCTTGTGGCAGCAGCGCTGACTGATGTCCGAGTTGAACTTCGGGACTTGTGTGAAGCTGAGACTCTTGACCTAGTCTCCTCATGAGACTGTTCTTCATCTTTATTTCTGCTGCTCATCTTGCAAAGCTTTGCTGTTCACAGTTGTTAAATTGCTGTATCCCGCTGAGTGGTCAACATTTTACTATTCTGTCAACCAGGCTGCTTTACTGAATCTTCTCAGTTATTTTTTTGTAAAACTGCAATACAAATGAAATATACAGTGTGTTACAATTTAGATTTAACAGTTCCAATTCTATTTAACACATAAGACAGAATTGTAAAGAAAAATGCAGCACATTCAACAATACAACAAATAAGAAGCTCAAAAACGAACTGAAATTAGCATCCTGACTAGCCTCATGCTAGCGATTAGCGTTAGCATTTTTAGCAGGGTTTAAACTTAAAAAAGAGCTCCCTCAAACAATCTAAAATAATACAACTGGGTAGGAAACAACTACAAGAACCGACTATACATATACTCACTGTTGGTACCGCTCCAAGATTTAGACAACTTAATCTGTGGTTTAGCATGAAGTGCTGTATGTATAAACACTGGAAAGGCCTGCTCAATAGAACTGCAGTAACATAAAAACACCACAAGGGGGCTACTAATAAAACTGACAGGAGCCAGAACAACGCCAATTTTACTCTCTTTGACAAATCAATCTGTCAAAAAAGTAAACGTATATGTTTATGATTTTTATTTCTATGTGTGATATTAAATTTTCTCAGGAAATTCAAAGCTGTTAAAATTTCTGGAACAAGAACTTGAATATAGCAAATTGGTTGGGCAGGGAAAATCAGTTTGTTCATAACTTCACCTAAATGTTTTTAAAAACAATGCATCTTTTTACCTTGAAAATCCTCAGTTTTCTTTAAATGATTATATTCTTCTGAGGCTTTTCTCTCAAGCTCTCTGCAAAACTGCATTTCCTTTTCCGCATGACAAATCTTCATAGAGTTCTCACAGCAGCTAAGGGTAGACATTGAAACTAGAAGCACCAGCCATTTTGTTTGTGGACCAGATATCCTTGGAATGAAATTCAGGAGTATTTAATTTATTCCTAATGCTAAAACTGTTTTTTTTAAGAAAAGTTCCACTTACCTAATCAGTCTAATCCATCATGTGAATTTAGTAAGAAGGGCATCATCGTACCACCAAACTCCTGGGTTTGCAGGAGAGTTTGCATCAGGTGTGGTAGAGCAGCGATGTGTTAAAAACAGCCGGAGGTTGACTAGCCCTGGTATCATAAAGTATACCCTTTAGTTCCTATCATTTCAGTTCCTATCTGATTTGGTGTTGAATAATGACAGACCTTGTAATTGAAAGAGGAGAATAAGAATAATCCTACGTATCTTTTTAATGTATTTGCCAAACTCACCCAGATTCACCTGCTATCTTCAGTCATCTGTAGTGAGCTACGGTTTCCGACAGTCATTGAAGCACACTTTTTTCATTGCGGTTCTTTGAAAATGGCAGAGAGTCATAAGAGAAAAAGTGTCGATGAAGTTTTTTAGAAGAAAAGAAAGGCCTCAAAAGAGGCAGATATATCCCTGAATGCTTCCTAAGGAGAGCTCCCCTCACAAAGCATTATGGGATTTGCTGTCACAGAGGCCTGCTGTCGCCATAGGCTGTTGCTACCAAACAGCATACTAATAACACAGATGGCGCAGGCACCGTGCTGTGGACCAACAGGGGAGTGATCATCTGTCCAAACGATAAGTTGACTGGGCTCACTATAAAGTCCCTCCTCTATATGGGATTAAGGGGTTAGGGTGGACATTCAGGCACAGTTAGCTTGTATGTAGGGTGACCAAACGTCCGTATTTCCCGGGACATATCCGTATTTCACGTCCTGTCCCGGGCGTCCCGGGTTTTTTTTAGAAAGTGAGGAAATGTCCTGATTTCACTGCGCACGACGCTCCGTGTGATGTAATCCCTGAGCCGCGTCAGTGCGGGCAGCCCTGTTCTTAATCAGAGGCTCTTGCTCTGTTCGAAAAACTAGGACGCATCCTCCAAGGACGCGGTCTACCTAGACTGGATCCTTCGAAGTCCTTGAAAATAAGGAGGCCGGAAGAGTTTTGGCTGTAAATTCGAACAGGTCCACCCTTCGGCGGGTTTTACCGCTGTATGCTATGTTGCTTAGCAACCGTGAAAGTTGACACACAAAGCAGGACAAGAATGAATACCGAGGTTTTCAAAACTGTTTGTTTATTTATTTATTTTTTTTAAAGTTAAAGTGAACAAAGACTACACTCACAAGAATCCAGAGTGGAATAAAGATTCCAACCACCAGGAACAGGAACAAATAAAATCAAATGTAATGATAGAAACCTTAGTCAGTTAAATAACCTGCTGCTGTCATTCTGCACATCTCTGATGTTGCTGCTATTTTCAAATATCCATTACTGTAAAAATGTCCATAGCAGCATATTGGTTATTAATTATTCGGTTTTATATTGTTAAAACACTTTACAGAATTGCATTTTTTATATTTTAACTCTTCCCTATTATGTTATTCTTATACATTTTTCTAAGGTCCTCATTTGTGTGACCATTTTCAATAATCTTTCTGCTGCTGTAAATCTGCCCATTGTGGGACAATAAAGGGATTTTCTATTCCATAAAAGGGTTAGAAATATATAAGTAAATCTAAACAATGTATCTACAAAATATATCTGCAAAATCGCTAATATTCAACAACAAAAAATACTTAGTTAAGCATATTGTGCTCCTATCAGATTTATAGTTCCCGCTCTGCAGATATATTAGAATCTGTCCTTAAATTACAGCCAAACTCATTTACACAGTAACAGATAAAACCTTTAGATAAACCAAACATTACCGCCACATATCTTATGGAGGACCAACTCTGCCATATTTAAAAATAAATACAGAAACAAATAAATGCTCAATAAATATATAAGCATACAATTAATTGCCAACAAAAATACAATAAACAAATAAATGTAAGTAGAAATTATTTATACAGTGAGACTTAAATGTATATAACTTTTGATTAGCTTCTTTATTTATTTGCCTTTGTAATATTTACCTTATTTATTTTTTGTCCTTTATAATCTTCAACTTTATTTTTTAATTACTTATATTTTTAAGAATTTATTTATGTGCATGTTATAATATTTTTGTCTGTTTTATTCTTCCTTTGTATTTTTTTTTTACCTTGGTTATTTCTTCACCGCTGTTTATTTCTGTCTGCCCTTTTTACATTTCTGCCTGTCGTATTTACATTTCTGCCTGTCGTATTTACATTTCTGTATGCATTTCTGTCTCATTATGCAAATGAGGAGGGGGTGTGTCCTAGAGAGTCAACTTCTGCTCATTGGTTGGCGGTCCATCTTCTTAACTCACAGAGCTCAGAGTACTAAGTGAAACCTAAGTTCTCTTTTCTGTTGCTGTTGTTCAATAAAAGTATGTTTTAAGATTATTTGAGGCGAGAACATTATACTTTTAAGCATTACCATATGGCCCATTCACAGATTCAAAGCGTAATTTAAAAGAAAATGTTCCGAACTTGAGAGGACCGCGGCACCACCGTATTCTCAGGGCAGCCAGGTCGAACCGCAGCCCGTCTGCAGCGGCCCTCTCTCGGCATAGCCGTGTGTGAAGGACCGCTGGCTATGATGCCGATCTTTTGTTGTATTTGGCAAAGTCCCTACACGCGTGTAATGATCTCAGAATATTCGACCCAGAATTCAAGACGAGGCAGTGGGAAAGTTCAAAGCGTTTATTAAACATACAGGTGCGCGGGGCTGCTCGTCTGCTGCGGGGCGGATGTCTGCAGTAAAAGGAGAATACAGGTCAGTGACTGGATGTGGAACTGAATACGACTTGGAGCTAAGTCACTGACCTGATTCACAGTTCAGTCCGGTCGCAGAGAACACAGCAGAATCCAGGAGGGAGGTTTGACAGCAGTTGCGGCGGGCGACGCCCCCAGAGTTCCTAGAGAGCGAGTGGAGCGGGCGCCAGCCGACGCCGAGCAGCAACAGAGTCCAGAAGGGAAATCCAAGGCCGAAGTCAGAAGACAGTTCCAGGTTCAGAAGCCGGTAGAATCCAAGATCAGATGGGACAAACAGAGCAGACAAGGGCAAGGCAAAACTCGAGATCCTCAGGGCAGAAACTGGTCAAAATCAGGAAAACAGACAGACTACAGATTGCTAGGGAGACTTTTTCCAGCAGGGAAAGGAAAGCTGATCATATTGAAAAAGGTGATATATTATGGTAAATAGTAGGTATTCCCATAAAAACACACAAATAACCTGGCACTGATGGGAGGCAAACACACAGCCACACAGCCGAAGAGCCAATTAGACAGGGAGCAAGGAACAAAGGAAAAAACCAAACCATCAGCGCCGAGATCATGACATCGCGTTCTAATGACTTCAGACTCGACATCAGGCTCTCCTCCTGTAGATTGGACCGATGTAGTAAAATGCTAACCAACACGCTTCACACACGGCTATGCCGAGAGAGGGCCGCTGCAAACGGGCATGCCGTTAGACCCGACTGCCGTGTTGTTCGGAGCTCCGCTGGTGCCGCGGTCCTCTCAAGTTCGGAACATTTTCTTTTAAATTACGCTTTGAATCTGTGAATGGGCCATATGGTAATGCTTAAAAGTATAATGTTCTCGCCTCAAATAATCTTAAAAAATACTTTTATTGAACAACAGCAACAGAAAAGAGAACTTAGGTTTCACTTAGTACTCTGAGCTCTGTGAGTTAAGAAGATGGACCGCCAACCAATGAGCAGAAGTTGACTCTCTAGGACACGCCCCTCCTCATTTGCATAATGAGACAGAAATGCATACAGAAATGTAAATACGACAGGCAGAAATGTAAAAAGGGCAGACAAAAATAAACAGCGGTGAAGAAATAACCAAGGTAAAAAAAAATACAAAGGAAGAATAAAACAGACAAAAATATTATAACATGCACATAAATACTTAAAAATATAAGTAATTAAAAAATAAAGTTAAAGATTACAAAGGACAAAAAAATAAAGAAGCTAATTAAAAGAGTTATATACATTTATGTCTCACTGTATAAATAATTTCTACTTACATTTATTTGTTTATTGTATTTTTGTTGGCAATTAATTGTATGCTTATATATTTATTGAGCATTTATTTATTTCTGTTTTTATTTTTAAATATGGCAGAGTTGGTCCTCCATAATATCTGACTCAATAACCATTAAAACAACTATGTTCATTCATTTCAGACGGAACTATTCACAGAGTTGTATTATATTAAACTTAACTTCCAATTTTCACCACTGTTGTGCGCCAAGTAACATTTCCTCTGATCACGGAGCAAATCCCGATGATGAGACATTTGTTCTTTCAATCAACCAAAAATTAAAAAGAGAGACCATATCTCTCCGATCCTGGCTTCTCTTCATTGCTTCCTGTGAAATCCAAAATAGAATTTAAAATCCTCCTTCTCACATATAAAGCCTTAAATGGCCAAGCTCCATCTTACATCAGATATATGATATGTTCCTAACAGAGCACTTCAATCTCAATCTGCAGGTTCACTAGTGGTTCCTAGAATTTCTAAAAGTAGAACCGGAGGCAGATCTTTTAATCATCAGGCTCCTCTCCTGTGGAACCAACTACCAGTTTTAGTGAGTTTTAAGGGTATGCTTAAAACTTTCCTTTTTGATAAAGCTTATAGTTAGAGTGGCTCATGTCATCCTGAGCTATCTCTATAGTTATGCTGCTATAGACTGAGATGGCTGGAGGACATAAGGACCCCTTTTTTCTCATTCTGCTTAATTTTATTTCTATTGTTCCAATCTGCAGTATTTGTTAGTTCAATCTCTAACGTTCTGCTCTCTCTGCTTTTTCTCATAGTAGCTTCATCTGGTTTGTTTCTGTTTGGCTGTGACACCATCCTGAAGAGATATATCAGCTGTGCTGCTGCCATCAACACATTTTTTATAGATGTTCGACTATGGCCTGTTTTTCAGTGTAGTCCTGTTTCTCTGACTGTGTCTGTCTGGATGTGCTCTCTTCATCCTCTGACATGGGAGCTGGCTCAGAGCTAATCAGCCTGGCTGTGTGTTTCCTGGACGGGGCCGCCTGTGGAGCTGGTTGGCAGCTGCGTTTTGTATCTTTTGTATGTCTGTCTCTAGAATTGTTAAAGTATTTTTTCAAAGATGTTTGCTATTGATATAAAAATGTTCATGTTTACTTTGTTTTGTTTTAGGCTTAGAGATGAAGACTACCTTAATATCAATCAAAAATAACAAAACAAGTAAAATGAATAAATTAGGTGTGCTTTTTGAATAACAAAATGTGTTTTTTAATAAACAGGCTCAAGTCTAATTCAAACGTTAAGTTACTGGTTTAAAAGTCCAAATTAATATCTGCCAGTGTATGTAGAAATCTCAGCTGCTTACTTAGAAGTTTAACAACACGCTCGAGCAATGGTTTTGGATGGAATAGTTGTACAGGATGTTAGGGTATGCACTGCAAAAGCAGCAGCACAGCTTCAGTTTTTAAGTTTTTATAGGTAGCCAAGTTACCTTCCACAGCTAAAAAGCACACATGCAAAGGTTTACCACTCTAAAATTTGTATAAAAGTCCAACTTGTCTCTTCCATGATGTCTAAAGAGGTAAATTATAGGGCGAATTTTGTTCCATTATTGTTGCAAGCAAAGAACATGTTTTGTAAATGGAAATAAAAAAAAATGCAATCTATAAAAGGCTTTGGGGGCAACTATGCTGTTCAACCGTTTTTCTAACTTATATTTAAAATTTTTATTGTTTAAATTTAATTTCTTAATTTTTCTTTACACATATGATTTAAAATAGACCTATATTTTTTCATATTTCTGATTTTCAAATGCAAATTTACAAATTGCATTATTTTCAAATTGTGTTCCATGGATCAGATTCTGTTTACTATGAGCAAAAAGCTTTATTTGACATACAATTGACCAATTAAAATTAATGTTGCTAATGTCCATGCAAACAAAAAGCAATACACCTTCGCTCCTCATTCTAGTTTGAGAAGAATTAAAATTCTTAAAATTCAATCTATAATCAGGACGTTGAAAAGAAGAATTGGGGGAAAAAAATCAGTAAATAAAATTTAACATTTTTTAATTTTTCTTAATTAATAAAATAACATTTTAAGATATACAATCTGTAAGAAAAGTGAACGTTTTTGCAAAAAAGTTAATTCAGTATAAATGTTCGAGCTGATTTGGTGTCTGCCTCCCATGAATTTTTTTTGCCTATCAGTGGCAGCTTGATTTGTTTTACAACTAATGGATTTAAATGTTAAATCAAACTCTTACCAAATCTGGTTTTAGGGAATTGTTACGTTCAAAACTACAGGTTTAGTAAAAAGAAACTGAGTCTGCACAGAATAGGGATTTTTGGCCTCTGCAGAGGGAGAGAGCCACGTTCAGCCACATCTTGCTCTCTGGTGGGTCTCCTCAGCAGAAACCTTTTTATTAGCAGATCATAACACATGGGGTGGGTTACAGAACACTGTTCTTCTGACAAGGCAATTGATCAGGTCATAGGACAAGATGCTTCTCCTGATTGAATCACAGAATAGAGCGGTCTCCCGATAACTGTGATTATCTTTGCACAAACACCAGCAGTTTTCTACCAAAGTTGCATGACAGTTTGCAGTAAACAGAGTTAAGCATCTCATTTAATTAATGTTCTATATGTACACACATTAACTTTATAATCATCATCGAATATACCTGACAGGAATGCGTAACCATATTACCACAAAGCCAAAAAAATGCCTTCTTTTGCTTGTTTTTAAAAAAGAAAAAAGGATATTCTAGCTAAAACCGGTGTAGGCATCTTTGTTTTGATTCAGCCTTCTATCTCTGGTTTATGTGTTAGCGTCGTACACGTCACGGCATTTCATTGGTCTGAAACATTTCTGTATCAAGACAAACTCATCTGCTGGCTACTGGCAAGATGTATTTTCAAGAGTTTGTGAATTGACATATCCACTGTCAGCAAGATGAAGAGCTACAATTTCGGTCTAATATAAGAGAAACTTTCATCTAAAAAGGGCTTTGGACTTTAAGCAACAGGCCTGTCCTTCCTTATATCAGAAAATATCTCTAAAGATGTCTCTGCATCAGGTGGTGCTTGACTTAGGGAATGCACAGTTATAGCTGATGTTGTTGGTATTTCGTGTTTTACACAACACTTTTTTTCTTTCTACCAAATTTTCTGTTAATCTCCTTCCTGAGATGCACCTGCAGTTAAAGTATTGCCCAGTCATAAGCCCTGGGGTCTCACTATTTTAAAACACCTCATATAGATGAGTGGATCATTAACAATCTCTTATAGAACTTTACAACATGCAGTGCTGGAAATTCAGTCCATCAACAGAGGTGTGTTGAAAATATGCATGTGAGTGGACCCCAGAGACGAGGATTTAAAGACCATGAAGGGCTTGGGTAAGGTCCCATTTTATGAAAAATGAACAAAAACACATTCCTGCTCAATACATATGAAGTTAATTAAACTGCTCTGTTGGAACCCATCATGGTCTGTTATTGAGTTGTTGAGTTGCCACCACAAAGTTCTGCACCCAGTTTGAACTTGTTTTTTCTTCAGTAGGAGGGTGGGAAAGCTGGGATAGAGAGATTATAATTTGACTGGTTTGTATTAAACAGGGCAGATTTAGTCTAGCACATATACAAAGAAAAGGGGCTACAAATTTATAAATGTTAAACATCTGCTCTTTGGGTCCTAATCTGAAGTTGCAGATAATCATCTAATCTTTATGTTGAATTTGTCTCCTCCGACTGTGACTTCATGGCACCCAGTTGGCTGAAGATTAATGGAACAAGCTGGCTCATGGTTAATGCTTGTCCTTCATAAATCGGTGTGAGTGTCTCCTGTCTGTGGTAAAAATGGGTGCAGAGACAGGACAACTCTGAGCAGCATGTTGAAGACATGGTGTCATCTGGAAAATATGGTAGTAAACTTTGTATTAGAACATGACGCATCCAGAAACACACAAACAGATCAGTTTGACTAACGTTATTCTGGTATAAACTCCAACTTCTTCAAAACTCGGCAGCTCGTGCCGTCACCAGAACCCCCCTTTTCATCATTTTACCCCTGTCCTTCAGCAACTCCATTGGCTCCCAGTTATATTTAGAATGCAATTTAAAATCCTTCTTTGTACTTTCAAAGCCATCGATAACCTTGCTCCTCCATATCTGTCAGACCTCCTTCACATCACCACCTCCTCCTGCTCCCTTAGATCCTCCTCCTCCTCCATCCTCACTGTACACCCAGCTCGACTTGTCACCATGGGGAGCAGAACCTTCAGCCGCTCTGCTCCCCAGCTCTGAAACTCATTCCCTCCTGACCTCCGCAGTATTGTCTTTCTCTCCTTATTCAAAACCAGACTCAAAACTCATCTGTTCCAGCTCGCTTATAAGTAAATACATTACTCTGGTCCCTCCCCATAATTTTTTCATGTTCCTTTTAAAGATTTTTTTTGTGTTTTCTATAAATTGCCAGAATAAAATAGAGGTTAGAAAATAATTTAGCTAGTTTTGTACAATTACCAAAAATACTTACATTGGTTAGATGCCAGAATAAAAAATAGAAACAGCTTTAATACTTTCATTAAAGTCAAAAGTATTCAATGCTTTTAATCTGGGAAAGCCAAGGTAATGATGTCATGCTATTCACACCTTCTGATTAATGACAATCCAGCACCTCGAAATTATTCTTTCCTGTTGTGACATTGTGGGAAAATCTAAAGAATTTATCAGGTAGATAAACTTTGAAACTGCTTAACTTTGGATCATCCCTGAACATTTCTTTTTCAAAATGCTTGATGATGTTCCTTCCCCTGAACTTCTGAACATCCATATCAATGCATTTTTTGCACCATGTATTTTTCTCCCACACTGTTTACATTTGTAGACCTCAGCACTTTACTCTGTGTATACAAAATGACAATAAAAGTTGTCTAAGTCTTAAGGGCTGTGTATACTCCCGCAGCAGTGCATCACAGTTAGCTCGTCGCAGGTATGACGCAGATATTTTAGATTTATGCCCTATTTTGAAGCGTGCTCTGCGCTGTTATTCCACGCCACAAACCAAAAGGGACAATCACGAACTAGCTAGGATTATAGGTGTCCGTGTGTTGGTTTGACCAGCTTGCCCGCCGTCAACCAACACCGGACGACACACAGTTGACCCATGAGTGTTCCAGAAAGACTGGCAGTAGCACTGTGTGTTTTGGCTTTGGGTGCAAACCAACAGGCCGTCGCACAGAGCTACAAACTAGCATCCTGCACGGTGTCTGGGATAGGGTCCGAGGTGTGCCAGATGTTGTGGATGGCACTACAGCCAGAGTTTCTGCCATTAGGTGCCAAACAGGAAATACACATAGTGGAGAGCGGATGTAGAATTGACCAATCAGAGGCCTCCTTTCTCTCCTCTATCTGACGCTATCTGCCTATCTATCTGCAGCAGCATCGGCATGTCAGTCTATTCAAATATTTATTTACAACCAGAGGTGGATATTAAATAGTTACATTTACTAAGTTACATTTCATGGGTAACTTTTAATAAAAAAGTACTTTTAGAAGTAGTTTCACTGCACTGCACTTTTTACTTTTATTTAAGTAATAATATTGTAAAGTAAATGTACTCTTACCTGAGTGAAATCTTCCGCTACCCTACCACCTTTGAGTAAACTAATGAAAAAAGAACAGACACATTTGAACCTAAAATACAGAAGACACAGGGAGATAAAGTCTCCCCAAAATAAGGATTATGTTGTGTACACAGTCTTTGTTGTTCTAATGTCACTCCAGGCTGGAAGTCGGAGGGAATTCTGCTGGGAGTTGCAGGGAAGTTAGCTGCCATTCGTCTGGAATTTGACTGGGAAGGGCCATTTTGAATGGCTGCTACTGTATACCAGTAGCCGAGGCACTGAGGAGCACGCAGAATATGGAAATGTGATAATGACACACACCATCAGATAGTGTGACACAGCTTTGCAGATATTATTGGGGTATAAGGGCCAACAGGAGTGCTGTTACAAATCTGTACTATTACTCTGCTATCCATTCATCCATCCATTTTATGTCACCTTTATCCCAGCTGGGGTCATGAGGGGTGCTGTTGCCTATCTCCAGCTGTCTATGGGCAAGAGGCAGGGTACACCCTGGACAGGTAGCCAATCCATCGCAGGGCACACAGGGACAAACAACCACTCACACAAGGAGAATTTGGAAAGCATGTTTTTGTGGGAGGAAGCTGGAGTACCCAGAGAGAACTAGGGGTGGGTATTGGCAAAGAAGTCATGATTTGATTCGAATCACGATTCACATGCCACAATGCGATTTTATCAGGATGCATCACGATACTTGAAATATTGCGATGCATCGCGATGCGTTGGGATATTTCCACTGAACACTGTAGGAAAAGGATACAGCCATTATCAGTGGCTGACTGGCTGTGTATGATCTGGATCGTGTCTTCAATTGATACATAACTGAAAGCAACTGAATTCATACATAGCTGTATTTATTGAAACAACTTTTGGAGGTATTGCCATGAAAACAAATACTGGAGACAAATATTACTATTACTGGTATGGACACACTGACAAAAAGATCTTAGGATTCATAAAACTTAAAATAACAAAATAAGGATAATCAGTGCCATTTACATGGCCTAAGTGGTCCTTTAAACCAATGAAATGAAAACATTCAAATGTATGATATTTCCCCTTTTGCAAATTACGTGCGTCATATCAATTTCCTTTTTACCTACTTTGTTTTTAAAGCCTAAATGCATCCAAGCATCTTACTTGAAATGTGATGGAGCCGGGCGAATTTTCACAGTGTCCTCCATGTTTTGTTTACAAATGACTCGTCTCAGTATCCCGCGGCCGGAAATGCTTGTGACACAAGGCAGCGGGCGTCAACACATCCGCAGCAACATCTGCTGGACTGGATGTTGTATTCCACTTGGTTTGGCTGATGTGCGGCAATCATTAATGTATTTTATTTGTTCATTTTTTTAAATTAAGAATCAATGCTTTGCGTCAAGAATCGATGCAGTAGATCACAAAAATTAAAATCCCGATGCACCGTCATGACGATTATTTTGCACACCAATAGAGAGAACCCACGCATTCAGGGAGAACATGCAAACTCCATGCAAAAAGACCCTGGGCCGGGAATCAAACCCGTAACTTCCAGGCAGCAGGGCTACCCACTGGCCACTGAGCAGCCCCATTACTCTGCTACACTTATATTAAATCATGTTAAAGTTTAAGTCCTTTTTAGGAATCATTTACTATGAGAAGAAGCTGTTTAAAGAGTGACTGAAAAGAACTTAATAAGCCTTGAGGCTTATAAACTTACATTAAAGCAGAATGCATTACTAGTTGGAGCAACCTGAAATCTCAGTACCTGAAGTTAAATTGTTTAGCAGTAATAATCGTCATTCCATCTGGGGGAAAACAGAGAAACTTCCAATCCATCAAACTTGATCACAGCTGCAAAGTATAGGGGTTGAAGTATTGTGTAGTTGGGTTGTGATGCAGTGAATACAGTGAAGCAACATCTCAAAACATCAACATTAAAAGTAGTCACAAAGAGACTTAAACACTAAAACTGAGATGTTTTAGAGTAAGCGTCTGGTCCCGGTCCCCTAAAGGGTGACCTAATCTCTCTCTTATCATTTTGGCATATAAAAATATTTCCAATAACGCTAATTAAAAGACAAGTTTCTTACTTTATTATTATTTTTATTGCGTGTAAGTAAATATAATGTAGTCAATTTATTGCAAGAGATAGATTCATATTTCATATTGATGACCAACTCTTTTGTAATCTAATCATACAACCTTTAAAGAAAGCACAATAGAACTCATAATTACATGAATCATTCTTATTTGATTGTTCATAAATGACTCTAAATAGTGTGATTATATGAATGGTTTCATAATTCAAGGTCTTTTGTGAGCACAGATGGTCTATCTGGTATAAACATGGTTACTTATTGCAAGTCAGGACAGTTAAACAGTTAAATAAGTGTTATAATGAGACATTATAATCAAACCCTCACCATCTGTTTTATAACCACTTGCCTCTTGACTTGTGTTGCATAATATTTTCCATGCCACGTAGTGTTTGATATCCATTCGGCCACTTTCCCTTCCTGTTTTGTCTGACTTCACATGTCCTTCTCCTCTCCCAGAAACATTTATTGTTCAGCTCGTTTTAACTGATTTCTGGCTTCAAACCAAGTAGCTCTCAAACACATTTTTCTGTGTTAAGCTTTATAGTAACACACACACACACTTTGTCTATTGCTTCTTATCTGATGTAATCCTTTCTTTTTTTGATAGTTAAACATTTCATTAAGGTGTGGCCTTTGGCATAGTTTCTTATTTGCAATATAAGGCCTGTTCTAAATAATGTATTTTATTATCAGTGCAAACCAAAATAGGGAAAAAAATTGATAAAAGTGTTCAGCGTCTGCATAAATACTTTGGATGAACATTTAAATATCTGTGGAATTGAGCCTGATCTCATTTATGTAATGTCTGAGCAGCAGTAGATTTTTGGAGTGTGACACAGCAGCAGCTCTAACTGAAATCTAGGTGGAAAACAAAACCTCTAAAGGGAAGAAAATTGAGTGAATTGTCATTTGGAGCAAACTGTAGCTGACCAATTCCGCCTGCTTCCAAAAGAACGAAAACAAAGAGGAAAAGGTTATGATACGCAGTCTGATACATATCAGCTCTCAGCTGCAAGTTTATGCAAAACTGGCAGCTATTAACATGGAGCCAAGCAAGATGAAAAGGCTTGTGAAAACTCTTCTGCTGTGATAATAATATAACTTATTTCCAAGGAGGTGTTGGTCAAAATGGAGCCAATAAGGAAAGGCCTAAAACTTTCCTTTTTTTTAATCAAGTTTATAGTTAGAGTAGCTAAGGTTATCCTGAGCTATCTCTATCTCTATAATTATGCTGCTATAGGCTTAGACTGCTGAAAGACATAGGGACCCCTTTTCATCATTCTGCTTCATTTTATCTCTATTCTTCAATACTGCAGTATTAGTTCAATCTCTAATGTTATGCTCTCTCTGCTTTTTCTCATCATAGTAGCTTCATCTGGTCTGTTCCTGTTTGGCTGTGACACCATCATGGAGAGAAATATCAGCTGTCCTGCTGCCATCAACACCTTTGTATGCAAATGTTGGAGATTGGCCTGTTTTTGAGTGTAGTCCTGTTTCTCTGACTGTGACTAACTGTATGTGATATCTTTTATCCATCTGACATGGGAGCTGACACGGAGCTCATCTGCCTGGCTGTGTTTCCCTGACGGGGCCCCTGTGGAGCTGGTTGACAGCTGCTTTTTGTTTCTCTGCTTCTGTCTCCTTGAACCCCAGTCAGCCTCGGCAGATGACCGCTCACACTGAGCCTGGTTCTGCTGGAGGTTTCTTCCTGTTAAAAGGGAGTTTTTCCTCTCCACTGTTGCTACAAGCATGTGCAGTGTGAGGGATTGCCTTCGAGTCGATGAGTCAGCTGGTTTTCCTTAGATAGAAAACTTTAAACCAAACTGACTGTACAATCTGGTAAACTGTAAAGTGCCTTGAGATGAATCATAGAAATAAACTTAATTGAACTGATTTGAAGAAGCATTCAAGTATTATTTAGTTTATAGCCTCTAACCCAACTTATATAAAAAAACAAATCCTCTCAACTATTAATGACATTACAGAATATTGTGTAGATGTTAAGCTCTTTTAAGGAATTCCCGTGATGATTTTTCTTGCTTTATTCCTCTCTCTTCGAATGGTTTTAACCAAAATCCTCAAAGTTGTTTAATTTCTTTCTGTACAGCTGCAACAAAGAGTTCAGGAAACAACAGAGAAATATCTCAGAATCACAGTTTTCAGTAATTATTATTAGTCAAAGTTTTAGCGTAATCACACCAATGTATTCCATCCAAATCTTTCTGTTGTAAGAAAGATTTTTCCAATCAGAAAATCTGAAAATCTTGAGACAGACTTACATCTTGACTTTTTTATTACCCTCCTTGCTTTGTTTCCTGTGAAAGCGGCTTCTGTGTCATGCGTCATAATGCTATTGTGCATTTAATGCTGTTTTTCATGTCTGGTATGGAAAATCCCTCTTTTACGTCCTTCGTGTTAAAATATGATGTTTAGCTTACAGAAATATGGTTTAAATTGATTATACATGAATTCGTATTCAGTCAATAACTATAAATAAACCAAATGCAATAACCTCTCCCTTTACCAAGTGATAAATCAAGCTTTTGCATTAGGCAGTCTGATAGATGAGTAAAGGCTGATATATGATTTAGAAACCAGGTTCACGTCTCCGTGTGTGTTGCAGTCAATGCAAATGACATTGTAGGTGACCATGTTGCAGTACTGCAAACAGGAGGCCTCTGATTGGTCAAATCTACATCCGTTCCAAACTATGCATATTTTCTGTTTGGTACCTTACCGACTTGTTGTGTTTGTATCACCACGATTGTGGAAAATGACTCGTGACGATGGACCAGCTAAAAGAGCGAGGTGCGTGAGAACGCTGGGACCCTTTTTCCACCTGGATCCCTGCTCTTTTTCACCCTCATGTTCCTCTGTTGTCGGACAAACTTGCCCCCACTTCCTCGCCGCCTCAGCTAGTTCCTGATTGTGCCTCTTGCGTTGTGGCGTGGAATAACATAGCGCAGACCACGCTTCAGTATTGGGCATAGATCATCTGTGACAAGCTCACTGCGACACACTGCTGTGGAAGGATAACCAGCCCTTAAGGGTTTGGTTTGTCTGACTGTATTACTGTATGCCAAGAGAGTTATAATGTGTTGGGCTTTTTAGGAGATGTGCTTTGCACTTTAGTTCCAGCAAATACAATGTTTCCCACTATTTTGGAACAATTTGTGGAAACATTCCCCCTCAGACACTACTGTGCACCGACACACAAAACAAGTTCCATAATTTTATAAGAGAGTTTGGTGTAGATGAGCTGGGATCAGTCTTGATCTTAACTCTACAGAACACCACTAGGACAAGGTTTGGCCAGCCACACTGGCTTATGTCGTTGACACAGCGTATTAGGCTAGAAAGGAGCGGGTAACTTGCTAACAGACTGAATGGGAACAATTCATAACCAAATCAAATTTACTATGTATGTCATACAAAAATACACTACATGTCCAAAAAAAAGTCGCTACCAAAAAAAAAGGTCATTCACTCTAATACTTTGTTGGACCGCCTTTAGCTTTAATTACGGCACACATTCGCTGTGGCATTGTTTCGATAAGCTTCTGTAATGTCAAAAGATTTATTTCCATCCAGTGTTGCATACATTTTTCACCAAGATCTTGCATTCAATTCAATTCAATTCAGTTTATTTATATAGCGCCAAATTCACAACACATGTCATCTCAAGGCACTTTACAGTTCAACCATTGATGATGGTAGAGTGAGTCTGACCACTGCGCAAAGCCCTCTCTAGCACATCCCAAAGATTCTCAATAGGGTTGAGGTCTGGACTCTTTGGTGGCCAATCCATGTGTGAAAATGATGTGTCATGCTCCCTCAACCAGTCTTTCACAATTTGAGCCCGATGAATCCTGGCATTGTCATCTTGGAATATGCCTGTGCCATCAGGGAAGAAAAGGTCTATTGATGGAATAACCTGGTCATTCAGTATATTCAGGTAGTCAGTTTACCTCATTCTTTGAGCACATACTGTTGCTGAACCTAGACCTGACCAACTGCAGCAACCGCAGATCATAACACCGCCCCCACAGGCTTGTACAGTAGGCACTAGGCATGGTGGGTACTGTACATCACTTCACCTGCCTCTCTTCTTACCCTGATTCGCCCATTACTCTGGAACAGGGTAAATGTGGACTCATCCAACCACATGATCGTCTTCCATTGCTCCACAGTCCAATCTTTATGCTCCCTAGCAAATTGAAGCCTTTTTTTCCGGTTAGCCTCACTGATTAGTGGTTTTCCTACGGCTACACAGCTGTTCAGTCCCAAACCCCTTGAGTTCCCTTCGCATTGTGGGTGTGGAAATGCTCTTACTTTCAGTATTAAACATAGCCCTGAGTTCTACTGTTGTTTTTCTTCGATTTGATCTCACCACACGTTTAGTGATCGCCGATCACGATCATTTAGGATTTTCCTTGAAGATGATGGGTCCCCACTATCCTTCCAGTTTTTAATAATGCGTTGGACAGTTCTTAACCCAATTTTAGTAGTTTCTGCAATCTCTTTAGATGTTTTCTCTGCTTGATGCATCCCAATGATTTGACCCTTCTCAAACAGACTAACATCTTTTCCACAACCACAGGATGTGTCTTTCGACATGATTGTTTAGGAAATGAGAAGCAAGTCATTGCACCAGTTGGGGTTAAATAATCGCCCATGCAGTAATTATCCAATAGGAGCCTCGTACCTATTTGCTTAGTTGAATCCAGGTGGCGACTTTTTTTTGGCCAGGCAGTGTATATTTTTAAAGGAACCTGTTGTTAAAATTTTAACAATATATCTCTATATATCTCTTTTCAGACACAATAAACGGCATAATTAAAACATTACTCCATTTCCTAAATTTATTTTCTCCAATCTTGACCGTTATGGGTACAAAAAAGGGCTATTGTATTATGGGCCAACCTCCGGTGCTGTGATTGCTCTAGAGCAGAGGTCACGGATTAGCGGACCGCAGTCAGGATCCGCACCCAACCTGAATAAAACATTTATAAATTATTGTGTGTTGTCAGACGGCAGTGTCTAACTTCACTTGTGCCGCTTCTCCTGTTAATATGGTAAAGCCGTCTGGACAATCCGGCACCAGGCTACATTTGATAGCAATTATCCAATGAGGTGCTGTCAGTCTGGGTTGCTGCTGCTGCTACTTTTAGACACAGCAGGCAAACCAGTGGCAAGCCGGGCGATGGGAAAGAAGGAGAAGACGTAAAAAAAAGAAAGCTGAGAAAGTGTGGACTGCTGGAAGAACTGTGGTGAACTGGTGTAAGAAAAGTGAAATGGCGTGCTCAAACATGACCCTGCACATTTAGAGGATGTTTGGCTCAACCTGCTACTGTGAAGCAAAAATGACCACCTTGATGTGTGCTTTAGAATGGCTGTGTTGCCAATAAAACCCAGGTTTAAAGCCTTTCAGGGCAGCCTAAAGCCGACTTCTCCCATTAAGCCATAAAAAAAAAATAAAATAAAATAAAATAAAAAAAACTCTCAATTCAGGTGTTTTATAAAATATGTGAATCAGGAAATTGTCTATATACCAAACTAAATGATTGTTGTTATCTACTTCAAAAAACACTTTAGATTTTAAAATGGAAAAATGTTTTAAAAAATTGTTTTTAATAGTTTTTAATTTAAAAATTCAATGTATAACATGAATGCATAAAAATCTCATTTTATTTCAGTGTTACATTCTGTTTAAAAGAACGGATTATAATCAAAAATGTCTCCGTACCTTTACTGGTTGATGATTTTCTTTATTCGGACCCTGCTGATTTTTAATTGCTTACCCCTGCTGTAGACGAAAAAAATGCTGACGTCATCTCTACCTATTAATGTGTTTTGAAATAATCTGTTGTTAATCCAATATCTACAACTATCTTCACTATAGATCATTTCTGTCCTATTCTCAGGTTTATTTATTTGTCTCTCTGGGCTCCATATGTAAGCGCGTGCTATTCAAACACCCTTGCAGTCAGAACACATGAGTCAGTAATTTCAGAATAGAAAGTTTGCCAATCCTATTATCCAGTAACACATTACAGATGTCTAACCCTGCAGTAGCACACCTTGAAAAGAAATGGGATCTAAGTAATATGAGCGATGTTATGAGCACCAGTTTTTGCTTGATTCTAAAACAATATTGGGCTAAATGTTACTTTTCAAATTTTAAAAAGGTTTGTTTGTATTCTTCCAAGTAGTGAAAACAATGTAAATCACAGCTCTTCATTGATTTCAAGCTTTAATGCAAAGACCACAAACAATGAACTGGACAATCAAAAGCTGAGGTGTTTTGTCATGTTTTTTTTCTTGTAGCACCAGTTTGGAGCAGGAAATGCTATACATCTGTTTTACTATTTCTTAGAGTCAGATGAATATTCTCAGAAGCACTCGGAGACAGTAAACCCAGTCAGGGGGCAGCTGGTGGTATGTCATTTCATTTCCATCCAGCCGTAGGATTTTCATTCTGGAGTAGGACAGAGGCCCCACCTCTCTGCAGAAACTGGTCACGTTGAATTCTGTGGAGAACAGACGGCATTATTGAGATGAATATTTATATTTTGAGAGTTATTATCCCCCAAGGCAACAGCCGGTGATCTGTCAGCATATGGTTGATATTCCACAGAGCATCAGTTTTACTCTGCAGCGTTTCTTTTTTCAAATGTGACTTCCCAAGATGGAGTGACTCAGACACATTATGCAATTTGTCTGTACAAAATACCTTCTTCAGTCTGATCCTTCCGTTACAGAGTCTGCATTTACCATTAGAGGTCTCACAGGTGCAGAGGTAAAAAACAGCGGCAATGGAAACTACTGAACACAATTTTTTTTTACTCACTACAGATCTCCTACCAGCCCACACTGTCTGCTACAGTTAGTAACAATTGCGGTAGCTTTTAGGTTATTAGGCAGTGGGGTTACATTTTCTGTTTTCTCTGCTGAGACTGTCTGTCTCCTTAGAATAAATTCTTAAAGTTTTTTACTAGATAGATTAAAAAAAACAAGAGCTTTCCTTAGGTTTGAGGTTGTGTCTTTGTGATGGACTGGTGATCTGTCCTGAATTCATTACATACAGGTACATGAAAAACAAACGGATTATTGTTTAAAAAATGTCTTATTTGATTTAAGAAACTGAAACACATATATAGATTAATTACCCATAAAATGAAATAGTTGTAATTGAACTGTATTGATCTCACACTGCAGAAATTTACTTCTACATTTAAATGATCCCCTTGGGGAGCAGTGGCTGCCCGGGGAGGGCGCCGCACAATGGCACGCCGAGACCCAGAGGGCAGGCTGTGGGAATCGAACCGGGTACTTGCAGCCTTCTCAGAGCACAAGCGCACTGCTGACCCTCCATCTCATATATATTCACTCCCCCCAAATATATTAGGGCCTCTGTTATTGCAATTTGATGACAATGAATTAAGGGTAATGAAAGTTAGAGAAATCAAAAATTCAATGAAACCTTACAAAAGGATAAATGTTGCAACTATATAAAATAGAGAGAGCAAAGTACAAATACAGGGATACATTCTTTGTATTAGTTCAAACTTTGGCTCCATCTGGGGAGATGCTGTACAGACCGTTCTCTATCTGTTGAACTCTTTGCTATGTGTCTCTTTGTTTCCTTTTGACAAATCTCTATAGACTCTCTTCTGGGTTCAGGTCAGCCAGATTTGCTCATCCATAAAGCACAATAACTCCATGTTTAATGAGATGGCTTCTGGTACCTACAGTAGTAGACATTCGAAATTTCCCCACTTTCCTTGATGGGCCCTTGGCTGGTCCTTGGAAAGTCCCCTACAATTCCCTTATAAACATGTAAAATATAATTTTTGTCATTATTTGTGGAAATTAGGATCTAAAGAGAATTGTTATCTTTTGGTCAGACCCTGTAATTCAGTAAAAGGATGGCCATTTTGAATGCATGCTACTGTATAGCAGTGTGGGCCAGTAGCAGACCTGCTGGAAAATGAAATTAGCATCTTCATAAAGGTTGACAGTCGAAGGAAGCCAGAAGTGGTCCAAGTCTGGTAGACTTTTGGCTGTGCACCTCAGAAAACACAGTGGACTGGCATCAACAGATGACACAGCATCTAAAATCACCACTGTGGAAAATTCACATTTGACTCCAAGCACTGTGGATTCTGTGCCTCATCATCTCTTCCTCCAGATTTGGGTCACTTATGTCTAAATGAAAACGGGGCCGCCTTTTACAGTTGCCTTTTGTATCTCTGCTTCTGTCTCCTTGAACCCCAGTCGGCCTCAGCAGATGGCCGCTCACACTGAGCCTGGTTCTGCTGGAGGTTTCTTCCTGTTAAAGGGGAGGTTTTCCTCTCCACTGTCGCTACAAGCATGCTTAGTGTGAGGCATTGCCTTTGAGTCGATGAGTCGATGCAATCAACTGGTTTTCCTTAGATAGAAACTTTGAATCAATCTGACTGGATTATCTGGTGAACTGTAAAGTGCCTTAAGATGACGTGTTGTGAATTGGCGCTATAAAAATAAACTGAATTGAATTGAAGTATAAACTTTACACTTTTTCCTTCCACTTAACTTTCAGTAAGGTTGGATACAGCATCTGTGAACAACCTTCTTTAGAAGTCATTGTTAGTAAAAAATGTTTCACTGATTGTTTCTTGGATACCTGTCCAGTCAGCAGTCATCACATATTTTATAGCCTGCTGACCCAAACTGAGAGATCACAGAGGTTCAGGGATGCTGTGCTGGTGTTTGTTAAGTGATATTTACATGTTTTTATTATCTGTAAGACATTGTCATCAAATTATAAAAAGGCTTAAAATATTTCAATATATCTATCGTAAATCTATGACAAATTAAATTAATGATATTCTGTTTTTTTTAGAGATAAATGTATGAGGTCAGAATTCTGCCAGTAGTGCATGTAATACTGCCACCAACTCCTAGACAATGGAAAAAAAACGATCTAGAAATAAGTAAACATTTCTTAGATTAAGTGAATTTAACCTTAATTTGAGTAGGTAAATGAGGTGGTTTGACAATATAATGAGTATTTTTACTCTTAAAATAAGATAATTAAATAATATGCACTTGAAATAAGACAATGCAATTGAGTTTTCTTATTTAAAGTGCAAATTGTCTTGTTCCATTGGCAAAATGTCTCTTTTACCTCCTCAATCCAACAACAAATACACTTATTTTACGAAAAAATGACTTAGCAAGATTTAGATTTTTTCCAGTGTATTATACCTTCATTTTAGTTGACTATATTTTTAAAAAGGTAACTTTTGAGGGATTTTATTCAGAGTAATTACACCAAAGGGAGGTGACTATATCTACACACTTACCACTACCCTTCTTAAAATCGAATTAGGTTTTGTTTTGTTTACAGTAATCTCCTACTTTGTGTTGTCTGCATGCAATCCTAACGCAACAACAATGTGTAAAAATTCAACTGAAGCTGATATTTCTGCAGGGCACTGTAGCTCTTATTTTGAGGCTCTGTGTGACTCCTTATTTTATCAAGAGTGATTAGGAGCAGACGGACATAAAAAAAACAACTCTGAGACTAAAGAGGGGAGCAGTTACAGCCTCTACTCCATCTGGTGCTCCCACCCCTCAATATGTCCCAGATGTTGTCACACTCCTGCTCCTAACCTACTTTCTCCTACATTCAACCAACATATATCTACACAGTTGTCTCCTGTTCTCCACCCTCTTCTTACGTCTTTTCTCCTAATGACTCTCTCCTCTAATGTGGCTCGCCCTCTCCCTGTGCTGCCCAAACTACTCCTATGTCCATATAACACAATGAGACCTTCTTATGTTTTAATGAGGCTCAGATTTAGAATTATCTATTTTGGTCCAAACTTTAATCAAAGCCTTTAATAAAGAATGTGTGTGAAAGTTTCTACACTCATGACTTTTGAAAGTCGTTGGGAAGCGGAATTTCCAAATTCTACCGAGTGGTGCACGACTTTACACAAGTGAATAAAGTGAATGTGATTGGCCATCTTGGTTTATCAAGAAGGCGGGATGATTTTGGCGGAAGGTTTGCAAGCTTTTTGACTGTGGCCAGTATTTTGGAAGCATCTTGCTAACCGGTTAGCAAGTGCTAGTAGGTTCCCAATGGGAAATTCCATTGGGACCAAGTAGCACTAAATTGTCGACTTAGAAACAACACTGTCAAGGAACGCTATGGACAGCGGAAACACGCAAGAGGAGGAGAGTTTAGTGTCGGAGGTCGTGGATGAGTCTCCTCCGTCATCCATTGCTTATTTAGAGGAGGAAAGCGGGGACGAAGATGTTGTGGAAGAGGACGCCAGGGCGGCAGAAGCTTGGTTTGATGTAGAAGGCTTACAGCCGTACATGTTTGAGCCTTTGCTTCGCAACGCTGCCAGTTCTGTTATCTCTATGCCTGCCGAAGACACAGATGCCCATTCCCCCTGAACCCCGGAAGACAATGGGAAAGGAAATGATTATTACTTCTTATTTCAACCGTTGCGTATATTAGCTGCGACATATGAATCAAGATGCTATGACCGAAAAAATTAGATTGACAGATGAAAGTTGATGTATGACTGGGCAAATTTAGGTGTTCAGGCTGACGTATAACTAACTGGCCTGCATAATATATACGTCTATATATAAAAAAAAAAAAATTATAGAAATTTTTTACATTTTAGGGCAATATGATTTGATAAATATTTATATACATGTTTAAGCCAGAATGATTTGACATTTAAATATGACTTCTCTATGACTTTAAAAGAGTTAGTACATCACCTTTAATTTTATTGGCCTCCAGGTAGAGGTATTGGAGTGTTGTTGGAACAGTGGGGATGGTGGTGAGCTTGTTGTAAGAGAGGTCCAGCTCCACCAGGCTGGAGTGGTTAAATGCCTGAGGGTGGATGCTGACGCTCTGCAGGCCACAGCGGCTGAGACGCAGATACTTCAGGTCTAGAAAACCCTCAAAACTGTCCTCATCCAGACTGGAGAAGGAATTATTGGACAAATAGAGCTGCTGGACGGAGGGAGGTAAATGCCTGGGGACAGATGAGAACAGATTTCCGCTGACGTCTAACAGATTCAGCCTGACCAGACCTGAAAGAACACAAGGAAAACATTGTGACGCCCATGAAAGGGTAAATCCAGACCATATGGATTTGGTTACAGTGATAAGCAGAGAGAGCAGATTTAAAACAAATGGATTTCATTTGTGGGTGTTTCCTGCAGACAGTAGCAGCTGCATGGGAGGAGTTTTTTCCCATTAATGTTGCAAGAAAAGAACATTTTTTGTAATTGGAAATTTGAAAAGTAAAACTTGATCCAGAAAAAGAAAAGCCTTAATCTAAAAATGTTTGCAGAGTAACTTGCTGTTTTAATCACTTTTTTTATTCAATTTTATAAAAAAATTGTTTAAAATAAGTATTTTTTTCTATTTCTTTCATATTTACAACGTTTTAATGCATTTTAAAAATGTTTTATTTTTTTCATAATAATTTTTTTTTTAATTAATCTTTTAGTCTTGTAATTTTTTTTAATTGTACTTACGTATTTTTGTTGTTTTACAGGTTACATTCTTTTCAAACTGGGTTTTACAGATCACATTTCACTCTTCACTCCTTGGGGTGGGCTTTCCCCTCATCTGGGGAGCAAAGGCGCATTTCTATTGGTCAGAATGGACGCTAGCAACAACATTTTTATTTGTCAGGAGCATTGGTATTGGTATTGAAGTGAAGATAATGTGATCAGAAAAAGACAAATTAAAAAGAATGAAATTCATAAAACTCCAGTTGAAAAACTGGAATTAAAAAAATAAAACCTGTAAAACAAATAGGAAAATAAAGATTGAAAAAAAAGGAAAATTTAAACCTTTTTTCTCTTAGGAGTTCCATTTCTTGATTGCATTTTCTTCATATTTCCATTTACACAACATGTTATTTTCCTGCAACAATTATACAACTAAATTCCCTCCATACAGCTGCTACAGAAAGCTATAAAGGGATAGTTCAGTATTTTTAAGATGTAAATCTGTTTAAAGGTTCTGTCAGACCATTTTCTGCCAATATTTAAAACCTCATCTTCTCTCAGAGTTTCTGATATTTGTTTTTTAACTATAAACGGAAAACGTATTCTTCTATTTACAGTTTATCTCATGGTTTGGCTCATATCTTGAAACAGAAATTACATTCTAAAAACTTGCAGATCATTTTTCAAAACAGTTTTACAGTTTAGCAAAACACAATAGTTAACTTGCAAAAGCTCATATCTCTTCCAAAACTAAAAACTTTTCCTTCTACCACCATCGCCATCCTCCACTATCGTCATACCCCTGACCACACTCTTTATCCTCCTGACCACATCATCATCCTCCTGACCACCATTGTCATCCCCCTGACATCCGTCTTTAATCCCCTGACCACCCTCACCATCCTCCTGACCACCATGTTCATGCACCTGACCACTATCTTTATCCTCTTGACCACCATCATCACATTCCTACACGGTCGTCATACTAGACGGTCGTCATCCTCCTGACATCCGTCTTCACCCCCCTGGCCACCATCATCATCTTCCTGACCACCATTGTTATCCTCCTGACCTTCATCGTCATCCACAACCATCGTCATCTTCCTGACCACCATCTTCATTCCCCTGACCACCATCTTCATCCTCCTGACCACCATCTTCATTCCCTTGACCACCATCGCTATCCTCCTGACCCCCATCTTCATTCCCCTAACCACCATCGTCATCCTCCTGACGACATCTTCATTCCCCTGACCACCATCATCATCCTCCTGACCACCATGGCCATCCTCCTGGCGACATCTTCATTGCCCTGACCACCATCTTCATCCTCCTGACCACCATCGCTATCCCCCGGACATCCGTCTTTAATCCCCTGACCACCATCATCATCCTCCTGACCACCATCTTCATTCCCCTGACCACCATCTTCATCCTCCTGACCACCATCTTCATTCCCTTGACCACCATCGCTATCCTCCTGACCACCATCTTCATCCTCCTGACAATCATCGTCATCCACAACGTCGTCATCTTCCTGACCACCATCTTCATTCCCCTGACTTCCATCTTCATCCTCCTGACCACCATCTTCATTCCCTTGACCACCATCGCTATCCTCCTGACCCCCATCTTCATTCCCCTAACCACCATCGTCATCCTCCTGACGACATCTTCATTCCCCTAACCACCATCGTCATCCTCCTGACGACATCTTCATTCCCCTAACCACCATCGTCATCCTCCTGACGACATCTTCATTCCCCTAACCACCATCGTCATCCTCCTGACGACATCTTCATTCCCCTGACCACCATCTTCATCCTCCTGACCACCATCGCTATCCCCCGGACATCCGTCTTTAATCCCCTGACCACCATCATCATCCTCCTGACCACCATCTTCATTCCCCTGACCACCATCTTCATCCTCCTGACCACCATCTTCATTCCCTTGACCACCATCGCTATCCTCCTGACCACCATCTTCATCCTCCTGACAATCATCGTCATCCACAACGTCGTCATCTTCCTGACCACCATCTTCATTCCCCTGACTACCATCTTCATCCTCCTGACCACCATCTTCATTCCCTTGACCACCATCGCTATCCTCCTGACCCCCATCTTCATTCCCCTAACCACCATCGTCATCCTCCTGACGACATCTTCATTCCCCTGACCACCATCATCATCCTCCTGATACCATTGGCCATCCTCCTGACGACATCTTCATTCCCCTGACCACCATCTTCATCCTCCTGACCACCATTGCTATCCCCCGGACATCCGTCTTTAATCCCCTGACCACAATCATCATCCTCCTGACCACCATCTTCATTCCCCTGACCACCATCTTCATCCTCCTGACCACCATCTTCATTCCCTTGACCACCATCGCTATCCTCCTGACCACCATCTTCATCCTCCTGACCATCATCACTATCCTCCTGACCACCTTCTTCATCCCAATGACCACCATCTTCATTCCCTTGACCACCATCACTATCCTCCACCATTGTCATCCTCCTGACGACATCTTGATCCCCCTGATCACCATCTCTATCCTCCTGACAACCATCTTCATCCCAATGATGACCACCATCTTCATCCTCCTGACCATCATCACTATCCTCCTGACCACCATCTTCATCCTCCTGACCACCTTCTTCATCCCAATGACCACCATCTTCATTCCCTTGACCACCATCGTCATCCTCCACCATTGTCATCCTCCTGACGACATCTTGATCCCCCTGATCACCATCTCTATCCTCCTGACCACCATCTTCATCCCAATGATGACCACCATCTTCATTCCCTTGACCACCATCGCCATCCTCCACCATCTTCATTCCCCTGACCACCATTTCCACCCCAATGACCACCATCTTCATCCCCCTGACCACCATCGTCATCCTCCACGATCATCATCCTCCTTGCCTCCATTGTCGACCGTCTGTGTGGGTTGTTGCCTCTGTTATGTAAGGCAGAATCCTCCTGGGTCTGCTGACCATCCACCTGTGGCTATTCGGCCACATATTCTCATTATAATTACAGCGGATATTCTCCCCTGCAATGCATCTTGGGTAAAAATGGTGTGCATGTCTAAATCACCCCTAAAACTCTGGCCCCTATTCTACCACCACACCCCTATTCTATTCTACCCTTACTCCTCCCCCTCTACTTCCTCTTGCCTGAGCGTGCAGTTCCCCTTGTTCACTTATGTGCTCAGGTGCCTCCATGTTCAGAAACTTAATCAGTCTTTATAAAGCTATAAATCTCTATTTTTGTCATCATAATGATGCACTGCACCTGTCAGATAAATAAACACTGTATTTGACTGGTTGTCGGAGTTGCAAAATCTCTCTTCTAATTAGTCAAGTTCTAGTATCACCTGTCAATGAATTCATCAATTCAATGAATCAATTTATCAAACGTCCTAAGAGATTCATATGTGGTATTCATGACATCATGCTCTTGATTAAGAGAATCAAACAGATTATTGTTCATGAAATGACTCAGATAATGAAAATGCGCTGATATGTTTGTGAGAGAAAAACCATTAGACAGAGACTCAACAAAAAAGCTTACATTCGCCGAACATTTGAGAGATGTGCTAAATGCAGGCTAACTGTGCTAATAGTAGGCTACATGTACTCAATTATTTGCCAACATTAGGGTTGCCAACTCCCTGAAAAAAAAGGGTCACATCATATGCGTGCTAGCTGACCTGATTGCCTTTACCGCTCCTGTGTGAAATTATTTTTTTTTAACTGTTTGACTCAAACCTGCATTGAATTTGATGCATATTTTTAAGTGACATGAATGTATGGAAAACAAATTATTAACCAGCAATTTACTTTAATACAAAATAACAAACTTTTCTGAATAAAAAAAGTATCTTAAACATAAGCCTGTCCTCCTTAACTGCAAGCTATAAAAATGAAAATAAAACAATAAATAAATATTGCCTATATTTGGTGCAACAGCAAACTTGTGCAAGCTTGTAAATATATTTATGCCTTAAATGCAATGACTGTAGCTACAGTTGTAAACCAGAAAAAAAATAATTAGCTCAATGCCACATTATGTGGCGATAGCCTGCTTTTTCCACTTGTATTTCTTCTGAGCTCTTGCAGCAGTGAGGAGTTGTTTATCATTGAGTGCTGCAGAGTAAAGCTGAGTAAAGCATTGCTGCATTTAAATTACTCAGTTCGTCCCCTATACTGCTCTGTTGTCTCCCGCTATCTTTTCTGTGAGCAACACTTGCCTCGACCAATGGGATGAGGGGATTCTGGATCTTTTTATATATGTTGTCAGCTCATTGGTCACAACGTAGGACAGGGAACAAGTTTACTGTATGTTTTGTATCTAAAGTCCCCTTGTTCTTCATTTTCCATAAGCTTTTTACTGACTTTTTTTTTACTCTAAGCATGTGTAGAGATATTGAAAATATGACAAACAGAATGAGAAATCCAATTCTGTCCGTAATAGTTGCCAAGAGGAATGGAGGTTTGTTCATGTTATTTGGAGAATGTAATTTCTGTTCTAAGAAATTACCAAAACCAAAGGAGAAAAAAAACTGTAAAATAGAATTTAACACTAAAACCCTAATTATCCCCTTTTAACAGCTTTATTTAGTTTTATGATAAATTTGGTCTTAGGAAGGTTTCTATATAAAACTATCACATGGGATTGTTCAGTTTCTCTTCCAGATTTAAGAACACATGACAAATCCCATCACCTTTGAGGTCTGCCTCTGTGATGGTCTGCAGTCTGTTCCCCTGCAGTAACAGCACCGATAGATATTCCAGGTTCTGAAACGCTCCTGGGCTGATGCTGCTGATAAGGTTGTTGGCCAGTCGCAGCTGCTTGAGTCCGGCCGGTAGACCGTTAGGCACTGAAGTCAGGTGGTTGTTGTTTGCAAAAAAGTAGCGCAGGTCTTTCTGGTTCTGCAGGGATCCTATCTCCAGGTTTTCACTCTTGAGCTGATTATTGTCGATGATCAGCCAGCGCAGACCGGTAATATTAGCCAGGATGGAGGAGGACAGAGATGAGATGTTGTTGGCCTGAGAACAAGGAAAACACAACTCTACATATGTTAGGTTTTATTTGTTATAGTAAATAATGTGAAAATAAAGATGCCTGTACAAACTCCCATAGTAAACATTGTGGCATTTCAGGAAGTAAGTGCTTTAAATCCCAGCGAAGATCTTCTTTTATTAAGGTTGCAATTACACACTTTCTCTGGGTGCTTTGCTTAAAACATACAACAACAAAAAGAGATGAAGTTAGAATTAGTTTCAAACCCAGTTTAGCCCTAAGAAAACTCAGAATAACACAAAATCCATCATGTAGAACAACATGTATCTGCAGCTGTGCTGTCCTCCTGAGAAAAACTAAAAATGCCTTCTGTAAGAATACGATGAAAGCTTCCACTCTGTCATAGAGAGAAAAAAACGCATTTTGTAAAATAACAACAATAATAATCAAAACAAGAAATATTACTCCTTTTTTACCACCAGCATGCAGAATGGTTTAGCTATGACTTCTTTTTTTTTTTTTTTAGCTCTGAGGACAACTGTTGAATAATTAACCTACAATGTGTTGCGTTTTTAGCACTGAGCAGTATGAAGTGTGGACCAGGATGAACACAGTAGACTTCTTAATCACATAAACAGAACATTTCATGATAAATTCAGCACATATTTTACTTTTGTGTGAGTGATTATATCTCTTTTTTTAAGTAAAGAAGTAAAGGTCCAGCTTTTGGGTCTAATTGAACAAAATTTCAGTAAAAGTCTAAGCCTAAAAAATAACCGGTAAAGTACAGATATTAAAAAACGGACTTAGGTTTTACTTAATTACTATACACCTCTGGAAAAACTAACCCTGACAGGATTAAAATGCAAAAATGTTTGAGAAAACATCAACCTTTCTGCCTGTTTGTAGTTATGTGAATACAGAATTATAATGGAAGCACTTAGCCCTCGTCTGTTGAACAGAGCCATGGCCTGTTTTACGAAATGATGCTATTTTGAAACAGTTGCAAAGATTGAAAGAGAAAAATAAAATAACCGCAGAAATATAATTTTTTTCTACCTGTAGAAACAAGTATTGGGTTCTTGGTGGCAGTCCTTCAGGGATGTGTTCGAGAGCTATGTTGTCACAGTAGAGCGATGTTGGCCACTGGATTGGACACACACACTGCTCAGGACAGAACTCGGGGTTGTTGGCCCGAAACCAGGCCGGGTCCATCCTTCCCTGGAGACTTAAAACGCTGGGCTCACCAAGCAGGCGGTTTATCCACAGAGGAATGCCTCCATAGTCCATGTCGGTGACTAACATGGCCTGGGCAGCATCAGAGGCACAGAACAGCACCAACACACCACAGAGCCAGAGAGCCATGGAGCCAGAGTATGAGATGCACAATTCTGTTAATGAAGCAAAAGAGAACATCACTTTTTGACCAAGATAGTGAACAATTTCCACCAATCCCAGAGAAGCGCATGTGCAGTATTCAGAAAGGATAGTGTGCTGTGCTTTGGGCAATTTGCAAAGTTGCAGCTTGACTGATGTCACAGTGCTTAGACCTTAATTTAAACTGCAGGAAGTTCACTTCAACCTGAAAACTACTCCTATAGGTACACATAGTTGAGGTAGCATTAAGCTTTTAAAAAGGCATTTCTTCAGCTAGCCAGAAATGTTGAAAAGCTGAGTGTTGCTAAATAAAGGTCAAGCATGAAACAGAAGCTGTTAGAGGCTGCAAATGGCTCAATAATGAGCAAGCAATGTACCTTTTCGTTTATCATCCATAAACACAAGGTTTCATTCCACTACTATGCAGATGATACACAATTATACACAACAATGGACTCCCCACCACCCTCAGCCTTAACCTTTTGCATTTCTGGTCTGTGTGGAGGAGATAAGGGCATGGATGTCTGACACATTCCTTCAATTAAACAGCATCAAAACCAAAGCCATCCTGATCGGCACCCCACATCAAACCCAGTCCTCCTTCCTCACCAGTATACCATTTCTTGGCCATCACAGTCCTCTGTTCACCTGTGTTACAAACCTTTGAGTCAAACTTGCCTCAAATTCTCATATTTCACACCCATGTCCGCCACCTCTATAAGGTTTGCTTCCTCCATCTTAAAAACATCGCCAAATTTCGTTCTTCCCTCTCCCAACCGGATGCTGAGAAGTTGATCCATGCTTTTATCTCCTCCAAGTTGGATTACTGAAATGCCCTTCTCATCTGGATCGCTATCAGGAGCCTGCAAAAGCTCCCGCATATTCAAAATTGCGCTGCCCGGGTCCTGACATAGGCGCAAATGTTATCACATCACCCCGCTGCTGAGATCAATCCACTGGCTGCTGATTCAACACAGCACCCGCTAGAAAATCTGTCTCCTCACCCATCATTGCATACATGGAACTGGCCCTACCTACCTCAGTGATCTCCTTAACCTGCACACCAACTCATGAAACATCTGCTCCTCCACTTCTACCTACTTCCTGCACCAACCCAGGACCAAATCTCCACTATGGGAGAA
The DNA here is from genome assembly GCA_030533445.1 of Cyprinodon diabolis. NCBI lineage: Eukaryota > Metazoa > Chordata > Actinopteri > Cyprinodontiformes > Cyprinodontidae > Cyprinodon > Cyprinodon diabolis. Next base: position 6,662,567 of record CM060081.1, on the reverse strand, counting down.
AGGGCCTTCCAGGCAGTCGCCCAACATCTATAGGATGTCCTCCCAGAGAACCTGAGGGCCCCAAAAACTGTGGAGGTCTTCAAAAAAGCACCTGAAGACATTCTTATTTAAAAAGGCCTTGTAATACTTAAGGTTTCAATTTTATTGTTATGGAGTTTTATTGTGTTTTTGTTTTTATTATACACTGTAAACTATTTTTAACCTCCTTCTATAGCACTTTGAGATTTTATTTAAAATGTTAAGTGCATTATAATTTTATATTTTTATAAATTTTGTATTATTATTGATACCTTACATCATAACATCTATAAATGCAGTATAAAGCAAGGGCATATTGTTTGATGGAATGGCCTAGTAAAACTTTAAACCATCGTTATTTGACTTAAAGATCAATAATAACAGGCGGTATGCATCCCATTTGGAGGGTCTTTGAATTTGTTGGGGGGGGAACACATTTCAGAAAGAATTAGCTAAATTTCAGTGCTTAGATGTGGAGATGTGGCAGTGAAACACTCATAGCACAACATAACTGAAAAAGAAGCTGAAGTTGTGGCAAGTGGCCTGTGCTTCTATAGCACCTTTTCATGTCGAAGAACTCCCAAGCATTTTATATTATGTTCAGTCAGTCCGCCATTCATACACTGTAGCCACAGCTGCCCTAGGGCACACTGACAAATGCGGGGCTGCAGTACACAGGGGCCACCATGGCTCCGACCGCCATGGGAGGCAATGTGGGGGAGGAGGAGTCTTCCCAGAAGACACAAAGACTAAGCTGGACGGAGGTAAGGTGTGAACAGGCAACCCCCCTGCCCTACTGTCACCCTATTAATGTTGAACCCATTTAGAGGTGAGCTTGTAAAGAGCCAATTTTAAAAATATTACTTATCTCACAGATGAGGAACACTTTAATTAGAACCTCTATTGCAATGCTACATCAGTGTAATGGTTATTTACCAGCATTTGCATTAGTTGTTCTGAATTCAGCCGCATGACTCTCTGTTAGTTTAATGCCGCAGCTGCAGAGCAGAAGCTTGGCTGGACATCACAGCGGTCTCTGTATTGAGCTCCTGAATTTACCATGCCAAATAGGGAAAGCCAGGTGCCAGACAGAGAAAAGTTGCCACACTCACTTGACTTGTGAAAACATGACAGCTAAACAGTAACAGAGGGACTCGTTTTAGCATCATTTTAACAGTAGGGGCCGTCTGGTTGCACCTTTCTGTGTGACTGACTTTCTGCTCACCAACACTGCAGCTGCATAGGGGAAGGACAGCAGAATTACGTTGTTCAGTGCGAACCTGGTATAACTATTGACTGGACACCTCTTAATGTTTCACCAAACTGTTGTACAGTAATTCAAATCAATTCAGTTTATTTATATTGCACCAATTCACAATACGTCATCTCAAGGCACTTTACAGTTCACTAGATCATCCAGTCAAATTGATTTAAAGTTTTCTATCTAAGGGAAACCAGTTGAATGCAGCGACTCATTGACTCAAAGGCAATCCCTCCCAGTATTATTAGGAAACCGTGCTGTTTCTAAGTTGATCTGATTTAGTCAGGGCTGACATGAGGTGTGTCCATCAGAGCTCCTCCAGGTTCAGGATGGAGTTAAACGGCCATCATGAAAAAGAGAATCCTCCTGTAGAACCTGAATTGCTGATAAAAGTCTTTGAACATAACATTTTGAGCTAAAAATTTAAACATGTCACACATGGAAAATTCAATGAGTAGGGTTGAATGCGACTGCCTCGGGTATGGAAAGCAAAAAGTGCCACAAATTTAATTTAATTTAATATGTTGGGGGAAATATTTCTATTTGTATAAGTCATTGTTTTTATTTGACCTGCAAACCACGTATCATATTAGCAAAGTATATCTATTTTTCAAAATTATAGTGTTCTTAATAATTTTTAAAAATGAGTAATTATTAAATACACAATTTTACTTAAGGACCATGTGTCATTATCTGCTACTACGCACTTTTGCAAGTTTTTATTTTTGGTTCTCAGTTGTACTTTATTTTATGTTATTCTGTTTTGTCAAGACATATAATTTCTGCTATTTATCCTTGGTCTAGTTTAAGTTATTTTCTAGCTACAGTTAAGCCCTGTTATGCCTGGTTGCTCTTTGTTGCCCCCTGTTGCCCTTTTCATTTCCCATTGGCTCCTTTCTAGCTACTTCTTCCATACCTGCTCCCAATTAACTGATAATCACTCTTGGTTTTGTCTCCCATATATAATAATCTCTGCAGTTAATCAGTGCTGCTTTCCCTTCATTACCTATTCCTCATGTGTGTTTCTCTCTGGTATCGTTTTTGGAATTATGCTTCTGTTGCCATTCGTTCCTTTAAATAAATCAGCAAAACTCATCTATGCATTTGTGTCCTCAACCAACCACCACCCTACCTTAACACTATAGACCAAAGACATCATTAATGTATTTTATCTCTAGCCGTACAATTGGTACAGTAGTGGCCATTCAAAACGTCCCCACTTTTCTTGTCTGGTCCTTTGGTGGTCCCCTATAGTTCCTTTTTAAACGTCAATCTTTGTGCTAAAATATTCTTTCTGTCATGGTTTGTGGACATTAAGTACTAAAGAGAAGCTTCATATCCTGGTCAGACTCTGTAATTCAGCGAAGGAGTGGAGTCAGAGCAAAAAAATTATGCACGCCCAGGAGAAGGAGGGGGTCACTTCAGTGGTTGGACGTTGGAGGGGATTTTTCTGGGAGTTGCAGAGAAGTGGGCTGCCATTAGGCTGGTGTTTGACAGGGAAGGGCCATTTTGAATGGCTGCTACTGTAGAAGGCAGTAAGTCATAATAACTGATTTGTAAGGTGATCTGCATGACTTTTTTGATGAGCTTTAACATACGAAGCCGAGATGGTTACTGAAGAAAAAGATTTACGTTTTAGGCCACTGCCAAATATTTGATCAATATTTGATTAGGTTCCCCATAACTACATGAACAGATCAGTAAATTTAAGTATGAGGTATAAAAATTCAATAGGCTAAAGTGAAACTAGGTGGAGTGTGGAAAATGAAACCTGACAGGCAGAGGCCCATATCCAACGTTTATTTCCTGGGTCCCAGTCTGGGCCCAGGAAATAAGAGCTTATAACGACTTTGTATCAATGACATTGATATTTTTGATTCCCATCTCTAGGCGACACAAATGACACTGACTTCCCTCCTTAAAGCTAACAAACATTCCCTTTGATACCAGTTGACATATCGTACAATCGATAATATTGAAGCATTACACAACTAAAAAACCTTTTCATAAAAATATATGAGCCAAACTTTGCAGGTTACTTTGAATTCAACCATCTTTATTTATTATTTTTTTTTCTTTTTATAAAAAACTGCAAAGGGTAAAACTCATTAATACTTGTTTGATTTTGCAGTATACAGGTACCTACTTAGGCATGCCGTAAAAGAACTTTTACGGAAGGACTATGAACTGGATGACTGAGAATCTTCATCAGCATACCTACTTAGGCATGGAAAATACACCAGAGGAAATAGTGCATGGATGCTTACAGTAATACAGTAAAAGAAAAGCTGTTCCCAGCTGTTCAAACACAAATGGTTTCTTTTATACAGTCGTAATTTGCAGGACAGGTTTGAATAATGAGGAACTTGATTAACATGTTTGCAACGGTTTCTGTTAGAACACTGCAAAGAGTTTACTGTAATGTAACGAGTGTGCATTCTAGCTGTGATCATTTCCAGCTTAGCCAGCCTCAAACAAACAGGAAACAGAGGCGGATGAGAAACAAAGAGCAATAAGTGACACTTACCTGTTTGATCAGCCGCTACAGTAGAGACAGGTTAACCTGAGTCCTCACTGGAACCCCTGGGAGTTGTATGTTTACGTTTGTGTGGTGTGTTTTCAAGCTTCCAGCACTATTTGCCAACTGTCTGATGAAGTCCTCCTTTCCAAACACTGCCCACATCCCAGACACCAGACCTCCTACATTATATCCACTCACATCTTCCTTTCCCCCCATGCAGCAACTGTTAAACTCACATAACTGGTGCCAACATCTTGGCTTGTTTAGTGAGGATTCACAAAAATAAACCCATAAAGCCTTTTTAGTTCAGGAAGTCATCAGGGGCAAGTGGAATTTTGTTGTTTTAGATATCAAAGAGGCACGTTTGAATTAGAAATCAAATGTTTTTCACACTGCGTGGGTGTGTGTGTATGAAAGGAGTGTACAGTTTGTGTTTCTGCTTGGAGGCACAAAAGCCACAGAGTACCTGGGGAGCCAAAGAGACCATTCTGTGTGAATGTGTTTTACTATGTGCTCTGGGCAAGTGTGTGTGTAAAAGGAAGAACCTTCTCTCGAACATCTGGACAAAAGTGAGCAAAACTGTTCCAGATTCTTTTCACTCTATAAAGCTGAAGAGTTTTTTTAATGAAAAGAGTTACTGGAAGAGAAAAAAAGTGTGCCCTCTAGGAAAACTTGACAGAATTACACCTAGGAGATCTTTTTATTTTATGATTATTGGTGAAAAGAATATGCTACAATTAGGTTCTTATCATATTGATCATTTATTTCGAACACTTAATAAAAAGCAAATATAAGTAAATTAATAAAGTCATAACAAAAAAGAAGAAAAAGAAAAAAACATGTACATCCCATCATGTTCGAAAAGGAAGAAGTAATAAAACTTATTAAATCCTACCCCTGTTCTATATTAACATCTACCTGTGTTTAAGCATACATACATATCTATATATATACACACACACACACACACACACATACATACATATATACAAGTATATATACATACACATACTCATAGATACCTATACATATATATACACACATGCATACTTACACATACACCCGTATCTCAAACACATGCACATATACATGCATATACATACACACCCCAATTACTATAGACAGTATACACATATCTCTATCTACATATTCGTGCACATATATCCATACATATCCATAAACCAAAAACCCTTTTCTCTCACACTTTTTTTTTTTATTATTATTTCATCTCTCTTGACTTCTTATCGATTTTAATAAATAGTGGCAGAGCAAGTTCTATTCCCCCTCAAGCCCCCTCCTCCCTGTATCTTGTAAAAATCATTTGTTTATATTTGTTTTTAAACTGGTTGATGTTTGGACATTGCTTCAAATCCATGCTCAGTCTGTTCCATAGCCTCACTCCACTATTTGTTATACAAAATCTTTTCCTTGCAGTTCTGTATCTTTGAATCTTAAAATTTGTTATCTCCCTTAAATCATACCCCCCCTCTCTCTCATAAAACAAATTTGTCAAGTGACTTGGTAATAGCTTATTTCTAGCTTTAAATAGAAATTGTGCTGTTTGGAATTCTATCATATCATAAAGCTTCATGATTTTAGACATTATAAATAGTGTGTTGGTGTGTTCTCGATATCCAACTTTATGAATTATTCTGATGGCTCTTTTTTGCAATATGAACAGTGGCTCTAGTGAACTTTTATATGTGCTTCCCCATACCTCTATACAGTAAATTAAATGAGGTAAGACCAAAGAACAGAACAGAGCATGGAGTGATTTGTAATCTAAAAAATATCTTACTTTGGCTATTACAGAGATGCTTTTAGATATTTTAGTGCTGATGTATCTGAGACTTCCAGCCAATCTTGTCATATATTATCACCCTGAGAAATTTAGTTTCATATACACTATATTGCCAAAAGTATTTGCTCACCCATCCAAATTATTGGAATCAGGTGTTCCAATCACTTCCATGGCCACAGGTGTATAAATTCAAGCACCTAGGCATGCAGACTGTTTTTACAAACATTTGTGAAAGAATGGGTCGCTCTCAGGAGCTCAGTGAATTCCAGCGTGGAACTGTGATAGGATGCCACCTGTGCAACAAATCCAGTCGTGAAATTTCCTCGCTCCTAAATATTCCACAGTCAACTGTCAGCTGTATTATAAGAAAATGGAAGTGTTTGGGAACGACAGCAACTCAGCCACGAAGTGGTAGGCCACGTAAACTGACGGAGCGGGGTCAGCGGATGCTGAAGCGCATAGTGCGAAGAGGTCGCCAACTTTCTGCAGAGTCAATCACTACAGACCTCCAAACTTCATGTGGCCTTCAGATTAGCTCAAGAACAGTGCGCAGAGAGCTTCATGGAATGGGTTTCCATGGTCGAGCAGCTGCATCCAAGCCATACATAACCAAGTGCAATGCAAAGCGTCGGATGCGGTGGTGTAAAGCACGCCGCCACTGGACTCTAGAGCAGTGGAGACGCGTTCTCTGGAGTGACGAATCGCGCTTCTCCATCTGGCAATCTGATGGACGGGTCTGGGTTTGGCGGTTGCCAGGAGAACGGTACTTGTCTGACTGCATTGTGCCAAGTGTAAAGTTTGGTGGAGGGGGGATTATGGTGTGGGGTTGTTTTTCAGGAGCTGGGCTTGGCCCCTTAGTTCCAGTGAAAGGAACTCTGAATGCTTCAGCATACCAAGACATTTTGGACAATTCCATGCTCCCAACTTTGTGGGAACAGTTTGGAGCTGGCCCCTTCCTCTTCCAACATGACTGTGCACCAGTGCACAAAGCAAGGTCCATAAAGACATGGATGACAGAGTCTGGTGTGGATGAACTTGACTGGCCTGCACAGAGTGCTGACCTCAACCCGATAGAACACCTTTGGGATGAATTAGAGCGGAGACTGAGAGCCAGGCCTTCTCGTCCAACATCAGTGTGCGACCTCACAAATGCGCTTCTGGAAGAATGGTCAAAAATTCCCATAAACACACTCCTAAACCTTGTGGACAGCCTTCCCAGAAGAGTTGAAGCTGTTCTAGCTGCAAAGGGTGGACCGACGTCATATTGAACCCTATGGATTAGGAACGGGATGTCACTTAAGCTCATATGTGAGTCAAGGCAGGTGAGCAAATACTTTTGGCAATATAGTGTACTTTCTCTATATCAACCCCTCCTATCTGTACCCGTGCATGATGATTTATTTTTTTTTACCAAATATCATATATTTTGTTTTACTCAAATTTAGTTACAGTTTATTTTTATTTAGCCAGTATTTGATATTAATGAATTCTGAGGTGATAGTGTCCAAAAGTTGCTGTAAATTCTCACCTGATCCTATTATATTTGTGTCATCCGCAAATAAAATAAATTTGAGTTTTTGTGATATCTTACGTATGTCATTAATGTACATGATGAATAATTTAGGACCCAAGACCGACCCCTGTGGTACACCACACACAATGTCCAAACATCTTGACTGATGAGCTCCCATCTTCACAAATTGCTTCCTGTTTTTTAAATAACTTCTTACCCACTCTAGTGCCAGTCCCCTGATCCCATATTGCTCTAATTTGTTAATTAATATATCATGATTTATAGTATCAAATGTTTTTTTTAGATCAATAAAAACCCCAACAGAATATTTCTTGCTATCTATGGAATTTGTTGTTTCTTCTATTAGTTCAATTAATGCTTGTGATGTTGATCGATTTCTTCTGAATCCATATTGATTATCTGAGAGTAAATTATGTCTTTCTATGAAATTGTCTAACCTGTAATTGACAACTTTTTCCAGAATTTTTGAAAACTGTGGGAGAAGAGAAACGGGTCTGTAATTTGTGAAATGATGCTTGTCCCCAGTTTTGTACACAGGAATAACTTTAGCTATTTTCATATTATTGGGAAATTTACCGGTTTGTAATGATAAATTAAAAATATACATTAATGGTTTGGAGATTCCATGAATAACGTTTTTTACTATTTTCATATCTATTTCATCATAATCAGTAGATGTCTTGCTTTTACACTCGCTAACAATATCTATGATTTCCTTCTCATCCACAGGTTTAAGGAAGATTGTGCTTGGATTTCTATCTATTAGATTATCTTCATTGAATATCACTGGATCTTCAATTTCATCTGCAAGTTTTGGTCCGACGTTTACAAAAAACTCATTAAACTTGTTAACCGCATCATCTATGTTATTTATATTTTTTTCATTTTCTATAAAATACTGTGGATAATTAATATTTCTAGTTTTATTTCTAATTATACTATTTAAAATATCCCATATACCTTTTATATTGTGCTTATTCTCATCCAGTAACTTCTTGTAATAATCTTTCTTACAGTTCCTCATAATATTAGTTAACTTATTTCTATACTTCTTGTATTTATCTTCTGCTTCCTTAGTTCTATGTTTTATAAATTCTCTATATAGTGTATTTTTCTTTTTGCAAGCATTCTTCAGTCCCTTTGACATCCATTGATCATTCATATACTTTTGTTTTCTGTAGTATTGTTTAATTGGACAATTTTTATCATATAATATTTTAAATGTTCTTAAAAATTAATTGTATGCTTTATCAGTATCATTTTCTTGATACAAGAACTCCCAATCTTGTCTTAGTAACTCATTTTTGAATGCATCCATAGTTTCTTCAGACCTCACCCTTCTGTACAGTGTTATCTTACCCTGTTTATTTTTAATTTGATCATCACTATAGATTGTAAAGACTGGAAGGTGATCACTAATATTGTCATGATGGGTTCTTCGAGTTAAGCCCAAAATGCAGATCACACACGGAAACTGGGTAAAAGTTCAACAGAGTTTATTATGGTTCACAAGCACACGATAAAGAATATGATCTTGAATAGGTTCAGGGCTGGTTCACTAGAGTCTTGACTGGGACCGGAGACTGTTGGTTAGCAGAGTTTATAAGAAGCTAAGCATCTAGCTTCAGGCTTAGCATGACAGACCTTGATCTGAGCTTCCAGCTCACTGCAGAGAACAACAGGGAAAATCCACGTAGGATTCTTCAGGCTGAGCTTCCAGCTCATTGCAGAGAACAACAGGGAACATCCACATAGGATTCTTCAGGGTGATTCCACATAGGAACCTTCAGGTTGGCTCACCAGGGCAGATTAGCAGGTTAAGCTCTCCTAGAGCTTCAGGCTTGAGACTGGTTTCCTGTTATGCAGCTCTCCCAGAGCTTCAGAGCTTCAGATTTTATGGGATTCTTTATAAATAAGATTGATCTTATTAAAAATAAGATCATAAGCACTCCTCTATCCGCGATTGTACCTGAGGTAGTCATGGAATCTGAACCGGGTTTAGACTGCTTTGATCCAGTTGAACTTTCTGAATTAGCAAAATTATTGTCTTCATCTAAGCCTTCAACTTGTATGTTAGATCCAGTTCCAACCAGGTTATTTAAGGAGGTATTCCCTTTGATCTCCATTTTAGATGTGATTAATCTATCTCTGTTACAGGGATATGTACCTAAAGCTTTTAAGGTTGCTGTAATTAAACCTCTGCTTAAGAAACCGTCTCTTGACCCAGATGACTTGGTCAATTATAGACCTATATCCAATCTTCCTTTCTTATCCAAAATTCTTGAGAAAGTAGTTGCCAAACAAGTTTGCGACCACTTACACCATAATGAACTTTTTGAAGAGTTTCAGTCTGGCTTTAGAGCTCATCATAGCACTGAAACAGCTCTGGTGAAAGTCCCTAATGATATTCTCATGGCCTCAGATAATGGACTTGTATCTGTGCTCGTCCTGTTGGATCTTAGTGCTGCATTTGATAGAGTTGACCATAATATTCTTTTAGAAAGACTTGAATATTTTGTTGGAATTAAAGGAACAGCACTAGACTGGTTTAAATCTTATCTATCTGATCGAATTCAGTTTGTTTATGTTAATGATAGATCTTCAACATGCTCAAAGGTTACCTGTGGAGTACCACAGGGATCAGTGCTAGGACCAATTCTCTTTACTTTATACATGCTCCCCATTGGTAGAGTTATTAGACAGCATGGGATTAATTTCCACTGTTATGCTGATGATACCCAGCTATATCTGTCTATAAATCCAGATGAAGCTAACCCATTACATAGATTACAGGCATGTCTTGAAGACATAAAAACCTGGATGACTCTTAACTTTCTGCTTCTGAATGCAGACAAAACAGAAGTTATAGTCTTTGGACCAGAGTCTCTGAAAAAGAAGCTGATTAGCCAGTCACTTCATTTGGATGGGATTAAACTGATTTCAGATAATAAAGTAAAAAATCTTGGTGTTATTTTTGATCAGGACCTGTCATTTAAATCCCAGATTAAAGAGGTTTCTAGAATTTCCTTCTTTCATCTGAGGAACATTGCAAAAATTAGAAATCTCCTGTCCAGGGGTCATGCTGAGAAACTAGTCCATGCATTTGTTACTTCAAGGCTGGACTATTGTAATTCTTTACTATCAGGAAGTCCACAAACTGTAGTTAAAAGCCTTCAGCTGATCCAAAATGCTGCAGCCAGAGTTCTGATGAAAATTAAAAAGAGAGATCATATCTCTCCTATCCTGGCTTCTCTTCATTGGCTTCCTGTTAAATCAAGAATTGAATTTAAAATCCTCCTTCTCACATATAAAGCCTTAAATGGCCAAGCTCCATCTTATATCAGAGATCTGATTGTTCCTTATGTTCCTAACAGAGCACTTCGCTCTAAATCTGCAGGTTTACTAGTGGTTCCTAGAATTTCTAAAAGTAGAATGGGAGGCAGATCTTTTAGTTATCAGGCTCCTCTCCTGTGGAACAAACTACCAGTTTTAGTCCGTGAGGCAGACACTCTGTCTACTTTTAAGACTAGGCTTAAAACTTTCCTGTTTGATAAAGCTTATAGTTAGGGTGGCTCAGGTTATCCTGAGCTGTCTTTAAAGTTATGCTGCTATAGGCTTAGACTTCTGGAGGACATAGGGACCCCCATTTCATCATTCTGCTGCATTCTCTCTCTGTTCTCCTATTCTGCAGAATCTGTCTGTTCAATCTCTAACCTTCTGCTCTCTCTGCTTTTCCTCAGAGTAGCTTTGCCTCGTCTGGTCCTGTTTGGCTGTGACATCATCCAGGAAAGAAACATCAGCTGTGCTGCTTCCATCAACACCCTTGTTTGTAGATGTTGGAGATCGGCCTGTCTTCAGGTGTGGTCCTGTTTCTCTGGCCGTGGCTGGGTGGATGTGCTCTCTTCATCCTCTGGCATGGGAGCTGCCTTGGAGCTCGTCTGCCTGGCTGTGTGTTTCCTGGACGGGGCCGCCTTTTACAGCTGCTTTTTGTATCTCTGCTTCTGTCTCCTTGAACCCCAGTCGGCCTCGGCAGATGGCCGCTCACACTGAGCCTGGTTCTGCTGGAGGTTTCTTCCTGTTAAAAGGGAGTTTTTCCTCCCCACTGTCGCTACAAGCATGCTTAGTGTGAGGGATTGTATTTGAGTCAATGAGTCAATGCAATCAACTGGTTTTCCTTAGATAGAAAACTTTGTATCAATTTGACTGTATGATCTGGTTGAACTGTAAAGTGCCTTGAGATGACATGTGTTGTGAATTTGGCGCTATATAAATAAACTGAATTGAATTGAAAAACAAAACCGGAGTCCAGAACAAAAAACGATCCACTTATGGTGGACGAAAACAAAAGAAAACCCAAAAAATTTCTTGGGCAAAGTCTCAGGTGGCCGGTCGTGGGACCGGCAGCGGGACAGAGTCTCAGGTGGCCGGCCGAGGGACCGGCAGCGGAGGCGTAGCAGATGCTCAGGAGGCCGACCGTTGGGACGGAGGCAAGGCCGATTCTCAGGGGGCCTATCGCGGGGCCTGAGGCGAGACAGATGCTCAGGAGGCCGACCACGGGGCTGGGGACGAAGCAGCGTCTTAGGGGGACCACTGCCGGACCACCGACACCACCGACAGCAGCTCTCGGACTGGAACAGGGGAGCCCGCCGATTGCGGCTCCGGGTCTGGAACAGAGGAGCCCGCCGATTGCGGCTCCGGGTCTGGAACAGGGGAGCCCGCCAATTGCGGCTCCGGGTCTGGAACAGGGGAGCCCGCCAATTGCGGCTCCGGGTCTGGAACTGGGGAGCCTGCCGATTGCGGCTCCCGGTCAGGAACAGGGGAGCCCGCCGATTGCGGCTCCCGGTCAGGAACAGGGGAGCCCGCCGATTGCGGCTCCCGGTCAGGAACAGGGGAGCCCGCCGATTGCGGCTCCCAGTCAGGAACAGGGAGGACCACTGACCGCGTCCCAGGAACAGGCCCACAGGAGACCGCCACCTGCGGCTCCTGGACAGGAACTGAGGAGCCCGCCGACTGCGGCTCCACATCTGGAACATGAGAAAACACTGACTGTGGCTCCACCTCAGGAACTGGGGAGGCCACCGACTGTGGCTCCACCTCAGGAACAGGAGACACCACTGGCTGTGGTTCCACCTCAGGAACAGGAGACACCACTGGCTGTGGTTCCACCTCAGGAACAGGAGACACCACTGACTGTGGTTCCACCTCGGGAACTGGAGAAACCACCGACTGTGGTTCCACCTCGGGAACTGGAGAAACCACCGACCGTGGCTCCGTCTCAAGAACAGGGGAAACCACCCATGGAGGCTCATGTTCAGTCTCTGAGGTGGCATGAAGCGTCTGTAGAGGGCTCTTGGCGGTTTGTGGCCCCTGCTGAGAGGCTCTTGGAGGCATATTTTCACCAATTCCGAACTCTGAAGCCCACTTAAATTTAAGCTCAGGGGTCTCTGGACGGCATAGGTCAGGCTCAGGGGTCTCTGGACGGCACAAAGCTGACTCAGGGGTCTCTAGACGGCACAGAGCTGACCCAGGGGTCTCTAGACGGCACAGAGCTGATTTAAGGCGACGCCGTTTCTTACGCCTAGGGGTCTTTGGAGCAGAGCTAACAGGTTTGAAGTCTGATTGTGGCGACAAGTTAACAGGTTGAAAGATTAGAGTTCCTGAATGGATTACTGGTTCAGGAGCTAGATAATCTGGCGAGGGAACAGGTCTAGAAACAACGGTGACGGTTCAGGTGTCTGGTCAGAGTGGCGGGGAACTCTAACTGTTTGACGTGAAACTGGTGGGCCAATTTTGAGTCCTTTAACGGATGGAGCTAAGTGAAGGTCAAGAACACGAGAGCTGAGACTAACCTGGCGCTGAAGGGAACAGGATCTGGTCTGAAGTGCTATATCTTGCCCTATAGCTAGCTCTATGAGGTCCTCCAAGTTAGCTGGCTCAACGTAAAATGTAAGCTCATTTCTGACTGGTTCATTCAGAGCTAGGAGATAAGCGGTCTTGAGAGCAGACTCGTTCCACCCGGAAACGGCTGCTTTTCCCTGGAACTCGGAAGAAAACTCGGCAACGGATCTATTTCCCTGTTTAGTTTCAAATAGTCCACTTGAAACACAGGATTTATTTGTGACCTGATTAAAGGTAATTTCAAACTCCTGGATGAATTTCTCATATGTACAGTTAACTCTAATTTTAGGCGGAAATCTGGTCTCCGCCCATTCAAGGGCTTCACCGGACAGAAAAGAAACGACAAAAGCTATCCTATCCTTATCATAAAGAAAATTAGAATCATGAAATCCAAAAAACAACTGACACTGAAATAGAAATCTCCTGAGCTTACTTGGATTGCCGGAAAATCTCTCAGGCAGAGAAGGGCTGAGTGCAGAAAACGACGGGCTGGGTTCTGACCAGAAAGGAAGATTATTATCTTGACTGGGAAGTGACGTCATTGCCGGTGACCTAGGAGACGGAAGTGAATTCGGAGCAGGACGTGCCGCTGACTTGGCGTTAGCATTATCCAAGTAGCTAGCGAGTGTTTGATTCTGCTGTAACTCACGGAGGGTTTGTGTATGTCCATGGATCTGAGCGTCCCGTTCCTCAATCCAACGACGGAGGTGATCTGCTGGGCTTTGTGTTTGGCCGCAGTGTTCTGTCATGATGGGTTCTTAGAGTTGAGCCCAAAATGCAGATCACACACGGAAACTGGGTAAAAGTTCAACAGAGTTTATTATGGTTCACAAGCACACGATAAAGAATATGATCTTGAATAGGTTCAGGGCTGGTTCACTAGAGTCTTGACTGGGACCGGAGACTGTTGGTTAGCAGAGTTTATAAGAAGCTAAGCATCTAGCTTCAGGCTTAGCATGGCAGACCTTGATCTGAGCTTCCAGCTCACTGCAGAGAACAACAGGGAAAATCCACGTAGGATTCTTCAGGCTGAGCTTCCAGCTCATTGCAGAGAACAACAGGGAACATCCACATAGGATTCTTCAGGGTGATTCCACATAGGAACCTTCAGGTTGGCTCACCAGGGCAGATTAGCAGGTTAAGCTCTCCTAGAGCTTCAGGCTTGAGACTGGTTTCCTGTTATGCAGCTCTCCCAGAGCTTCAGACCAGAGACAGGGTTCCAGTGAGGCAGCTCTTCCTGAGCTTCAGACCAGAGACAGGGTTCCAGTGAGGCAGCTCTTCCTGAGCTTCAGACCAGAGACAGGTTTCCAGTGAGGCAGCTCTTCCTGAGCTTCAGACCAGAGACAGGGTTCCAGTGAGGCAGCTCTTCCTGAGCTTCAGACCAGAGACAGGTTTCCAGTGAGGCAGCTCTTCCTGAGCTTCAGACCAGAGACAGGTTTCCTGTGAGGCAGCTCTTCCTGAGCTTCAGACCAGAGACAGGTTTCCTGTGAGACACAGACAAAGGAGGGATTAGAATCTGATCTCACACTAGAGACAACCAAGATTCAATCTGTAACAGAGACTCTGGAAGCTAACCAACTAAGATCAACACTGCGGCGTGGAAGCAAGGTCTGGCAGAAGCTTATAAAGGGGAGGTCTCCTGATGAGTAGATGGAAATCAGGTGTGCTGGAAGGTTCCAGCTCCAGAAGACCCACGGCGCACTCTGCTGGAGACAGAGGGTAATCTCCAGATCCCAACAGCAACTCCAGCCCTAAGGGAAAATAACAAAGAGCAGAAGGGGATCCTCGGCGCCCTCTGGTGGGCAAGCCTGAGGATCCCAACAAATATCATTTACTAATAATCCACTTACTGTATTATTATCCATTTCATTAGAAAATATATTATCAATTAACGTTGCGCAGTGAGTTGTGATTCGGCTGGGTCTGGTAATCTTGGGATGTAACCCAATACTATACATTGTATTTATAAATTCATCCGTCATCTTATGTTTATTTGAATTTATCAAATCTATATTAAAGTCGCCACCAATAAACATGACTTTGTTGTTTGCTCTTGTGTAGTGATCTATCATCCAGTTTTTAAAAGTATCTATATTTGAACCTGGTGTTCTATATATACAGCTTACAATGATATTTTTCTTTTTTGTCCGACTTATTTCTATTGTTATACATTCAAGCACATTATCTATCACAGTTGACATATTTTCTATCACCTTATAATTATAATTCATATCCACATACATAGCTACACCACCACCATTTTTGTTCTTCCTGTTCACACACAACAACTCATACCCATCAAGTTCGAAATCCATGCCCCTTTCATTATTAATCCATGTTTCTGATACCAAAATTATATTAAACGACTGTGTAAATTGATTTAAATAGTCCTTAATCTTACTGAAGTTAGCATACAAGCTTCTACTATTGATATGGATTAATGAGATTTTATTTTCAGTCTTAAAAGTGTTGCTATATTGGTCATCAGTATAATATTGGCAGTCATCATTATTAAGAAAAAAAATGTATATCTGGGTCAATATCAATTTGATTGGCCTGTGATTTGTATGCAGTATGTTTTGAAGTATTTGATTCCAGATGGTTCAATTCAACAAGTTTTCCTAACAATTATTCCGATTTAGGATGTGTAGTGTCAAGTGTCATATGAAAAGTTGTTCAACATACCATTGTCCAATGTCTTTACGATTGTTTTGGTGTGCTAGTGCGTGGATGAACAACCAATTTGTGGGCCTAGTTCTTTCGCCTCCGCCGGGTTTTCCTATGCGGTGTGCTCTCTCCAGCTCCACCTTGTGCTGTAGTTGTAAATTTTCCACCAGTATCTTCTTGATTTTCTCCTCTGATTCGGCCCAGGTTTTTCTGGGTGACTCAGGTACTCCCTCAAATATGAGGTTGATGCGTCTTGTCTGTCCTTCCAAGTATTCCATTTTATCTGTTATTTTCAGCAGACTTTCACAAACTTTGTAGATATCTGCTTGCATGATTTCACATCGCTCAGCATGTTTTCTTCTGTCACTTTTCAGGTCATCCACTTCTTTTTGTGTGAACTGTAGGCTTACTTTCACTTCTTGTATGTCCTTTGTCAATGACTCCATTCTGTTGTTTGTCGAGTCCATAATAATATGGACAAAGCCTTTGAAATTTTCTTGTTGTTGTTGCAGCAGAGCCATAAACATGTCTTTTTGTTGTTGCATCAACTCGGTTAATTGGCTGAGTGACACATACTCCTCATCTGTCTTCATTTCTGCTTTTGATCCTTTAGGTGGCATTTTAGATACCTGGCCTTATGTAGGAGGCTCCTGGCTTGGCCTGGTGGTGAAGGCTGATGCCTGGCCTGGTGGTAGAGGAGTAGCAGTAGCACCAGTAGCATAGAGCTCCTCCACAGCTCAGCTCAGTCATATAAATATGACTTTATTTATAATTTTTTTAAAACTATAATGTGTGCCATGATCCAACTATTTAGAAAATAGAACAGCATCTGTTGATATAGATGTGAAAATAAAAATAAACTTGAATTCTTTCAGGTATAATAATGCTCTCTAGAAAATGTTGCCTGCGTATGGTGGTAAATGCCTTTGCCTTACAGAAACAAAAGTCATCCTTCTCATTTCCAGGTTTTTCTGCATGGAGGTTGCATGTTCTTACATGTATGAATTCTGTCCGGTAAATCCAAATTCCTTAAAGTAAAAAAACATGACTGTTGCCCTGTGAACCACTCTGTGGGTTATATTGGACCTTAGTGTAGCATTACACACTGTTGATCAATTGCCGCATGGATGGGTGAAAATTTCCCTTAGCTGGATCAAACAAAATTGAAGTAATAATCTTTGAATAATTATCAAACAGCTTCAGTTAATACAGCTATATACCGAAAGAAATTGCCTCCAAATCTTGGTGCAGTGATGGACTCAGACTTGGATCTTCAGTGGCAACAATGCTGCTAAATAAACTTGCCTTGCCCTTGATTGCCGACTGTGTCTCAAACTGGGCCAATGATTGGAGGAGTAACGAGCCCTAATCCTAAATACTTGATGATCCTTCAATTAATCTGTTGGTTGCTTGGGCTGTCCCTTTAATTAAAGTTACGAGCCAAGATCAACAATTTAATGTTTTTATAGTGATTGGTGTATAGCCTTTGAAGTAAAGGTCCAGAATTAGAAAATTGCTGTTTAGACACTTTGTGGGGTTTGACTGGATATAAGAAATAATGCAAAGCAGGTGATAAATTATTTTCTCTTAGGTTTATAAAAATGCTTTTTTTAATTTTTTTTTTTTGTCCTCTTAGGTTGTGTTAGTAAAATTGCACCATGTACTGTGCATATTTTCTGTCAATTAAACGAAAAGGGGCTGTACAGATGCTAATCCTGTATTTCACAGTGCACAAAAAAATAGTGTGGAAAATTAAGGTTTCGTGACATAACTCATCACTTTAAGTCTGATTCCTTAGGTTTTAGACCAAGCTGAAAACATTTGTCAATCACTGAACAATAATTTGCAATAACAAGAAAGTACATGGGAAATTTCGTGGAATAGCCCTGATTTATCAGTTGTTCTTCACAGTGAGTTACCTCTGACACAGCAACGTGATATTTGGGGAATCTGTTCACGAGTTTGCATGAAAAGCAAACTTGCGCATCAAGCTGATGAGTCAAACATGCAAAAACATATCAGGCTAAACAGATTTCGCTATCTTTATATTTCTTAATTGTTGGATAGATATGCTATTGAAACCATTGAGCAGTATTGTAGTGAAAAAAGATAATAAAAAATATCATGTCATGAATGTGTTGAAAAAGAAAAGGCAGAGTACAGTTTTATGTAGATGAAAAAATAAAACTCTCTGAGGTTTTTCCCTAGCCAATTTTGCAAGACAAAGCCTAATACACAGCTGTTTTGATAAAGCTTATAGTTAGAGTGGTTCAGGTTTTCCTTAGCTATCTCTATAGTTAAGTTGCTATAACCTTAGATGGACGGATGATATGGGGACCACTTTTCATTATTCTGCTTTATTCTATCTCTGTTTACCAGTTCTGCTGTGTTTGTTCTACTCTTAAAACTCAATGTTCTCTCTGATTTTCGTCCTCATAGTTGCTCCATCTCGTCTGTTCCTGTTTGGCTGTGACTCCGTCCCGGAAAGAAATATAGGCTGGGCTGCTTCCATCAACAGCTTTATCTACATTATAGATATCTTAGTGTGAGGGATTGCATTCGAGTCAATGCAATTAACTGGTTTTCCTTAGATAGAAAACTTTAAATCAATTTGACTGTATGATCTGGTGAACTGTAAAGTGACTTAAGATGACATGTGTTTTGAATTGGCACTATAGAAATAAACTAAACTGAATTGAATATCGACCTGTCAATGGTTAGTCCTGTTTCTCCTCTAGACATGGTGGCGTTAGACTCAGCTTTTACTGTGACCTAACTGCATGTGCTCTCCTTCATCCGTTTGACATGGAATGCTGACTCTCTAACGTTCTGCTCTCTCTGCTTTTCCTCAGAGTAGCTTTGCCTCGTCTGTTCCTGTTTGGCTGTGACGTCATCCAGGAAAGAAACATCAGCTGTGCTGCTTCCATCAACACCCTTGTTTCTAGATGTTGGAGATCGGCCTGTTTTCCAGTGTGGTCCTGTTTCTCTGGCCGTGGCTGGGTGGATGTGCTCTCTTCATCCTCTGGCATGGGAGCTGCCTTGGAGCTCGTCTGCCTGGCTGTGTGTTTCCTGGACGGGGCCGCCTTTTACAGCTGCTTTTTGTATCTCTGCTTCTGTCTCCTTGAACCCCAGTCGGCCTCGGCAGATGGCCGCTCACACTGAGCCTGGTTCTGCTGGAGGTTTCTTCCTGTTAAAAGGGAGTTTTTCCTCTCCACTGTCGCTGCAAGCATGCTTAGTGTGAGGGATTGCCTTCGAGTCAATGAGTCAATGCAATCAACTGGTTTTCCTTAGATAGAAAACTTTGTATCAATTTGACTGTAGGATCTGTTGAACTGTAAAGTGCCTTGAGATGACATGTGTTGTGAATTTGGCGCTATATAAATAAACTGAATTGAATTGAATTAAGAGCTTGTCTGCTTCACTGTTTCTTTCCTAAACAGCTTTTTTTAAACCAGGTTGACCCATTAACAATCAGCTTTGGCTCTTTTCCCATTTCACCAAAAAACCAAATATGACCCGGTGCTGGCAAGCTGCGTGGCCATTGTCCCCCACCACTGTGTGCCTGATTATGACATCACGCTGGGTGAGCGTAAATAATGTCAACAGTGCAATGGAAATAAGAGAAATAAATAATGGAGAGCAATATAATCAGGAGCCAGAGTGTATTCTTTATTTTTTTCCCCTTTTATCCGTCTGAATCCCTCTTACCAATGCGTTGCCATGTTTATCGAATGTAAACAGAGTTGTTTTGGCTTGTTAGATTGATTGGTGTGGTGTGTTGACTATCCATTACATACAATGGTGTCACGTAATTTAGCGGGTTGACCCGGCTCTGGTGCTCCCACAGCATGCCGAGCAGAGCTGAGGCAGATTAAACGTGGGTCGCTTGCCAAGTTGTCTGACCTGATAGACAAGCATCAGTGAGGACCCAAAATTAAGCAAGGAACACAAGGTATGTCCAGTGTTGTTTTTGACAGTCATCTTAGATTTAGTCTTAGTCTTAAGAACGAAAACTATTATTAGTCTTAGTCACATTTTAACCATTACGATATGTGATAGTTTTAGTGGGTTTTAGTTCACCAAAACTTAAAAAGGTTTTAGTCTAGTGTTAGGTTGCAAAAAAAAAGTTAACCTTTACAACTTTGAATAACACTCAGATTCTTTACCAGACTGACAGCTCTAGCATAGATACTACAATAGCTGGGTATAGAATGTTGCCATGCAGTTCACCATTGCTCTTGGGTAGAAAACTTAGATTTTTATAAAATTCAAATAAACTTTTTTATGAATTAATGTACTACTTTTCAAAAAAGTGTCTCAAAGGTTGTGAAAATAGCAGATCTAGTTCAACACATCATATTGATTACTATAGCAGGCAGACAAGCTAACAAATGTACAGTAAAGGAAGGGTTTTAAACATACATGGTTTTCATAAAGCAAATACTTCCTGATCTACTATGAATTAGGCATTACACACAGATCAATTAAATCTTCATTGCTCCAAAATAATAGGTCTTATTTAAATAGCAGTAACAAGTACATGCCTGAAAATAGGCATGTGTCCTTGTTTTGCATTTATTCTGCATTATGTCAACAACAACAACAAAATTTAAAACCTGTAGGTATAAAAGTTCCCGAGATATGTGACTTTTAACTTCTGGAGTCATCAGCATCTCCAAACCTCTCCAAATATACCAATTATTTCAAATTGTTCTTATTGCTGTTACTCAACAATTTAACCGAAAAAAATAACACTGGAACATTTTGATGGCCAAAAAATATTTTTGAAGCAATTTTTTTTTTTTTTTACTTTCCATCTAATTATCTAATAGTGTGCACTGATCCGGGATGAGATGCTGCCTGACAGCATGGCTATATATCCCAGCTACACTATATTGCCAAAAGTATTTGCTCACCTGCCTTGACTCACATATGAGCTTAAGTGACATCCCGTTCCTAATCCATAGGGTTCAATATGACGTCGGTCCACCCTTTGCAGCTAGAACAGCTTCAACTCTTCTGGGAAGGCTGTCCACAAGGTTTAGGAGTGTGTTTATGGGAATTTTTGACCATTCTTCCAGAAGCGCATTTGTGAGGTCGCACACTGATGTTGGACGAGAAGGCCTGGCTCTCAGTCTCCGCTCTAATTCATCCCAAAGGTGTTCTATCGGGTTGAGGTCAGGACTCTGTGCAGGCCAGTCAAGTTCATCCACACCAGACTCTGTCATCCATGTCTTTATGGACCTTGCTTTGTGCACTGGTGCACAGTCATGTTGGAAGAGGAAGGGGCCAGCTCCAAACTGTTCCCACAAAGTTGGGAGCATGGAATTGTCCAAAATGTCTTGGTATGCTGAAGCATTCAGAGTTCCTTTCACTGGAACTAAGGGCCAAGCCCAGCTCCTGAAAAACAACCCCACACCATAATCCCCCCTCCACCAAACTTTACACTTGGCACAATGCAGTCAGACAAGTACCGTTCTCCTGGCAACCGCCAAACCCAGACCCGTCCATCAGATTGCCAGATGGAGAAGCGCGATTCGTCACTCCAGAGAACGCGTCTCCACTGCTCTAGAGTCCAGTGGCGGCGTGCTTTACACCACCGCATCCGACGCTTTGCATTGCACTTGGTTATGTATGGCTTGGATGCAGCTGCTCGACCATGGAAACCCATTCCATGAAGCTCTCTGCGCACTGTTCTTGAGCTAATCTGAAGGCCACATGAAGTTTGGAGGTCTGTAGTGATTGACTCTGCAGAAAGTTGGCGACCTCTTTGCACTATGCGCTTCAGCATCCGCTGACCCCGCTCCGTCAGTTTACGTGGCCTACCACTTCGTGGCTGAGTTGCTGTCGTTCCCAAACACTTCCATTTTCTTATAATACAGCTGACAGTTGACTGTGGAATATTTAGGAGCGAGGAAATTTCACGACTGGATTTGTTGCACAGGTGGCATCCTATCACAGTTCCACGCTGGAATTCACTGAGCTCCTGAGAGCGACCCATTCTTTCACAAATGTTTGTAAAAACAGTCTGCATGCCTAGGTGCTTGAATTTATACACCTGTGGCCATGGAAGTGATTGGAACACCTGATTCCAATAATTTGGATGGGTGAGCAAATACTTTTGGCAATATAGTGTATATATCCGGGCTGCACTATTCAAATTAGCCATGCTTACCCTTGTTTTAAATTTTATTTTATTGGCTAGAGAGCCAAACATTGCATGTGTGCATCAAAACGAAAGCCTGGGACAATTTTGTTTTGTAGGCTGGAAGGTGAGGAAAACTAACGTTCCAAACATTGACTGGGAAAGTTAGTGGAAAGTAGGATAATTAGCAAGATGGTTAACATTAGCTATAAGTATCAAATTTTTCTGATGGTAAAAAACTGACTTTATTTCAATCTGAAAAACTCACACGAAGAGAAAAGACAATTAGAAGAAATGTATCTATACAATTACTTTGTCTGTGGCGCTCAGACCTTAGCAGGAAAATGGTGCTTAAATTTGATAGATATGCATGAACAGGAGCAAAGAATAGGGCTGTTTCCCCACCAGGCCTGAAACTGGTGGTGGAGTGAAGATAGATTAAGTTGGTCAGTCTGTAGACTGCTGGTTAGAGAGACGGTCTGCTGAGCTTTATGGGGAGATTAAGTGGACTGTGTGAGTTGATACTAGAGCTTTACTCAGGGACCCGGAAGTCCAGTTTGGATAACACAGGTTGAGAGAACCTGCAAGAGATGAGCAAGCATGAAGTAACAGTGGAGAGGAAAAACTCCCCGTTGGGAAGAAACCCCTGGGCTGGAGGTGGGTTGAAACAGTCTCCTCTGAATAAAGTCACACGGCGCAACCACCACCTGCACACAGGAGCAGACGAGTTGCGGATCGGAGGCCTTTCAGATTAACTCTGGATGCCGATCGGCCTTCATGGAGGTGTGGTTCAAAGCTGATTGGCTGTGTCGCAGGTGGATGTAGCAGAGCAATGAGTTTCTTCAGTTGAACCTCCACCTATGCTGCATATAATATATGATATACTATTATATATATTATATAATTATACTATTGATATACTCTATACTCCAGTTAACGGTCAATCTATTACTTAATTAGTTGACCATTATTTCAATAATCGATTAATTACAATTAATTCAATTGATTGTATCAGCCCTACTATGGACCCATTCCAGCTCTGGGTAAAAGCAGAGAAGAAATCAACGCATGAACAGGACAACATGTTCTTCAGCTGAATCACTAAAAAGTTATTTGTTAGTTAGTTATTGGACTGTTTGAAAAGCATTTTAAAAGTTAGCACTCATCTTCAGTAACTCCAGCTAGAAACCACCAACCAGGCTCTAAATAGACTTAGACATGAAGCTAGATGGACTCAGACATGAAGCTTCAGAAGCTCATAAAGACAGTCAGTTGGCCTTCTCTTACCTAGAAAACTAAAGGAATAAAGATTTCAGCAGCATCTTGAAAAAGTAATTGATGCAACTAATTAATCTTTAGAAGAATTCATTACTGCAGTGGTTTCTTCAAAGGTCTGCCTAAAAAAGTGTATCAACAGGTATTGGAGGTAAGCAATTGTTGCACTGGGACATAAAGGACGGAACATTTTGAATCCATAGGAGCAATTCAACTGAACTTTCTGTTCTTCATGTGTTTCATGTGTTTTTCTTCGGCTCATTCAGGCTCAGAACCTGTCTGCTATGCAGATCTATTGCTGCTTTGCTGCTAGTGTAAAGTACACAAGTCAAACACAATTACTGGGAAGTTTTAACAAACTGCCCTGAGTTTGCAATTTTACTTCCTGGAGAATTCTGTTATTTTCTAGAAACGTTTTATGGATTCCAGTTATGAGGGATGTTACTTTTCACAAGCCATTGGAATATTTGAAATGCTACCTTACAGGTTTTGAAGTATGTGGGAAGTACCAACTTCTTCAAAGCCGTTTTTTATGTTTTTTTTATTTTATTTTTATTACAACAATGTTAAAATACAGAATGTATGAAATACAAATAATTAATCAAGATCTGCACTAATACTGTAATGACTTAAGAAAAGATAAATCAATTAAAATCTTTCCCTGCTTTTATTCTAATAACTATCCAAGTTATACTCAGAGTCTACTGCCTGAGTTACCACAACGGACAGTACACCTGAGTTAATTAAGGCTATGAACCAGTTGCCAAGCTTTCTATTATTATAAGTACGTAGACATGCAATTCAGTGGTCACATGTGTGTCTTTTTTTAAATAAATTTTCAGCACTTCTACAAATAATTAGCAAATGAAATATTTCTGCACACTTGATCTATTTAAGATTTTACTTTATCACAACCTTTTACTACTTTTACTACAACCACCAGTTTTAGTGAGTGAGGCAGACACCCTGTCTACTTTTAAGGGTAGGCTTAAAACTTTCCTTTTTTTTTTAAATAAATAAATAAATAAATAAAAAATAAAAAAAACTTTCCTTTTTGATAAAGCTTTATAGTTAGAGTTTCCCAGGTTATCCTGAGCTACCTCTATAGTTATGCTGCTATAGGCTTAGACTGCTGGAGGACATAGGGACCCCTTTTTCATCATTCTGCTTCATTCTATCTCTATTCTCCCAATCTGCAGAATCTATTACTTCAATCTCTAACGTTCTGCTCTCCCTGCTTTTTCTCATAGTAGCTGCTACTCCATCATGGAGAGAAATATCAGCTGTGCTGCTGCCATCAACGCCTTTGTTTATAGATGTTGGAGATCGGCCTGTTTTCAGTGTTGTCCTGTTTCTCTGACCGTGACTGGCTGGATGTGCTCTCTTCATCCTTTGACATGGGAGCTGGCTCAGAGCTCCTCTGCCTGGCTGTGTGTTTCCTGGATGGGGCCCCCTTTACAGTTACTTTTTGTATCTCTGCTTCTGTCTCCTTGAACCCCAGTTGGCATCAGCAGATGGCCGCTCACACTGAGCCTAGTTCTGCTTGGTGGTTTCTTCCTGTTAAAAGGGAGTTTTTCCTCTCAATTGTTGCTACAAGCATGCTTAGTGTGAAGGATTGTCTTCAAGTCAATGAGTCGATGCAATCAACTGGTTTTCCTTGGATAGAAAACTTTGAATCAATTTGATTGTATGATCT
The DNA here is from genome assembly GCA_030533445.1 of Cyprinodon diabolis. Classification (NCBI taxonomy): domain Eukaryota; kingdom Metazoa; phylum Chordata; class Actinopteri; order Cyprinodontiformes; family Cyprinodontidae; genus Cyprinodon; species Cyprinodon diabolis. The sequence goes on along the minus strand of CM060081.1, from coordinate 6,637,751 downwards.
GGTGAACTGTAAAGTGCCTTGATATGACGTGTTGGGAATTGGCCCTATATAAATATATTGAATTGAATTTTGAGCTTTCGGTCAGATATACTTTTATCAGATCATATAGAATACAAAATGAGCAGACGGATTGAAAACAAATCAGTCCCGCCCTGATCATTTGCACTACATACTTTAGCGTTTGGAGGCCTACTCAGAATGCTACATCATTGATCAGAGTGAAAAAAGATACACAATAAAAGCAGCACTTTTCAAAAACAAGACATTTTTTCAGGAAAATTAAGGAATCTCTTTTAGTGGTCACTTGTGGATTAATTTCAGATGGTTTACAAAAGAAGTAAATAACAAAGTGCCTACATATCTCTGAAATTTTCATTCAAACATCTCTGTCCTCATTCACTCTAATTGTAATGACTGAATCCTTAGTAACGATTATTTGGGTTATTAAAAGATAGGTGTACTTGGGTCGAAAGACTAAAAAATATTCAATAGCATTAGAAACACACAACAAACTTTTGAAACTAATATTCAACAAGTTCTTATAGAGGTAGGAAGGAAGTGAAAAGATATCAGGTGCTATTTAGTGCTATTACCAAAAAAAACAAAGATAAAATTCTAAAAAATCTGAAATCTCAGATAAAAGTATGATATATATGCCCTCTGATCAAAGGATTTTATATATTTTTTTAATCTATATTACAGTTTTAAACAAGTTTTCAAAATGTAACTATTCTTATGTTGACATTCTGCTCAGATCTACTGTGTACAATTTCCAGACTTGTACACCAGAGGGCAGCGCTGCTTTATAATATTGAACAGGTAAAATTAACCCCCCTTAGATTGTTTACATACATCATAATGGGGGTAATATCACAAGTTATTGGATATGACCCATATTGGCCTGCATGAAAAGTTACATTTCTTTTATCTGATGCTTCCTCTGCATGTCATCATCTAAATGTGTATCAGACAATGTTGCTGCTGCTAGTCATTTCCGATGATGTGAATCTGTTTAATTACCTGGGTCTTTGTTAAGGACCCAGACGTGTGGCATTAAAATAATCTGAATTCTACAACAGAATTTAGCAAACGTCAAATTGCAATTTTTAATGCAATGAGATAAGATTTCAAAGCAATTCAGTTTAGTTGTAAATCATTAACTGCAGGTTAAATTCTGGGAAAATATCTTTCAAACCATTAGTTTTAAACTTGTATTTACATACACAAATTCACTCTAGGCAATCCAATTCACACTGCAAAAAATGTAATCTAAATAAGTCATTTTTTCTTAAAATAAGTGCATTTTTTCTATAGTAGGTTAGTGGGACACTTTACCAATGAAAAAAGACAATTTACATTTTAAAATAAGAAAAAAACAATTGCATTTTCTTATTTCAAGCACATATTATCTAATTATTTTATTTCAAGAGAAAAAAATACTCATTCCATTGGCAAATAATTTTTTTTCTCCTACTCAAATTAAGGGTAAATACACTTAATTTAAGATTTTTTTTTACTTATTTCTAGATCGTTTTTGTAGCGAAGTTTCTGATGACACTAGTATATGGTGTAATAATTTTCTACCTCTATCATCACACCTGTGCACCGGTCACTCGACAGACAAAAACAATTTTTTTAATCTTATATATTATATACATATATATTGTATTTTTAAAATTTTGGTATAATTACTGATCTAAGTGGGTTGCTCTGTCGGGGTAAGGCACATTTTACATTTATATTACTGTATGTCTTAAAGTTTCTATACTCCAGTTAATGCTGAATCACTTACTAAATTAGTTAATACGAATCATTTTTTCAGCCCCAGATAAAATACATAAAATGGGCTACACATAGTAACTACAGCCCAGATGTTCAACTTTTATAGTGAAGTTAATATTTTAATGAATGTATTATTTTGCTTGATACACAGAGAGCATAGCAGATAAAAATATAAGAGTGGGAGACACCTCTGCACAATTCTATATCTTCAAAAGAAAATACTGTATTTACCTTCTCTATTATCGTTCAAATGAAACCATTTTCAAAGTGGAAAACAGTCCTTATTCCACATTCATCAGAGCCGCTGATACTTCAAACATTAATAAACAGCATCTAATGAGTGTAGTGCCAATACAATTTTTATTAATGTGGCAAAAAGATGATTTTCCCTTTTAGGAATGAATTCCCCTTATCAGTACGGATGCTCACATCGTGCATAAAAAAAGGACATGCATATTGTATAGCACCAATGACAACCGACCGATAGTGTCCCTACCAAAGTTCAAATCAAACCTACGCCCTTGATTTCCGGGGAACAGGACGGAGCCAAATGACAGGAACAAATGTTTCCACATGGTAGAGCTGCTGTTTACCTGCAGAGCACCGTTCTGCTTCAGAGGATAACTCAGTTTCACAACTGATGTCTTTTGCTTTGTTTGTATTTCCCTTGTGTTAATATGCATCTGCTATTCAAGTACATCTTTGCGTTTGTTAGTTTTGCAGGCAATAAAAAAGCTACAATGAGCAGTATATTAACCTAAAGGTATATATATATATATATACAGTGGGGCAAAAAAGTATTTAGTCAGCCACCAATAGCGCAAGTTGTCCCACTCAAAAAGATGAGAGAGGCCGGTAATTTTCATCATAGATATACCTCAACTATGAGAGACAAAATGAGAAAAAAAAAATCCAGAAAATCACATTGTCTGATTTTTAAAGAATTTATTTGCAAAATATGGTGGAAAATAAGTATTTGGTCAGTTACAAACAAGCAAGAATTCTGGCTCTCACAGACCTGTAACTTCTTCTGTAAGAGGCTCCTCTGTCCTCCACTCGTTACCTTCATTAATGGCACATGTTTGAACCCGTTATCAGTATAAAAGACACCTGTCCACAACCTCAAACAGTCACACTCTAAACTCCGCCATGGCCAAAACTAGAGAGCTGTCAAAGGACACCCGAAACAAAATTATAGACCTGCACCAGGCTGGGAAGTCTGAATCTGCAATAGGTAAACAGCTTGGTTTGAAGAAATCAACTGTGGGATCAATTATTAGAAAATGGAAAACATACAAGACCACTGATAATCTTCCTCGATCTGGGGCTCCACGCAAGATCTCACCCCGTGGGGTCAAAATGATCACAAGAACGGTGAGTAAAAATCCCAGAACCACATGGGGGGACCTAGTGAATGACCTGCAGAGAGCTGGGACCAAAGTAACAAAGGCTACCATCAGTAACACACTACGCCGCCAGGGACTCAAATCCTGCAGTGCCAGACGTGTCCCCCTGCTTAAGCCAGTACATGTCAAGGCCCGTCTCAAGTTTGCTAGAGAGCATTTGGATGATCCAGACGATGACTGGGAGAATATCATATGGTCAGATGAAACCAAAATAGAACTTTTTGGTAAAAACTCTACTCGTCGTGTTTGGAGGAGAGAGAATGCTGAGTTGCATCCAAAGAACACCATACCTACAGTGAAGCATGGGGGTGGAAACATCATGCTTTGGGGCTGTTTTTCTGTTAAGGGACCAGGACGACTGATCCGTGTGAAGGAAAGAATGAATGGGGCCATGTATCGTCAAATTTTGAGTGAAAACCTCCTTCCATCAGCAAGGGCATTGAAGATGAAACGTGGCTGGGTCTTTCAGCATGACAATGATCCCAAACACACCGCTCGGGTAACGAAGGAGTGGCTTCGTAAGAAGCATTTCAAGGTCCTGTAGTGGCCTAGCCAGTCTCCAGATCTCAACCCCATAGAAAATCTTTGGAGGGAGTTGAAAGTCCGTGTTGCCCAGCGACAGCCCCAGAACATCACTGCTCTAGAGGAGATCTACATGGAGGAATGGGCCAAAATACCAGCAACAGTGTGTGAAAACCTTGTGAAGACTTACAGAAAACGTTTGATCTCTGTCATTGCCAACAAAGGGTATATAACAAAGTATTGAGAAGAACTTTTATTATTGACCAAATACTTATTTTCCACCATATTTTGCAAATCAATTCTTTAAAAATCAGACAATGTGATTTTCTGGATTTTTTTTCCTCATTTTGTCTCTCATAGTTGAGGTATATCTATGATGAAAATTACCGGCCTTTCTCATCTTTTTAAGTGGGAGAACTTGCACTATTGGTGGCTGACTAAATACTTTTTTGCCCCACTTTCATAAACTTTAAAAACGTACCTTCTGTTTCTCCTCACTGGAAAAACGATCTAGAAATAACAAAAAATGTCTTAAATTAAGTGTATTTACCCTTAATTTGAGTAGGTAATTGAGGTGGTTCCCAAATATAATGAGTATTTTTACTCTTAAAATAAGATAATTAGATAATATGCACTTTAAATAACACAATGCAATTGAGTTTTCTTATTTTAAGTGTATATTGTCTTGTTCCATTGGCAAGATGTCTCTTTTACCTCCTCAATCCAAGAACAAATACACTTATTTTAAGAAAAAATGACTTATCTAGATTTCGATTTTTTCCAGTGCAGTGTGGGTGTGTTTCAGCTAATACTGATCATTTTTATTATGCATTCTTTAAAATAAAATGCTGTTAAATGTGAGTACTGCAGCAACTTTTTTATCATTCATATTTTAATTGTCCTTTCTACGGAAAAGGATTAGGGCCTCTGAAAAAAAAATTAACTGATTTTGGAATTATTTTAGGTTAATATGGGAAAAGAACTTTAATCTCAGAATTCTGACTTTTTATCTCAGAATTGTGACTTTTTTCTCAGAATTCTGAAATTAAAGTCAGAATTCTGAGGGGGGAAAAAAGTCAGAATTCTGAGATTAAATTGGATTAGTTTTTTTTCTCAGAATTCTAATCTCAGAATTTTTCATCTAAATGTAGATGGGCACCATGAAGGAAGAGATGTGGGAGCACTCAGCTTCACTGACAAAGATGTGAGTTGTTTGGGAGTGTCAGTAAGACATTGGTGGAAAATGACAGAATTAGTCAACTTTTTACGTGCCCAAGGGGTCCCTGGTGATGCTGTTTCATTAATGTAAGAGCAGAAGGAGATTAAAACAAGAGAGCTAGTCTCTAAAACAGATGGCTACGGCTTCTTGCTAACATGTTTGTTAGCTGTTAGAATTCAGTCAGAATTCTGGGATTAAAGTCAGAATTCTGACGTTAATCATATTAAACTGAAATAAAATTTAGAAATCAGTTAACTTTTTTTTATTTTTTCAGTGGCCCTAATCCTCTTCGGTACCTTTCCAAGTTTAGTACATTTGCACTAATCAATTCAACCGACATTTATACCAAAGTAATGTTTAAATACCAGAAGAAAACCCAATGATCTTGTTTATATGAACGTTTAAAACCTTCATGTCATTATAAACATAACATATGTACTTCACTTTTATTGTTACAACCGGGGTAATGCAACAATTAATGTTCAGGTTTGGCCCCCCTATATAATAGTATTTAAAAGCCCACTACCTTTGCAGAGCAGACATAACCCTTAATACAGTCATAAGTAACAAAATCGACATAATCATGTTTTTTTTTACCAATGTGGCCTTTTATCCTGCATGGTGCCACTTTGCACTGGATCAGTTGTTTAATAAAGTTGTTTTATTGTACTTATCCAGAAGAGAAGTTCTGCTATTGTCTTACCTTTGGACCGGCAGGTCTTCATTGTACTTGTAGAATTGGATCCAAAAAAAACATTTATTAAAATATAAGGAACTTTGTGACGAAAGCTTCAACTGTGTGGATAAAAGCTTTAGGAAACCCAGCAAGGGCCATCTGCCAAAGATGACTTAGGTAGGAGGGAATGTTACACTAGAAAAATGGTCTAGAAATAAGTAGAAATTTCTTAAATTAAGTGTATTTACCCTTATTTTGAGTAGGTTAATGAGATGGAATAGAATGAGTATTTTTACTCTTAAAATAAGATATTTAGATAAAATGCACTGAAAATAAGACAATACAATTGCGTTTTATTATTTTAAATGTAAATTGTCTTGTATCATTGGCAACAGCTCCCTTTTAATTTCTCAATTCAAGAACAAATGCACTTATTTTAAGAAAAAAATTACTTATCTAGATTTAAATTTTTTTCCAGTGTAGTGAGCAGTTGTCTTTTAAGTGGAAACTTTTAGAGGGGGGCTTGGTTTAAACGTTAAAACACCCCCCCAGCAAAGAATGAAATAATTCCATTTAAAAAAGCTCCAAGAATGTTTTATACCCCGGTATATATTTTATAAGAAGTTTTTCTAGACTAAATATGAAGTGAAATGTGGATAAAATCTTTGATTATTCAGGAGAGTATTGAAACAACCCTAATTGTATTCATCCATAGAGATTCTATTGGCCCTTTGCATTCATTTATTTATTCTACCTTTGGGATAAATTAAGTATTTTTGAATTAAATTGTATTTTTCAACAAGACAAATTTAAAATGAAATATTTATTACTAAACCCTATGGATCAAATTTAAAAAGCCAAAAAAAAAAGATCAAAAGAGCAGTAAAGTTTGGCCTCGAATGAATTTGCAATTATTTCTTAAAAAAATGAGGATATTTTCATTAATAAGCCTCATATTAAACAAGAACACTCCCTCCTTTTGATCAAAGTGTGTCACGATTTAAATATTGTATATCACTAATGAAGGAGAAAACAAATACTCATAAACAAGTTTATTTTAAAAACAAGGGGAAAAAAAGGATGTATTCTACAAAACAATCACATTGTGGCAAAACTACACAAAACAGCTTCCCTCTCCTGCTGCTCTCTGGAGGCCAGGAAGTTCTCCACCTGGGGAAGGAGTAACAGAGTGCTTAATGACAGACAGACAGACAGACACACAGATACTCTGGGTTGTAGAAATGCCAAGCCTCACAGGGGAAGCACGTTGCTGGCATCTAGTGGTCATGGTAACGCCTAAATTTGCTTATTTGCAGATTAAATACCCATGTCTCTATTGTCCTTTATGAACCATTGGAAGTTAACTTTTATGGCTTTCTTTCACTTTTTTTAGTCTAAACAGACCAAAATGTTTTATAAAAGACGTGGAAGTTAATGGTGAACCCCAAACTTGATAACAGAGCGTTAGATCGTCTGCAGGGGGAAGGGGGGGTGTTTGAACCGTAGGATAGAAAAAGCATACGGAGCAAGCAGATTACTGTGGAGTAGTTCTTCTCCTTGTGTCTCCCAGATCTATGCTCATCATCTTAGAAGTTGCCATTTAGCATCTTCTGCTTTTAGTTTCAGTCTGGTACCAGACCAGCTTATGAACTCTGACCTCTGAATTGTTCTGGAATAGAAAGGCCACTGGACCTCAGTACTGCTGGAGCTGCTGACACGTTCCTACCTCCATCAGAGACACTTTAATTTCGAAGGCGACGTTGTCTTTCTTGGCCCCCATGTCCTCCAACAGCCTGCGGAAGGACAGCGGCCCCAGAGGCTTCAGAGAGCGGCCCGCCTGGAAACAAAAACATTCAGAATGTCTGGAAGCTTAGATCATTAGGCTTTTTTCATAAAAACGGGTCTCCTGTTTTTCTTCACAGATTAATCCAAATGCTTTTTCAGGAAACTTGTTGCATGTGAAACATTTTATGACATATAAAATAATCCCTTGGATTAGCTTTAATGCAAAACTAATCTTGTTAACTAATCTGATGGATTTCATGTTATTATTTTTTGTATTTTTCCTGGTTTTATGTAGATATCTCTGCAGGAAGCCTGAGGGTGGCAGCGTGGATGCCAGGGAAATCTGAAGAAAGAAAGAGAGACCGGACCCCTTTTTTTGGTGACCAAGCGGAATTTCAGGTCTCTGCATTGGTTAGGAACCACCCAGAACTAGAATGAAATATGCAGACTCATGATGGACCAGAAAGGAAATGATGCAGAGGGGATGGGGTGGGCTGGCCCAGACAGCACAGGGGGCACAGCAGGGCCATGCAATCTTAGGACCACGCTTCGCCATGAGCTGTACCTGGAACTCCGACCAAAGGTGCTTTCCTCTGATGCGCACTACTGATGGGATATGGTGGTGGTCCATGAGGTGATAGGTCACCACGATCCAATCTGGCAGCAGAAACATGACCTGGGCCACGTCTTCGTTGGCTGGTTTAGATTGGTCCCTATGGAAACGATCCACCACTTTCTGAAAGGGATGAGAAATATGAGCCCATGCGTATACCCAAAGGTGGAAACAATTACAGCAGACGGTCTGAGTTCTATAGAACCAGGTGGGAAGATGCAAGTCCATGAAGAGGCAGGTCAGCCAGCCTTCCTACCTGCACACCAAGGGCCTCCAGCTTGGATCTCGGATGATCGGCGTTCAAAGGCTGATCTTCAAGCCTGAAGGTCACGCGTCTGGAATACAGCAAGTCATTTCGGTCCATAAAGGTTTCCTCCAGGACCTGTGGCGATACCACTCTTTGCTGCAACCCCGGTACCCCTTCACAGGTTTCAAACCGCATCATCCATTCAATACCAGAACTCACTGGTTTCCAACTGTGAACTGAACAGAGCAGAACCAGAATTAGAACCAGATCATTTTGCGAGAACAGAAAGACCTGTAAGGAAAAAGTCCTAAAAAGCACAAACAGGATTAAATTGGAGGCAAATGGACCTATGTTTTTTTAAGACGTTTTGAAACCTCAGGTGTTAAGGTGCCAAAAAACGGAGCCAAAGTCCGGTTGTCTCCAACTTGAGCCTGTTTGTGGTTGCCGTGACCCGGATGACTGAGAATTTACACCGGCATTCCTGAAAAGCTTTCTGATTGTGATCGTCCTGGAGCCAAACAGAAGAGCCTGAACATCAGAAGACAGTCAGAGTTTGATCTGATGAAGCACCCAGCAGGGTTCAGCATAGGCCAGGACTATGACTTCAGACCAGACTTGGTTTCGTCAGAAAGGATTGGTGACATGACTTGGAAGTGACTCGATGCTCCCTTCAAAACAAAGTTACTAAGCATAACAATAAGGAAAAATACCGATCCACATTGTTTCTTTGCTCATGTCACCATTTTTGGAAAGGCTTATTCTGCCTCTTAGATTTGGACCCAAGATTCTGCAGCTAACCGAAACGGCTTGTTTAAAAACCACGGTGCCCAATTCAGCAAACTCTGCTGTGACTTGATGTAAAGCTATTTATTGCATGATAATAGCCTCACAACCATCATTTGAAAAAATTATTTCTGATGATTTGTGTTCTTGATTATTAAATGATTAAGAAACTCCCAAAAATCAAATCTATATCAGATTATACAAATTATTAACCGTTTAATATCAGCGGTAACCACCGCCATGTTTGACTGTATGAAGTAAGCAGACATGCTGAATGACGACAGCGCTCTAAGAGTGCTTTGGTGATGGTTCGGAGATTTAACACACTAGAACCAAAATGTTCCACTCAAACCCAAGCATGACCTGCTTCTGCTTTGCTCACAGAAGACAAATTAGTACATTCGGTCTATAGTTCTCGTTCAGGAGAAGACTTACATAAAAGGGTCCCAAATCCATCAGATTTGAAGCGCTCAGTAGTGACGTTCTCCACCATGTTCATTTCTCTCTCCTCCAAATGATCACTACTATTTTGGTAGCACTCTTTGACCCTGGTGACCTCTGTGCCTGAAACATAGGATCATAGATGTTGGCAGAAGGAACAACCTCTGAACATTAAATTGTTTCTGTCTGACTAACAGTCGAGGTCTTTGTAGGTGGTTAATCTGCGGAGGAGGCCATCTTTGGTCAAAGCTGGTGAAAACCTCTCCAGCTTTGCCTTTATGTAGCGCATCTCCTTCATTCCCCCGGGAAACCTTTTCTTCAGGTCTGAATGACAGCAGGAAAGATGTTTGAGGTTTGGAGAACTTCTTGAAATAAAATAATCAGTCATGCTTCTGCATTTACCTTCATGTGAGATGTTGATGTAGCTGACCCAAGACCTGTGGAGGACAAACTTCCTGGGAACAATGCCCTATTAAACAAGAGTTTACAGTTAATGGATGGTGGATGGATGAATGGATGGATGGGTAGATGATGGTTGATTGAAGTTGTGTGACGGTTGAATGGTGGTTGAATGAAGCTAGGCGATGATTGGATGACGGCTGTATGAAGCTAAGTGATGGTTAGCTGATGGTTATATGGTGTTAGATGATGGTTGATTGGAGGTTGGATGGTATTGGATGATAATTGGATGATGGTTGAATGAAGTTGGATGATGGTTGTATGATGTTTAATGATAGTTGAATGAAGCTGGGTGATGTTAGATGATTGTTGTATGATATTGGATGATTGTTAAATGAAGTTGGATATAGGTTAGATGATGTAGGATGAGTGTAAGATGATAGTTGGATGGTGGTTGGATTACCTGCATAAATTGGGCCATTCCCTTTGACTCTTCTTTTTCCAACTGCTGTTGGCTAACTGCATTTTCTAAGACCTTCTCCCAGAGGTTGCGGTCTTCAAAATTGAAGCACAAGTCCTGCTGACAGCAGAAGCATCCCGATCAGAGGGCTGATGTTCTATGTGGACCGGTTCTGACCGGGATCAGCTGCTGTGGACTCACCTTGCAGCCATTGATGCACCGCTGCCTGTTAATGTAGCAGTTGTAGTTGTCCCATACACTCTCTATGGACTGGAAGTTCTTGTCGTTTGTGGGAAAACTGCTTCCTGTGAGGGGGTCGATGAAGAAGTTCTCCTCGATGTCGCATTTTCCCGACAGAACCAGAACCCAGCAGTGAATCCGAAGTCCTTCCAGGGGGTCAGGAAGACGTCGACTTTCAATCTGTTTGTGAAAACAAAAGCTAGAAGTTTGATGAGGTGCTGAGAAGAAGTCAGACGGGAACCACCTGACATAAAACAGGAAGCTGTTTGCTAACTTCCCTCTATGGAGCAAAAAGCTCCAACCCAACCTGGACCGAGAGGACCACCTCAATAACTGCACCAAGCAGCCTCTGACCCTCCAGTTGCCCAGAGGAGCTCTGTGAGGCAGGCTCCTGCATATTACTGGACATTATCATTCCATGATGCTAAACTGTGTTGAGTGTTGTTTTTTCTGTTATTTTGAACCTGAGTGGAAGCCTGAATGGAGTGAGATTGCCACCTGCTGGTCAGCTTTTTCAACACTTTGGAAACTTCAGAGCAACATCCTTGTGAGTGGCTGCATGTAGCTGGTGCTGACTGTTTCCTTTATGGTTGATGTTCTTTACTGACTTATCATAATTAATCATTTGTTGTTCATTATGTTACACCAGTTTAATTTGTGTTGCGTAATGATATTTGAATTTATTAGACTGTTGTTATTAGTTATTATGCTGCATCCTGTTAGCTTCTCACTTGCAAATATGCTGTGTGCTTAGTGAGGTGTTCCCAATATTTTAATGCTGTTTTATGTTTGGTTGGTAACTCTAGTATCTTAGATTTATGATCTGTTATTAGTCACCATTTTGACTTGACATGCTCCTGTTAAACATCTAAGTTTATTTAACTTGTTTGTAAGCCATTCCCATGAGCTGTTTGATAGTTAATAGGCATGTAAAGTGAGTTTATGGCAGCAGATGTCACTGCTGCAATATGTATCCTATGAGAACTCATGGTCTTAATCTTGTTGTGATTTAGACCACATCTTCTTCTATAAGTCTCTTCATCTTCTAGATGTTGTACAACTACTCAAACAGCTCAATTAATATTAAATTGAAATTCCATCTTCCGTTTTCTGTCCTCATCGACGCCCAGCGGTGAGTGTAATACATTCACTGGTATTGCATTAGTTCATAGAAGCTTCTCTACAGTAATCATTCATATCCATTCTGTGGTGGACAGAAGAAGCTCATGAGATGAAGACTGAAACATCTAAACTACAGAACCAAACTCCTGCCGGCTGGTGGCTGAACCCTTTTAGGATAGGCTGAGAGCCTGGAGCAGGGATCCCAGGACCTTCATACTCTGTGCATGCAGAAAGCTTCTAGACTGCTCCAGATCTGGCTGCTGTTCTGATTATTCTCTAAGACCTCCAACTGAAGAGCAGAGGCTGCTCCTTCACTCAGTACAGAAATAGGATCAAACTGAATCAGGTGGATGTGCTTCACCGCTGGAGCTGGAAGATGATCAGACGATCTCTGAATCTTTGCTCATTTGCACCACAGTTTTCTTTACCTCCTGTAGCTCCTTCTGAAGCAAAGCTGTTGTAGCTCCTTCAGCAGCTTCCTGTTCCAGCCTCTCCTGCTCCATTAGAGAGGCAGTTCCGAGCTCCTCCAGAAGCCTGACCACATTTTTCTTCTGCTGTCTCTGCTCAGAAGTTTCTTCCAGGACCTCCTGCACAGAATCACACAGGTATGCTGTGAGCCTACGATCTCTGAAACCAACAGGATGGAGCCAAAAACCCAACTTCACCTCCGTGTCCAACAGGGGGCACTGCTGCAGGCTCTGGTCCAGCAGGCACATCTCTCTGGAGGCGTAGCCGCTGACGCAGTAGGCGTGGTAGTTCTGGGCCTGCAGCATGCTGCAGAGCAGGGTGGAGGATTCGAAACAGGTGGCCTTCTGACTGCGCAACACATATGTGGGGGAGAACAGCTGTCTGGGCTGCAACGAGAGGTCCACATGTTAGAATCTGAAGACCCTGGAGGTGTTATCTCAGTGTCAGGGTGGAAAGGCTCAACAATGAGCTTCCACAAAGAACTGATGCTCATCTCAACGTGAGAAGGCTTATGAGGCTGTCTGCTCACTATTTAGAGAGATCAGGACTTTTTCTTGTGGATAGTTTAAAGCCAGCTGGTGATTTAGAAGTGAATGTCCCTGAAAGGTCAGAGGTCAGAGCAGGCAGTGCCCAGAAGGACGGCAGACAACCCAGGAGATGATGGCAAAAATCAGCTCAGACCAATGACTTGCTAACAGCTGATGGTCAAACTATGTAAAAACTACCATCAAAATGTCTGCTGGTATCAGCCGTGTGATTGGCTGCTGGCTACAACACCCAGCTGTCAGGTGGAAGACCCTCCCCTTATTTCATTCTCTGTGTGCCGCAGAACAGAAACACACTGTCCCACAGCATAACACCCCCACCGCCATGTTTGGCACAGTTTGAGTGTGTGGCGCTCTCGCTCAGTCTCTGCCTGCTCAGACCGGGAAGGTTTTGCTGTAGGACATCCAGCTCAGCAATGAGGACAGCTGCTGTTTCAGTTGAAGCTGCTGACGTCATTGCTCTGCTCTCCCAGCCTTATGCAGGAGCTGGTTGGCGTCCTTATGATACTGTATGGAGCCAAGAAACTGAAGCAGAAGCTTAACTCTGTTCTTGTTATCCTTCTAGACAGGTGGAGAGTTCAGTCAAGCATCCAGGTTCATTCCTGTGTCACACTGACTGCGTATAAAGAGGGTCCAACTGGGCAGGGTAGGGAGAGCTGAGCAGATTTTTTTTTTACTTCTGTCTCTGTGCTATACGCCCATTGGTTAGTTTAAAAAACAAAAAAACAAAAACAAAAAAAACAGCAGCGGTGCATTCTATAAAGCAAAGCTTCACTTAACAAGTCTGTGCAGCATCTCAAACCAGAACAGATAGATAATGTTCATATATTAAAAACATAATGAGATCTAGGTATAAAGAAAAGAAAAACCCAACGATAAATGCGGTGGGATGGTTTCTATGCTGACTGAGGCAGAGAGGTGATTCTCAGAGAGAGATCTGGGAAGTTTTTCTTTCTTTTTTTTCATAAAGAGGTTAGAGAGATACGCTGCGCTTACCTGCTCTGCCTGCCCCTCAAAGAGAGTCACTACTTTATCTGTTTTCTGTCTCCCTGAACTCCTATCATGGGTTTAGTTTTCTATTTTAATGTTTCATTCACTATTTTTACACCAGTCTTTCCTGCTTACTATAAGGGCGACTTCAAGCTGACTCTTTCCCCAGCAGATTAACAGATTTTACTTTGTATTTTCCCCCAAATTGGATGAATTTCACTTTGTAACCACATCTCTCCTCCTGTCAGTCAGACCCATTAAATTGCTGCTGAGTTGCTGCATAGTCAGACTAAAAGAGACCTGGGCAGCCCCCTACAGGAAAAAACATCCCCTTTGATTTTCAATGAGCACTAAAAGCCACGACCTCTGAGGCACGATTTTCTGTTGGATCGGATGCAAAATCAGATTTGGTGTGTTTTGGCCTTAGCTATGCCCGAAGCAAGAACTGTTTGTCTGACAGTTTTTAATTTTGACTGAATGATGATACATGAGAAGCGATGTTGCAAGGTGCTGCTCCATACTGACCAACTCAGTCGGCGGCTCCAGAGGCTGCAGGGACAGGAAGTCGGCTACGAAAGAGGAACAGTCCTGCCAGCAGAAGAGGTCACCAAGGTTCGAGGCTATAGGCTGAACCGTGGTGGATATGAACTTCTAAAAGGAAGACAGAATCCAGAGGAATCAGACGCGGAGCGGGGGACAAAAGTCAAACTGCAGGGAGGGCTCATCCTTACCCTGATGCCACACTCATTAATGGGGCAGAGCAGCAGAGGTTTCCTCTCAGGATACAAGAACAGATACTGCTGCTGGAAGTTATCTGCGATTTCCAGCAGCTGCTGCTCCTTTGGGGAGTTGATCCTGTAGGATTCAGGCCTGCAGAAGGACAAAAAGAGGCCACTGATCAAACATGGTAAAATGCTTCCAGAGTGAAACCAAACTTTCTGTCCCTGTTATCGTCACATCCACAGAGCCTGAAGATCTACTGGTCAGTGAGAGAAAAAATGAAATCCTCCAGATGGACGTAAGGTTAACATCTCCTTTGATCAAAAGACGCTGCAGCCGCTGTGACCAGCGATGGATTAAACTGCTGTTGGTCTATGTGATGTACATCTATACCTGCCTTATCTTGAACAGACTCTGAACATCAGCTAATGGTCATTGCAGGAGTTACTCTGAAGGCTCACATGAGCTCCTCTGAAAGCTGCAGCTTGCTGAGATCCTCCTGCAGGTTCTCCATCTGCCTGCCTGCTCCAGTTGCCTCCATGGATAATAGCTGGAATCCACATCACAAACCCAGAAAAAAACAAAGCAGATTGTTACATCAATGATCCTTTTCTCTTTGATGTAGCTTTGAACAAGACAGAAGCAGCTTAACCCATAGAACTACAGCTAATAGAACACACTTCAGTCTCTGTAGCTCTTTATCGGACTGAAGGGAACATTTTATTATTGAATAATCTACAGAGGTGTCAAGTAACAAAGTACAAATACTTCATTCCTTTACTGAAGTAGAAATGTTGGCCGTCTATACTTTACTAGAGTAATTCTTTTTCAGGCAACTTTTTACTCTACTCATTACATCTTTTAGCTATTATCTCTACTCTTTAGATTTTAAAACTAGACTCATTAGTTTTGTTTCATCTAAACTCATTTTCATTATGGCCTGTTGGTATTTAAAAAAAAAAGTAAAAACATCAAAAATATTTGTTTCTTCCAGACAATTAATGTCTCTGTAGATGGACTCGGAGCTGCCCCAACTTGTTGTTCACCACATACCTAAATCAATAGTTTTGATGCAAAGTTAAATTTCACTCTATTACAGTTAGTTATAAAACTAATAAAATGAAGTATAAGGAAGCTGTCATCCAGAATTGTAGAAAACATTTTCCTTTAATAGTGTAGTGCAGGAAAGCTTCTGTCTTTAACATTTTATCCTACATTACTTTTACTTTTATACTTTAAGTAGTTTTAAAAATGATACTTTTACACTTTGAATGGATCCTCTAACTTCTACAAGATTGTATTTAAACAGCAGTATTTATACTTCTACTGGAGTAATAAACATTAATACTTTTTACACCTCAGGTTTGTTTTAGAAAATGAAAATAACGATCAATCCTCAGAGGAATATTTCAGATTCAGTTTTTCCTGCATGAGGAGTCGCTCCAATTACATCCCATAATAACGCAAACAGCAGACAGCCGCTGGGCTGGGATACCCATTACGTTCATTTAGTTCTAAAGAAAACGGATTAAATGAGGCGGATGGAACGGTTGTGCTTTTTGTAAACATATATTTCTAATATTAATTCACCAGAATTTGGTTTTAAGGCTTACTAGACTAGATGTTGGCTTTTTAGACTAAATCTAGTCAGTAGTCTGGATTTAGTCCAGAAATAGTTGAAAACTGGGCTGTTCAGTCGCTCTGATTTTGTCCCACTAAAGTTCAATAACAGACGTCGAAAAGACGCCGAAAACTTGGTTTTTAATGTATGTTCAATGATCTGATAATTATGGCTTTTGATCTTTCAATTTTAAATCAAATCTAGACATCGTTAAGGCGTAAATCACGTCTTTTCAACAAATTCTGTCTCGTTGGGAACTTTTTTGAGATTTCAAATGCACTAATGAAGGTTAAATCCCAGAAGAGACGAGATCATCATGGCGGATGGGCTCCAACAACAACTTAAGTGACTTACAGGAGAAAAAGAAGCAGGTGAATGAGTTTAAAACAGTTCATCAATAAAACATTTATAGGTTTCTATGACAACATAAAGGTAGAGGTTATGGAGAGGTCAGGATAATGTAAGGAAGGTCGAGTAAACAGCTGAGCTGGAGGTAACTACACTGAAAAAAACAGCTCATAAGATTTACTTAAAAATATATATTGTTAATATTTGCACTGAAATGATTTAAGTAAAATTGAATGCTGCAATATCAAGTAACACTCACTTGCCAGTATCAAGTGAATTTTACTTTCCATTAAACATAACAGTTGTGAAGATATTAAGTAACATTTACTTAATTACATCCAAGTTGTAAGCCAGATTTATTAAAAAAATTAAGTAAAGCGAACTTGCATTTTACTCAAAATTTTAAGTAAATGTTATATCCCTGTAGAATTTTCTGTTATGAAGTAATTAAGTAGATTTTAATTATTTTCTCTGACTGACATTTACTTTGCTTCATTATGTTACATTACTCTCTAATATTAGGTAACCATTGCCATTTTTCTTTTGGTAAATGTTACCAAATAAATTGAAATAAAAGTCTATACACCATCCATCCATTTTCTTACACGCTTGTCCCGAGTGGGGTCACGAGGTGTGCTGGTCCCTCTCTCCAGCAGTCAATGGGCTAGAGGCGGACAGGTCCATCGTAGGGCAACACAGAAACAAACAACCATTCATGCACACACTCACACCTAAGGACAATTTAGAGAAGCCAATCAACCTAACAGTCATTTGCGACAGTTTTGGACTGTGGGAGGAAGCCGGAGTACCCGGAGAGAACCCACGCATGCTCAGGGGGAACATGCAAACTCCATGCAGAAAGACCCCCGGGCCGGGAATTGAACCCAGAATCTTCTTGCTGCAAGGCAGCAGTGCTACCCACTGCGCCAATCTTTCATGGGCTAGCAAGAAATTTGACAGTCTAACTGGAATTGTACTATTCAAATAGGCAATAAAAAAGTAAAACCCTCTAAAACTCAGTTTCAAGATTCATTACAGAAATGTACTCATGTAAGATCAAGAATAATTAACCTACACAAATATGCTCAAAATAACCTCTGGGCGAGGATCAGAACTGAAACAGCAATTTAAACTTTGAGCAGTGGAGTATAGATTATGTATGCCTCTATTTAAATGAAAAAAGCATGTACAAATATTGCATTATTATTAAGTGCATTTTGTTGTACTGCATTAGAATTTGTACAGAAAAAAAGAGAAGTTTGGTATGACTTGTAAACAATAAAAATACACAGTATTGCATATACACCAACACAGGTCTGGTAATTAAAACATTTTTATTAATAAAAGAACACTTTTTTTTGGCTTATCGCATAAAATCCATGTGAAACACACTGAGGTTTGTCGTTCTATTGTGACAAAATGTGTACTAATCTGACTCTTCATCTTGCAATAAACATCCCATCATAAACCTTGGGCAAAGTTCTCCACAGACTGGGATGCATTTTAATTTAACTGCAAATCTGCTCACTGTTATGCATTTGGAGATGTGGGCAGTTTACGTAACTTGCTCTACATTTAGGAAAAAGTCAGTTTGTACGGCATCCCTCAGGATGCTGTTCTGAGGTTCAGGGTTTCTCTGTCTCAAATTCATTTTGATTTGTTACACAGTTAAGACAAATACTTTGAGATTATATATATATATATATATATATATATATATATATATATATATATATATACTATATTGCCAAAAGTATTTGCTCACCTGCCTTGACTCACATATGAGCTTAAGTGACATCCCGTTCCTAATCCATAGGGTTCAATATGACGTCGGTCCACCCTTTGCAGCTAGAACAGCTTCAACTCTTCTGGGAAGGCTGTCCACAAGGTTTAGGAGTGTGTTTATGGGAATTTTTGACCATTCTTCCAGAAGCGCATTTGTGAGGTCGCACACTGATGTTGGACGAGAAGGCCTGGCTCTCAGTCTCCGCTCTAATTCATCCCAAAGGTGTTCTATCGGGTTGAGGTCAGGACTCTGTGCAGGCCAGTCAAGTTCATCCACACCAGACTCTGTCATCCATGTCTTTATGGACCTTGCTTTGTGCACTGGTGCACAGTCATGTTGGAAGAGGAAGGGGCCAGCTCCAAACTGTTCCCACAAAGTTGGGAGCATGGAATTGTCCAAAATGTCTTGGTATGCTGAAGCATTCAGAGTTCCTTTCACTGGAACTAAGGGGCCAAGCCCAGCTCCTGAAAAACAACCCCACACCATAATCCCCCCTCCACCAAACTTTACACTTGGCACAATGCAGTCAGACAAGTACCGTTCTCCTGGCAACCGCCAAACCCAGACCCGTCCATCAGATTGCCAGATGGAGAAGCGCGATTCGTCACTCCAGAGAACGCGTCTCCACTGCTCTAGAGTCCAGTGGCGGCGTGCTTTACACCACCGCATCCGACGCTTTGCATTGCACTTGGTTATGTATGGCTTGGATGCAGCTGCTCGACCATGGAAACCCATTCCATGAAGCTCTCTGCGCACTGTTCTTGAGCTAATCTGAAGGCCACATGAAGTTTGGAGGTCTGTAGTGATTGACTCTGCAGAAAGTTGGCGACCTCTTCGCACTATGCGCTTCAGCATCCGCTGACCCCGCTCCGTCAGTTTACGTGGCCTACCACTTCGTGGCTGAGTTGCTGTCGTTCCCAAACACTTCCATTTTCTTATAATACAGCTGACAGTTGACTGTGGAATATTTAGGAGCGAGGAAATTTCACGACTGGATTTGTTGCACAGGTGGCATCCTATCACAGTTCCACGCTGGAATTCACTGAGCTCCTGAGAGCGACCCATTCTTTCACAAATGTTTGTAAAAACAGTCTGCATGCCTAGGTGCTTGAATTTATACACCTGTGGCCATGGAAGTGATTGGAACACCTGATTCCAATAATTTGGATGGGTGAGCAAATACTTTTGGCAATATAGTGTATATATATATGTATGTATATTTCTTTAGTCCCCCCCCCCCCGTTTATATTTTAGCTATTTCTCATCTGAACTCAATTACTTCTTATAGTTACTGGAAACTGTTGTGAAAGCAACAGTTAATATAGTCACCACTCAAATCAGCAATAAAAATCTTACAAACCTACATACAAAAAGTACAATTTCAACATTTGAACCAGGCGTCCAGACAAGTGTATTTTGAAGAATGCAATTTCGACAATGAATCAAAATCATTCTAACCATTCTTAATGAACATAAAAATCTCTACTAAATATTTGAACATATTATTTTTTGCCAAATAACATACCTTGTTTGGAAAAAAATAAAACATTAATGACAATACAACCTTGCACTAAAATAAACTGGAACCCACTTCTAATTCTTGGCATTTGATGCCACATTTGCCTCCTCTAAGATGAAAGCAACTTTAACTTCAAGTTGTTTACTTTTGCTGATAGTTTGAATCCATCCATCCAGGAAAAGTTTTTGGAACACTTCAAAAGTGTAGCGCAAAGGGAAAGGGTATGCCAAGTTCAGCGCATATATCAGTCCCATGAGTAGTGAGCAGGCTTTTTCAGTACTGTGGCATGGTGGTACAATCTCCTGGCCTTCAATAGGGCTTGGGATCCGCGTTGCATTGTGGGACGTGGCGGCCATGTAGAGGGCTACGTGAACGTAAATATAGCTCTGATACAACGTTGTTGTTGAAAGAAGAGACGTAGAAGTAGAGGGGAAAAAAGATGTTAAAATCCCGAAAAGGATCTGGAATTTACCGGGACACATTAAATAGAGAAGCCACGGACCGGTATGTTGACAAAATCAGCATTATTAATAATTTGGATCCATATGAAGTTCCAAACAATGAGTGGAGCACCGATGAGTGAGCGCCTATACTTCAAAACAGTTCTGAAGCTACAAGTCCTTGGAGTCTCATGTGCAGTTCATGAATGGATGGGTTCAGGAGCAGCAGAGCATAAAGCCAGCAAACAGTGGGAACACAGTAATCCCAACAAAGGTAAGCTGTGCTCAGACGGGCTCTGGAACCTGCTAGTTTAGTAACTGCTAACCGTTAGTGCTAACAACCACTCACGCATGTAATGTACTTTTAACTAGCTGCTATGTGTTTCAAAGGTGTAGTTAGTAATGTTAACTGCCAACCCTTCCTAAACCCTCCGGTTTCTCACGTATTTGAGCCTTTTACCGCTGCCGTTTTTATTATTTTCCCGTAAAAGATCCCAACCTTGAAGGAAAGAAACAATGTAGGCCAGGGGTGTCAAACTGGTTCCAGAAAGGGCCGTGTGGCTGCAGGTTTTCTTTCCAACCAAGCAATAGCACACCAGACCCAAGTCATCTTATCAAGTAAGTAAAATCTAAACATGATGACCTGATGACAGGAATGAAGTCTGGTGAGCTATTGCTTGGTTGGAAGGAAAACCTGCAGCCACGCGGCCCTTTTTGGAACCAGTTTGACACCCCTGATGTAGGCTATAAAATAAAACCGTGCATCTTTAACTTACCAGAATGAAAATGCAGGGAACACACTCTCATTGACATCGGGATACTGTGGAAAGTTATGTTCGGTCGTTCTACAGCCGCGATCCAAGCTAGCCGACGACTCTTTATCTCTGACACTTGGTCTCCGTGGTTACGTCTCCAGGCAGAAAAGCGGTGGAAAGTTAACCCATTTTCTATGTTTTTCCCATGGTGATCATGTGTTGCGCTGTTACAGCCCACAATACAGCAACGGTTTACCAAGGTTGAAATCAAGTTAAGGTGAAATTAATGAAATTAAAACATGGCTGAGAGGGAGTAAAGGAGGCCATCAACATGGCGGCCACGCAAAGTAATTACGTTATGACGCCCAAGCCCTACAAGGATGGAGACATTAACGGGATGCTCATCAGCACCATGCAGAACAACAATCTTGAAGATATGTTTGTAGAAGTCACACAGGTTGTCTTCCTGCATGTAATGCACAACAGAAAATAATGTTTATTCTTTTATTTGAGAAACAAAAGAGCTGCGTGAATCAAAGTGACTTATTTGTCATGGAAGAATGAACACAAGAATACCTCTGTTTGTTTGACTACTCTCTTCTTAACTTGAACATTTAAAGGGACATTGTGTAACATCTACTGTTAAAACTGTTAGAAAAATTAGCGTTTGTGCTGTTTTGGTTTCTGAGATATTATCAATTCTTGGCTCTGTTCGAAAACCTGGGCTGCATCCTCCAAGGACGCGGTCTACCTAGACTGGATCCTTCGAAGTCCTTGAAAATAAGGAGACTGGAAGAGTTTTGGCTGTGAATTCAAACAGGTCTACCTGGGTTCTACCACCAAGCTCTGTTGCTTAGCAACCGTGAAAGTTGACACACAAAGCAGAAAAAGAATGAAAACCGAAGTTTTCAAAACTCTTTATTTATTTATTTTTATTGTAAAGTGAACAAAGACTACATTAACAAGAATCCAGAGTGGAATAAAGGTTCCAACCACCGGGAGCAGGAACAAATAAAATCAAATGTAATGATAGAAACTTTAGTCAGTTAAATAACCTGCTGCTGTCATTTTGCACCTCTCTGATGTTGCTATTTTCAAATATCCATTACTGTAAAAATGTCCATAGCTGCATATTGGTTATGTATTCTCTAGTTTTATATTGTTAAAACACTTTACAGAATTTTCTTCCCTATTATGTTATTCTTTTACATTTTTTTAAGGTCCACATTTGTGTGACCATTTTCAATAATCTCTAAAACTAAAGCAGCACAAATGCTTATTTTAAGCAAGCACACAGCTATCCCCCCAATGCTAAGCGTTGTTCGTTTATCTTAAATACCTCAAGCTCCCGGTCAGTTAAGCTAACGCTAGCTACATCCATGTTGCGACCAAAAGTTTTACAAGGAACAGAAACGCGTCCAACGTCAGTTAATAAACTTATGGACAGTGACATTTCTCGCGTCAATTTTATTGACTTATATATTATCACAAATGTAAAGTAGAGCAATAATAACTTACCTCAAACTGTTTTAGGGACTACCTCTTGGTCTGTCTCTGATCCTAACGTCTGGACTCGGCGCAGAATCAGTAGTTTTATCTTCATACAACTGGTAAATATTTAAATAGTTTAAGAAAATCTAAGTAAAATTTACTCTTCTTCCAAAATTCATGTATTACATTAAAAAAAAATAATTTTACTTCAGAAACTCTAGTTCTTACAAAAGCTTAAAAATTCTAATTAGAAATTATTACAAATACTCTAATAGAGTTTACTACACCAAAAAGTCATTTTTATCAGCGTACTTTAACAAGGATAACTTCACCTGTTAGTTAAAAAAGTAGATCTAGTTAGAGTTAAACATGATGAAGTACCCCTTACCTGCTCCAAAAGCCGTTAGTGTCTCTATAAAATGAAGGACGGTGAACTGCTACTTCTCTGTATCCATGGTAACGGAAGTCCTTTAACTGACACATTAATACCGGTTAATAACGGTTTAAAAGCTAAATAAACCCATTTGAATGTTTTCTTATATTCTTTAACGTGTTCTCAAAATTAAGCCAGAGGTTTTACAAAGCAACATTTTCAAACGGAACATCTACTTTAGGTTTAATATAGTTATTTCTTTTTTTCTTTTTTAAATAAAAGTTGCAAATTACAAAATATTAACATAACATATCTCAAGAAATGGAACAGTATCTCCATAACGTGTTCGATGATGGAGTGCAAATACAGTTAAGATATGACATACTTTAACTTAAACAAATAACAAAAGAGATTTAAACAAAGACAAAAAACAAAAGACAAAAAAAGAAAAAAAAAGAAAAAGGGCTTAGATCTTTTACATTTCTCCAAATATTTCCCGAATTACGTTAACAGTGTGAATACATTTTTTATTGTCGATTATCGGGATACAATTGAAGTAAATGTTTTAATCATTTTTAAACACAGGGAAGAAAGGTCGACCTTTGGAAAATTTGGTTTTGTGTATGTGAAATTTTGCAATTAGAATAATCAAGTTAACCATAAATTGCATATTCCTATCGTTATTAGTATAGTGTAAGATAATATCTTTGAGTTGTAGTTTAATTGGTCTGTTGAAGTGTGATATGATGTAAACCTCAACTTCTGTCCAGAATATCTGTGAAAATTTACATTCAAAAAATTGATAATTAATTGTTTCTTCCTCAGTATTACAGAATACACAGTTGACATCAATATTGACAAATTTGGCTAAAAACACATTAGTAGGGAATCACTTCAACAGTTATTCACCTAGGGTGTCAGTGATGAAAGTTGGTGGGGACATTCTAAGGGTGGTGGCTGATGGACCTATAGTTACTCCACCCGAACACTTTCATTAGGTTTTATACACTGATATTTATGTTTATAGATAGTTATACAGATGCCTTTTAGGGCATTTATATATATAAGGCCTACCCATAGCAGAGGTGTCAAGTAACAAAGCACTGACAAAGTTCTGACTTCTACTCATTACATTTTCAAACAAGTATCTGTACTTTCTACTCCTTACATTTTTAAAACAAACGTTACTCGTTACTCTTGGCTTCGGTTTAATGTTTATAAATATTTATTTTACGTCATGTGCTCCATCCAATGCAGATCATTGGCTCCATCCACATCTAGTGATAACTAGTGTAATTAGATGAGTCATATAAGGCAAACACTCATTGGTTCGCTAAAGGAAATCATCAGAAGCAAGCAGGTGTTCTTCAAACTGCAAACATGAATTGTCTATGCCATGCTACAATGTCGGATTCAGAAAAAGATGTTGAAATGTCTGAAAGGTCGGACACAGGCCAGAGCGTATCGGGAGACGGAGACCAACAAGACCTCCCTCATCCTTGGATCTATCTCAAAGAATTTTTCAAAATAGTGAAAAATTGAGCTTTCAATTCATATAGTGGCATCAGGTTATTTTTTTAAAGGTTACTTTATACTTTTATACTTTAAGAAGTTTTTGGAGCACATACTTTTTCACTTTTAATTGAGTAAGGAGGTCAAGTTGATACTTCAAATTTTACCAGAGTGTTTTTAAACTGCAGTATCTATACTTACTATCTACTTAAGTAACAAATGTGTGTTCTTTTGACAGCACTGCACATTAATGTATAATGAACTAATGAATAACAGCCGATTCCGATGCCAAAGTAAATATATCATGTATCCCTAGAATGTACAGTTTAAATTCCATCCATCCCAAAAAAATGGATGTTTTCCCTTTAAGCTGCATCAGTGATCATCCTCCTTCACAAGCAGCAAAATCCAACTTAGAAATTTTTCCTACATATCTTTAACAGCTGAAGTCTATGTATTAATAGTTATATTTCAAAAATAATTAATACACTGATTTTTACTCTGTTATTTTTTGCTTTAATTCTTGTAGGTTTCTTATGTTTTAATATTAAGTCTGTGTTGTGTGACTCAGGAGGAGGATTTTAAGTTCCATTCTGGATTTAACAGGAAGCCAATAAAGAGAAGTTAGGATAAGAGAGATATGATCTTTCTTTTTACTTTTCATCAGAACTCTGGCTGCAGCATTTTGGATCAGCTAAAGGCTTTAAACTACAGTTTGTGGACTTCCTGATAGTAAAGAATTACAATAGTCCAGCCTATAAGTAATAAATGCATGAAATAGTTTCTCAGCATCAACCCTGGACAGGATATTTCTATTTTTTGCAATATTCTCCACATGAAAGAAGGAAATAATGGTCTCAGCTTAGCGATCACTTCTCCTGAAGAAGACCTCATACTGGACTAGAACTGGTGTAAAGGACACACTGGACTGGGACTGTGACCATTGAACTCTCCCTCACTTCCTCATCCCCAATGGAGACCTGAGGACTTTCAGCTTCTCAGATTATAAGGTCAAAATCTGATATTTAACATCAAATTATATTTTTTTCAGTTTCAACTTTTATCTTTTCAGTTTCAACAAAGGTTACAAACATTTTAACCCCTTTATTGCTCCGTAGATAACTTTCACAAAAAAGGGAACATTTTTACATTCAGATCAAAAGAACACTCAAACTCGTTTCTTAGAAATGAAAAACTTTTAATAAAGTTCCCTCAATTTCCAATAAACATACACTATAACGACCAAAAATGGTCACACAATGCTTAAGATACAGTTTTTCCAGTAATAGAAAAGGCACATTGTTTACTAGGTTTTAAAAAAAAAACTCAAAAACACAAACATATACTTACACACTTCCTGAATCTGTTATTGCCCCCCCAAAAAAAAACATATATGTAGTGACTTCTGTGAAACTGACAAATTTGTAAAAAAAAAAACACAAAAACAAAACAAACAAACAAAAAGACTCGCTGACCTTTGTTAAAAACAACAAACATGACTTTGCAATTGGTCAGTTTCATTGCATGGGTGGAAATATACTAATATTTGTGTTAAAGTGCTTCAAGCTTTCCTTGAGAAGAAGTGTAATGGGTACAAAAAAACCAACCTGTGTAATCTAAACCAAATACACATATTTCTGTACATCTCTATGCTTTTTTCCATTTGTCTTTGTATTTCTGAGTTATGCGGGAAGCAAAAGAGGCGTCATATCTAGCCTTAGATTTTGCGTTACACATTTGATTGTAAATGTTAGATTAGGACTAAAAACTAAAACATGTTTAGTTAAAAAAGAAAAAAATCATAATTCCATCATCCATGTCATCATATTCACATATTAGAACAAAATCTACTTAAGTAAACCCAAACATCCTCTGAACTCTCGGACAGTTTTTTCTACCTGGCAGTAAGACCTTACAGCCTCAGCGCACACAGCATTGGCACCGTGCTCCATGTCTAACAAGCAACACGTTGTTTAGCCTCCGTGAACCCCCCCCCAAAAAAGAAGCTTGATTTCTTCCCTTGGAAATTGTCCAAAATAAGGCACTCAAAGTGCAGAATGGAGCAATCATGTCATCATCTGTGCCATCAGCAATGAGCTGAAATGATCCGATTCCTGCTGAGGAGCATCTGAGCTGTGCTTCCTAAAGAGAACAGAAAAAGCTTTGATGTCAGTTTCTAAAGGATATTTTATATCTAAAGAAAACATGTTCCAGGACATTTTGGTTCTATATACTCTCTTTTTATATTGCCTGTTGTATTTTTATCTTTAGCCCTTTATAGGGCACTCAGTGAAATACTTTGAAAATCAAAATTTCAAGCCAATAGTATTATTGGAATCCAATAAAGGTGCTTCTATAAGACATTCATGAAAAACAATTTTTATTTTTGGCATTTCACCTTAGAGCAGGGGTCTGCAACTTGCAGCTCCAGAGCCACATGTGGCTCTTTGGATCATCTCCAGCGGTTGTTAAAATGTATATAAAGAGCAAAATAATGTACTATAATGATACCAGAATTAATGAATGATATTAAAAGAACCAGAAATCTGTTTGAAGAGCATTTTTCTTTGAATTAATGTAGGAATTATGTGTATTAATATTATTTTAAAATTTCCTTTATATAATAAAAAGAATAAATAGGTTTTTTGTTTTTTTGTAAAGTGTTATATTTTGCGGCTCTAAACAACCTCGACTTGGTCATACTTGAAGCAAAATGGCTCTTTGGATATGAAAGGTTGCAGACCCCTGCCTTAGAGGCATTAATGCTGATACTGGCACTTACATGTTTTAGTTTATAAACCTAAATAGAATTGTTAACTAAGCTTATTAACTTTTTAACTTTTATGAGCTGTTTACCTTTTTTTCTTGACTTGTAAACTTTTTTTTTCTGCTGAATGTACAGTAGGTAATATATCATTCTAGGGCTAAGCTAATTCGTCAAATGCCAAAATAAGATGTACAGTCATGTAGCAGTATCTTTGCTGAATGGATGGATATAGATCTTGTGCTTCTAGACCTCACTGAGGGACGGGGGGGTGGGGGGGGGTTACTCCATTTGTAAGGGGTATGCAAGTGATCATAAATGCTAACTTACCCTATAAAGGCTTAATGGCATCTTGCTTTAACTCTCTGTACTCTATATAAGCTACTGGAACCAGAATTTCCCAGAAGTTGTAATCCCAAAGTATAAATAAAATTGATATAACATTGAAATAAAACCTTGAAATGCTCAAATAAAACAATCCATAGATTTCAACAACTACTTTCTTCTTTTTAAAATAAACTTAAAATATATTTGTCGTCAAGGATTTACAGATACACAGTACTGACTTGGACATCATTTCTGCTTTAGGCATTTCATAAAGTATTTCATAAAGGTTAGGTGTGAAAAGATGATAAACTAAGGATCTTTAAAGCATAAAAATGAACATTTATTAGACATTGTCTTTAATCAACACTGGTCCAAATATACGTATATCCTGAATGAGATTTATAGTGTAGCATTTGGACCAGAAGCTTTATGGAGACATCGGTGAGGTTCTGGAAGTTTGAATTCTGTTGTTAAACAGGCAGGATTTCTAAAGCTTGTATAATTTGGCCGACCTCCTGAATCTATAAATCTATAATCTATAAATAAATTAGTGTGAATCTATAAATCATTGGTCAGATAATTTGATAACTGATGCAAAATAACCGTTTTCCTCATTCTTCTCTAAGCCAGCGCTAATGTGTTTGAGATTATAATCCTTCAAAATCAAATGTTTTTCTGCGCACCAAATATTTATTTAATGTAAAATTTAAGAATATTCAAAGATGTTCCTTCTTTTTAACTAGTGGATCCTCTCAGTGCAATCCATCAGAAACAGTGGCAGCCAGACAACTCCTCAGCACAATGCTGCTACCGCCACGCTTCATAACTGAACAGTGCCTCTCCTTTATGGCTGATTTATTTAGGTGGTTACTGGATTATTCCTGATTACTGTCACTTTTTTTGTCTGCAATGTGTCAGTGGTGATTAGGCGATTGGAAATGGATAAGCATCATTTAATGCTCACAAACAAGAAAGCATATTACCAAATGTTTAGCACAGCATAAAATCATTTCACAGGAAGAGTAAAATAAGGAAGAGGGATAAGTACCAACAAAGTTCTTCTCTCCTTAGATCATATCAACCTCTGTCTTTTTCAGCATTGATAACGATAAAGTAGGGCTTAAAAATCAAACTTTTTTAATAGGTTGTTTATAACAAAGGTTCTTGTTTTAAATGTAAAGTCGTAGGGAAGCGTCTGTTCCAACAGTTGCAGTTCTGAATTCTCCTGAGTGGTGCTCGACTTTACACGAGTGAATAAAGTGAATGTGATTTAGGGTTGTCACGATACTAAACTTTTCACCGATACCGATACTAAGGAAAATATTCGATACTCGATACCATTTTCGATACCACAAGGATAAAAACAAAGACTCCAAAATTCTACAGAAATATTTTCATTCATAAATAAAATACAATAAATAAATACAATAAAAAATAAGAACAATGTTTTGAGGTTGTATGCTGTGCACAATATTAAGCAAGCTTGATAAAAAATGTATAAAATTAAGTGTTCCTTCCTTGGCTATGCTTTGCATACATAACAATGACACTGGCCAAACCGGTTAAGAAACAAAAATAATTCTCAGCAGCTGCACCTGTTACAAAAAAAACAAGTCTGAAACTGAAAAGTGCGTAGAATTATTCAATCACACAGTGTTCTGAAAGTACATTGTCCTCTATTCTGCACTTTAGATGAATGACTGCTTAGGTGCCACTGGTGGTGGCACTGTATCGATACTTTTAAAAACGAGTATTGTATCCGGATACAACTTTTCAGTCGAGCAATACTTTTTTGAGTATCAATACTTTTGACAACCCTAATGTGATTGGTCAACTATCAAGGGGGCGGGATTGTTGTGGCGGAAGGTTCGCAAGCTTTTTGGTTGTGGCCGATTTGTCGGAAGCATCTTGCTAACCAGTTAGCAACTTAGTGCTAGTAGGTTCCCAATGGGAAATCACATTGGGACCAAGTAGCACTAAATTGGTGACTGAGAAACAACAAGGAACGCTATGGACAGCAGAAACATGCAAGAGGAGGAGAGTTTTATGTCGGAGGTTGTGGATGAGTCTCCTCTGTCATATATTTTTCATTTAGAGTAGAAAAGCCCCGTGAACACTGGGACAGAACTCAATAGGGAGGGACATGATTGTTATTTCTTATTTCAACCGTTGCATATATTAGCTGCAACATATAAATCGAGATGCTATGACCGAAAAAATTTGATTGACAGATGACCGATGATATATGATTGGCCGAATTTAGGTGTACAAGCTGACGTATAACTAACTGGCCTGCATAAGATAACGAAAAAAAACAACAAATGATTTTGAGACAGGATTTTTTTTTTTATAGAAATTTTCTAACTTTTGGGACAATATGTTCTGACAGAGTACATTTATACACATGTTTAAGCCAGAATGATTTGAAATTTAAATACGACTTCTCTACGACTCTAAGATGTTTTTCTTTGTAGCTCTTACAACAGCAACAGAAAAATCTTGGTCCATTCTTATCAAATAAAGCTGATACAAACTGATGGTTACGAAAAGGACCTAAATTAGAGAAAATCTACAATAGACTCAAATTTGGGAATCCAATTAATATTTTCAAAACAAATAAGCTATTGTATGATTACCTTAATGTGAAAAAAAAACAAATTTACATTAGACTAATTTGAAGTAAAAAATAAACACCCCACACACATCCCTGAAGAGTTAATCTAATCTCCTGACTGACACTGCAACTTACTTGTGTCTGGTTAAGTTTTGCCATTGAGCTGACTCATTCGCTTCTTAGACTACAGTTCTTTTAACCAGGCAGGTGAAGAGGCAGGGCTGATGGCAGAGAATCAGTATCTTAATAGGTTTACGAAATCTGGATCTTTTATCTGTCATCCTCTGGGAATCATACCGTCCTTCCTTGCTGCCTATAGGGGGCAGCACCCGCGCAGCACCTGCCAGATGAGCCGGTGAGCGAGGAGATCCTGAAGTTTGTGATGGAGATGGAGTGACTTCCTTACGCTCTTTCTCTTTCCTCCTCTGTCATCTGCTGATCCCTCTTATGCTGCAGCTGCTCCTCCACCGGTTTGCTTTTTTATCCCAGCCTGAGATATTGCATATACTTTACATTATAATGTTCATCTAGGATTTTATCTGCATGGTACCAAATAAAGAACATTTAAGTTCACTTACGAGCAGAGCTGCAGGGCTCAGACCTGGTAATATACGGAGAGTCTGCAGACTGACCTGCGAGTGAAAACTTGAAAGCTCGCGAGATCAGGATGGTCTCACGAGGCTAGAAAATAACGCGGCTCTTCCAAATAAGGCGATAATGTATACAAAAACAACAAAAATGGCGCCGGCAACGCTTCTGGGTCGTTTTCATCGAATGTCGGTGATTTTAAAGTAATTTTGAGTGATAAATATTTTTTTTTTGCAATGAAAAAAAAGAAATTTGTACTCTCCCAACAATAAAAACCACTTGCCCCGGGTGATCGGGCAATGGTTAACATCGAGCCCTGTTATATATACAACATGAAAGATCTCAGAGGAAAAACAAATCAGTTCTAAGCCATAACATTTTGTGCTGCTTTTCCACTGTTTTACCAGCAGGTGGCGATAAAGTACCACAGCGTTGTTCACCTGCTTCCAATGAAGCCCTGAAGGAGATGAAGTTTGCTTTAGTTTCCGGGTGTGCTGTTGTGACGTCCGTTGTTGTGAATTCGGGTTTAGTTCAGTCGTCGATACATCCACCTCATCCCTGGAAAGATTTAAACCCAGCGAGCAGCGGAGAGGCTGACGTTCAGCCTCCGGGTCCAGTTTTCAGGTCGGTGTTTTTTCCTCTCATTATTCAAACGGTCAAACTCTGGGAACATGCTTGCTAGCACTGGTCGCCTTTAATGCTAGTGGATCTGAGCTGGATATGAATACACTTGTTTGCTTGGATTCACATCAGAACAGTTGTTTCTGAGGTTTACTGCTGTCTAAAGAGATTATCTCTGTGTTCATGTATCAATGGTGAGCTAATAACTTCTGGTATGTTGACATAATCTTAATTCATTTCATGTTGAGCTAAAATCTCTTTTCAAAAGGCTCCTTAAACACTTTAAATAGACTGCTTATTAAAGTAACAGAGGCACGAATGTACACTTGACTTTTTATGATTTTAAAAATGTGAAGGTAGTGATAATCCAACAGAATTGAATTTTGCAGATTGGACTCTCCTGGCATAGAGCTGATCTGCTGACTCCACATCTTCCACCTCTGCTTTCTGCATGCTAAACCTCTACTTCTAACTACTATTGCACCGATGCCATTTTTTGGCCACCAATACCTGGCTGTGCAGTATCAGCTGATACGATACCATCTGTTTGAAATTGATGTTTGTGTGTATATATATGTGTATATATATAGAACTGCATCCTACTTAGATGTAAAATAATTACCATCATGGCTTTGACAAGCTGCTGCCTACCTTTGTGAAGCAGGAAAAAGACTAAAACAAAGTGAATCCAGTAGAACTTTTTTATTGCCTACCTGGAGTGGGTGACAATAGTTGAATAAACTTTGGCTCTCAAAATGTTATCGGTATTTGTTGGTACTCACCGATACAGATACCACCATTTTAGTGCTGGATCGGGGCGCCACCCAATTCTGGTAAATGGAAATCAATAAATGAATGCAACAAAAAAACATTAGCAAAGTCGGTCCTCTGTCACCTTAAGTGCATCTCAAGGATTAAAGGACAGTGTCTCACTAGGGCCACGGAAAAAACAAATGTATCTTTAGTAGAATTGATCACCGTAGGGTTGTTTTTAATGCTCGGGCTACAAAGTGGATCAGAAAGCTGCAGCTGATCTAGAACGCTGCTGCTTGCGTCCTCACTAAAACTAAGAAAATAGAGCACATCAGCCTAGTTCTGAAGTCCTTCCTCTGGTTCCTCGTATCTCACAGAACAGAATTCAGAACACTGTGAATCAGTGAATGGTTTAGCTCCAAAATACAACATAGACTTGTTGTCATGGATAAATGGGCAGACCTCTCAGCTCTACCGGATCTAATCTACAACTAACACCCAAAACCAAACACGGAGAAGCAGCTTTTATTTCTTATGCTCCACTTATCTGCAATAAAATCCTAGAAAACTGTAAAAGTGCTGAAAGCCTAAACTACTTTAAATCAAAACAGGTTTACTATCAAAATTAAAGGCCTTTGA
This sequence comes from Cyprinodon diabolis, assembly GCA_030533445.1. Lineage (NCBI taxonomy): Eukaryota > Metazoa > Chordata > Actinopteri > Cyprinodontiformes > Cyprinodontidae > Cyprinodon > Cyprinodon diabolis. The sequence continues at coordinate 6,605,182 of CM060081.1, read as the reverse complement.
CTGGTTTATCTAAACATTGTTATGTTTTCACTCCCAACTTTCCATTTGATTTTTTTTTTTTATCAATCATTTTATCTTTTTTTAATGTAATCATGTTATTTTAATGATTTTATTATATTCTTTTTAATTATTTGTGTTGCCTTTATGCTGCTTTAGTGTCATGTACAGCCTGCTGATATGCTTAATAGATAAACTTGCCTTGATGTTTGTGCTGTAGGAGGATCACTGCAGAGGTTCAGTGTTAACCTGCGTAGCAGAATCGCTGAACTACATTTAAAAATAAAGAAAAATTTTGATGTTAAATATTGGATTTCATGTGGGTTGCAGGTGATACTTGATGGGCCAGCTGTTGATGCTTTGCTAACATACAGAGAAACATGGCCAGCAACTTCCGGAGCTACATCTGGGACCCCGTCCTCATTATATGTCAGATCGTACTGATGCAGTGCATCTACTACAGTTTCCTTGGCCTGTGGTTGGCTGGAGTGGACAGCCTTGTGCAGAATGGCCGGTCACTTGATCAGATCTTCAGCTATGAAGTGAGTTTGGGAATCCTTCATCTGTTCCGTCATTTCTCTCTCCGCTCTTGAACCTGCATTCTTTTTATGTTTGCTCTTTTTCCACAGGTCCTTGGTTTTGCGACGATGCAGGGCAGGCTGTCAATGATGGCCTTCATCTTGAACTCACTTACCTGGTGAGAATTAGCTGTATTCTTTAGCACATTTAAAGGGACAGAGACATTAGGAGGTGTTGTCGGAAAATTTGTATTTCTCTTCTATTATATATTAATTTATCCTATTTACTCACTATAAAAGTTTTCACTCAGTCTGTTTCTCTCTCAAGGCCACACAATTTTCTGCGGGATGGTGTTTGTAGACCAGACATAGCTTCTTCCCATAACAAACCAGATTCTTTCTCAAGGTTTATTCATAACATGTTACTGTTAACCAAAGTGTCTGTAATTTGTTTTGACTCTGACTACTTTCTATTGTTGTAAGTAAGGGGGAACGAACGCTGCCCAGATCAAAACAGAGCAGAAAGCTGTGCCATAAGGGCTTCATGATGACTGTTATCTCTTTGCAAAGATATGAATTAATGTGCCGACTGAGTGAAATCCATCAATCTCCATTTATTTAACTAGGGTGAATAGTTGAATACTTTTTTCCCACGACAGAGGTCACCTCAGATCCTTTACCCCGGTACAGGGCGGAACTGACACCTGCTCATGTTTATCTATTTGTAGAAATGACCAAAAAACAAGCAGATGGTGTTTCATCCACACGCCTTTCAAATGGGGCTTTAAAATTTTCAGGTGGACTTTCTCACTTTTTACCCACTTATCACAGTAAATATAGCTGCCATTGTTACAGGCAAAGAAAGGATAGGATAGCTCCGCCCAACGTGCATCAGACCCACTTTTTAACCGCGCAGCCAGAGCATCAGAACTGAACTTGTACAAGCATCAAAAATGAAGCAGAACACGCGTTTTTGTTGTTCCCGCTGCTTGCAGTGTGAACGTAGCATTGGAGGTACAGGTCATCAATGATTGGTAACAAAAGAGCACACATTTTTTCATGAAAATCAGCTGCTGACGATCTCCTCTAGATGTAACCTTTCCTCTAAAACACTGAGCCTCCATCCTCTATCCTCTCTCTACCTGCCTCTGTTTCTGTCACTGTCAGTCTCTGTTTTTAACACGAATGGTTGAAGAGTCTCCTTTGTGTTCAACATATAATCATTCTGCAGCTTTTTAAAATTCTACCAGGCTTTAAGCCTGGTAGAATTTAGTTGTTTTTAGTTTTTTTTTTTTTTTTATTTCATATAGCCTACAGTCTCTTTGAGGGACATGTCATCTGAGCTACAAGCTAATGCCAGCATCCTTCTGTTCCGGCAGCGCTCTCGGGTTGTGGTTCTTCATTCGTCGAGGGAAGCAGTGCCTGGACTTCACCGTCACCGTTCACTTCTTCCACATGATTGGCTGCTGGATCTATAACTCCCACCTCCCCTCGGCTCTCTCCTGGTGGCTGGTCAACGTTGCCTGCATCGCGCTGATGGCCGTCATCGGGGAGTACCTGTGCATGCGGACTGAGCTCAGGGCGATTCCAGTCAATACTGGACCTAAATCCAACCTGTGAACTCTTTCTCCTGTTTTATTTAGTTTTTTTGAGACACGAGGAACTCAATGCGAAGAGTAAACCTTCATGAACGGACAGACTGAAATGTTATGAATCCTGTCATAAAGTGGTCCTCCAGCCCACCTGATATTTATTCATAGCTGCTTGTTTAATGTTGGACAGTATTTTCTCTGTAGCTTATTAAAAATGTGTCTTTTATTGTTTTTAAAAGCGTATTTCCCTACAGCTGGGAGTTATAGTTTGTATGTTTACTCATCTTAATATCTTTTATTGTCACATGATGATAATGTGTGCAATTTATACAAACTGTGCCCGCATCATCATCATCCTCATTCTGCAAGTTTTAGGCGCAACAAAATAGTGGAATAAAAAAAAAAACCAACAAGCTTTTTTAAGGGGATTTTATTTATTAGTAGCTGTACTGGCAGTTGCGGTTCTAGACCAAATGTACCAGGGGGCCAGGAGGGGGGCAGTGTGTTTTCATGGGGGCCCAGAAAAGCATGTAATAAAAAAAAGAGCAAGGGATTCAAATATATTAAGAGAGCTGCATGAAGGGAAATTTCTATTCATCTAGGTTAAATTAAAATTCTATTTCTTGTTAGCTCAATATACATTTATAATTTAGGACTTTTACATATTTGTGATCTAATCTAAATATTACAGTTTCCTATAAAATCTGAAACTGATAAATTCTGTTGTAAAAATTATAGTATTTTCCAAAATTTGTTTTCGGAAAAACATTTAGTTCATGAAAACTGGGATCCTATGTCAATACCACTGAATCTTATCGCCTTATTGTTTTTAAATAATTGGTCAGACAGAATTTGTAAAGGGAAAAAACAAAATAGATCCAAAGGACCTATCAGAAGTTAAGTCTGTTCCAGAGCATCATCATTAGAATTTCTTTTAGCATTTTGTCTTCAGTACAGGGGCCAGGACATGATTTACTGGGGCACTGGCCCCTGTAGATCATGTCTAGAACCGCCCATGTTTACTAGCTTTGGGGTTTACTTTTACGATGGCGTATTAGCGCCAGGCTAGAAATTTTTTTTCTCTTCTATTTGGAGAATAAAGTAACGAGAATAGTCATAAATTATGAGAATAAACTCCTAAAATAAGGAGAAACAAGTTGTATTTTATGACAACTCTTAAAAGAAGCAGTTTCTTCCCTAAAATGAGGAATATCGAGCATCATGTGAAGTTATACTTCGGCTCTGGTTTGACCAATAAGGAAATCTTTTTAGCACCAGCATCAAACTGGGCAGCAGGTCAAAGTGGACTCAGGCTGCTGATTGGTGGAGCTGGTCGGAGCTCAACGCTTTCTTTCTGAAATGGGTTGTTATATGATGACTTAAGTCTCATAATATTACAACTTTTCATTCCCATAATGTTACAACTTTTTTCTCATAGTTGTACGACTTTATTCTCGTAATTTTATGACTGTATTCTCATAATAATACGACTTTGTTCTCGGGGGGATGGTATAGTGCAGCTTCTCTCAGGCTGATAGTCTCTGGGCTTTCAGTTAACCCAGGAGTCCTGTGACACAGGTGATACAAATCCTTTGTGTTTAAATCCCAGGGATTTTAGCAGGACAGGGGCTATGCAGTAATTTGCTCAGGGAAGAGAATCACACCTGAGATCCTGCTTTGAGAATGTATTAGGACAAACTGAGCCACATGTCATCCTGTGGAATATGATGTTTCCAGCCACACCCCTTTTTAAGCCAGGATTTACAACCTTAATCAATTAAAACCAAGATAAATGTACCCTTTCTTAAATCTTGTACAATTCAGCTAGAAAATAATGACCTGTAAACGCTCCAATACCCCGACTGAGTAAGTGTTTGTTTTTTTTCTCTGGGTTTATTTTAGGCCTCAATTTCTTCCTCTGGTAATATTTGCTCTTTCTTTAGGCAAAAAAATAAGAAAAAAAGATGAGATAACAAGGATAACTCGTTTCCAGCCTTCTTCCTTGGGACTTACAGCGTTTTCTGGATTACGGCTAAATTAGTGTTTTGTTTTTTTTATCATTTTTATTTTGATCAAACAGTTTTGTCAATTATTTAAAAGCATGTTTTAGTTTTTTTTTCCTCCCATGTGGACATAATAAAAATTATAGAGTGATATTAAATGTTACAAAGTCTTAATTTAAACAACAACAAAAAAACTTAAACAATTCAAACAAAATGTTAATAATGGATAGCAAATGGAGGGAACGGCAACGATTGCCCTTCACTATTGTATTGGTGAATCCATGTAAGGTAGGATTTTTTTTCCCCTATTATTGCAAGCCGGAAAAAAAAAAAGTTTTTGGAAATAGAAATTTAAAACAAACAAAAAAAAGGAATCCAGAACTGAAACTTTGAAAAGTTTTAAACTAAAAGGAATTTAGAATAGCTTTGCTTTTCTAAATTTTATTTTTTCAAATGGTATATTTTCAAATGTAGGTTTTTTTTTTACAGATTATATATATTTTTTCAAATGAGTTATATGAATTGCATATACAGATCACATTCTGTTCACTTAGAGCAAACGCTCACTCTTGACCAATGAGAATGTTTCTAACTTTTATGCAGACCAATAGGAATGCATCTGTGCTCTTCACTCCAGAGGAAAGCCCGCCCCATAAGGAAGAGAATGTGACCTGTGAAATGAAATTAGAAAATAATGTAATTCATAAACTGTAACCTTAAAAATAAAATGTGAAATATAAAACCACTGAGATTTTAGAAAAAATAAAATAGGTTAGGAGAATAGAGCAAAGTTACTCTCAAAACCTTTTTGATAAAGAAGTTTTTAAACTTCTCACATATGGTTTGTATTTTCTTTTAAATTTCCATTTATGAAACAAGTTTTATGACCTTAACAATAATGTAACAAAATTAACCCCATACACATGCATGTATAGGCTAATTTCAGTACAAGAAAAAACTCTAGGCTCGACCAATGATATCTGCTGTATCGTTTTTCCTCTAGAATGTTTGGACTCACTGTAAGGCTTCATCTTTCTGACAGATTTGGGATCTAAACCAAATATAATTGTAACAAACATAAACAAAACTCCAGTTTTTTTTCTGGAAAAGTATCCCCAGATGATGACACTGCCTCTCCACCCAGTTTCAGTGATGTGCAGTGGCTCAGATATCCCAGTCCAGTCTAAGTGGACCATATCTTATTTTCTCACACTTTTCATCCCTGACATACCTACGTATATCAGATGTTTGTTTGTTTTTTTGTATAAACATGAAGAATGCCACACACAGGGGCAAAACCGATATGACTGAATGCTAAAACTGAACCACCAGTTTACGTCTTCATGCTGTTGGTTTACCAGTCTTATTTAAAAAGCACACTTTCATACGTCAGGCTTTTATAAATGGTGTGCAGATGTTTTAGAGCTGCTGTATGTCTTGATTTTTGTTGGAGGAAATGAAATCAGGGCTCTAGATTAAAGTTTTAAATTCAGACATATTACAGCACTCTTGTTCAGCTTGCTGCATTTTTCACAGCTATAATTGTTTTGGCCTTGTGTTTGCATGTATTTATGCATTATGCAGAGCAGCCTGGCTCCGCATTTAGGGACAGTTTGTCAGCCATCATCTGAGCCGTGCAGCAAGGAATACGATGGGAAGAAAAAGTAGACAGTTTTTTTCTGGAGCAGCGCCTCCCTGGTGCCTCCAAAACTCTAAATGATCTGCTTTCACTTTTTAGGTCTTGTGGAAGACTCAGATGCTCTCGTTGCTTTGATGAGGCGCCTTTTTTGCGGAGGGGTTCAGTCAAAGAAAAGTGTTGTGTCTCCTTTGATCAATATGATTAATGAATAAGAAACTGCCGGTTAGAGGCTGTTTGGTTTTATTTTCTGTGCAGAAATGAGGAGTGAGATCTGAGCATCCATACTTGTTTTAAACAGCCTGACCAGATGATCAGATCCCCTAAAATCCTTCTTCTCACATGTAAAGCCTTAAATGGCCAAGCTCCATCTGATATCAGAGATCTGATTGTTCCTTATGTTCCTAACAGAGCACTTCGCTCTCAATCTGCAGGTTTACTAGTGGTTCCTAGAATTTCTAAAAGTAGAATGGGAGGCAGATCTTTTAGTTATCAGGCTCCTCTCCTGTGGAACCAACTACCAGTTTTAGTCCGTGAGGTAGACACCCTGTCTACTTTTAAGGCTAGGCTTAAAACTTTCCTTTTTGATAAAGCTTATAGTTAGAGTGGCTCAGGTTATCCTGAGCTATCTCTATAGTTATGCTGCTATAGGCTGAGACTGCTGGAGGACATGGGGACAACTTTTTCATCATTCTGCTTCATTCTATCTATATTCTCCCACTCTGCAGGATCTATTAGTTTAATCTCTAAGGCTATGCTCTGCTTTTTCTCATAGTAGCTTCATCTGGTCTGTTCCTGTTTGGCTGTGACACCATCATGGAGAGAAATATCAGCTGTGCTGCTGCCATCAACACCTTTGTTTATAGATGTTTGAGATCGGCCTGTTTTTCAGTGTTGTCCTGTTTCTCTGACTGTGACTGGCTGGATGTGCTCTCTTCATCCTTTGACATGGGAGCTGGATCGGAGCTTGTCTGCCTCGCTGTGTGTTTACTGGACGGGGCCGCCTGTGGAGCTGGATGACAGTTGCTTTTTGTATCTCTGCTTCTTTTTGTATCTCTGCTTCTGTCTCCTTGAACCCCAGTCAGACTCAGCAAATGGCCGCTCACACTGAGCCTGGTTCTACTGGAGGTTTCTTCCTGTTAAAAGGGAGTTTTTCCTCTCTACTGTCGTTACATGCAACCAACTGGTTTTCCTTGAATCAGTTTGACTGTGTGATCTTGTGAACTGTAAAGTGCCTTGAGATGACGTGTGTTGTGAATTGTTGCTATAGAAATAAAATGAATTGAATTGAAAAAGTCAGATTTCAACAACCTTTGCCTCCAGTGTGGACCGGGCACAAGAAGCTCCTCTGTCCTACAATCACTACCTGTATTAATGACATCTTTCCACAGCCTCAAACAGTCAGACTCCAAACTCAGCCATGGCCGAGACCAGAGAGCTGTTTAAGAACATGAGGAAGCAAACTGTAGACCGGCACTAGGCTGGGAGGAAAGAAACCATAACAGGCATGCAGGTCGGTGAGAATAAATCCACTGTAGATCAATTAGAGGAAAATGGAGGACATAATAGACCATTGATGATCTACATTCATCTGAGGCTCCATGCTTCATTCTGTGGGGACAAAAGTTTCATGAGAAAAGAGAGATGAAACTACAGAACTACATGGAGGGACCTGATGAATGACCTGCAGAGAGACATGGGACCAAAGGAACAGAGTTTACCATCAGTAACGCTCTACATCCAGAACCAATCTATGCAGTACATGTTGAGGCCCATCTAAAGTTTGCCAGAGAGTCTAGGGATGATCCAGAGGAGGATTGGGAGAACATCATGTGGTCAGACTTGACTCTGTGTTCGATTCTCGGTATCCCTTATGGAATACCTATGGCAGCATAGAGAAGCTGAATAATGAGACGGAAATTTAATATTAATCTATAAACTGAGAGATCAGCTTGTTATTATATTGACCTCCACCGTTCATTTTAAAGTGTTTTTTATTAGTTAATCCTTAAATTGTGACGTTTTCAGCTCAAAGAACTCATTAGTCCAGGTTATTTTTATATTGGGCTGTTTAGATATTAGTTGATTCACCTTTGTTTTATTAATCCATGAAACTGTGCTCGACCTCATGGTCTCCTTAAAAAAACCTGCACACCTGCATTTAGTTTGATTACTTGCACGTGGTTTGAGGTCGCTGCACTGCGGAGCCTGGCCCAGTCCACTGATCTCTATTTATTCACTGCATTGCTGATACCCCCAAAAAATGAAGCCACCGGCAGCAATATTGGTACTCCCCACTCCCACGTAGACACGCCATAAATCAATGGAAGTACTAACCAAGAAAATCCATATATACGCCGATGTATCCCATAGTATAGTATGTAGCGTAACATTAGTCTGACTATGTTGGACTGACTCGAAGATAAAGAATGAGTTAGCCATCGACATTGTTTCAAACATTAGCAAATAGAAAGTAGAGTAAATAAAAAGTAATTCACTGTGAAATCTCAATGTTGGATGATGGTGTCGTTTTTAGTTAGCGTTTGTTGTATTTCTCATTTGAAAAAGTCATGAGCTGAAATACATGCATGTTATATTGACTAAAAGAAGCAACCCAAACATTTTTAAACGCTAATGCACAGACACAGCTTAAAAGTATATGGCATCATTCATGCACAATTTGTAAAAAGGAAAATACTATAGCATTAACAGACATGTACTTGTAATTCAGTCTTGATGTGAAACCTTGAAATTATATATAATATGTAATTACCACAACAGTGTAATCATCCATCCATCCATTTTCCGTCACACTTATCCCAAGCGGGGTCACGAGGGGTGCTGGTACACCCCGGACAGGTCACCAGTTTATCACAGGGCAAAACCGAGACAAACAGGACAAGCAACCATTCATGCAAAAACTCACAACTATGGAGAATTTAGAGAAGCCAGTTAACCTAACAGTCATGTTTTTGGACTGTGGGAGGAAGCTGGAGTACCCAGAGAGAACACACGGATGCTCAGGGAGAACATGCAAACTCCATGCTGAAAGACCCCAGGCTGGGAATCAAACCCGGACCCTTCTTGCTGCAAGGCAGCAGTGCTACTGAGCCGCCCACAATGTAATCAAAACATGTATTTTGCATGTACATTATCAATTTAGCACTTTTGGCAGATCTGTATTATTGTGCTCCATTAACACATTGTTTTTGTTGCATTTGTATAATGTGTTATATTACATGTGTAGATTTTATTGACTTTATACTAAAAATGCAATGTGATGTGCCTATTTTTAAGCATAAGTTACAGTAATCTACTTATGCTATGAAACATTGAGTGTCTGTCAAAGGCAGTGTATAGTGTTTATTTCTAACCACTGAAAGTTGGTGGTAGTGGTGAGGTAAAAAAAAAGTTTTACACTGTAAATGACCAGAGCATTTTTTATGTTAATGTCATATTTTCTAAACAGGCTGTACATTTTATTTTGTATATAAGAGGATTTTTATTAATTTTTTTCAACAAACGTCTGCCATAAAGTGTTTTGTCTGAGGTTAAACAATGCTGTGAGACAGGTTTCCAAGTCCCAAATCTGCAATATTTATTCAGATGTTTTATTTATTTATTTAAAAAGCTTTGAGTTGGAAGATCGTGTTCAGTAACGGCAGACAATTATCTTTTCTCACATATTCTCCATGGCGGTAACTGCTAAAGGCGACACCCACCACCAGTTATTTTTAGGGTGTAATCCTATTTTCACATAAGGGTTGTTTTTAAAATATAATTTCTAGGTTGCATTTCCCCCTCAAATTTCCATCTACAGTAGTAGCCGTTCAAAATTTCCCCACTTTCCTTGATGGGTCCTTGGCTAGACTCCTACAATTCCTTTCTAAACATCAATCTTTGTACTAAAATATTCTTTCTGTCATGATTTGTGGACATTTAGATCTAAAGAGATGCGTTATCTCCTGGTCAGACCCTGTAATTCAGTGAAAGGTGGAGTAAGAGTAAAAAAAAAAATTTACACTCAGGAGAAGGCCAGTGGCTGGAAGTTGGAGGGCAGTGGGCTGCCATTTGGCTGGCGTTTAACTGGGAAGGGCTAATTTAAATGGCTGTTACTGTACAAAATGTCTTCTTCAATCTACTGTCTGGCTAAAGTTAAACTTCTTGCCATCTCCACCAAAGCTACAGTGTGTAGTTTTCTCTGTAATGCTCTTGAGATGTTTTCAGGTGGCTCTTAAACAAATCTGTTTTAATTTAGCCCTTGAAGGACTGTTTCATGTCCTACTTCCACCACAGACGCTACCTAGCTACTGTCTTCGCTCCCTCAACAGCTGGTCTACCTTCAGCAGTTGGCCCATAGAGGGTAGCCTTGGCCTGCCTCTTCCTGCTCTGTCTCCCTAGCGAGCTTCTCCCAGATGAACCTCCATCCTCCTGCAGCTACCCTCCCTACACTGGAAAAAATCTTAATCTAGATTAGTCATTTTTTCTTCACATAATTACACTTGTTCTTGGATTGTGGAGGTAATAAAAGAAAATTAGTAAAAAATGAAAATGTTAGAACGGTAAATTTACAGTCAGATGTTTATATTACTGTTTATATATATATATATATATATGTATTTTTTTTTCTTTACTATTTTCAACGCTGCACTTCAAAAAAAAGATAAAATTGTCCACAAAGCTGTTCCAAAGGAAATTTCTTTTTGTTTTACACGTGTGTAAACAAGTCACAAATAAATCTGTCCAAGTCTAATAGAGACATTTTGGCAACGGAAAAAAACAATTTATACTTAAAATAAGAAAACACAACTGCATTGTCTTATTTGAAGTGGATATTATCTAAATATCTTGTTTTAAGAGTAAAATACTCATTCCAATGGCAAACTATCTCATTAGCCTACTCAAATTAAGGGTAAATACACTTAATTTAAGACATTTTTACTTATTTCTAGATCCTTTTTCCAGCGTAGCCTTAAGCCCTCTGTCCAACCGATGGACTTATCCGATCTACGGGCATCCTACTTTGATACTCTGCTTTCAATCTCTATAGCCAGCCTTCCATAACCTCTCCCCCACCTTCAGCCCTCTCTTTGCCCAGTGTTTTTTCTAATCTACATCCGTGCCCCTTCCCTCTTTTCCTAAACTAGCACCGGCAAGCTGCTGCTTCTACTGCTGTAGTTCCTCAACTCCAGAGGGCGGAATGGGTGGCCGCCTCGTACCGGTTCTACACTTCTCTCAGCTGCTGACTGCCTGAAATCAGGAACGGCGTCTCACCCTCCCTCTGTCCCGTTCTCTTTATATTAACAGTCCGCTTGCCAGTCGTGGCTGATGTTAGTCTAGTTCACATAAATCGTTTTATAAATAGTGTTTTATTAGTTTGTGTAGGCTGCTCAGTGGTGCAGTGGGTAGCACTGCTGCCTTGCAGCAAGAAGGTTCCGGGTTTGATTTCTGTAACGGGGTCTTTCTGCATCGAGTTTGCATTTTCTCCCTGAGCATGCGTGGGTTCTCTCCGGGTACTCCGTCTTCCTCCCTCTGTCCAAAAACATGACTGTTAGGTTAATTGACTTGTCTAAATTCTTCTTAGGTGTGAGTGTGTGCATGAATGGTTGTTTGTCCTGTTTGTCTCTTTGTTGCCCTGCGATGGACTGGCGACCTGTCCAGGGTGGACCCTGCCTCTCGCCCATAGAGATAGGCACCAGCACCCCTTGTGACCCTGCTTGGGATGAGCGTGAGGGAAAATTGATGGATGGATAGCTTGTTGGTATAAAGGCCTAACTTGCCACACTCACATCTGAGCATACGGTGAACTCTATAGTCATGAATATTCCAGCTCAGCTGCTGTAGCGCAAAGCTGTCTGCCTCCATAAATTCACAACCAGAAATAACATACTTATGTATAATGTATAACATTTCTATCAGTAAATTCCTGTAAATATCACGAACGCTTTAAAAGATGCTGTTATATCAGCAGCAGAAGATTGGAAAGAAGTTTGAAATCTAATAATGTTTCACACTGAGACAGCTCCTCTAATGAGATGCACATCATGAAAACGTCTTTACTTCCTTGGAGGTTTTCCCACCACAGGCCGTGATCCGTCATTTTCAGCCACTTATGCCTCAGCAGGAAGTATCCAGGTGGAAAGCAGCAGATGGGCGAGCACTAACAAGTGAAAACAAAAGCTATTTGTGTTCCTCATTACGCAGACTGTGCCGTACAGGAGTTACAATTTATAGCAAACCTCGCTGTAACAATCTGCACCCCGGCAATCTAAACAATAATGCACACACCAAGTCTTGTTTTTAATATCTGTGCTTTATTGTTCCAGTAGCATTATTTTCCCATATATTGCTTTACAGAGTCTTGGAAATGTTTGTGTAAAAAAAACAAAAACAAACAAACACTGAACTTATTTTTTTACATTCAGGAATTCTTCCTATGATTAAACAGTTATTAAAAGTCATCCTACTTTTAGAGTTTGAATGATCAACAAACATATTCATGCTTTCATCAAACACACATGATGGAGCAGGGTCTTCTCCATAGATATTGCTCATGCTTAAAGGAGATGACTGTTACCACCAGGCACAAAAAGGATTGACATGATACTACTCTTTTAAAATATGAAATCAGTAGAAACAGCTAACGAACATGCTCCTGGGATAATGAGAGGTGAGGGCTGTGTGGAGATTATTAATCTGCATAACAAAGGATGCTTGTTAATCCTCATGCATGGATCACCTAACATGTTCAAGCTAGAATCAACGTTTCATGAGCTAAATAATAGAGATAGACCGATACATATTAGAGATACCGGCATTGGTCAATGCATGCATGCGTTGGATGATTAATTAGTGCATTCAGCAGCCATGGGTTTGTTTCATGTAAGGTGCATGCATCCATTTGTTATCTATTGTTTGATTTGAGTAAATTCAAAGTTGTGTAACATTTTTGATCATTGTGTCGTGATCAGTGATATCGGCCTGAATAAGATACCGCAGATATTGGTGTTGGGTTAGACTGATCGGCTTTTAAAAACCTCTATCGGTCAATCTCTATAAAATATCATGCGAGAGGAATTAAATCTCAGAATCAAACATCTGCAAACACCTGGTAGGAATGTTGGCTTTAGAGGAAATATGTGTGTATATATATATATATATATAGATATACAAAAAAGTCTGACACCATTTAGGTAAAACTTGAGCAAACACATGCTAAACAGGTCACTTCACTCTGCAGTAAAAAATAAAAAAGATTCTGCCCTCACTATTTATGGAGTATTGCAGATGTTTTATTTTTACCAGATGATTTTGAAAATATTAAATATGTTGCTGCAAAGTGCAGAACTAGGTTATGGACTTTGGTGTAAAAACTATTCAGACTTTTCTTAGCTATGATTTGAACTATTTGGTGACTTCCTGGAGTGTCTCTGATTGCCATGAGGCAGCACAGGCTTTGCTGTTCAGAAAATATTGAATAAACTAGGCGCAGCTAAGGCTCCCATATGGGGCATGTGGGACATATTAAGGCTAAAAACACGCTAGAAATTGTGTTATAGATAGGATTTTTTTTTATTCTTGTCGAGGTAAAATGCAGAACTTTGGATGAAACCAGATGGGTTTCATAACTTTATCTGATTGTGACCAAACAGTCAGAAATCCAAAGGTGGTTTTGGTCTATTTTTGCTGATAGTGGACAAAGTAATTAAACCAAATTGATTCTGGAAAAACAACAAAACCTCCCTACACCAAATTTACTAGAGAGGCTCAGAAGGAACAGGAAAATATTTTATCATGTGACATATTTAGTGAGGCATGAAACCATAGCGCCACTCTGCAATGAAAAAAAAAAATCAACTTAATTTAGCACTTCACTTTACACTGCAAAAACGATCCAGAAATAATTTAACAGTTCTTAAATTAAGTGTATTTAACCTTAATTTGAGCATGTAAATACGATGAAATGCCAATAGAATTAGTATTTTTTCTCTTAAAATAAGATAATTATATAATATGCAGTTGAAATAAGACAATGTAATTGTTTTTTTCTTATTTTAAATGTAAATTGTCTGGTTCCATTGAAAAAGTGTCTTACTTTCCTCCTCAATTCAATGAAAAAAAGCACTTATTTTGAGAAAAAATGACTTATTTAGATTAAAAAATGTTTGCAGTGTATCTGAAATTTAAAATTCCATACCGAGTAAATCAAAAGTAAATAAAAGAATCTACTTCTGGTTTAAAAAGGTGAATTTGTTTCAGGACTGCATGGTGTTACTCATGTTTGTCAGTGAATTTAACCTCAATGATTGACTCTTTGGTAATGGACGTGGCAAGTGAAGCAGCACCATCAGCTGTGTTACAAATGAAAAGGGCTCTATACAATGCTGGGATTAGTTAGTGATCTGCCTGCAAAATGTCTGAAACATCTATTACAGATTATATATGGCTTGACAATAATTCATTTTTTAAAATAATTAATTAATTGAAATTTATTGATCTCACATTGGAGAAATTTACCTCTGCATTCAACCCTTCCCCTTGGGAAGCCATCGTGGGGCACCCAGGGAACTATATAAACATATATATATATATATATATATATATATATATATATATATATATATATATATATATATATATATATATATATATATATATACGTATATATATATAATTGTCTGATATATATATTATATAATCAGAATTAGAACTTGAGTAAAACATTTTTGATAAAGAAGATTTAAAACAACATATAGCAGATATTATTTGAGACCAAAGCTAAGAATGTATCACCTTAATGTTTTAATTAGAATCGATAAAGAAAAAAAGGAAATCGGTCAAAGGGGAAAAAAATCCATTACTATGTCTGTTTCAGTGCATATTATACAGGGGCTCTGGCCCCTGTTGGCCCCTGCCTAGAACCACCCATGCACATGAATCATAAATAATTAATTTCCCTTCCAAATGTCCCGCTCTTATTTTATACTTATATTTTAACTATTATAAACCATATTCACTGCAGATGTACAATATTCAAGCAGATCTTTCTATGTTTAACCTGCAGCTTTGATTTTACACACACATCAACAGGTGATAATAATAATGAAAGCTGTGACTTAAGGCAGAATGCCAAATAAAAAAAGAGGCATGTCCTTTTACACAACTATGATTGTCGCTTTACATCACTTTTTCTTTACAAAAAAACAAGCTATCGTACCATTTGACCAACTCTATCCCTGATTGCCTATTAACTTCTGTTTTTTCTAGCTAACCAAATTCTCCAGCTGTTTTTCGGTAAATAATAAATAATAAGGTTTATTCACACTGACATCCTGCTGTTGGTTTTAACTTATCGTTCCTGCCTTTTATAAACTGTTTAGGCTACTGGTGCTCATATCATTGTATGGGGGAATCCAGCCTCGGACTGGGAATGATTTTCGGCCCTGGCATTTTTCCATCTACGGTACACCGGCCCACTTATGGACCCCCCTACAGTCAAACGTGTGCGTCTCAAATGTAAAACACAATGAATACACATTGTTGATTAACTATTATCTATCTTCAAGCATCACACAACAACCATCATAAAGACTTCTATAATGCGGTTTTCCTGGCGTTGGTTATTAACACGGACGCCACAGTGACTGCTGCTGCGTAACGTCCACACTTGCACGAAGTCAGCCAGACACCCACTCACACATACTAGGTCTACAACCTAATTATCAGGGTTACAAGATGTCACTGAAAGCCCAAAAAATGTTCATAAACCGCCTGGATGTACGAAATCTCTCCCAATTTGAACCAAAGTCTATTGATCTCTTAGGCCATAAATCTAAAGAAAAACATTTTTTACCCAGAGACGGCCATCCTAAACTGCCAGATTGGGAAACATCCAAACCTGGCAACAATGCACGTAAGATGGGAAACATTAGCCTTTAGATTCAAAACCCCATCAAGCACTGCAACATATTCAAACATAAATTCGCCAAATATATGAGGAACATCATAGTTTGGTTTAAAGAAAGCATTTTAGTTTTATTATAATTTAGTTTGTTGCAAGGATTTTACAGTTTGAAGAAATAGAAAATTACATCATATGCCAACTGTCACTAGGATGTGCATGAAGAGGAAGGGCTATATATACTGCATGCATCATTTAGATAGTTAACATCGGATTACCTCTTGAGCTCCTTGAGTTATTTACCGTTACAGGTAGGAGCTTTGGCCGGAGAGTAAATGTTGGGGCCGCTATGATTTAAGGAGGACCAAGCCTTGCACGCTGAAATTTGGACAGGCCTACCAGCCAAATGCCCAGTATCACAGATTACCGGTCTGAGCCTGGGGGACACTCTTGGCCTTCTTACTACTGGATAAGTATCGTTTTAGCGCCACATCAGTTACAACAAACAAAGTGACTCTCATCTAACAAAGCATCGTCTAAACTCTAAGCAACACTGACTTACAACTGGTTGTTCTGCAATACATCTCAACTGGACCTCCTTAGCATTTTTAATAGAATAGAATAGAATTCAACTTTATTGTTATTACAATGCAACCAGTACAGAGCAACAAAATGAACTCTCTGCATTTAACCCATCCCCTTGGGGAGCTGTGGGCTGCGATTGTGAGGCACCCAGACAGCAGTGTGGAGTTAAAGGTCTTGCTCAGGGACCCAGAGTGGCAGTCAGTGGGAAAGAGTGGGACTTGATCTCAGAATGTCCAGGACCTGAGCGCAATGCTCTAACCATTAGTCTGCCACCCCCTTTGATATCCTTTAATTATTAGCTTTTATAAACACAGTCGACCAGGCCGTTGTCTGGAATGGAGCAACTGCTGCTTAATTTAACTAAAGTCTATTTTATTAATGCTGTTTGGCTTAAAAAGCTTTATTTTTCAGGGTTAAACCTGTTTTATAGCCGGTTGTAGCTTAAATGTGCATAAATATCATGTTTAAAATATCATGTTTATTTTTCTTAAGGTATAAAACTTCATATCCTCATTCAACGTCATATCCACATTAATTTACTGCATTTGATGAGTGTCTAACTTGTCCCACCAACACACTAAAACAAAGATGATTAGTTTACAAAGTTTTCAAATACTGTATCCATTTCATCAACTAATAATTATATTTTTATTTAAAATGACCTATTTTAATAACAGAACTCACTATTGTATTTAAAATCATGACACGCCAGATTTATAAAAGGCAACTTTATCCTATATTATTAGTCCTATTTCTCTGACTGTGACTGGCTGGATGTGCTCTCTTCATCCTCTGACATGGGAGCTGGCTCGGAGCTCCTTGAACCCCAGTGGGCCTCAGCAGATGGCCGCTCACACTGAGCCTGGTTCTGCTGGAGGTTTCTTCCTGTTAAAAGGGAGTTTTTCCTTTCCACTGTAGCTACAAGCATGCTTAGTGTGAGGGATTGCATTCAAGTCAATGAGTCGATGCAATCAACTGGACTGTATGATCTGGTAAACTGTAAAGTGCCTTGGGACAACATGTGTTGTGAGTTGGCGCTAAATAAATAAAGTTAATTGAATTAAGTTTATTTATTTATCTAATGCATGATTCAAGCATTAAATATGCAATAAATAAAATGCAAAATCAAATAAATAAATTAAACTATTTAAAATACCTTTAAAATGATGAACTGAAAGATAAAATCTAATTAAAAAAGAATTCACTTAAAAAGAACCATAACTATTTCATTTTCTATGTATAAAAGATGACAACGTAAAATAATTATGTGTTTTTGTAGGGGTTGCAAAAAAAGTTAAAAAACAATCCACTGCACTTTGTTTCGAAGTTTGAAGACGTTTCGCTTCCCATCCAGGAAGCTTTTTTAAATTAAATGTAAGAATTAGCGCCAAGTTCGAAGCTTTATATAGTAGCCCAATAAGTTGTTGTGGCTTAGAAAACACACAAATTGAACCAGAAAAACGGCTCTGCCCCTTAGGAATGTGGAGTCGTTTGGGTTCTAAGTTTACCTCCAATACCCGATACTGGTCCCTGCCTCTAAAAGGGGGGGTCATTAGTAGCAACTGTGGTCTGGCTGCCCAGGTGAGATGTTTTGTCCCCTGCATGGGGGAGGGTGACAGGCTGAAATGTTTGGGAACCCCTGGTCAAGAGAACTTCACTGAACAAATCAAGTCAATAATAAAGTTTAAGAGTTATGAATATTTATTCAAGCCTCTGTATGTAGTTTATCTAAAATATGCTAGCAATGGGAGAATAAATAATTATAGGAATAATGAAAAAAGCCCAGTAAAAGCCTGACCAATGGGATTCATATGGGATCCATAGGAAATCATAAAAGGTGTAGTTTATGAATCATATCATGGAGAAAAAGTGTTTTGGTATTTTTAAAAGTCATGAAACGTTATTGACCAGAATTGATTGTCCTACCAACGACAAGAACAGCTCAGTGTAAAAACAAACAAACAAAAAAACATTTCTCCCTTTTAAATCCTTGGCTTTAAAAGTAGAGGAACTCATTAAAACAGAAGAGCCCTACATCCTATCACCCGTCTTATCATCCAGCAGAATAGCATCTATAAAGGGGCCCCATTAGGCCCAGTCAGGACCAGCACTAGGGGCAGGATGAGAGCGGCCAGCGGCAAACGTACACTGGGTGAGCGGCTGGGGGTGCACAGGTCAAACAGACTTCCCTGGAAGCGGATCTTCCTGGAGTCCTGCCGCAGGGTCTCCCAGATGGAGCTGACTTCCTCCTGACAGTCTGACAGCGCAGTGAGAGCACACGTGTGGAAAGCCTCCCAGTGGCTGTGACAAAACAAACAAAGGGGCCATCAGAACCCAGCCTCCCACAACTTCTCGCACATTCTTCTGCGGCTGTGGATTAATTAGCTGCCAATAATCTGCTGCTCACATGGCCTCCAGTGAGTCAAAAACCCGTTTTGGATCGCCATGGCAACAGCATCCGGGAGCGAGACAATATCGCAGATGATATTACAAGTGGGCAATTCTCAACAGAAGCCTTGTAAGTGTAAATCTTTGCCTGCAATAAACTGCCAGAGATGTAGAGTTTGTGCTGTAACAAAGTAAAAGAAATTGTTCCCTGGATTTCATTACTGCTGCAGTGAAGTCATACATTATTTAACACGATTAAACAGTCTCAGCATCCTTTATTTCTCTATTTTCACAGTGAGATTTAAGCATCTGGCCCGCTCTGTACAGGACTTGATTAGGCATAAATATTCACACCCATTACTTGTACTAACTGAACTGAAATGATGTGAAAGTGTTTCAGATTTGGTCACTTCATTGAAGAATTTGACCCGTTTTTGGAATTTAGATCTAAAATCAATTGCAGTTTTCCAAAAGTGAGGTTAACCAATTTCTAAAGGAAACGATAGAAGTTCACTCTCACTCTACTGCAGATAAACTGGTATTATTTTTAAGGTTTAAAAAGAGGAGGAAGGAGTGATGGTAACAAAGTAGAAGCAAAAGAGAGGAAGGAAATAAAGAAGAAAGCATGAAGGAAAGGGAATAAAGAAGGAAAGAAATAATGAAGTAAGAAATGAAACAAGGAGGGAATTAAAGAGTTAAATAATGAAGGAAGAAATAAAGCAGGAAAGGTTTTCTGAGGGAAGAAAAGATGCAAGAAAAGAATTAAAGAAGAAAAAGAAGTAAGGAAAGAAAAATGTAATAAAAACAAAGAAATAAAAGTTTCTGAGGAAGGAAAGACAGAAGGGAGAAAGGATGGAAGAAAGAAGGGCAGAAATAATGGAAGATTTATGGAGGGAAGAAAGAAAAAGAAGAAAGTGAAAAAATAAATAAGTAAAACACAAAGGAGTGTATGATCTAATGTCTCTCCTGCGCTGCCTGGAAATATGAATTCAAAATGATTTATAAATCTCTTTTTGTGGGGTTTGCATAAAAACGGAAAAGCGAATTTCCTCTTTAGTTCTGACACACTAAAAGCAGTCTGGAAAAACTTTGGAGGACCTATTAGGGCTTTTATTTATGAGTCAGAAAATGCAGACTTAATTTTAAGATAAAAAATCATTCCTAATAATGGATTTATAATGGTAAATTAATTTTTTTTTTAAAATAAACTTTGATCACTCTTTACAAGGACATCTTATGAAAATGAGTTAAAGAACAAATTGAGTTGCCTTGGAGAAGGAAAGGAAACTAAAGTTTGGATTATCTGTTGCTAATTTTATATATCAGTCACAAAATTCAGCGTTCTGTTCGAACATAACACAATAATTAAAAAACAAAGATGAACCAAAAGGAGACAGACACCACTGAAAAACTCTTTGTTCAAAAGGAGCAGGAAAAAGGAGAAATGCCTATTTAATCCCAGCCTTCTATGCACAAAAAAGAATTATTTAATTTAAAATTCTTATTCTGTAATGCTATAAACAATATCCAATAAATGCTTATAGTGATAATAGTTTTATTTATTGTAGTACTGATAATAATCACTTTAAAATAATAACAATCATTATTATCATCCCCACTACTACTGCTCGGATTATCGTTAATATTTGCCGTTACTAAAGAGAAATAGATAATCATCACATTCCATTCCCAAATGAAAACCTATTTATGCAAATACCTTTTAGTCTATAAATCTGTCTTCTAAAATCTATTTTGTTCACATGGAAATTCAATGGGAAAAATTATTATTCATCATTTCAATTGATTAAAAAAATTATATATATTTTTTCAAAATAGACAACTTTCATTTTAAAATGAAAAAGCATTTCTTTTAATGCATTTTTATTAGAAAACTGGAACACATCTGCCTCCATCTAAAGGAGGAAATGAGAGGAAAGGAAACCTGTCCAGATTGGAAGCATTTAGACACTAATAAAGAATACATTTGGAGAATATAAGAATGTTTCCCTAAAAATAGTTTAATCATTTTCATATGGCTGAAGAAACTAATTAGTGTCACCTGCACACGGCCTCCACCCCCCGCTCACTGGTCACGTTCTCCTGGTAGTTGTCCATGCTCTCCCCCAGCTCCAGGACGCATTCAGAAAAGTCCCTATAAACGTTCTCACACCTCACATCGACACCGTCTGCAGGCACGGATCGGAACAGAAAAACTGCAAAACAGAGAGAGCCTGTTAGGTTTGGATAATTACACACAACAACACGGACGGATTTAGAAAGAAACAACCGAATCTGTTCACAATCCTGCACTGGAGAAACAATCTAGAAAATAAGTAACATTTCAAATTAAGGGTATTTCCCCTTAATTTGAGTAGGTAAATGAGATACTTTGTCAATGGTATTAGTTTTTTTTATCTATAAATAAGATAAATAGATAATATGCACTTAAAATGAGACAATGCAATTATGTTTTCTTACTTTCAATGTAAATTGTCTTGTTCCATTGGTTAAATGTGTCTTTTACCTCAATCCAAGAACAAATGCATTTATTTTAAGATAGAATTACTTATCTAGATTTCAGTTTTTTCCCGTGTAGAGAAACTATTTAGTTTGTTTTCTTTGCCTCAAGTCTAAGGACAAATATAATACACTGCAAAAACTATCTAGGAATAAGTAAAAATGTCTTAAATTAAGTGTATTTCCCCTTAATTTGAGTAGGTAAATAAGATGATTTTCCAATGGAATGAGTATTTTTACTCTTGAAATAAGATAATTAGATAATATGCACTTGAAATAAGATACTGAAATAGTTTATTCTTATTTTAAATTTCAAATGTCTGGTCTCATCAGCAAAGTATCTTACTTACCTCATCAATTCAAGAAAAGTTGCAATTATTTCAGAAAAAATGACTTATTTAGATTTCAACTTTTTGCACCGTACATCACAGAAATGTTTAATGCTTTCTTTTTATTTAGATTTTTATGTCCTATTTTTTATATCATTTAACCAGTATGGTTTATTTTTCTAAAGAATTCAAACAGTGAGGAAGCCCAGGCAATTGTGATACCTTTAAATACAGTAGCAGCCATTCAAAATTCCTCCACTCTCCTTAATTTGCCCCTGGATGCCCCCCTACAATTCCTTTTAAACATCAATATTTGTAGTAAAATATTCTTTCTGTCATGATTTGTGGACATTAAGATCTAAAGAGAAGGGTTATCTCCTGTCAGATCCTGTGATTCAGGAAACGGGTGGAGTCCAAGTAAAAAATATGTTGGGTTCATAGAGGGGAATTTGCTGGGACTTGCAGGGGAGTGAGCTGCGCTTCGTCTGGCATTTGACTGGAAAATGGCCATTGTGAATGGCTGCTACTGTAACATGCAGGAGAACATGCTAGGAGAAAAATCTGCAAACTGTGGTGGTGCCACGCCTTGAGTGGAGAAAGGCATCAGCTTCCCTGTGGTAAGTAGATCTGTGTAGAAATGTAGTGGATCCCTTCATTTAAGAATGGCTAGAAGAACGAAAAAAAGAAGCCCTCTACTTGGCTACTAGCCATGCACAGACGACATGAAGGAGCACAGCTGAGCCCCATTGTCTAACCTGAAAACTAGCCATACACTTTAGCCTGATTGAAACATTCCTGTGGTTAAGTACGGTGGTGGCAGCATCATCCTGTGGAGATGCTTTAAAAAAATCCATCATCTGCTTCAAAATCCTTCATTACTTAAAGGTGATAGATCCACCAATGCTAAAGGTAATGCTTACTAGTGTTGCACCGATACCAATACCAGTATTAGGCGGGGCCCAGATTCAGCACTAAAATGGCTTTTTTTTTATCTAAAAACATTAGCACAAAGAAGAAGCCATTTCTCAGCTCTATCAGGGAGCTACTAAGATCTTAACAATTCAATTCATTTTGTTTATATAGCGCCAATTCACAACACAATGCATCTCAAGGCACTTTACAATTCACCAGATCATACAGTCAAATTGATTAAGTTTTCTAAGGAAAACCAGCTGATTGCATCGACTCATTGACTTGAATGCAATCTCTAACACTAAGCATGCTTGTAGTGACAGAGGGGAGGAAAAACTCCCTTTTAGCAGGAAGAAGCGGCCACCAGAACCAGGCTCAGTGTGAGCGGCCATCTGCTGAGGCCGACTGGGGTTCAAGGAGATAGAAGCAGAGATACAAAAAGCAGCTGTAAAAGGCGGCCCCGTCCAGGAAACACACAGCAATGCCTGACCCCTTTAATTTACCGTAATACTACTGGTGAAGCAGAATCCCTTCATATCAGTATTGTAATTATAACCAGAAATTTATATTTTTGACCCGTCAAAACATATAAAGCATGTATTATCATGTATCTTTTATTCAGTAAAATAAATGTGTGTTTATTCTTTGGTTTTATTATTCCCCACAGGATGTTTGCTGCATTATATTCCAGGGGGAGATACTTTGAAGTGTGCAGTTCTAATGTAACAAAATGTGGAAAAGTTTGAGGACTAAAAGCACTTCAGCAAGGTGCGTATTGATCTTGGTGCTTCCTTTAAGGCAGGTGTTGGAGCTACTAAACTGACATGCTTTCTTTTATCTATTCATTACGTCATATAACAGATTTTTAAAAAAAAGGGTTTTTATACCATTAAAAAATATGTTTTATTGTGAACGTAATGTAACATGCTTCCTTATGTATTTATTTATTGTCTTATAATGGAATTTCTAGAACAGTGTTTTTATGTGTGAATGCAGAGTGACACATAGGACTATATAGCAGCCAGAGTCTGTACCCAAATCAAATGTCCTTCGGGACAATAAAGTTAATCTAATCTAATCTAATCTAATCTAATCTAATCTAATCTAATCTAATCTGTTAGATAGACCTCAGATGCAGCTGACCTGGATGTGAGTATAAGTGGCACAGAAGTGAATCTGAAATGCTATGGATGCTGTGAAGCTTGCAGCCTGTACTTCCAGCTGGTGGAGGTGCAGGTCTCATATAACCATCGTCACGCATTCCTCAGATAAAGATAAACACCCACCCAGAAAAAAAGGATGAGATGCATGGAGATAAAAATAAGCCAAGCCTAATAATAGCTCTCTTTTCCGAGATCCTTTAGAAAACGAGGTTTTTGCACTACTTTACCAAAGGCGATCGCAAACATCCATCCGATCTTCATCGACATTAATAATAATCCCATTTCATCCCATCTCAATCCAGGCGAGATATTAGGAGGAGGAAGAGGAGGCTGCTTCTTCTCATGCACGGAGCAGATTAGCTGCTCCTTCTTATTTTATCGCAGAGTCTTGATAAAAAACCTCCTTAGATGTGGATCTCCGATCTGCTACTCCTGCTCTCCCTCCCTCTCTTACCTGCCCCCCGGCGGGCGCTGAGCTCATCTCCCTGCCCCTCCTCAGCTCCGGACGGCTCCCACCTCCCGGAGCACAGCCTGTTCTCTGGAATCCAAAATTAGGAGCAATATTTAGCTTTTTGTAAGTGAAAAAAAGAGTAATTTTGTTCACTATGTCATTCATTCATTTATAAAAATCTTACTTTGTTAAAAAAATATTTAGTTTGGAGCTAAACGTTTAGTTTGCAAATTAAATATTTATTTTTGGTAAATAAATATTTAGTTTCAAACTAAATATTTAGTCTGCAAATTAACTATTTAGTTTTTTAAAATAAATATTTAGCTCCATTTTTAATATATAGTTAAAAAAATATTTTGCTCCAAATTAAATATTTATTTAACAAAGTGAACAAACTAGCACCAAGCTAGCTAGATATTTAGTTTGTTAAATAAATATTTAGGTTGGAGCTAAATATTTATTTAACAAACTAAATATTTAATGTGCAAACTAAACAGTTAGTTAGAAGCTAAATATTTATTTAACAAACTAAACAAACTAGCACCAAGCTAGCTAACTATTTAGTTGTTTAAATAGATATTTAATTTAGAGCTACATATTTAACAAACTTGATATTTAGTTTGTTAAATATTTAGTTTGAAACTAAATATTTATTTAACAAACTAGCTAGCTAAATATTTAGGGCTAAATATTTATTTAACAAACTTGATATTTAGTTTGTTAAATAAATATTTAGCTCTAAATTAAATATTTATTTAACAAACTTGATATTTAGTTTGTTAAATAAATATTTAGCTCTAAATTAAATATTTATTTAACAAACTTGATATTTAGTTTGTAAATAAATATTTAGCTCTAAATTTATATTTATTTAACAAACTAAAAAAAAAAGCACCAACCTAGCTAAATATTTAGCTAGCACCAGGCTAACTAAATATCTAGTTTGTTAAAAATGATATTTAGTTTGGAGCTAAATATTTATTTAACAAACTAAAAATTTAGTCTTGAGCTAAATATTTAAATTTGCAACCTAAATATTTAGTTTGAAGCTAAATATTTATTTAACAGACTAAATATTTTATTTGCAAACTAAATATTTATTTAAGAAAGTAAGATTTTTATAAATGAATGAATGGCATAGTGAAAAAATGACTTGGAAAAAAATAAACCCCTTATTTTTTTCTTAAAACACAGTAAATAACCATAAATATTGCTCCTAATTTTTTACTGCTTAACTTTACAAACACCACCCCATAGTTATGATCCACTTACTTTTATTTTGCCGTTTCTTAAACCAAAGAACTGAATTACGGGAGGCTGAAAATGTTGCGTTATAATCGATTCAATCAACAAAGAGCAGGATTATCCCCTCATACCTGAAAAGGATTAAACATTAAAGTATAGTTTGAGGAACTGCTAAATTGATACATCGTAAACTAGGATAGGAATTAAAATCAAATACATATCTTAAATGCATGTATAGTCCTTGGTTTATTTGGTGGAATAAATTTTTGTTGCTGCACAT
Organism: Cyprinodon diabolis; assembly: GCA_030533445.1. NCBI lineage: Eukaryota > Metazoa > Chordata > Actinopteri > Cyprinodontiformes > Cyprinodontidae > Cyprinodon > Cyprinodon diabolis. Next base: position 6,579,665 of record CM060081.1, on the reverse strand, counting down.
CTAGATCAAACATTTTTGACCATCTTCTGAAACATGGTTCCGCAGTCAGAGCGGATGGAGAGCTTTCATGCAGGATGCCTGGTGTTTCTTTGTTTTTCTGGAAGGGCTGGCTGTTTGCCTCACCCTGCTCTACTCCACAATGTGATTCAGAATAAGCGGGCACACCAGCCACTCTTACTCTATTTCTACCTGACTCTCTCAGTTATTCCCCACCAGATTGTCTCCTCCTTGCCTGACGGGAATCACTCTAGTGTCAGAGTGCATTGCCAACCCTTCTTTTTTCCTGTGCTTGGTCGATTCTTATCAGCCTCTCCCTCTGGTCAGCTTTTAGACTGTTTCTGACTTTCATCAGTTTGTTCTACCTGCATACACTCGACCCAAAACCTGCTCCCAGCCTGTTCGGTCATTGTCTCAGACATTGTCTCGTTACAGACAGCATTTTAATGTATTGCTACCAGATGTGGGTAAGTCAGGTTCAGAAAGTAAAACCCTGCCCAGTTTTTTCTTTATCCTGTTCACATAACCAGGTGATAAAAGTAGCTCCCTGTCTGTGTTGTAGAAGTAGATATGGTACAAATAGTTGGAACTAATCTATGTACAGGGGTTTATACTCTGGACTTGGATTATCCACCTCTGCCTGCTACAAATGAACTATAATGACTTTGACAGGAACAGTAATATAATAAAATTCACTCCATATTTTAGTACTTTATTTGGCTTTTACCCAGTTTATAAAGCTGATGAACTTTCATGACCTGTATTTAACACCCACCAGACATAAACACTATGAAAAACGGACTTATCCATTCATATGGATGGAGTATGCGAAACACCTCATCTAGAGGATAAAAGCCTCCATCTTTGAGGAGGAGAGAATAAAACAGGTAAATAAACCTGTAAAAAAGTTGGGAAAAGATTGATAGTTCATAAAAGCTGCCGTTGTTACTCTTAAAGAAAATAAAAGCACAAACAAAAGACATTATAAGGCTCAAAGTTAGTAAGTAAGGTTTAGATCCGTTGGATTTAAAGAAGAAGGATCAAAATAAAACTTGACCAACAAATAAAATACTTCTGGTTTAAAGTCAGATTATTCGTTTTATCCTGATAAAGCAGGGAGCAAACCTCTTTAACACAGTTTTGGCTTCACAGCTTCCGTCTGGCAGTTTGTACCACAGCTCCAACAAGTTTCACTACATAAATGTTGATTTTTGAAAACAAATGTATCTTTAAAATGTGTCTTAATGTCTCTTTAGTGTCTTGAAAAGCCAAAAGCTTGATCCTTTGTGAATGGAAAGGCAAAGAGGCCCAGTACGGCGAGTCGGGGTTACTGGTCGGCCCCGGCTGCCCTCTTGGTTCGTTTCCGTGGAGATGTTTTTGGCGAAGGTTCTAGAAAATCAGAGGTAAATTAAAAAATTACATGAATAATGTGATTCTTTTTGTTTTTCCTCCATAAAAACAAATACAGGAAAATACAGATGTCATACTCATGGCATTAAGAGTCTCCTGGGGAATCCAGCTGATGTCTACGTCGTTTACTCCAGTGGTACCCTTCTCTATTTTCACAGGAAGCCTTTTCCTCTGCAGAAAACAAAGTGAACGATTTAAAGAGGCCCAGCTAAAGCAAAAACATTCAACATCAATATTCAATGTATATGGGAGGAATTTTTTCTGTTATCAGATAGATAGATAGATAGATAGATAGATAGATAGATAGATAGATAGATAGATAGATAGATAGATAGATAGATAGATAGATAGATAGATAGATAGATAGATAGATAGATAGATAGATAGATAGATAGATAGATAGATAGATAGATAGATAGATAGATAGATAGATAGATAGATAGATAGATAGATAGATAGATAGATAGATAGATAGATAGATAGATAGATAGATAGATAGATAGATAGATAGATAGATAGATAGATAGATAGATAGATAGATAGATAGATAGATAGATAGATAGATAGATAGATAGATAGATAGATAGATAGATAGATAGATAGATAGATAGATAGATAGATAGATAGATAGATAGATAGATAGATAGATAGATAGATAGATAGATAGATAGATAGATAGATAGATAGATAGATAGATAGATAGATAGATAGATAGATAGATAGATAGATAGATAGATAGATAGATAGATAGATAGATAGATAGATAGATAGATAGATAGATAGATAGATAGATAGATAGATAGATAGATAGATAGATAGATAGATAGATAGATAGATAGATAGATAGATAGATAGATAGATAGATAGATAGATAGATAGATAGATAGATAGATAGATAGATAGATAGATAGATAGATAGATAGATAGATAGATAGATAGATAGATAGATAGATAGATAGATAGATAGATAGATAGATAGATAGATAGATAGATAGATAGATAGATAGATAGATAGATAGATAGATAGATAGATAGATAGATAGATAGATAGATAGATAGATAGATAGATAGATAGATAGATAGATAGATAGATAGATAGATAGATAGATAGATAGATAGATAGATAGATAGATAGATAGATAGATAGATAGATAGATAGATAGATAGATAGATAGATAGATAGATAGATAGATAGATAGATAGATAGATAGATAGATAGATAGATAGATAGATAGATAGATAGATAGATAGATAGATAGATAGATAGATAGATAGATAGATAGATAGATAGATAGATAGATAGATAGATAGATAGATAGATAGATAGATAGATAGATAGATAGATAGATAGATAGATAGATAGATAGATAGATAGATAGATAGATAGATAGATAGATAGATAGATAGATAGATAGATAGATAGATAGATAGATAGATAGATAGATAGATAGATAGATAGATAGATAGATAGATAGATAGATAGATAGATAGATAGATAGATAGATAGATAGATAGATAGATAGATAGATAGATAGATAGATAGATAGATAGATAGATAGATAGATAGATAGATAGATAGATAGATAGATAGATAGATAGATAGATAGATAGATAGATAGATAGATAGATAGATAGATAGATAGATAGATAGATAGATAGATAGATAGATAGATAGATAGATAGATAGATAGATAGATAGATAGATAGATAGATAGATAGATAGATAGATAGATAGATAGATAGATAGATAGATAGATAGATAGATAGATAGATAGATAGATAGATAGATAGATAGATAGATAGATAGATAGATAGATAGATAGATAGATAGATAGATAGATAGATAGATAGATAGATAGATAGATAGATAGATAGATAGATAGATAGATAGATAGATAGATAGATAGATAGATAGATAGATAGATAGATAGATAGATAGATAGATAGATAGATAGATAGATAGATAGATAGATAGATAGATAGATAGATAGATAGATAGATAGATAGATAGATAGATAGATAGATAGATAGATAGATAGATAGATAGATAGATAGATAGATAGATAGATAGATAGATAGATAGATAGATAGATAGATAGATAGATAGATAGATAGATAGATAGATAGATAGATAGATAGATAGATAGATAGATAGATAGATAGATAGATAGATAGATAGATAGATAGATAGATAGATAGATAGATAGATAGATAGATAGATAGATAGATAGATAGATAGATAGATAGATAGATAGATAGATAGATAGATAGATAGATAGATAGATAGATAGATAGATAGATAGATAGATAGATAGATAGATAGATAGATAGATAGATAGATAGATAGATAGATAGATAGATAGATAGATAGATAGATAGATAGATAGATAGATAGATAGATAGATAGATAGATAGATAGATAGATAGATAGATAGATAGATAGATAGATAGATAGATAGATAGATAGATAGATAGATAGATAGATCTCTCTTCATAAAACCTCCCACCTCCGAAGGTCCCAACCGCCCCTAAACCACAGCACCCCCCCCACCCCATGGTCTTGGGAACTGGTCCAACTGTGTATAATTTAATCTCCGCATAAATCCAGCTGTTCTGCATAGGGCAGCAGCTATCAATTCTCTTGGTAATCAATAGATCTTTTTTTCAATTTATTGTTTTATCCAGAAAGGAATATCTACAGTAATTGTTTCATCTAGAAAGGAATATCTACAGTAAATTGATATTGTCAAACAAATAAATGTTTCAAATGTAGAAACTGTTTTATTGCTCAATTTATGCAAATTGCAAAAAAATTGCAAATTGCAAAGAAAAAATTGCGAAAAAATGTAAAAAGCATATATTAAAACTTACATATGCATTTAATAATATATATAATTTTTTATATTAAGATAAGCAATGTTGATATGTTTTGAACCATTTTGTTTTACCTGCAGCTTTTATCATTTAACTTTATTCTATTTATTATCATTCTATTCTATCCACTTATTCTATTTATTATTATTGGTCTCAAATTGGCGAAATGTACCTCTGCATTTAACCCATCCCCTTGGGGAGCAGTGGGCTGCCATCGTGGGGCGCCCGGGGAGCAGCATGGGGTTAAGGGTCTTGCTCAGAGGGTCTTGCTCAGAGGGAGTGGGGCTGAGACTCAAAACCTTAGGATTCCACGCTCTATGCCCTAAACACTAGATTGCCACTCCATTTAAATCAGATATTCTCTTAGCAAATATCATGTTTTAGAGCCTGTGTATCATTATTTTAGGTAACGATTTGATTCAATAACCAAATTAGTTGACAGTTATTTAAATAGTCTGCATGCCTAAATCAAGGGGACTTTTACCTCACATCTGGATCCTTATATGGCGTTCATGCATTCAAACAGAAAACAATCTGAGTCACTAAACAAATGCATACCGTCCTGGTCTCCAGAACCTGATACATCCCAAAGAGCAGCAGGAGAACCAGTCCACCCAGGAACACGTACATGAACATTCTGCAAAACAAAATCAATTCTTCAACTAATGAAAGAAAGCAGCATTAAAGAGCTACTTGTTTTTCTTCCAGAACAGTAAGCTGTATTTTGTTTTGTTTTTATTTTAGGGATTTAAAGTCGTAGGGAAGCCGCTGTTCCAACCGTTGCATTTCCGAATTCTCCTGAGTGGTGCCCGGCTTTACACGAGTGAATAAAGTGAATGTGATTGGTCGATTATCAAGAGGGCAGGATTGTTGTGGTGGAAGGTTCGCAAGAAAGTTTCATGGTGGCCAGTTTGTCAGAAGCATCGTTTCTAACCGGTTACCAACTTAGTGCTAGTAGGTTCCCAATGGGAAATTCCATTGGGACAGAGTAGCATTAAATTGGTGACTTAGAAACAACACTGTCAAGGAACGCTATGGACAGAGGAAACATGCAAGAGGAGGAGAGTTTAGTGTCGGAGGTCGTGGATGAGACTCCTCCATCATCCATTTTTTATTTAGAGAAGGAAAGCGGGGATGAAGATGTTGTGGAAGAGGACGCCAGGGCGGCAGAAGCTTGGTTTGGTGTAGAAGGCTTACAGCCGTACATGTTTGAGCCCTTGCCTCGCAACGCTGCCAGTTCTGTTAGCTCTACGCCTGCTGAAGACACAGATGTCCATCCCCGTGAACACTGGGACGGAACTCAATAAGAAAGGAAATTATTCTTATTTCTTATTTCAACCGTTGTGTATATTAGCTGCAACATATGAATCAAGATGCTATGACCAAAAATATTTGATTGACAGATGACCGTTGATATATGATTGGAGAAATTTAGGTGTTCAGGCTGATGTATAACTAACTGGCCTGCAGAAGGTAATTAGCTGCAACATATGAATCAAGATGCTATGACCAAAAATATTTGATTGACAGATGACCGTTGATATATGATTGGAGAAATTTAGGTGTTCAGGCTGATGTATAACTAACTGGCCTGCAGAAGGTAATGAGAAAAAAAGATTTTAAGACAAGATTTCTTTAAAAATAGAAATTTTCTAAATTTAGGAACAATATAGTCTAATAAAGATTACATTGATATACATGTTTAAACCAGAATGATTTCACATTTAAATAAGATTTCCCTACGACTTTAAGGGATATGTGCAGTTCGTTAGCAGTTTCCTCTGCAGCAGCAGCTCAACACAGAAGACGACACATCTCATCTCATTGTGTCGTCTTCACACCTTTCTGACAGGTTGTTACAAGCTTTTTAATATTCTGGGGAAGCTGGTGCTGTGAAACAAAGGAGCTAAAAAGGACAAATAAGGGAGAACAATGCCATTCAGAATCATTTCTGCTGCAAAAACTGTTGGTGAAAAGCCTTACGTTTCTCCATCCAGTCCCTCTTCTCGCTCCGTTATGGTGACGGTCTGGTTGTAAATGGCCGACTGGAACACGTGGCCCTGAATAAAAGAAAAATGGAGGCATAAATTCACAGATCCATCTGCTCTTAACGCCACTCAGAAAAACTGTAAGATATTGGCAGGAGTTGACGTTTAGGATTGGGCAAGTGACTTTCACATTTCATTTGCCCAGAAACAATTTTTACTTGCCCAGTATAATGTTTGATAAATAAAGTTCCTAATATTCATTTTTGTATATATATCAATGAAACATTTTTGTTTTTTAAATGTTTTTTTGTAATTCAGTATTTTTTAAGTTTCCAGGTTCCTGGTGTGTATATGCATGGCTCAGATAATGAACTCAAGCCTACATTACCGTGTTAACATGCTTTTTAATCCTTCCTGCACATTCTTTTCAAACTAAACTTTGCTTTAAACTGTTGTGTGCTTGGGAAAAATACCAATTGTAATGTTAAAAATCTAAAAAAAAAACTTGACAGGTTAAAAACTTAAGATAAATCACAAGATAGAAGTCAATGTCACAAATGAATAACTTATTTTAGAGTCACAGTGTGTTTATACAAGATAATACTATTAATATAATGTGACTTTTCTAAAGAATCATTATACAGTTATTTTACACAGCAACAAGACAATAATAATAACATAACAGGTCACCAATTTAGCATGCTTAGCTCTATAACATTTAAATGCACCTCTCAAATGTCTAAGAGAAAAAAATTAAATGAAAATTTTTTTATGTATGACCTGCATCACCGTATAGAAGACTACCATATGATAGCGCTTTCTAGCTTGTTTGTCGTTTTGGTAACTACATCAAAATTACCGCTAGGTTGAGAAAAATCACGCCATCTGGCGGAAAATCTCGCGGCTTTTTCAAATCACGCGTCTTTTTCAAATCGCGCGAGAATGTGTACAAAAACAACAAAAATGGCGCCGTCTGGGTCGTTTTCAGCTAATGTCGGTGATTTAAAGTAATTTAGAGTGATAAATATACTTTTTTGCGATCACTGCACTCGCCCGGCGGGCAAACGCAATGAAATTTGTACTCTCCCGACAATAAAAAGTACTTGCCCAGGGCGATCGGGCAATGGTTAAAATCGAGCCCTGGATACTGGGGTATAAATCTTTACATTCTTAATACATAACTAGGTCCCTTTAAAATGAATAATAGAAACAAATACCCATTTAACCCTTTATAAGGCATTAAACATTTTAAGTCAAGAGTGTAACTGGAAGACGGAACAAGATTTTATTACTTTTGTAACATTAAAAAAATATCATTGCAAAAATTGAGGTCAGTGTAAAGCCAAAAACAGTTCTTTTATAAGAACATTTGAGAAAACCCCTTTCAGAAACACATTTATTGTTACAACATAAACTTTAAAACATTAATGCTGATACATGCACTTAATTGTTTTAACTCTATTATGAAGTTTAGACCTTTTCTTACTTAATTTACATTAGCTAACATGTGACACACAGTGGACATCATTAGATCACTATGAAGCAGTTACATTCAGCTGTAATAGACAGACAGGGGAGGACTTTGCAGACCACATTTGACCTCACCTTTTTACCTACCCTGCTGCAAAGTGATGTTTAGATTCTAGTTACCAAAAAGGGTAACTTGGATGATAATAGGTTAAGTTGTTCTTTTCTATAAACACCTTTTTTCCCCCCTCTAAACTAGATGAAATTAAGAGAATGAACGAAATTATCCTCGTTGTAAAGTGACACAGAAATTGTTTACAAAAAATCTCAAAAGAAACACATCAACTCTGTCAAAACTACTGAGCTGATGATGGATTTGCTAAGTTTAAATTTAATAATTACTAAGATTGCATCAATTTTCCAGAAAGAGACTGAACAAACTGGTGAGAAATGTCACTTCCGTCCTAGCCTGCGCTGTGGACAGTGGAGGAAGTGGCTGAGAGGAGGGTGCTGTCCAAGCTTACGTCCATCATGGAAAACACCTTCCACTCTCTGCACCAGACTGTAGAGGAGGAGCTGAGCAGCTCCTTTAGTGAAAGACTTTTAGTTCCTGTTTGTAAAAAGGAGCGCTACCGCAGGTCATTCATCCCTGCTGCAACCAGACTGTACAATTAGACACTACAACGACAATAACTTAAAAAATTTATAATGTGCTATTTACTCTATGATACCCAGTGCAATAACTATATATATATATAAATATCTTGATAAATTTCCAGATCAGTTTCTTCCCCACTGTCATTAGACTTCTGAATGTTGTATAAATTGGGGTTTTATTAAAAAAAAAACAATTCTGAATATTGAAAACTGAAAATCATATACAGTCGTATGTTTACATTTTATCCCTGCTGCACTTTAAAAATGATAATGTATTCAGAGCTGCCCTGAACGAAATTTCTTTTTCTATACACTGTGTGTAAAAAATTACAATAAAGTCTGTTATGATTCCATAAAAAACAAAACAAAAACTGTCATATGTTTCTTCCTTTAGCACTTTCTTCTCCTTTTTGACTATTTGAGCTGATGTAACGAGTAGACTTCTCCACTGTGAGATCCATAAAGTCAATTAATCAATCAGTTAATCAATCAATCAATAAAATGAAACACAAATCAGAAATTGTTGAATGGCAAAAGAAAAAAAAAATCTTTGTAAGAAAATTACTGACATCTAGTGGTGAAAATACGTATTGCAACCAATCTTTGGCTGAAAAAAAAAAAAATCATAGAAAACAGGAGCCCTTTCCCCTCACCTCAGAGTCCACGTAGTTAAGGAGGATGACCAGACCGAACGGTCGGCCCGCCATGGGCTGAGCCGGGATAAACGAGTACTCGAAGGAGGCCTGAGCCTGGGGCTGGACCACGGTGTTCAGGGGCAGCGCCGTGAACTGCAAAACACACAGGATAAGACCATCATACTCTGGATACAGACTTAAAATTTAGAAAATATACTCCTTTTTTTACTTTGTCAAAATAATCAAACAACGTTTTAAGAGATTTGTTCAGTATTATTAGAAATCTGCTGCTGTCTGACTTTTCCTGAACAACTCAAGAAGATATCTCAGATACAGATGTGAAGGAATGAATAGAAAATGTGTGATGATGGTAATTCTGGACGCCACTTACGTTCTGAATGTAGAACTGGAAATCTTGGGGATAACGGAAAGAAGCTTCCAGGGACTGAACTGTGAAAGTCTGGCCTCCTTTATTGGTGAAACCCACGAGGAACCTCACAATTTCATTGGCAGGAAACTCTGAAAACATCACAAAATACTTTTAGACATCAGTCCCATCACTTAAAATGTCAGTTTCATAATATTCTACTTTTATTTATTAATCATTTATTTAAAAACAACACATAAAAAACAACATTTGAGCAACCTTCGCCTGTGGTGAAGATGATGGTGGTGTCTGCATCAGGGTGGGAAATTACAACTTTTTCGTGCGCTTCATCAGGGTCGTCTTCTCCTCCGTCCTGAAGGCGAACACAGAATCGCTTCATAACACAGCAGCGCATGAATCCCTGCGGCATTTCACAGACGTCCTACATACCGGGGTTTGGATTTGATCTTCGTCAACAAGCATCTCGTCTTCATCTTCCTCCTCGTCTACAGCAGCATCTGCATCCTCAGCGGCGTCCTCTGCAGAGTCTGCCTCTGCATAAACTCGACCTGCAAAGAAGGATCCCAAACATTTCAGCCTTGGATCCCCAGAAGTAACAATGCAACAGGCTGAGAATCCCCTAAAAATACATTTATTGATACAAAATGTTAAATAAATAAAATCTAAATGATATTTAATCATTTAAAATCCAGTTTAAAATTTTTTAAGGATATTTAATTGTGCATTTTACTGTTTAATTGTACATTTAATATAAGAATCATATATAAATAAATGTTTCGTCTACTTATTTCCTGCTACATTTATATATTTCATTCAAGTTTAGTCTTTTATGATATATTTTTGCCTTCCATGCACCTCATGGATCACATCATAGTGACTTGTGACCCCTCACTTTGTGTCTCATGACCCCCTGTATTGGCATCCAGCTGAAGTAATATCTTCTAAAATCCCAATTATTAACTATATATATATATATATATATATATTAATTATTATTCGACCACAGTCAACTTTGACAAACTAAAAGATTTCCTTATTTATTAAACCACAGAACTTCACATAGTGCTCCACATTCCTCTTTTTAGGGAAGAAACTGCTTCTGTAAGAGTTGTCCTAAAGCACAACTTTATTGTCGTAATTTTATTAATTTCTGCTCGTAATGTTACGACTTTATTCAATAAAAGAAGAAAGAAAAAACCCTCTAGCCTGGCCCTAATACTCCCTGGTAGAAATAAACATCAGAGCAACAAAAGAAAAATAAAGAGTGTGAGTCACTGAGCGGAGAAAGAATCGAGGTTCTCCTCATATCTATGGTGACGTGTCCCAGAAGGAGGGAACTGCTGCTGCAGCTGCTGCAGCTGGAAGGCTAGTCAGAAAGTACTGAAACTATAAAAACACCTCCTGATAGGCTGCCTTTATGTTTAACGATAAGCCTCGATTATTCCCATTCATTTCACTGAGCTGATATAAAGCTGATTTAAAGGTTAATAAAGGAACACAGACGCAGGTTTAGCTGTAGCTGAACTTCATCCCAGCTTTGACGCTGTGCCACGTCAATATGAGCTGAAAACTCTGTATTTATTTTAGGACGAATAAAAAAAAGCGAAAATAAAAACAGAACTCCTCTTTAGAAAGGAGATAAAGACTCACCGACAGATATGAACCCACAGGGGAAGGCCAGCAGGAAAAGCAGCAGGAGTTTAGATCCAAACATTTTGGCAGATCTGAAGTTAGTCACACATCAGCCTCTGGGAGAAAAGAGAGAGAAGAGGCGCTGGAGAGGAGGAGAAGAGGAGCTGGACCCGCCTCTGGAGGGCGGAACAGGCGTTCAAAGGCAACTCGCAAATCTGAGATTTCGTCAGATTCATTAAAATATTATAAATGATAAACATAATGCATAATCAGGTGTGGGAAGAGACACCAAGGGGTTTTCTCAAGTTGGAGTAGCAATACGTTTTTTTTCAACCAACAAATTACTCCAGTAAGAGTAGACTAAAAATTATTTTGGTAAAATACCTATGCAAGTATTGTAAATTTTGGCTCAGAAAATGGAATTTAATGTTTTAAATCAGAGGTCTTCAACAGGGGGTCTGCGGCCCCTAGGGGTTCCAGAGAGGTAATGCAAAGTTTTGTTTAATTAGACTTTTTTTTTTATATTCCACCCTGCAATTTTTTTCCACTAATTCAAATGTCTTTAAATCCACATTGACATATATTCAACACATTCAGCAACACACAGGAGTTCTTTCAAGTTGTCCTGTCCCATCAACCAGGAATCAGAATCAGAAATACTTTAATAATTCCAGGGAGAAATTACTTTCATTACTTTCATTACATTACTCCATCTGTAATTAGGGGGTCCCTGCTCCTTCTCGCCATCAGTTTGGGGGTCCTTGACCTGGAAAGTGTTGAAGACCCCTGTTTTAAATGTAAAATCCGACAATATGATGTGCAAGTTCTGGTGTTTTACAGTATGGAATAAGATAAATCTAAATAGAAATAGATAATGTGTTTATAAAATGACAAACTTGGGCAGAAGAAATACTTCCAAATAACTTTTCAACATATATTGTCAATCTTTAAAGTAAGTAAGTCATATATGTGAGGAAAGGATAAAGAACTTCCCATGGCGGTTTGAGGTTTTTTCATGGCGGCACAGAACAAGATAATAAAAAAACACACACAAAAAAAAAAAACAGGGCAAAACCACATCATTTAATGTATGAAGTGAGTCACAAAGCAAAGGTGTGGCTCCCTGAACAAAGACCCTTAACCCCACTCTGCTCCCTGGGTGCCGCACAATGGCAGCCCACTGCTCCCCGAGGGAATAGGTTGAATGCAGAGAGTTCATTTCTTTTCTCTATACTTGTAACAGTGGAATGACAATAAAAAAGCTGGATAAAAAAAGGTTGAAAACTCATGAACTAACAGAGGAAAATTGTGATCTTTTCTCAGTATAACTAAGGCTTAAAGCTGACTGTAATTTCTAAACAATTGATTAAATAGTAAAGGTAAAATATAAAATTAGTCCAAGGGATGAATAATGTAGGGTCTTGTCTGTTAGCGTATATCATCATAAGACAATGGTTCACTATTACACTACCAAAACTAATATGAGAAAATTAAAAATTTTATAACATCTGTGTATTTACCCTTAAATTGATCAGATAAATGATATGAATTGCAATAGGAATATGTATTTCCACTCTTATATCTTATCTCTTTGAATTAATATAAGATCTCACCTTCCTGTTCCGATCAATCAAAATTCACTAAATAAAAATAAAACAACACTTAGAAATCAATTATTTTAGTGTATGCTTTTATCACAGTTGCTATACCAGGGGCCAGGACCTGTTCTACAAGGGCATTGGCCCCTGTTGGCCCATGTGGTCCCCTGCCTAGAACTACCCATGAGAGCATCTAGCATTGACCGTAATTTTACCTGAGAGTGACTAGCTCAAGTTACTATGAATGAGTTGATTAACCAGAAATTTAAGTCCAGTTAAAGTAGAAATACTGTAACAAAAAATACTCAAATAAAAATAAAGTACAGTAAAGTACAGTTATTACAAAAAGATGCATTCTATTCTAAAAGATAATCAATAAAATGTAACAATTCAATACCCACCTCTGTTCTACATAATAACTAAAACAATCAACATCATCACATTTTATGGAAATGGAAAATGAAAACAGAGACACAATATGTGTTAAATCATTATTCAATGCTAAACATACAGTTATCTGGAAAATCTGAAAAAAGAAACATACTGAAAGTATTACGTAAAAAAAAATCTGTGGTAACAGATGTTAATTGTTGATACGTTTAACTGGAAGTGGGTTCCCAGATGGACTGACTACCTCCATCACACATTGGAAATCAAACATACTGATGCTGAAGCTGCCATCTTTAGTATCTATCTATTTGTTTTCTATACTTTGTTGAATATTCACTCGAGCAGAGAGAATGTAAAGTTAAAGGTTAAACTATTAAATACTGCAAAATTGGAGAGTAGAGAAAGAATTAGGCAAAGTGAAGAGAAGTGGTCCCTATGTCTCCAGAAGTCTAAGCCTATAGAAACATAACTATAGAGATAGATCAGGATAACCTGAGCCACTCTTACTATAAGCTTTATAAAAAAGGGAACGTTTTAAGCCTACCCTTAAAAGTAGACAGGGTTTCTGCCTCACGGACTAAAAATGGTTGTTTCCACAATAGAGGAGCCTGATAACTAAAAGATCTGCATTCTATTCTACTTTTAGAAATTCCAGGAAATACGAGTAAACCTGAAGATTGAGAACAAAGTTTGAGATCTTGGAGCTTAAACCGTCTTGCTGTAAGGGAGCAGCGCTAACAATGCAAACATACTTGTGCATGCATTTGAAATTCTACTGATGTGTTTATTTGAATAAACAGAAAACGCAACAACCTGAATATAAGTGGTACCATTCTTAACACCTGTCTATGAAAAGGCTGTGTTAAAGGATTGTTTTTAGTTCTGGGCTTTACAGACACTTTCTTGAAAAACTTGCTTGTAAATCAAGGAAAGCCTAGCAAGAACAGTTTGAGACCTTCTGAGTTAAATATTTTTAACTAATCGTTGGTTTTCCCATCTAGGTCTTCGTACCACAGGAGCATCTTTCTCTTTGTAAATCATTGGGATAAGGGGGTCATGTGTAGCTGTTCAATCAAACTTCACAGATTTTGCACAAAATGCACACAGGTCAGTAGAGCTTCTCCTCGCTAATTCTCACCAAACAGTCATTTCTGTCAAATGTCCGTTTTACATTAGATTTAAAAGGTGACGTTTGTCACAATTATTAAAAGAAGACAATATTATGGTACTAAGTAAATGTAAAATCAATTTTTTAATCAGAAAATGCCCCACAGTTTGCATTGAGGAAAAAAAAAATATTTTACAGAGTAATATTTACAAACATTGAACAGAATCGAAATAACCTTTCTTGTCCCTTAGTGAGTGAAATCCAAGCAACAAAGTGAAACTCAAATAGAAGCTCACATATACACTATATTGCCAAAAGTATTTGCTCACCTGCCTTGACTCACATATGAGCTTAAGTGACATCCCGTTCCTAATCCATAGGGTTCAATATGACGTCGGTCCACCCTTTGCAGCTAGAACAGCTTCAACTCTTCTGGGAAGGCTGTCCACAAGGTTTAGGAGTGTGTTTATGGGAATTTTTGACCATTCTTCCAGAAGCGCATTTGTGAGGTCGCACACTGATGTTGGACGAGAAGGCCTGGCTCTCAGTCTCCGCTCTAATTCATCCCAAAGGTGTTCTATCGGGTTGAGGTCAGGACTCTGTGCAGGCCAGTCAAGTTCATCCACACCAGACTCTGTCATCCATGTCTTTATGGACCTTGCTTTGTGCACTGGTGCACAGTCATGTTGGAAGAGGAAGGGGCCAGCTCCAAACTGTTCCCACAAAGTTGGGAGCATGGAATTGTCCAAAATGTCTTGGTATGCTGAAGCATTCAGAGTTCCTTTCACTGGAACTAAGGGGCCAAGCCCAGCTCCTGAAAAACAACCCCACACCATAATCCCCCCTCCACCAAACTTTACACTTGGCACAATGCAGTCAGACAAGTACCGTTCTCCTGGCAACCGCCAAACCCAGACCCGTCCATCAGATTGCCAGATGGAGAAGCGCGATTCGTCACTCCAGAGAACGCGTCTCCACTGCTCTAGAGTCCAGTGGCGGCGTGCTTTACACCACCGCATCCGACGCTTTGCATTGCACTTGGTTATGTATGGCTTGGATGCAGCTGCTCGACCATGGAAACCCATTCCATGAAGCTCTCTGCGCACTGTTCTTGAGCTAATCTGAAGGCCACATGAAGTTTGGAGGTCTGTAGTGATTGACTCTGCAGAAAGTTGGCGACCTCTTCGCACTATGCGCTTCAGCATCCGCTGACCCCGCTCCGTCAGTTTACGTGGCCTACCACTTCGTGGCTGAGTTGCTGTCGTTCCCAAACACTTCCATTTTCTTATAATACAGCTGACAGTTGACTGTGGAATATTTAGGAGCGAGGAAATTTCACGACTGGATTTGTTGCACAGGTGGCATCCTATCACAGTTCCACGCTGGAATTCACTGAGCTCCTGAGAGCGACCCATTCTTTCACAAATGTTTGTAAAAACAGTCTGCATGCCTAGGTGCTTGAATTTATACACCTGTGGCCATGGAAGTGATTGGAACACCTGATTCCAATAATTTGGATGGGTGAGCAAATACTTTTGGCAATATAGTGTACATATAAGGAAAGAAATATAGAGCAACTTACCCTCAGGCACAAAAACACAGCTTCAGACATCGAATTAAAGCAGGAAGCAGAAAGAAGAACAAGACCTAGAATTTAAAATTAAATAAAAACAAAAAATATTTAATGAAGTGCATTTAAAATCTGTTGAAAATGTTTTTTCCCTTCAGTGTTTTCTACATTTAGCAACTAAGCATCCCCGTCTGCAGCATTGCGCTGTACCGTATTTAGTTATTAAGAATAGCATAACTAAAAAAAAGTGTGCAACTAAAAAGGATGATTTTAAGGAAATAGGCAAATGATAAGTGTATATTCCATTTGCGTGATAAACACAAGCAATTATTTACCAGAAATAAAAAAAAAACCTGTAATGATGTAAACACGTTCATTTGCTGGCAGCAGAAATGGTTATTTTATCTTGCAGTAATTTAGCATGCAGCCACCTTCATATGTGCATGTACTGTACATGCAGCGTTTGTTTCTGAAGATGCTTCCTGAGATTCTCAGGTCTGACTGTCTATCTTGGCTGTTGTTCCCTTTGATGCACTCGGAGTCTAAAAAAAGCATGTGGCTTTCTGCAAAAGCACACATCCTGTAACAGACCTTTGAGAAAAAAAAAAAAGAAGCAGGCGAGCCTCCTGCGTACCATCAGAGTGTGCAAGCAGAAACATGCTTCACACCCTGTAGAGCAGCTCAGCTAGAGAAAGCATCATGGCATCACATTCAAATACGACACATCTGAAAGGTAAGTCCTGATGGAAAAAACTTCAACTATTTAAAAAACAGGAGAACTTTAAAGGATAGATGTGATACTTAGTTTTAGTACATGAGTGCATGTACATATGATTGTATTTATATTTTCATTATTACAGAATTTAATCATTGCGGCAAAAAAATTGTTAATTAAATCACATTTTGTTTAAGGTTTAGGGCTACTTTGTACGATTTTAAATAAACTACAGAAAACTCTCAGATATGGTCCAGTCACCTGCAATCATTAGATCAAACTTGTTCTGTAATAGACTGATCATGGTTTATTCTGTGCAAGCAATCCAACCTGTTTCCATTTTAACACTGCACACAAAGTTGAAGCTACATCAGTTATTCAGTGATTTTCTTTTTACGATTTTGTTTGCAAATTAATTTTTGCAGTGTTAAAAGTTAAATTTAAAACCGATCCATTTAGTTCCGCTCTGAATTAGTGTTGTATTATGTAATTATTGTGTAATTATAGTATATGTTACTCCAGGTGTTGTTGTAATAACTCTAAAAGGGTCAATATACTTTGACACTGCATATTTAAAACACTGTGGAATTTACTGTGTAAAGAAGTCCAGTCTTGACTTCAGGCTTAGTAAGTCAGAAAAGGGTGTAAATTAACCCAATAAAAATAGTATTTAGTGTTTATATTCCCTTAAACAAAATGGGCTTTTTATAATGTAACTTTTCATCTTCCGTTTTGTCTGGAAAAGAACGGCGGGGGCAGCAAAGACGTCCATCTCCTCAGACACCTCCTGCAGCTCCCCTAAGGAAAGCTTGATGATTTTCACAATCATTGTGGTGTAAATCTCCAGGAATACAGAGGGTCATAATATATAGAAAGACAGAAATGTGAATGAAGGTAAAAATGCAATAAGGGTTTAACTGCTGCAGGTTTCTGGCTGATCACTGATCTTTAAAAAGCTTGACATTCCGATTCTGATTTTAACCGATTTAAAAAAAAATCTTTGATGTCTCAAGCTTATCTTACTGAAAAACATTGAACGATGTATAAAAACTTCTTAAATAACTGCTCACAAATATGAGTTTAAAGTTTAGAGCGTTGACATTGGGGGATTTTTATTTAGACCTTTAGATTCAAAGATAACATTTGTTGAATAATATCAGATTCAATTCACTTCAGTTTATTTCTATAGCCCCAATTCACAACTAATCTAAGCACAACTAAGCACTTTACAGTCCACCAGATCATAGAGGAAAATTTATTCAAGGTTTTCTATCTAAGGAAAACCAGTTGATTGCATCGACTCATTGGCTTGAATGCCATCCCTCACACTAAGCATGCTTGTAGCGAGAGTGGAGAGGAAAAAGTCCCTTTTAACAGGAAGAAACCTTCAGTAGAACCAGGCTCAGTGTGAGCGGCCATCTGCTGAGGCCCACTGGGGTTCAAGGAGACAGAAGCAGACATGGAAAATGCAACTGTAAAAGTTGCATTCAGATTCACGTCAAAGCAGTCTAATTTAATCTATTTCCCAAAATTAAGGAAAGTGAATTTGACTGATTGGCCGGCCGATCAATTAGTAGATCTAACATTTGTTTATTTACAGTTTTTTTTTGTTATACTTGATCCAAATACTTGATTTACTATGAGTTATAAAATGCACAGTTAAGTAATCCAATGTTCTTATATATAACTATAAATACACTTAAAAACATGAATTAAATGATTAAATATCATTTCAAATGCATGCATCAATTAAATTCTGTAATTCTGTAAGATAGAAATGTATGTAGTGAAATGCCTCAGTCAGAAAGCTCTATCTCTCCATCTGAGGATGTTAAATACATTTGAACCTTATTTCTTACAAGAAATGCTTCTGCCTCAGCTTCCTAACGTCACACCATCCAGAATTTTTAGATCTAATACTAACTTAAATATTAGATGTGAAACGGTTCAGCCTGCCCTGATGCTGCAGCTCTAGCTTCTAAGCTCTGGATCAGACTGGATCTGGTTTCAGCTCTTAATGTCTGCAGCTCTCATCATACACACTCACTGACCTTTAATGCAGTGTTAGAGTTGACATTCTTATATTGTTTAATATTTATATGGCTTACTTTGTATAGGTTTTGTGTCTTCTGTGTTTGTTATTGTGATTTTATGGCTTTATCCATCAAACATGACTAATACAGCTGTTGCTTTTGTTGCTGTTTGCTAAACTTGACTTTAAAGAGAATGAGCAGACCAATCTAGATGCAGCATCTCTTATGTATCAGACGTTCTGACAAACTGACACTTCTCCCACATTGGTGACATTTTCCAAGAAAGGTCATGTCTACAAACGAAGCTCATCAGTCCGACTATAAGATGCATCTGAGCTTTTAAAGCAAAGGAAAAAAACCTTTAAAAAAATGCATAAGTTTAAAGAAACGATTAGTTTAACAAAGTGACTAAATCTATGCCAACTACTATTTCTGATATTTTAGAAAATGTATCGTAGGTCACTGAGCATCAAATTAATCCTTAAATCACATCAAGAGGAGATCTAAAGTCATCCTTTATTAGCTTAGCAGTCATTAAAGGTGCATACTTTGAAATTGAAATACGTCTCAGGATAAAGATACACATAATCAATGTTTATAATTCATTTTCATATGTGGCACACTGTGTAGAAAAGGGAAGGCAGAATTATTATAATAATAACAATAAAAACTCAAAATAGTTCTTCTTTCTGTTGCACAAAAGAAAAAATAACACTATTATTATATTACTAATATATTATTTTCTTGCAGTCCCAGTTTGAAACAGTACGTCCTGCTGATGTGCTCTACCTGGTTAAGTTTTTAATGACACTGTAGAGTTAATCAGATCCTATTTTATTCAGAAATGATGCATTAATTCTGCTAATTTTAATTTCTGCACAGGTTCTCAAAGGGTTTTTAGTAAAAGTTAGCAAACCATGTAAGGATTCCTTTATTAAACACAGTATAATCCCAGTTTGAAATAATTTATTCCACCGACGGACTCTCTATCCTCCATTCCTCCCACCATAAGCTTTCAGCTCTGAGAGATTCATGGGATCCTGAACGCAGCACGCCTGTGAGATGCAATTTAAAGTTTTGATGTTTTTTGGGAAGTATGATTAAAAACCAACAGATATCTTATGTTGCATTTAGAAATAAATACTTATTAATACGTTATTAATTTTCTAAGCATGTTTTTTTTATAGATAACGGCGGTAACAATCTATGGCATCCTCATGCATCCTCTGGGAGATCATGCAAACTCCATGCAGAAAGAACCCGGGCCAGGAAAATATATAAGTATATATACATATATATATATATATCTATATATATATATATATAGATATATATATATATCTATATATATATATATATAGATATATATATATATATATAGATATATATATAAATAACAGACATTTACATAGAAATAAAAACAATAGACAAAAATAAAATAAAAAATTATTTTCTGAGTTAAAAATTACTTATTATCTGATGTTGTGGTGCTGCAAAAACTAACCCAGTGTAACCAAGTAAATGTTAGAGCAAAGAACAACACAGACTTTTTTTCAAATTTTCTGAGGTAGGAAGCGAATTATGCATGCTTTGCTGAATTTGTATTCCTGCAGCACCTATGAAAAGTTTCTTGCACATCCATGCTTGCAAAAGTCTGTGTGAAACCGCATCTTCTTCTGCTGACGACAGAGCAGAGCTGTGATATAAATCCCTTTGTCAGGAGCGCATGACTTTAAAAGCTGGTTTATCACATTGCTGCTTTTCTTCATCTCCTTCTTATTCATCTATGTCCTGAGTCGAGGCATACTTTGAAATGTTTAGATGGATTTATTAACTAAAAATCTAGTTTTAGAGGAATTTCTAAGAATTTGGATGAATTGTTGATGGAAAACAATGAGTTTAAGATGGTGTTTCATACCTGTTGTCCAGACGTTGCCTGGTATTCTTTCTAGTTATAAATGGTTTGTATTGGTTTGCTTTTTTAAAAATAAGTACTTCCTTCTAAATAGACATCGAATGTTTCTAAAATAGAGCTGGTTGACAGTGTGGTGGGGCTGTGGTGAGAGCTGCCCCCTCATTGAGCAGGTTGGGTGTTTCTTTGTGAACATCTTGTTTCGCTTCTCTGTCTTACAGACTGTATTCCTACGCCGAGCCCTTCCTCCTGTCCATTCGCGCCTGGTAAATATAGCAAACAGCTAAACATATATTTACAAGAGAAAAATACATGTTTTCCCCCTATAGAAGTTGATTGTTGTTACTTTAGCTGAAAACTTGAACATATGAGAAGGAATGTTAATCATTCATAGCTGTCAAGCCTTTCCAGATTGTGTGGTTCATGAATTTAAATGTAAATTAAATGGATACATGGGAATAGGGATGCACCGATCTCATAATTATATCTGTTGGTCCTGATATTGAAGAAAATGTGGGTATCAGTGAAAATGTTAGGTTAAAAATCTCTGGAACAGCAGAAGATTTTACACCTTTTTTAGTCTGAACCCTTACAGTTTTATATTTGTTTTCCGGATGGAATTTGTTCTGTTCAATTTGCTTTCAATAGAGGAGCCATAACAGGGGCCAGGACCAATTCTGCATGGGCACTGGCCCCCTTTGGCCCCTGTCTAGAACTGCCCATGAGTACAACTATGTTTTAACAAAGAGGCTCTTACTAAGTAATGACTTATGGGTTCTTCAACCCTTTCTTTTAACCCAGAGAGAAACAATAAAGACCAGGCTCAGTTATTTAAATAATTGATGGCTCAACTTAAAATAAAATGCCATCTATCCATTTTCCATCACACCCAAGCGGGATCCTGTCTATCAGGTGAGAGGTGGGGTTCATCCAGTCCATCGCAGGGCAACGCAGAGACAAACAGGACAAACAACCTTTCATTCACACACTCACACCTAAGGAGAATTTAGAGAAGCCAGTTAACCTAACAGTCATGTTTTTGGACTGTGGGAGGAAGCCGGAGTACCCGGAGAGAACCCACACATGCTCAGGGAGTACATGCAAACTCCATGCAGAAAGACCCCTGGGCCAGGAACTGAACACGGAACTTTCTTGCTGCAAGGCAGCAGTGCTACCCACTGCTCCACTGCGCAGCCCTAAATTAAAATGATTAATCCAAAATGTATATTTTTTTTTCAATTAAAAAAGATTTTTAGTTTTTTGTTGTGTTTTTTTTTTCTTTTACAGCAATATCTCAGTGCAGAGTATCTCTTGAAAAAGTCGTCAGTTTTGCCTTCTTTATTCTTTTTTGTATCTTGATTATACTAAAAAAAGCGTCACAGAGCCATGAATCTGACATGGCTGAACTAGTGTTTATCTGACAAAAGTCAGCATGTCAGCATGTCCAGAGAAACAAGCCAAAATGTATTTCCTTACAGCTGTGCTTCTGTTTTTCCACAGATGATTATTTGGCATTAAACGCATATCTGATTATCCCTGTCCTCGGCACAGTGCTGGCACTCTCACTAGTCTTAAACTTTGTTTGCTGTTTATCAAAAATCTGCTCAGGTAAGCCTAATATTTAACTCCAAGGCAAACTTTTTCATTCTTATACATTGTGGTGAACTTATGATTAAATATGTTGCTACAGGGAGAGGAAGATGTCCATGTAGGAAAAGACGAAGGTATGTAGCTCATGTTATTTAGTTTGATGAAAGGAACAAAAAGAAACTCATGGATAGTTTTTCTGTTTGTCTTATGTTTCAGTCGTTGTTCAAGACAGATGGAGGAAAATCCAATTTATGGAAATCTAGGCTACACGGATGCAAGTAGGTACTCTGTGTGGGTTTCTGTTCTGCTTTTAAAAAACAAAAAAAAGAATCTTCTCCAGCAAAAAAAAACTAAAAAACACATTCTGTGAATTATAATATGCAATGCAGAAAGGAATCTTTGAAAAAAAATGTAATGGGCTCTATCACTGATCTCCATTTATTCACTGGGTTGCTTATAGCCCATTGGAAGAACATGGTGCCGTGAAGTCACTGGCCGCCATATTGGTACTCCCTAGTTAGACCGGTCGCAATGTAAACAATACGTGCGCTGCAGCATCAAACAACGATGATGTTCTCATTTTCAGGGGAGCTTAAGACTTTTAAAATAAAAGATAAATTCGTCAGTTTGACACACAGATCCTCAGTCTTCAGTAGATTAATGTAATTTATGATTTAAAAAAACAGGCACATTACATTGCATAGTAATCATGACGTCAATGAAGTATATAAATCATGTAATATAAGATATTATACAAATCCATCACAACCAAACTAATGTGTTAATGGTGCACAATAATACTGATGTGCCAAAAGTGATAAATAGATGATGTACACGTAATAGACATGTATTGATTACATTGTTACGGTAATTACATTTTATGTATCATTTTAAAACATCACAACGAGACTGAATTACAAGTACATGTTTGTTATTGAAATATAAATATATATACACAAATGCTTAATATAACATGCAATATATTTCAGCACAAGACTTTTTCAAATAATATTCAACATCGACAGCATAATCCATTTATCAAGAATTACCACTTTGACATCACAGTAAATTAATTTCCATTTACTCTACTTCCTATTTTCTAACGTTAGACACAATATTGATGGCTAACTCAGTCAATAGAGTGAGTCCAGGATAGCCAGACTAATGTTACGCTACATACTATACTATAGGATACATGTGCGTAATATATGGATTTTCTTGGTTAGTACATCCACTGACTGTGGAGTTAATCTGAAACATCTTCTCAGAGCCAGAAAACTACTTTTTGTTGCAGCCAAATGCTACACAGGTAGGCATTTTTACTCTCACCTCTGTGAGAGTGGGGAGTACCAAGATGGCGGCAGGTGACTTCACTTTTTTAGGCAGCAATCCAGTGACTAAATAGAGACCTATGGGCTCTATGCACAACCCCACTACATTACTGGATGGGCTGATTAATCCAGGTGTCTCTGCCCATTGTTACTGAGGTCAGGCACACCTGGATTAATCAGTCCATCTAGTAGAAAAAGACAGAAACAAGTATTGGAATTGTACATAAAGCATTTTGAAAGTCACTCTGTTTTCTTAGATTTTTAGGTTTCTTAGAATTTTTTTTCAAATTTCAAAACACATTTTTTTTTTTTTACAGATTTTATACTTTCAAATTTAAACTTTTTTCAAACTTATTTTTTCCAAATCTACTGTAGTTTGAATTTTTTTTTACATTTTCATTTTCATTTATTTTTCCAAATTTTTATTTTTTATTTTTCCAAATTCTCTTTTTTAACTGAGTTTTAAGAATTGCATTCTTTCTACAGATCACATTTTCTGCACTTGTGGTGCATTTTTTCCTCTGAACAAATTTCATTTGGTCTGCATGGATGTTAGCAACAGGCCAGGGCGAGCGTATTGGGATGACAGTGGAGAGAATGGAATCTGTGAAATGCATTTGAAAAATAATAAAACAGATTAAACTCAATCTGAAAAACGCGAATTGAATTTTAAAATATAAAATAAAACATTTTTGAAATAATATCTTCTGAAACTTCTAACAAAAATAAAAAAATATATATTTTCAAAAAGATGACATGTAAAATCTGCAAAAAAGATTTAGAAAAGGAAAAATGAAAAATTTTAAAAATAATAATATGAAAAATATAAATAAAAAAATAAAAAAAACCCAGTAACAATAATCTGCAAAAACAGTTAATTTCATTTCTGGATTGCACTTTCTTTAAATTTCAATTGATCAAATGTGACTTTTCATATATTGTTATTTACAAAACGTGTACTTTATACTTCTATATATACTATTAGAAAACATCTCACTTCATATTTCCGTTTTTTTGCTTAACTGTGAAGGTATTATGTCCACAGGTGTAGGTGTTTACTCAGAAGCTGTTCCTCTACATCCATCTCTGAGCTCTTTGTCTTTAAGGAATCCACAGAGGGTTAGTCCCGTCCCACAGGTAGAGCCTTTAAAGCTTCTCAACAATCAAAGCTATCAACCAAATGCTTGAATGATCTCTTATTTTTCATTTTTGTCTCTTTCCAGACCAAAAACCAGGAATGTTACGCCAACCTGACCCTGAAGGCTCCCAGGCCGCAGTCTGGGCGCATCTCTCCACAGATCCAGATCTTAGAGGAGACGCTTTCAGAGAAGGCGGAGGAACCAGAGGAAGCAGAGACAGAAGATCCTGTTAGCATAGATGATGCCGTCTCAACCGTGTCTGATCTATATGCCTCCGTCCAAACCCAGCGACCCAAATTGGTCGACACTGCGGATGGTGATGAAGGCTATGCCAACCATCTCTGAGGCTGTCAGGCCTGTTGATTTCTTAGGCGAGGAAGGAGGATGTTTCAAAGGGCCCCACCTGCCACCACCGGAGGGCAACATTTGTCATTGCATTGAACTGAAAAGCTGTTTGCTGCAATGGAGTACCTCTCTCTAAGTGTTTTTCAGTGTTGTTCAGTCTCAGGATACAAACAGCTCTGGTACAGTTCAGTTATGATGTATTTAAACCACAATCATGGTTTAAACATGGATTATTAAAAAAATCAGATAAGAAAACAAACTGAAAAAAATCTATTAAAGTAGCTGTATTAATGTACTTATTTCTTTGAGTGTTTTAAAACCTTTAAATGAAGCTATTTTTTCTCTTTAAGTTTATTACCCTAAATAAAGTTTTTCTAAAAATGAAGTCTTCTCTATTCTGAGTAGATTGCTGGTTCAGTAAAAAGATTTCTGGTTTTTAAAGTTTTTAAAGTGAAACATTTTTCAGAAATGTGAAAAACAGCCAACCGCAATATTGAAGCTTTTTAGTCAATAAACGCTTGTGACAATTCCTGTCTTTCACAGGAGCAGTGGAAACCTTTTAAATTATTCTGCTCTCTTGCATTATCTTGGTCTATTGTTGGGTTATGGTACATAGGAGATTAGCATTTCTTTTTGCTGTCTACCTATGATCTGACCCTCTCCTGTTAAATATGGATCAAGACTGAAACAACGGGATCCTGGATGCAGGCTGTCTAAACCAGCTTTTCAGCCTTTAAGAGAGGATGAGGAGCTCCTTCATCCAAGAGGAGACACTAAGATGTCATGATATTTGCGCCATGTCTGGCCTAACGGTTCATTCCATTCACCTCTCTAGATCTGCTGAGTTTCTAATCACTCTTCATCTTATCCACATGCTCCTGCCTCTATTTAAGCTGCTTGCTCCCAGTCATCAGTGCCAGATTATTCAAGCCTTCGGTGAAAGTTCTCTAGTGTCCCTGCTTGTCTCTAGGTACGTACTGTGATCTAAAAGAGTGAACCCAGTGTTGACCTTTCAGCTCTCAGCACTAGATTTAGTTGGGTGTCTAGTTGTCTTTGCCCAGACTGGTGGCTTGAAGGACCAAGGGGTCATTACAGTCTAATAGCTACTTCAGTCAATTAGGAGTTCACTCTGACAGTCAGGTGGTGCTGGTCTGGACTGGAAATAGGGTTTAGATTGTCTTGTGGTTCTTTTAATGATAAAATATAGATAATGAAACCAAAATAAAATCTAACATCTATTGAGGTTGACCAACATCTATTGAGGTCCATTCCAGCTTGGTGGGACAAGTTTTATTCATAATACATTTTAAACATTCCTCAATTTTCCTAACTGGACTCCAAGAACCATTTCCAGGGAATGAATTAATCAAACAACCAAAAACCTTGTTGCAATGTTTGGGGTATATCAAATTGAGAATTACAAAAAAGTTAAAAAACAATCCTTTGAACTTTGTTACCAAGTTTAAGGATGTTTACGCTTCCCATCCAGGAAGGTTTTTCAGTTCAAAATATTTCGAATTGAAAAACCTTCCTGGATTATATTAATTGAACTTTATTGATCTTACATTGGAGAAATTTACCTCTGAATCTAACCCATCCCCTTGGGGAGCAGTGGGCTGTCATTGTGCGGCCCCCGGGGATCAGTGTGGGGTCGAGGGTCTTTGCTCAGGAACCCAGAGTGGAGGCTGTGAGGATCAAACCGGATACCTGCAACCTTCTCAGAGCACAAGCGCACTGCACTAACCACTAGGCCTCTAGCCAACACTTCCCATGAGGATGGGAAGTGAAAAGTCTTCAAAGTTGGAAAAAAAGTCCAGTGATTAGTTTTTTTTTTTTTACTTTTTAGGAATGACTATGACCTGGATGACAGAGAATCTTCACCAGCTTACGTAAAATTAAGAATAAAATTGATTTTTTTTCCCATTTAAAGTCCTCTACTCTTTGGTTTTTTAGACATAACAGATGTTTTCGTCTGTTGGCAGCTTTCAAATATAGCTACAAACTATATTATAATGGTTTATTGTTAACAGAAAACAGAGGTGGGTAGTAATTAGTTATATTTACTTGAGTAACAATTTGAAACAAATGTACTTATAGGAGTAGGTTTACTGTGCTGTTCTTCTTACCTTTACTTGTGTAATATTCTTTTAAAGTATCGCTACTCCTACTCATGGGGGGAATTACTATTAGGCAATACTAGGTAGATGCCTAGGGCCATAAGTTCCTGGGGGCCCCATAAAACTCTATTTACATATATTGTTCATACATCTATTCCTTATTAGTGCACATTATTTATGTTTTGGATAAAAATTATTTCACTGAAATGCCATCAGAACTCTTCAGTGTCCACCATATTGGATCAGTCCATTTGCTGCACATGTCCAGAAAGGTTCAAACAGACAGCAGCAAACCATTTGAAAACAAACGGTTTGAAGGGCAGTGTTGCCAACTTAGCTCTTTTATAGCAATATTTTGTAGGTTTTAAGACCCCTCCCCTTTATTTAAACAAAGCGCCTAGCACTACTACTGGAGACTATGGCAACTACATCTAAAAGCAGCGAACTCTGTTCTGCAGAACGAGTAGATTGGTAACCCCGCCTCCTGCTCTCCTCTATCTTGTCTGCTGTCATGATTCATGCAGCTATTATTTCATCCAAATGAAAAATGGAGAACAGAGAAGCAGATCATGGCTTGTCTACAGTGAAAAGAAGGACTTTTGTTGTCGCCTTTTTGGAAACAGAGGAAGGAGCAATCAGCTAAGTGAGCTTAGTGCTTGGAGAAAATCTTTCATTCGTTTTTAGACAGCATGAAAATCAGCTTTAATTAATTATATTCTTTATGCATCTGGGTCTTTAAAATGCCGGAACTTGAACATAAAGTCTATTTGCCAGCATTATTTATAAACATTAAATCTGATATTATCCAACAATTACTTTTTTACTTGAGTAAAAAAGTAGCTCTGCTCTTAACTGAGTAAAGTTTTTGGGTACTCTTCCTACCTCTGGCAGAAAACAAGTCAGGGCCATTAAAAGCTTTTTAAAAATGTGTGTGTACGCTACATTTATTACAGCAACAGCCTTATCATGGTGTTAACAAACATCACTGACAGAGATAAGGGTCATTGCTATTAATGCTGTTATATCAGTAGAAGCACAAGTTTGACTTCCTTCCTTCCTTCCTTCCTTCCTTCCTTCCTTCCCCTTCTTTCTTTATTCAATCCCTTCTTTTCAGTCGAAGGCGTCTTGCTGCATAAAGCTATTAACATAAAAACATTAAAACCAAAAGAAGTCTGACACTTGATTTCCGTTTGAGAGAATAAAGTATTCTTGAATTTAAAACGAATTTAATCTCTCTTGTGGATTAGTTTTAAGGCAACACCTTAAACACCTCATTTTTACGAGTTGCGGAAAATAATAAAACAATTGAAATATTGACTTCAACCTGGGATACTGATTTTAGGATAATGTACAAGTTTAAAGCCAATAATATTATGAAACATCTGAAGGTTTTTATAAAATATCCAAACATTTGAGGCAAGCCATACACTTTTTGGAATTTTTCCATTGTAAACACACTGTTCTTCAACAAAATGTCCTTATTTGCATTTCTCTTTAAATCTCCTTCTGCTCATGATGATTAATCGTCTGTTAAGGACGGCTCCTTCTTCAGTCAGCTTTAACATAACCGTTCATTTTCAGATATTTTTAAAAGGTTGATTCCAAATACGCAAGAAAACAAATATTTTATTTTCCATTAACTCATCTTCAGCAGAGAAATTTTCTAAAAGAAGATCAAATCTGTGGATATGGTCATGTTTACATGGACAGAGCTTTTACATTCAAATTTTCCATGATTAGATAAGACATCTATTGACCCTGTCACTTCATAAAAGCTACATAACCTGGGTATCAGTAACATATAATGCAATACCAGGAAATAATAAAATGGGTCCAACTACTTGAGTCTGTTAATATTCAAGGCCTTTGCTTGGAGGATTATTTAATCAGAGATTTCTCAATGTATTGTTTTCTGACAAAGTTCTGAGCAAAGAATTCATTCTGGTGTCTGTAAAGCAATGACATGTACTTTTCATCACAAAAGAAAATGAAAAATGTATTTATCCAAATAACAACTCATGTTGCACATAATTCTGAATAGATTTTAAACCAACAAATACTTTAAATGAAGTAAAGTTTCTGGGAAAGACTCAAAGTTTGCTTCTGCCAAGACTCAAAGCAGAGCGGTGGGATCTATGAAATTAACACAGAGGGAAGGCTATGGAGGGTAAAGGGGGACAAATTTCATGAAATAAATCAATTTAAATGTAATATGACATAAACATATGCAAATGGATTTTACATTGAAATGATGACATTAAATTATTAAATTGATTTGTTTTGAAATAAAATAAACTTGGACATAAATGTTATTAGTCAGTGGGCGGGACTAGGCCCACTTCCACAGAGACTGTGACATCTGATTGGCTGCTTCTCATTGAGCATGGCAAGATGTAAAATATTATTTATTTTTAATTATATAATTTACATTTAATTGTTTAGTAATAATTTTAATTAATAAATAATACATTTAATTATTTAATAATACTTTTATTCATTTCTTTTTACATTTTATTATTTCATTCTACATTTATTTACTTCATATTACATTTACATCTATTTTTTCTATTTTATATTTAGTTATTCATTTATATTGTTCCCTTTCTCTTTCCATAGAGATGGTGTGTTTACATAGAGAAGTGTTTACATTAATGACAAAAAATATAAACTGGTTGTTTAAGACATATTATTTTTTATTGAATTCGGGTATAAAAATCAAGCGTATCAATTCAATCAAATACCCTTATTTGACTTTTTTACGTTTTATGGTGGGATCTGAGGGCTGCAAAACTTCAGAAAAAAAGACACTGGGTGCAAAAGTAGGAGATAAGATGAAAGCATGATTACCAATACGTTACAGAATGCATGAAACATAACTAAATAATATAGGCAAGCAGGTAAATAACTTAGAAGTTAAATGGGGAAAAAAAACACATGTTGAAGAAAAGTCCAACAGCTAACTTAATAAAAACAGATTAATTTAAAAAGAAAAAAAAATAGAAAAGCAGAACTACTGCTCTTTTTTATTTGTCTTATCTATGCAGGAAATGCAAGATCAAATGATATTGTAATGACCCATCCAAGACTTCCACCGTCTCCAGGACCTCCAGACTCTGGAAGTCTGAATGCACGTCAAAGAAGAGCTGATCATCAAAGCAGCTCTCATCAGATGGCGACTCCATGAATGGCAGCTTCATGATCAGCCCGGTCAGTAGCCCGCCGACAGTAGCAGCGAAAATGGTGGAGAAGATGGCTGCAACCTGATAGAGCGCTTGCTCCCAAGCGGTGCGGCCCAGACCCGGCTTCAGCCCGGGAATCAGCACCTGCAGCTCGAGCAGCTTTGAGTCTCCCTCTGGGGGAGCGCGATGGGAGAAGATCTCATACATGCTGGGTCCGTAGGTCTCTTTGGTGGCCAGGAGGATGGTGCAGATCCCTGCAGTGGACGATATAAGCCCGGTGAGTCCGTGGAGGTTGTGAATGCCACACTGGTCCTGGATCCTCAGGCTCTTAGCCAAGAAGGGAGTCAGGTACTTGTAGCCAAAGAAGAAGGCTGTGCAGCCCATGATGCCCAGAGCGTAGGCAGCTACTGGAGAGATCATCATGTCCACTGAAGCCCCAACGGTTACTCCACCCGCCAGCGTCACGTTTTGGACATCCGCCATCGTCAGCCTGCCTCTTTTATTGAACATGGCAGAGAGGGCGAAGGCAGTGATGGTGGACGAGCTCAGGCCTAAAAACGTGTGGAGCACAGCTCTGTGTTGATCGTCGCCTTTGATTGTGAGAGCAGAGTTGAATGAAGGCAAAAACACCCAAAGAAAAGGGGTCCCCATCACAGACAGCATGTCGGATTCATAGCTGGTGGTTTCTTTAGGGTGTCCTTTGCTCAAACTTGGGCGATACAGCACAAAAGTTACACCCAACCCAAAGTAGCAGGCAAACAGGTGAATGAGAATACTCCCCCCTGCGTCATTTATCCCAATGTACTTGAGCACAGCCCACTCCGTGACGGCGAAAACAGGAATTTCCAGCAGAGCCATGACAAGAAGCTGAACAGGACCGGTTTTCCCAAGCACGGCGCCGAAGGAGATGAGCACCACGGCGCAGGCAAACTCTGCATTCAGCAGGTTGATTATGCCCAGGTGGATTTTACCGTCATGGAAGAACTGGAAGAAACCTTGAATCAGGATGGCCCACTGGATGGCAAAGGTGGCTGTCAGGAAGTTGAACACCATCCCGCTGAAGCCGCAGAAGCGGAAGAAGGCCAGGAGACAGCCAAAGCCCAGGAAGATCATCACCTGCACATCTGCAAAGTACTGGTAGTCCTGGTACATGGAGTTTTCCATGGGGTTGGTCGCGTTGTTCTGCAGCTTGGTGTTGGAATCATCATCATATGTGACAAAGACAGCATACAGGGCAATCATCACAGCCTCCAGCACAAACACAAAGGCTGGCAAACGCACCTTTAAGCTTGTTGATGGACTCATGTTGATGAATGAGTGGCGATGAGAGGCATGACCCTCTAGCTACTCTACCTGCACTTATACAGTTTCATCAGCTTCTTCAAGATAAGAGCAGCTGATGGCAGTGGTGCAACATCCTCCTAATCCAAGGCCGGCCAGTGTTCTTTAATACAGAAGCATGTGAGAAAACGAACTTCAGTCCTTCAGATTCGTCCCCATTATCTTATCTCTTCTCCTGCTGTGTTGTATTTAACAGAACAAAACAGCTGGTTATGCTTTCATTCTTTCTTTCTTTAGACAATTCATATAGCTATAGCATTAAAATAAGTGCACCGACACAAAAAACAAAGAAATATATAAAACAATAAAAGCACAAAATAACTGTTAAATACGAATTACGAAATCTGTCATTTAAAAAGAACTTAATCTAACAGGCTAAACTTGACATCTGATGTAGTGTAAAACACCAAAGCAAAGAGACGGACTGAATGGTAATGGCAAACCAACCGGACATTGTGGTGGTGGACGAAAAGCAGAGGAAAGCTGTTATGGTTGACATAGCGATACCAAGTGACTGCAACATCAGGAAAAAGGAACATGAGAAACTAGAGAAATACCAGGGGCACAGAGAAGAGCTGGAGAAAACCTGGAAGGTCAAGGCATCAGTAGTACCATGGTCATTGGGGCCCCGGGGCAGTGACCCCCAAACAGGCTCGGACTGGGAACGATTTTCAGCCCTGGCATTTTTCCATCAATAAAAGCACAGTTAAATGCGTGGGCCTCAAATGTGAAACACGATAAACTTTATACGTAATACGAATAGAGATTGTGGATTAACCGATCTAAATTCAAGCATCACACAACAACCATCACCAAGACTTCTATAATGCGGTTTTCCTGGCTTTGGTCATTAACACAGACACAACAGTGACTGCTGCTGCGTAACGTGCACACTCACATCAGCAGGGTTGCCAGATGTCACTGACTAACATTTCCAGCCCAAAAAAATTTCAGAAACTGCCTGGATGTACAAAATCTCTCCCAATTTGAACCAAAGTATATTGATCTCTTAGGCAATAAGTCTAAAGAAAAACATTTCTTTCCCATAAACGGCCAATACTAAACTGCCTGGTTGGGAAACATCCCAACCAGGCAACAATGCAGGTAAGACGGAAAACGTGGGCCTTTAGATGCAAAACCCCATCATGCACCGCAACATATTTTTGCAAAATAATCAAATAAAAATTCACCAAATATAAGAGGAACATCGTATAATGTAGTTTTTGGAAGGATTTTACACTTTGAAGAAATATAAAATTACACCATATGCCAACTGTGACAAGGATGTGCATGACAAGGAAGGGCTATATATACTGCATGCATCATTTAGATAGTTAACAATGGAATATTTCTTGAGCTCCTTGAGTTATTTATTGTCACAGGTAGGAGCTTGGGCCCGAGAGTAAGTGTTGGGGCCGCTATGATTTAAGCAGGGCTGGCCCCTGCACGCTGAAATTAGGATGTAGTGTAAAACGCCAAAGCAAAGAGATGGACCGAATGGTAATGGCAAACCAACATTGTACTGATAAAAAAGCAGAGGAACGCTGTTATGGTTGACATAGCAATACCAAGTGACTGCAACATCAGGAAAAAGGAACATGAGAAACTGGAGAAATACCAGGGGCTCAGAGAAGAGCTGGAGAAAATCTGAAAGGGTCAAGGCATCAGTAGTACCATGGTCATTGGGGCCCTCGGGGCAGTGACCCCCAAACATGAGGAGTGGTTAGAGCAGATCCTTGGAAAGACATCTCAGTCCAGAAGAGTGCAGTTCAGCAAAGATACTGACCAGAACCCTCAAGCTCCAAGGCCTCTGGTAGAGGACACGAGCTTGGAGGAAAAAAAGGGAGACCGCCTGCAGTGGGTGTGGAAGAAGTATATATATATATATATATATATTAGGGGTGGGTATTGGCAAAGAAGTCATGATTCGATTCGAATCACGATTCACATGCCACGATGCGATTCTATCACGATGCATCACGATATTTGAAATATTGCGATGCATTGCGATATTTTCACTGAATACTGTAAGAAAAAGAAACAGCCCTTACCAGTGGCTGACTGGCTGGGTGTGATCTGGATAGTGTCTTCTATTGAAACATAACTGAAAGCAACAGAATTCATTCATAGCTGTATTTATTGAAACGACTTTTGGAGGTATTGCCATGAAAACAAATACTGGACAGAAATATTACTATTACTGGTGTGGACACACTGACAAAAAGATCTTATGATTCATCAAACTTAAAATAACAAAATAAGGATAATCAGTGCCGTTTACATGGCCTCAGTGGTCCTTCAAACCAATGAAACGAAAACATTCAAATGTATATTTCCCCTTTTGCAAATTACGTGCGTCATATCAATTTCATTTTTACCTTCTTTGTTTTTAAAGCCAAAATGCATCCAAGCATCTGACTTGAAATGTGATGGAGCCACGGGGCGAATTTTCATAGTGTCCTCCATGTTTTATTTCATATGACTCGTCGCAGTATCCCACGTCCGGAAATGCTTGTGACACGTGACGTTTAGGATTTTTACCAAGTGACTTTCACATTTCATTTGCCCAGAAACAATTTTTACTTGCCCAGTATAATGTTTGATAAATATAGTTCCTAATATTCATTTTTGTATATATATCAATGAAACATGTTTGTTTTTTAAATGTTTTTTGTAATTCAGCGTTTTTTAATTTTACAGGTTCCTGGTGCGTATATGCATGCCTCAGATAATGAACTCAAGCCTACCTTACCGTGTTAACATGCCTTTCAATCCTACACATTCTTTTTAAACTAAACTTTGCTTTAAACTGTTGTGTGCTTGGGAAAAATACAAATTGTAATGTTAAAAATCTAAAAAAAAAAAAACTTGACAGGTTAAAAACTTAAGATAAATCACAAGATAGAAGTCAATGTCACAAATGAATAACTTATTTTAGAGTCACAGTATGTTTATACAAGATAATACTATTAATATAATGTGACTTTTCTAGAGAATCATTATACATATTTATTTTATACAGGGTTTCCACCGTCTTACATGATTACAGAATTCCCTGACTTTTAACTGACTCAGGATTAGTTTTCCCTGACAAAATAAATGCAGCAACAAGACAATAATAATAACACAACAGGTCACCAATTTAACATGTTTAGCTCTATAACATTTAAATGCACCTCTCCAATGTCTGAGAGAAAAAAATTAATGAACATTTTTTAATGTATGACCACTGTACAGAAGACTGCCATATGATAGCGCTTTCTAGCTTATTTGTCGTTTTGGTAACTACATCAAAATTATCGCTAGGTTGACAAAAATCACGCCATATGGCGGAAAATCTCGCGGCTGTTTAAAATCACGCGTCTTTTTCAAATCGCGCGAGAATGTGTACAAAACAACAAAAATGGCGCCGTCTGGGTCGTTTTCAGCTAATGTCGGTGATTTTAAAGTAATTTTAAGTGATAAATATACTTTTTTGCGATCACTGCACTCGCCCGGCGGGCAAATGCAATGAAATTTGTACTCTCCCGACAATAAAAAGTACTTGCCCTGGGCAAGTACTTTTTATTGTTAGATCTCAGTCCCAGAGAGTCAGTGCTGCAGTAGAGGTGCAGTAACACGTTCCGTCCAGCAGGTGTCCATAGTGCATCTAATGGCTGCTTTCACACGTTAAGGAAGAAGAATTCAGAATTGTCCCGTGAAAAACAACATAAGATTTTGTGATCAAAGGATATGATAGTGTAAGAAGAGATCGACCAGAGGGAAGTGGAGGAGGATGTGGAATATTTATCAAAAAAGGAATACAATATCAGATATTGGGTAAAGGGAAAGAACTAGAATATGTGGTAATTGAGATATGGGAAAAAGAAGGTAAATTAAAAATAATAAATTTTTATAATCCATATAAAACATTATCGATTGAAATAATGGAGGAGTTAACTGAATATTTGAAAGGGAAGGTAATTTGGTGTGGAGATTTTAATGCAAATAGTACAGTGTGGGGTAAATGTAATGATAAAAACGAACAAGTTATAGAAGAAATAATGGAAATGAAAAACCTAGTATGTATTAATGATGGAAAGGGAACAAGAATCAATATAAGAACGGGGATGGAATCAGTTATTAATTTAACAATTGTCTCAAATGTTTTAGCTGGTATTTGTGATTGGGTCATTGATAAAAAAAATCTACAATAGGTAGCGATCATTACCCCATAATAGTAAGAGTAGGGCTAAATTTAAATAATAGGAATATAAAAATTGGGAAAAAGTATAATTTTAATAAGGCTGACTGGACTAAATTTAGATATTTGAGTCAAATAAACTTAGAAAAAGTAGACATGAGTATGGATATAAATGATTTAAATTTAATAATTGGTAAAATAATAATGGAAGCAGCAGATAATTCTATAAAGAAATCAGGGAGTAAGAATGATCAGAAAATGGTTCCATGGTGGACAAATGAGTGTAAAGAAGCAATAAAGTTAAGAAATAAAGCATTTAAGACACTCAAACATAATCCAATTTATAAAAATTTAATTGATTATAAAAGAAAACAAGCAATAGTAAGGAGAACTATAAAGAATGCAAAAAGAGAATATTGGAAAAAATTTTGTAATACGATAGGGAAAGAAACAAAAATAGAGAAAATTTGGAAGGTAATAAAAATAATGAATGGTATGAAAAGAGACTTTGACTATCCTGTACTAAAAATAGATGATACAAACATAATAAGAGATGAAGATAAAGTTGAAATATTGGCAAGAACGTTTAATAAAATTCATAGTTCAAATAATATTAGTGAAAATGGAAGAAAAGGTAGAGAAAATACAAAAATTAAATATAAAGATTTTATACAGAGCGTTGAAGAAACAAATAATTTGTTAAATGTTGAGATTACAAAAACGGAATTGAACAATGCACTTAAAAGGACAAAAAACACAGCACCAGGTAAAGACCAAATCTGGTATAGAATGATAGGGCAACTTATGAAAAATCTAAAGATATAATATTACAACTATATAATAAAATTTGGGAGGAGGGAAAATTACCGTTGAACTGGAAGGAATCAATTATAATACCAATAGCCAAACCAGGAAAAGATCATTCAAACCCAGAAAACTACAGACCAATAGACTTAACATCTAATTTATGTAAAATAATGGAAAAAATGATTAATAATAGACTAGTATATTATCTAAATAGTAAAGGATATATATCAAAATATCAAAGTGGTTTTCGAAAAGGGAGGAGCACTAACGATCCAACGCTCTGTTTAGAGCACGAAATTAGAAGAGCACAAGTAAATAAAGAAAGTGTAGTGGCTGTATTCTTTGATATAGAAAAGGCATATGACATGATGTGGGTGGATGGATTATTAATTAAATTATACAAGTTTGGTATTAAAGGGAGAATATTTAAATGGATTAAAGACTTTTTAACTGGTAGGAAAATACAAGTTAGAATAGGAGAATCTACCTCAGGAAAATATATAGTTGAAAATGGAACTCCACAGGGGAGTATTATAAGTCCACTATTGTTCTCAATTATGATAAATGATGTATTTAAAGATATTGAAAAAGACATGGGGTGTTCACTATTTGCAGATGATGGAGCTGTTTGGAAACGAGGGAAAAATGTTGATTTTATTGTTAAAAAATTACAAAAGGTTATTATTGAAATAGAGAAATGGGCGTTGCAATGGGGATTAAGTTCTCAGTTGATAAAACGAAATTAATGTTATTTACTCAGAAAAAAATAAACAAGGAAATAAAATTAAAATTATATAAACAAGAGTTAGAGCAGGTAAAGTGAATAAAATTTTTAGGATTATGGTTTGATGAAAAATTAAAATGGCATATACATATACAAAAAGTTGTTGATAAATGTAAGAAAATTTTGAATATTTTGAGATGTTTGGCTGGCAGTGACTGGAGAGCAGACAGGAAATCACTAAAACAGATTTACACAAGTATGATAAGATCCAACATAGACTTTGGTTGTTAAGTGTACGGTTCAGCAGCTAAAACACATCTAACCCAATTAGACATTATCCAACATCAGGCACTAAGATTATGTACTGGTGCATTTAAAACCACACCAACAGCAGCATTAGAAATAGAAATGGGAGGAATGCCATTAGATTTAAGAAGAACAAAATTAGAAATTAATTACTGGTTAAATTTAGAAGGAAATAATGTGGATCACCCAACTTTGGACATTTTAAATCCATGCTGGGAAAAAGAAAAGAAAGAAATGAGGAGTTTTGGATGGACAATTGAAAATAAAATAAAAAAATTAAAATGAATAGTTTAGAAATGAGTCAAACAACACCAATATCAATTATACCTCCCTGGATTCTACCAGAAGCAACAGTAGATATGTCACTAATGGAAAAGAAACAAGATAAATCGTACACGGTAGATATTAATTTAGTACAGTTACATTTAGACAGTTATTATCAATATATTCAAATTTATACTGATGCATCAAAAATAACTGAGAAACTAGGAATAACATTTGTAGTACCAGAATTCAATATAAAAATAGGAAAACGAATTACAGATGGATTATCAGTATACACAGGAGAAATGTTGGCAATATTATTAGCGTCACAATGGGTAGAAGACATAAAACCATTAAAAACAATAATATGTTCAGATTCAAGCTCTGCATTATTAAGTTTAAAAAATAACCAAATAGATAGTAGGATGGACATTTTATTAGAAATAAATCATACACTGTTCAGAATACGAAACATGGGGCTGATAGTTACATTTGTGTGGGTTCCAGCACATATTGGGGTAGAAGGAAACAAGAGGGCAGATAAAATGGCAAAAGGGGCAATTAAACATTCTATTAGTTTTATAGTTAAAATAAGTAAATCAGAAGAAAAGAGTATTATTAAAGAGAAACTTATGGAAATTTGGCAAAAAAGGTGAGATGAAGATAAAACAGGAAGATGGTTTTATAAAATTCAGAAGATGGTAGGAGAAAGAAGAAATGGAAGAAGAAATAGAAAGGAGGAAAGAGTGATAACAAGGTTAAGATTTGGTCATACAGGACTTAATTATACACTTTTTAAAATACAAAAACATAAAACGGGCAAATGTGATTTCTGTGATAAATATGAAACTATAGAACATGTTATATTAGAATGTCATAAATATGAAAAAGAGAGAAGATATATGAGGAGAGAGTTTGAAGACATTAAGGAGAAGGTTAATTTATTAGATATACTGAGGAAAAATTTAGGGAGTAAACACATTCTTTCTAAAGAAAACGAAATTATTTCATAGAATTTAATTATAGTAAGTGTGTTTGTGAGTGAAGGAAGTATATACAAAGCTGTACACAAATATGTATATATTTTTAAGTGTGAATGTGTGAATGTATGTTTAGAAGAAGTTAGGGTAGAATGTATCAGGATAAATATTTAAACCATCACGAACCACACTCCATACCAGTAAGTGGCGGTAATGCTACTAACAGTTTGTTGCCAACCGCCATAAAACTCGACAAGAAGAAGATGAAGAAGAAGAAGAAGAAGAAGAAGAAGAATTGTCCCATGATGCTTTGCTGTGCCAACGTATGCAAACAGGAACATGGCCATCGGGTTTAACGTCGGTGCTTTTTAATTGGGAGCTTTATACAGCCTGTGACAGCCCGTGAATCTGCTACGGAACCAAACCCACAATAGATTAGAGCGGCGGAGCGTGGAGACTGAGAAGCGGCGTCCTGGTTGTTTCCGATCAGGTAACAGCGGCCGGTTAGCTTAGCCTTAGCTCAGAAATAAAGACCTCCCTAGTGGTTCGATAACCGTATTAAAAATCTGATTTTTAGTGATATACTGTAAGTAATTCAATGACTAAATGTCGAACATTTCACCGGAAGCTAAAAGAGATTGACTTAAATCTGATTAATCTAGGTTTTCATCCTTATTGAAACGCTTTGACTACATCAGAGTAGAGGCCAAAAAAAAAAAAAGGATGACTTCGATTTTCCACGTCATGATCCGAAAACCAGCTCCACTCATGATTGCATGAATGTAGACATGCTTTCCAAAAACCGTGCATCTAAAACTGACCTTTAAGTGTTTGTTAAACGCAATAAAATCTGCATTCAGCATTGTTCATATAGGATTCAGTTTTGGTTTGGATTAAAAACACAGAGGAATGCCTCAAATAGCTGACAGCCGTATGTGTTTTATATTCTATAAATGTTTCTTGATACTAGATGGACTGGCAGGGGCCAATGGGGACCAGTGCCCCTAGAACACTGGCCCTTGCCCCTGTTATGTCCCATGTAATGAAGATTTAACACTAAATAAATAGCTAAAGATAACACTATATATATATATATATATATATATATATATATATATATATATATATATATATATATATATATATATATATATATATAGAGTTAAACTTTTAGCTCTAGCTGATTTTGTGTCTTGTATGTTGTCAGGTTATGGTGGAGTGGCAGCCTTTATATGAAGTACAGTAAACTAATCAATTTATTTTTTGATTAAATTATTTACATTTGATATAATATGTAGGGCTTCTTTACCCATTTAAAGAAATATGAGCAAAACAAATATTGGGGCTATATTTATATATTTTTTAACGGATATCTATCCATGAGTCTTTTGTGAGATCTGGGGCTCATCAGAAAACATGCAGCGATTAAACATCAGAGGTTGGCTCAGATATTATTTACAGTTTTTGTTTTTTCTTTCCTTACATTTTAACTCTGCTTTCATAGCTTAGTTTCATCTCCCCTATCTGCTCCTCCTGCTACTCCATATTGCATCTTTGGATATTTTACCAGATTTGAAAGGGTCGCTCCATTCTTGTATATGGAAATGGGGGAGCAGAAATTTATGCCTTTTTTGAGTCTTGTTTTTTGTCACAGTGTAGATGCTTTTCTGTAGTTTAATTGATCAGGACATCTGCTGCATTAAGAGTAAAATCTGAATAAAATATAATGTTTCACATATTGGCACACTCAACAAAGTTAAAGTTTATATATTTTTGTTTTTCCTTTTGCTACAAATATAACTATTTAAAATAAACCAATTATGATATTTTGATAACCCCTTTACTTCAGAAAGACACATCTCAATTGGATAAAACTATAAACATGCTTAAAAAAGAATACAGAAGCAGGGGAATCCCTTTAATTATTAAAATACTTCAGCTTGTTTGCTGTAACCCCCCACCACCAATGCATGCACACGCGTTTGTATTAAGATGATATTGAGTCATCTTAGTGACTGAACTTATGCCTAACATTGACATTTACCCCAAACATTATCAGGATTTTCTAACCTTAAGTTAATTCACACTATGCCTCCAAGCTGACTCTCTTAAGTTTTAAAAATGAGGGCCCGCCACATTAGGACCAGCCTTTGTTCCCTATAAGGCCTGTTGGTTTTCAGAAGGTTAGTAAATATACCAAAAACGGTGCTAAATAGGTAACATAAACAAGTACAACCACCCACTCACACATCTGGAGCTTCGATGTGGTTTTGCGGTTATGAAGCTACAGCTGTTTCAAAACGTGTTCAGGGAGCACTGGGTGAGATGCTTTTCATATTCTGTCATTATTATTGTATTGAATTTATAAACATAAAGGAATATTTTTCATATTTATTTTACTGAAAAAATAGATTTTCTTAAAGCAGCTTTAAATTTAAAAGGTATGATTACATTTACATACTAATAGTTTAAGACGAACCGCTTTGTACTCAGGTTTATTTCTGGCATCTAAATCTGAGGTAACTGCTTGAAGTCAGTAAATGAAGATTTACATCAGTATTTAGAGAATTAAAGGTCCTCATTTTATAAAATAGATGATGGAATAATTTGTTTAAATAATGAACCACATAAAAGTTAAACTATTACATTAAAAGAGAAACAATTCGCATGATTACTTAGACCTAATTATTAATGTTAGAGACTCTAAAACATGCCATCATCTCAGAGAGCGACACACTTAGAGCAGTAATTATATCAAAATTGTATTAAAACAAAAATGTCTGTCACCATGCTCTATCCAGAACTGATCAAGTGGAAAAGTTTGAGTCACCTTGTTTGATTTCTTAAAGAGTCTTCTGTAAGGAATCTTTCGCTATCCAATTATTAATCAATTATTTGAAAGAATTATCTACAGATTAATGGATTTGCAAAATAATGGTTAGTTGCAGCACTGATCTCAACACATTTCTACTCGATCAAGGAATTTTACAGGAGCTAGTCAGATATGTGCTGCTGATTTTTGACAATATTGTTTTCTCTTCATTTATTGACAGGGGAAAAAAAACACAGTGACAACAACTTTTAGAAAAGTCTTAATTTAAACACAAAGAAACATTGAATTAAATCAAACGCATCACTAACAGTGGGTAGCAGATTAACTAGCAGACAGACTTCACCTGATCTCAAGGCATGGCTGCTTAATCAACCAGTGAATCGGTGAATGTGAAACAAGAAAATAACACAAATATCTGCTAAATGTCAGCCAGGCGATGTGTCGGTTTATCTCTGATAACTGGATTATTCTAATCAAAGTGTGCTAGAGACTGACGGATATATCAGCCAGCTGATTTTGGTTGGGTTTTTTTTTTTTTGCCCAAAATTGAAAACATACATAGAAAGTTCAGCATATGGCAGCCTTTTAGGAGATTCTTGGACATCAGGTATATGCTGGCTAAATCGGCAAGGTGTGACAGGGCCTTAAAGCTGGTATTTCTGACAGGTAACAAATAATCTAGAATAAAGCAATCAAGCTCAGAAGAGGGAAGCCTGAAATGCTGTTTTAGTTCCTAGTAGGTGTCTGCAGTGACTTTGTGCTTCAAACCCAGCAGTCGCATTGTATAGGTCGAAATAAAAGACAAAAATTAGAAATGAAACTTTAAAAAACTTCTTATTAAAAAAATATTTAGAGGAACCTTTCTATATTCTCTGATTTAATTTTGAAAAAAACATTTTTTTACAGATTCTTTTTTTTATTGCATTCTTTTCAAATTGCAGTCCAGCGATCAAATTCTCTTTATTCCAAGCCCAATAAAAAAAAACCTGCGTTTGATGCATCTATTGACTAATAAAAATGTTGTTTCTTTTGTCCATGCTGACCAATAGAAATGCGTCTTTACTCCTCACTACAGAGGAAAGCCCGCCCCCAAGAAGTGAAAAGAACATCTGTAAAACGCAATTAGAAAAGCAGAAATTTTAATTTAAAAAAGTGAAAAATAAGGTTGGTAAAAAATGGATAAAAGAGAAAAAAAAATAAAAAGTAAAAAAGTTTTTAAAAAATATATAAATCTGAGAAAACAGCAGTTAGTCTCAAAACCTTTTTTTTTTTTTTTTTTTTTTTTACATTTTTGAAATGTTCATATCTAGATGTTTTGTTTTTTCAGATCTTTTCTTTTTTTTCATCTATAAAGACAGGTTCCTCACAACAACACCGGTATAGAATGTCCTCTAAATAATCGTCTCACTGTTTTTGAATCAGTTCTAACATAATTCAAGGAATTAAAAAGTAATTTATGCACCGTCTTCCATCCAGAGTTGACAGCCAGTGAATTTCTTCCAAACTCTTGATGGCCTTTGATTTCTCAGTCCTCTCATGGTTGAAGTTATCCTTGGCGCCACTGAATGCTCTTTATTATCCTACCATACTTTTTTCCTCCCTTAAACGTTATTTGCGTTGCTCTGTGACCAAGGAACTCATGGGAACATGGTGTCAATGTTTCTGTAGAACGTCAGGTCAGCTTCAGCAATCTCCCCCATTATAGTGTAGTTCATAACATTTTAAGGATCTTTTCATTTTCTGACACTGCATTTTGAGTCCTTGGCTGTTAGAATAATTATTGAAAGGTATCAGAAGTAACGCTAGAAATGTATGCCTGTTTATTTTTTACAGGATCCTATTATGTTTGTTTGTTTTATTGTTGTGTTGATCTGTTCAAATTTTGTTTCAGTGTCATCATGGCGAGTCCAAGGACCCGAAGAGTTCTGAAGGAAGTGAGAACCCAGGAGGAGAATAATGTAAGTCCTCACATTGTGGGGTCTTCATGTAGGTTGATTTCATCCAATAGCAAACCGCCTCTTAGCTTTATAGCAGTGGCACTCAAACTCCAGGCCTCCAGGATACATCATGGTCTATGTTTCAGCACAGCTGACTCCAAAACGAGCTCTGCAGAATTTGATTGAGATGTGCAGGGCAGGTGACTCTCGCCTTTCGGAAAGCTGAAAGCATTTTGCGTATGACGGATTCTGATAAACGCTTTGATCCTTTCATAAACGCTGAAATCAGAGACAAGACGGGCATCAGGCATTGCAGGCTAACAAAGAACCCAAAAAGCACCCATTCCTAAGGGGTGGACCCGTGTGTCCGTTTCAATTTGCATGTTTTCTAAGCCAAAACAAGCCTTTGCTTTCCCAATGGTACTTTCGATACCATGGGGATAAAAAATGCTGCATAATTAAAGAAATGAAAACCATTCATTTTCTTATGATTTCTCAACAGAATCTCTGAAACTATTAGTTAAACAATTGTGCAAATAAATGAGGCAATTGTAACACAATTTGAAAATATTTTAAGATTGAGCTATTTCTTTAATCTGCAAATAATCTATAAATAAAAAATTAACAATAATAAGAAATATGCAAACACTGGTATTATTGATACCATGTCAACTTGGTGACTAGCTGACTTAGATTTCTCACAGAATGTGGTATAAATACAGGAAAACCACCTTTACTGATTTAATTTGATCTTTTTCCATCAATCTTTTTCTTCCCAGCTTTGTTTTGAGTGTGGAGCGTTTAACCCTCAGTGGGTCAGTGTGACATATGGCATTTGGATCTGCCTGGAGTGTTCTGGAAAGCACAGAGGCCTGGGAGTGCACCTCAGGTAAGAGACGGGGATACAGCATGGCTTTGTTCAATTATAGACATCTGATATTTATTTGATCTGTTTTTTCAGGTTCTTTATGATTTCCTGTTGAATTAATGTCTACTTTCAAAGCATACAGTTATAACTGGTCTCTGTCCCTTCAGTTTCGTGCGCTCTGTCACCATGGACAAATGGAAAGATATTGAACTGGAGAAAATGAAGGCTGGGGGAAATGGGAAATTCCGCCTTTTTCTAGAACTCCAAGATGATTATGACCCGAACTGGACCTTACAGGAGAAGTACAACAGCAGAGCCGCCGCACTCTTCAGAGACAAGGTGGGCATCATGACTGGCATGTAATAAATCAGATATGGAAAGGACCTTCCTTCCTGTTTTTTGTGTTCGACTCGAATACCTCAACAGGTAT
This sequence comes from Cyprinodon diabolis, assembly GCA_030533445.1. Lineage (NCBI taxonomy): Eukaryota > Metazoa > Chordata > Actinopteri > Cyprinodontiformes > Cyprinodontidae > Cyprinodon > Cyprinodon diabolis. Next base: position 6,534,917 of record CM060081.1, on the reverse strand, counting down.
TTAGTATTGATTCATTGAAAATAAAACAAAAATTAGCTTCCAAACTGCATCAATATTTGAATAAAGGGAAAAAGTGACAAAAGTCTAACTTTTTTTAGCTGTGCATATGCCACCTCTGTTTTTTTTTTTTTTTCTATTTTTAAACGGATTTTTACAATTTGCATTTAGTTATAGCTGTATTTTCCAGATCTGTAAAACACATTTGTAAGACTCTAAGAAAAACAGAAATAAAAAAAAAGGAAAATGTTATTTCAAGATAATTGTGGGGAAAAAAAAGAAAAACAATAGTTGAAGAAAAAGGAAAAAACACTGGTAAACGTTTTTGCAAATTTTTTTTACTGGATTTTTCTAAAGGCGTGTTGTGCACTTGTATACATCCTGCCTAAATCTGACAACTTTAAATAAAACCAAGGAGTAGCAACACAGAGCTGTTTAAAGCATCCAGTTTGACTGAGCTTCAGCAAGTTTTCAAAGAATCTGCAAAGGAAACCTTAAGTAAATGAAATGAGTGAACGTTTCTTAAAATTTGCCAATAGAATAATTATTTTTGCCCTTTTGATAATTAGATATTATGCAGACTAATTTAATGTAATTATCTTAAGAGGATTAGGACCACTGAACAAAGTAAAAAAAAAGTTAACTGATTTTTAAATTTTAGTTCAGTTTCATATAGGGAAAAAAGTCGGAATTCTGACTTTTTTTCTTCAGAACTGAACTGCGCTGAATTCTGACAGCTAGTCAGGCTCAAAAGTTAACTGATTTTTAAATATTATTTTAGTTTAATATGGGAAAGAAAGTCTGAACTCTGGATGTAATCCCAGGATTCTGACTGAATTCTGACAGCTAACAAACATGTTAGCATCCACCCATATCCATGTCTGTTTTAGACGCTAAACCAGCTCTCTTGTTTTAATCACCTTCTGCTCTTCCTGTGATGAAATAGCGTCACCGGGGTAACTTGACTCTGCCAGATGGATTTCCTCCGCATATCCATCTGGAAACCTTCCGTTGAAGTAATTTTGGGAAGGGGCGAAAATACTGGTTAGCTGATTGGCCTATGTTGGTGATAGACGGGCCAAATAAACCAATCAGATCAACGAAGCATATGACGTACTAACAGAGCGACAACGAAAACACAACCACAAGCCAGGCTAAACTTGCCGAAACCAGTCGAGAGAAGAACAAAAACATCTTTTCCTCTGAGAAAAGCCTCCAGAGCAGCGTTTTGCTCTTCTTTCAGTGAAGAAATACTCTGTAATTCCGATAAAACTTGCTCGATAGCCACGCTAACGCTAGTTTCATCGGCTGAAGCCGCCATGTTCTTTAGACTGAACTGTCGTGCTTCTCGTTGCGTCACACCTCAACCCGCCTCAAAGCCAACGCTGATTGGACATTCGTTTGTTGAACGGCTCCAAATTTTCTTTAACGGAGAGTCTTCAGGCTGATCTGCGAGTGAAACCTTGAAAGCTCGTGAGATCAGGATGGTCTCACGAGGCTATCACCGGGGACCCCTCGCCTAATTCTGTCATTTTCCACCAATGTGTCACTGGTCCTCCCAAACAACTCACATCTTTGTCAGTGAAGCCGAGTGCTCCCACCTCTTCCTTCATGGTGCCCATCTATACTAAGATCCACAATTCTAAGAAAAAAAGCCAGAAGTTTGACTTTTCTCATATTATACTGACATAAAATTTAAAAATCAGTTCACTTTTTTATTTTTTCAGTGGCCCTAATCCTTTTCCGTATAATGGGAGTTTTTTTTCTTTTTAATATAATTTCAAACATAAATCTTAATTTTAATGACAAATCGTCTTCCTTACCTGCTCAGTTTAGGGCAGGTACACTTATTTAAAAAAAATTCCCTTTACATGTGAAATGCTGGTAAAGACTTTCCCATAAGTTCCTATAAAGTGCCTACTCACTGGAGCTGAGTACAATACAATTCACCCCAAACATGTTACACTTATAGATTTAGATTCCATAACAGTTTCTTCCCGTCTGCCATTAGACTGCTGAATGTTTTTGTAAAATGGGTTATTTTATTGTATTTTATTATTTAAAAAAGAAATGAAATGTTAGAACTGTAAATATACAGTCAAATGTTCATATTACTGTTTTTATGTATTTTTTACTGTTTTCAAGGCTGCACTTTATTGTCTGCACTTTATTGTCTGGAGAGCTGTTCTTAACGATATTTCTTTTTGTTTACATTCGTGTACACAAAATGACAAAATAAATCTGTCCAAGTCTGATTTAAAATCTAAACTGTGCATCATTTTCTTCTACTTCACAGTTCTGTGTTGATCTATCTTATAAAATCTTAATGAAATACATCAGAGTTTGAGGTATTAATGTAACATAATGTGACATATTTTCTGGGTAATTATAGTTTTGCAAGTTACAGCAGGGAAATGAGTACAGCTGTGTTCAAAGTAAATTTTTGTATTTCCTATACAGGTAGCAACATTAGCTGAAGGTAAGGAGTGGTCCATTGATACATCCACTGCTAAAAACTGGACTCCTCCGCAACCCAAGTCCAGCCTTTCATCCTCTCACAGGTAACTTATGCGCAGCATTTAAATGCGTCAGTGCTGTAATCGACATGAATCAGTCTTAAAATGCGTGAATTCCTACTGTTTAAATCCAGATCTGGAGGATCGGGTCAGACCCAGGTCAGTTCTAATGACAAGGCGTTCGAGGATTGGTTGAGTGACGACGTCAACTCTTATCAAAGGTAAAAAAAATGTTTCCTCGTTATTTCTTTGTTTTTTTTATATGTAAATTGATATGCTGGTACTCAGGATACAAATGATCAATTAATAAACACATTTTAAAGTTTTTAATCGACCAATGCGTAATTGATAAGTGGACGTTTTTAAAAATCTCAAGTTTTCTCTTTTATCAAGCGGATCTTTCTGTTAACATTAAGGGCCTAATTATGTTTTTACTATATGATGAATAAAAAAAATACATTGTTTTAACAATTTATTTTTCCATCTTTATTAAATAAAACGACTGAATAAACAATAAAGTTGTTATACACATGATTAATCCAGACATATTTATAAGATGCAACAAAACAGGAACCTACTGGGTTACGGAATAAAATAACTCGCAAAAATATGTGGAAAACTACAGAGATGGGAAAACTACAACTAAAAGACGGTGTGTGTGTGTGTCTCTAACATACTTCCAGACTATTCGTTTCCATGAAGTTCCCTATTTTTAGTGTAATCTGGTGACGTTTGCTGGAATTTAGGATTTTAGCAGCACCTTTAAATATATACCATATATGATATAACATATATTTAAAAAGCACCAACTTGATGCTCTTTTTGAGATTCCATTGTACAGACTAATGTCAACCTGTGATATTTTGATTGTATTTAGTTGTATAAGCATTGATAAACAAGAGAATTATAGACTGATTCATCAAAATTTGTATAAAAAATATCAAGATTAACAATAGCAATTACTATTTGATACCCTGTGCAAGAACTATATATTTAAATATAAATATCCATCTATATACATACCCATGTAAACACCATGTGCAATTACGATGGAGTATAAGGGCCAGGCTAGAGATTTAAATTTTTATTTTGCGAATAATGTTGTAACATTACGATAATGAAATCATTATGCCACAACCCGTTTCAGAAAGAAAGCTTGGAGCTTCGACCAGCAGATGACGGCCGACCAGCTCCACCAAACAGCAACCTGAGTCCGCTTTGACCTGCTGTCCAATTTGATGCTGGTGCTAAAATATGTCCTTAGTTGTCAAACCAGAGTCAAAGTATAACTTCACATGATGCTCCACATTCCTCATTTTAGAGGAAGATAGTGCTTTTTGTAAGAGTTGTCATTAAATACGACTTTATTCTCTTAATATTACGACTTTATTCTTGTAATATTACGACAGGATTCTTGTAATTTTATGACATTATTAAAAATCTCAAGCCTGGCCCTAATACTCCTTCATGATGCAATAACCCTGGATAACAATCCTACTATAAATAAACCAAAAAGCTATCATATGTGGACGCTCTGTATATGCTGTATATACCTCATGCACATTTTTCTTCCTTTGGCACCTTCTTCTTCCCCTTTGTCTGTTTGAACTGATTTAACCAGTAAATTTCTCCACTGTGAGAGCAATAAAGTCAATCAATTTTATTTTTTAACCCGCATCGCTCTCTTGTGGAAGGAAGTATCATTACAACACTAAAGAAATTTCCTCTGAATGGACATTATTAATTGATCAGCTGGAGCGAATTTGAATCCAGCTATTAATCTTAAATTGATTATATAATTACATCCTCAGTCGGTTGGTAACATTAATTGTTTTTCCTTCAGTGGGGGGGGCTACAGTGGGAACCAAGAGAATCGTTATGTTGGCTTTGGCAACACAGTAACCCCAGAGAAGAAGGATGACGACTTCTTGAACAATGCAATGTCTTCAATTTACTCAGTATGTCATCATGCATCAACATTTATATAGATTGATTTGACTGAGCTGTGTTTTAGATACGACTGTTTTAAATCTTTTGCTTTGCTTTGCAGGGTTGGAGTAATTTTACTGTTGGTGCCACCAAATTTGCTTCAATTGCTAAAGATAATGTAAATAACTATTTTATATTCATTGTAGCTTTAAAGTAACCTCCCTTTGGAAGACATGCAAGACGTATTATCCTGTTTCTTATTATTTTTTTCTCTCTACTTAAACAGACGACTAAACTGGCAAGCCAAGCAACTTTAAAGGTAAGGGTATTTTGTCAGAGTCCCTTTTTAAAGTTTCCCTTGTGCTTTTCATTCAGCTGTATGGAAATATTCCTTCTAGCTTGGGGAGGTTGTTAGCATGGAAATGCTGTCATTTATTAGCTGTGTCATAGAAGTTTTTCTAAACACTCGAAGGCTGTGATAATGATGTTACTAATATCTCTCTGCCCTCCCTGGATAAAGTTAAGGGGCTATAAAGCCCCCCCTGAACCGGTAAAGCAGTTTATGGCTGCATGGCACTTTTTTTGCACATCATTTATTTAAGGCTGCTCCATTTTTATTTTATTTTATTTTAGCAGCTTTTAAACCAGGAACCATTCTGCAAAATATGACCTATTTGGATGTTACTGTGCTTCTGCTTGATAACACAAAGCATTGCTGGTGTTGGTGCCTTGAGTTTATGTCCTGATGCTCGATATTTATTGGGACATAAACATAATATTTGATAAGGATTGCAATTAACTCCCACCTTTAATTATGGATATGAGCTACTGTTCTCTCACCTCCAAATATACTGGGTTATCCATTTATGCATGACCTTTTATTTTGTCTTTTACGTCCCTTTAAGACATTAAGATGTAAAGAGGTGTAATGGCATGGGAAACATCCTGTTACAGCCCTCTGGATTCTAGTTTCCTTCTCTGTAGTGGATACATGGTAGATAAGATCTTTATAAATTCCCCAAAAAGTTCAACAATCCAAAAAATTCATACTTTATTAAATAAAACTGTATAACTGTAATTTACACTAGAAGTAGAGGCTAGCTTCTGATTGGTTGGTCTGCATTTCTGATGTTGATGAGAAAGGCTGAGAGACTGAGATAAACTGACATGTTGCAGCACATGCCAATACATTTATTAATTATTGACATAATTATATACAATTTTAATGTGTTAAATTATTTATGCATGTGATAAATGTTTTTTAGTCTACATCATTATTCGAGGCAACAATTCTGTTTCATTACATTTCGTTTTTTCAATAATTAATCATAATTAATCTAATATTTAGTCCTCGATACATAATTGAAATATTTATGCATTTATTTATGCTAATTTTTAAAAGCTGAATTATATTTGATTGTGAAGCTTTTGGTTTTCAGCGATCTTATATTCATCTAAAAAGTCTGAAATGGATCATATATGAATAGAATCTTTATAGGCTTCATTCTTTGGATTTTCTGTTTCAAAATAAATCGTATATAGATAAAAGGCTGGTTATTTTGATTCTATTGATTGTTTCTTGTTTAAATGGTTGAATTAAAGTAGTGCTCAATATTTTGCTTGGACCTTCCAGCAGAACCAGGAAACCTTGGTCTGGAACATCTGCTGTGTTTTGTTTTTTATCACATGGTGAACATTTTATCTTTGACATTCTGGTCTTATTTAGAGTACGTTGGAACTAACAGTTCACCGTAGGAATCAAGGTCACCTTGATGTTAAACTGAATGCATCAGCACCCTCTCTGATTCCAGCTACTGTTAGCTGGCTTAGCATTTCCTGTCTTCACTTATGAATTTAGACTTCAAAATAAAAGCATACATGAGGCATTGTTTCATCCTTAGAAACTGCTCAGTGCAAAACGCTGAGATAAACCCTCAAAACGGACTAATGTGCATTTCCATGACGATGCAGAGTATTTTTCCACTTGGAAAATGTTCTGTAGTTGATGCAGAATAGGGTTTGGAGGCAGCCAGAGGCTCCAGAAATGCCCGCAATCTTCCAGCTTAAGTGACAAAAAGTGATGTCTATATAAAAAAAATGTGTGTGTGATAGTTATTTATCAAAGCTCTGATGCTACGTTCAGACCGCAAGCACTGGAAGCGGCAAAAAAAGTTTCTTCTGCTTCATTTTTGATGCTTGTAGATATTAAGGTGAGACACGCTTAATAAGCGTCCTTGACGCTCCTGAAGCGCGTCCGGTAAAGTGTCTTGTGTTCAATAGCAGAGAGCGGCTTTGCTATATTTGCTGTTGTAAGTTAGCCTAGTAAACTAGCCCCACCCGCCAGCAGCCAAAATAATTTTTGCCTGCGATTGGTCTAGCCTCCAACAATGCCCTAGAACTGGCGGGCCAATCACAACGCAGATATAGGTTTTGAATTTCTGGATGCAAAGGGGGCGGGGTTTTGAGGGCATAACAACCAAGCTGCACAATGCTGGAGAAGGCACAAAAAGGAAGATAGCAACAACTATTGAACAGTTCTCGTTTGACTCAGCTTTGGGATCAGTTTTGGAAAGATTATACCCCATTTACACTACCCTTGAAAAACCGTGCCGAGACCGGTCCGAGCTCAGTAACTGAGATAACTTATTGTGTGCAAATGGAAAGCAAACTAAACTGAACCGAGCTAACTGCAGACCAGTTCCAGAGGTGGGCTCTGTTCGGTTTCTCCCTAGCTCGGTTCTCTGATAACAAGAGCGCATGAGCAGAACGCATCATCTCCGTCTGGCTGCACATCCCGATTCACACTCCATTCCAGTAGTTGGTGGTAATGCGCCTCAGGAAGTTGCTTGCCAACCAACACAAAACAGAAGAACGACAACTATAAACAACAATCGAAATCTTCTCCACACAACATTTTAAATAATGGCATTTTAAATGATAACACCGAACTACAGCAATAATAATCAAGCTTAACTTTCTGAATTTGACGGGCCCCGCCATTTTGATTTGCTTGATTCTCTCCTTCGTCTTATTCTTCTTGGCAAACAACTTTTGGTGCATTACCGCCACCAACTGCTTGATTTCCTCCTTCAATACTGGCAGTAATACCGCAGATCGTCACTAGGTGGCGAGGAGTCGAGGAACTGAGATAGCGTGATGTGTAAACGGTCGCCAGAACCGAGCTCAGCCTGGTTAACTGATCCAAGCTCGAACCGGTCTCTGCATGGATCGGTTTTTCAAGGGTAGTTAGTGTAAATGGGGTAATAGTCTTGGGGTTTTCTTTGAAACGTGAGGAGGGAGAGGCACTACGCTCATTCATTTCTGAGAAGGACGTATTCGCCATTTTACCGACAGGCTGTTTGTTTACACTCCCCCACCAGCTTTCTGTCGCGCTTACTATGTCATAGTCAGTTGCCCTCATAGGCCAGAGCGTTCTCCAGTAGGCACAGACATGGTTTGAAAAACAACGGGTTGTTCTCATCAACAATCTTCCATTGTCTCATTCATCGGGGCCAGAATAAATGACACATTTAATCTCACATTTAGTCTGGTTTATCAGGCTAGTTGTAAGTGGATACAAAGTAATTTTAAAATGTTTTAAGTGAGAAAGTCCACCTGAAAACTTAATCTGTGCAGTCGGTTCATCCAGATTACCATCCGGCCTTCAAACATTATTTTGCTGTCGGAGCCGCTCAGACCTCTGTACAATGGTGGTGCTCTGTCCCTGGAAATCCTCTTCACCAGCAGCCTCTGGCCCAGTCGCCTCTGTGGGGTTTTCCGCTAATCTTTGTGGCCTTTGTTTAACACATATATAATCCAAACTGCAGGCACCAGAATAATGAAACTGAACATATTTTGCCGGCAGGCTTCGGCATTTTAAGTTAATTTAGACGTTAATAAGCTGTTTCAGAGGAGTGATCACAGCGATCTGCATGAGCAGTGCTGTGTCTGTTTCCCTGCCATCTCCCAGATCAGCTTCTCTGATTGATTGATGCGGAGCATCGAGCAGCTAAAGTTCAAGTTTTCCAACTCCAGCAGCTGCTGCTTTCGTGGCGCGTCTGCTCAGATGCTTTGCACATGCTGATCAAAACACGCTGCAGGACCTTTTGTTGCGCCGTGATGCGTGTCAACCATTGACTTTGTAAACCAGCTGCTTCCGTTGCCTCTAGCGCATGCGGTCTGAACATAGCATTATATTTTTTTCCAATACTAAATTATTATATTTATGTTTTAAAAACAGAAAAAAGAATTCCCCACTGTGATTTATTTTGAAACAGAAAAAATGATCAGATTAAATTGGTAACACCTTATAGATGGCTAATAAAGAGTTTAAAGATGTTTTAGGAATTAATCTGTAAACTATAAACAATAAATCTAAAAAGCTTATAAGTTTATAATAAACACTTAGGAATAGATTGAAGCATTTGCAGATTAATTAGTAATAAACCTATACAAAATTAACCATCTGTAAGGGCAGCCTTATTGTAAAAAAAGCTAAAAATATCAGAAATTAAGGTTGTATGTGTCAGAAAATCATATTATGCATATTTTCTTAGAGATTTCTTCCAGAAAAGTTTTTTCATCTTTGAAAATACAAAAAAGGTTAAACTTCCCCCTGATAACAAGTGAATCAAGAGCGAGGAGCCTGAGTTTGATCAGGTTGGACATGAATCCTTAGAAAGCAAAGCTTACGTCAACTCTGTCTTTGCACCATTACGCCCTCTAGAGCTTTTTCTGTGTCATTGTGAGTGGTCTGTGTTTTAATGCATCTGAAGGGGAAGCAGCTCAGTGTTTTACACAAATGTGGATGTTGAAATGTGTTTTAATTAAATCGAACTCTCCTCTCTGACTTTCAACTAGGCCACAGAGTTAGGACAGACTATAAATGAGAATGTTATCAAACCCACCCAAGAGAAGGTAACATCTATGTCTGAGGTTGTTGCTTTGGTGGTGGGCTGCAGTGCTTTCTAGAGAAAAAAAAACCAAACAGCTTCAGATGTGAATGTGCTCTTTTTCTCTCCTATGTTAGTCTCTGCTACATCTTTGCTCAATGCCAGCCTACATTAAACGACAAAATCTGTGGGTTTAATTTAACGGTATATCTTCTGCCAGTGAGGGTAGAGAATCACTGGACATCTGCTAAGTCTCTGTACCATCGAGCTTTGAGTACACAGAAGTTTTAAGACATATTGTCTTATTCCTGGGATCTCAGACTGATATTGGGATTTCATTTTCTGTCAGGTATGATTTAAAGTCGTACGGAAGTCATATTTAAATGTCAAATCATTCTGGCTTAAACATGTATATAAATGTACTCTTTATCAGACAATATTTTCCCAAAATTTAGAATGTTTCTATTTGAAAAAAGATCCTGTCTTAAAAGCTTTGGGTTTTTTTTTATCTTATGCAGGCCAGTTAGTTATACATCAGCCTGAACACCTAAATTTGCCCAATCATATATCAACAGTCATCTGTCTTTCAAATTATTTCAGTCATAGCATCTTGATTCATATGTCGCAGCTAATATACGCAACGGTTGAAATAAGAAATAAGAATCATTTCCTTTCCATTGAGTTCCGTCCCAGTGCTCACGGGGATGGACGTCTGTGTCTTCAGCAGGCGTAGAGCTAACAGAACTGGCAGCGTTTTGAGGCAAGGGCTCAAACATGTACGGCTGGAAGCCTACTACACCAAACCAAGCTTCTGCCGCCCTGGCGTCCTCTTCCACAACATCTTCGTCCCAGCCTTCCTCCTCTAAATAAAAAATGGATGACGGAGGAGACTCATCCACGACCTCCGACACAAAACTCTCCTCCTCTTGCATGTTTCCTCTGTCCATAGGGTTCCTTGACAGTGTCGTTTCTAAGTCACCAATTTAGTGCTAGTTGGTTTCCAATGGAATTTCCCATTGGAAACCAACTAGCACTAAGTTGCTGACTGGTTAGCAAGATTCTTCCAACAAACCGCCCACAATTAAACTTGATTGCGAACCTTCCACCACAACAATCCCGCCCCCTCGATAATCGACCAATCACATTCACTTTATTCACTCGTGGAAATATGGCACCACTCGGCAGAATTCGGAAATGCAATGGTTGGAACAGCCGCTTCACTAAGACTCTACAAAAAAAAAACTAGGATTTATACAAAATATTATGGTTGAAGAAATATAATATAAGCATAAAGTAGGTTGTTGTAAATTTTGTTTATTTTTCCTTAGAATATAAACTTATTGTAAATGCTTGGAATGAAAGACAGCAGCTCAGTTACTCTACTTGTTGCACGGCTCCCTTCACATTTATTAGGACTATAGATGAGTGTGTAAGTATCTTTAGTTGCTGTAGCATAATGCATAAAGCAACTATGAAAGAAAACGGTATTGTAATCACAGCCATTTTATTTTGGGACAAAAGTTGACATGAGCCACAGAAACTGGTCCTAACGAGCATTTTAAAAAAAGAGAAGAGGAGGAGCATGAACTGAAGGCTGGGACATCCAGCTGCAATATCAGGTGGATTTATTATTTATTATCAAGGGTCTCAGTAGCTGCAAGGAGCATTTTATTTCTACAGCCATTGATTATCATGGCTGTCATGTTTGTAACCTTTACTATAAATATCACAGATTAATGGTGAAATGCTGAAATGTCACCGACGCCATAACTGGTAACTCTCAAACAACAAAATTGTTCCTTCAGCTTGGAAGCTGCTCCTCAGGCTCTTTAATAATAAACTAATGTGACATGTTTACAGCAGCAGCTGTTCAATAGATTGAAGAGAAGAAGTTGTAGTAAACATCTCCTCCTGTCAGTTATTTTGTTCCCACTTTGATGCAACTGGTTTGTAAAGTCCTATAAAAATAGAATATGACAAATAAGATGGTGGCAAAACTAAGCCTCCTTGTTTGTCATGGTTTATTTACAGTTTTAGGCACGAGGCTGTAATTATTGTAAATTAAAAGAATGCCACCCAGTCTATTTCACATTTTAAATTACTATACGATTCAGTTATTATACTACATGTTATTTGAATCAATGCAGAATACTCTTTAAAAACAGGAGTTGAATGAAATGGGGTCAATAAATTTTTGTTCCTTCTTATAGCAGTACATAAAACTTTTAAGTTTTGGTCCATTTTGGCTCCCCCCAGCGGACAAAAGCTGTATCAAGGTTTCTGCGGGTCATTGAAAATCATTAAAAGTCATTAATTTATTTATTTTTAAATCAAGGCCTTAATTTGCATTAAAATTCATTAAATGAGATCGTGCCATTTAAATGCTTTATAAAAAATAAAGAAAAATAGCTTCATCAGATATAATATATCAGATATAACTGGTTCAGCGTCTGATCATAAAGCCGTAGGTTTGTAAAAGAAGGTCGTGGTGGAGAAAAAGCTATATATATATATATATATATATATATATATATATATATATATATATATATATATATATATATATATATATATATATATATATTCGTGGTCACGATTTTCGGTTCGGTATATGTTTATTGTTACACCGAAAAATAAAAAAAAGTAATAAATTTCAAAAATTAATGATTTTTTTTTTTTTTTATGAATTTTTTTTTTTTTATGAATTGTAATTATTTTTAATGATTCGCGGAAACCATGGATCATTTCCGCATGTTTTGCTGCTTTGATTTAATCATCTGGCGCATGCCCTCTACGATCTACAAGGAACTACAGTGGAGCCACAGTGGAGGCTGAAGGCTTTGCTTGTGCAGGCGGTCTGGAGCGCCGCGGAGCGCTGACGGAGTATGTGGGATTTTGGGGTTAGCATGACATGTTGGTCATGTTGCTGTTAGCATAAACAAAACGTGTTGCACTATGCTTGCACACTGTTGCACTTTTATCCACAACTTTCTTTCCGCCGTCATCGTAGGTCACTATAAATGCAAAGTGATCCCATACAGCAGACCTATAAAGTGCTGCTGGCGCGTCTTCCAACTTCTGTTCTTTCCCACTCGCCATACCCACACAATTCTCCACAACAACGGACTTTTTTCTGCTACACCCGGCTACGCTGCTTCGCTTCTTCTTCTTCTCCTTGTTTACTACTGGTGGTTGGCTTTGGTCGCAGTACCGCCACCTTCTGCTCTGGAGTGTAAAAGCTTCGCCTATGAGAAAAAGGAGCAGCGCATGAACCGAACGAAACACACGCGAACCGAACCGAACGGTTCGGACGGTTTTCAAAAACCGTTCCATCCCAAATAAATAAATATATATAATAAATAAATATATAATATATATATATTTATATATATATATATATATATATATATATATATATATATATATATATATATATATAATAATTATATATATATATAATAATAAAAAAAAAAAAAAAATATATATATATATATATATATATATATATATGACAGTCATGGGTACTTGTTGATGGCATTGAGATTATCTCTAAGACCATCACAAGAGCATTAAGCATTACATTAAAGTTACTCAATAAACCCTGTGTATATCTTTGCCCTGAATGAAAAAAATTTCCAGCGTGGTAAAATCCTGATTTCCTGGTCTCCTGCTGTTGGATTGAACTACATTTCTGTTTCCAGTGGCTGTGAAAGATGAATAGTGGGGAGGAAATGAATTAAACTGTGGCGAAGCTATGTCATATGACGATGATGAAAATAAGAAACATTTTGTACTGTGTTCCTGTACTGCATGTCAACACAATAAATTTATAAAAATGATTAAAAAGATGACATATAATCTGTTAAAACAAACTATACATTAAATTTGAAACTATAAAATGTAGCAAAATACAAATATTGAAAAAACAGGAAAAATTTGCTCTCAAAACCATTTTTCTTTTATTCATTAAAACATTAAAAAATGTAATTTCTTCATTGCTATTTATTTAAATTTACATTTACAAATCAATTGATTTGTACCATCCGATGACGATGGTTCACATGCTTAGCTTTTATTTCATAAGGCTTCATATTTAATGCCATCATTTGATTAAGATTTTCTAGAAAAGTGTTAACAGTTGTGTTTAATTCTTCCCATTAGGTGGCTGAGAGCCACTTTACTAATATGCTTTTGTCTTCTAATGTAGAGCTGGCATTGCTGATATAAGCTCTCTGTAGTTCTGCCTTTTTTAAACAGTTTCTTGCTTTTGCCTTCTTCCTTGGTGGCGCTATTAACCAAACCAAGCACTTCTCTCTTCCAAATGTCACTGATTAATGTGCGTTTCATTGAACAGTGCTTCTGTTTTTCAAAGTGTTTAATTCTAATTTGGCTCATCCAGGTCAAAGATGGCAAATTGATAGATGAGATGGCAGTCAGCATCACTGGGCTGGCAAACAAGGTAGGATGGGCAGACATCTGCCTCACTGTATGGCTGTAAACCCCGCCTCCTGATGGCCCACGCCCAGCAAGTCTTTATAGTGATGTTAGAGACAGGAGGCCGGTTTTACAGTCACCATATAAGCCTGAACAATTCTAATTAAATGTGGTATTTTTTTATTTTTATTGCTGCCATGTATATTCTGGTGGTGAGTACTCTAGAAAATAACTTGATCCTGTTATGTTTGAAAATATTTGAAAAAATTAAATATAAAAAACTTTAAATGCTAAACTACAGAAGAGGATTTGGGCCACTGGAAAAAAAAAGTTACCTGATTTAAAATATTATTTCAGTTTAATATGGGAAAAAAGTCAGAATTCTGACTTTAATCTCAAAATTCTTTTTTCTCAGAATTCTGAGTGAATTCTGACAGCTAACAAACATGTTAGCATCAAGCCATAGCCATGTCTGTTTTAGAGACTAAACTGGCTCTCTTGTTTTAATCACCTTCTGCTCTTCCATTAATGAATAGCATCACCGAGGACCCGCTGAAAAGTCAGAATTCTGAGATTGAAGCCAGAATTTGGAATTTTTCCCCATATTAAACTAAAATAATATTTAGAAATCAATTAACATTTTTATTTTTTAGGTGGCCCTAATCCTCTTCCGTAATAAACAGTTTTAATAATAACTTGGATTTTTTTTTTTTATTCCATTAATATTCATTTTCTTTTACATCCTTGTCGTGTTGTTTAAAAAGGTGTTCTTTCATTCTTTCAGGTTCAGGGAGCCGGCGCAAAACTGACAAACCTGTTTACTGGAAAACCGCAAGATGGGTAATTAACTGCAGTTTTCTTTACTCCTTATAAAGGTCAATATTAATCAGTTAAAATATAACAAAGAAGTACATTTATTTTAAATTACAAAAGTATAACTGATTAAATACAGTGATTTGTTCATGTTGAAGTGAGTTCAGTATAATGCTGAGTGAAGAACATGAAGAAATGCTCTTTAGGAGCAACAGAAGCGACAGATCTGCGCCGTCGCTCCTCCTCTGTGTTGGAGGCTTGCTGACACTCCGCCCATATTGCGGCCCCTCAGCCAATCAGAGCTTAATTCCCTGTTGTAAAAATTAGGGCCACCACACAGAAGGGAAGAGACAGTTGCCGGAAGTAGGAACTTTTTCACACAAAGTTTACAGTAGAGTCCTGCAACAAGGTCATGAAAAAACTGTATCCCTCAAGGGTAGAGGTAGTGAAACATCTACATATTTAATAATAAAGATGAGATAATTGAACTTTATTGATCTCACATTGGAGAAATTTACCTCTACTTTTACCCCACCCCATTGGGGAGCAGTCTGTCATTGTGGGGCACTCAGGGAGCAATCAGGGTTTAAGGGTCTTGCTCGTAGAGCCAGAGTGGCCGTCTGTGGGAATGGGGCTCGAACTCAGAACCTCAGGATTCTAAGCTCTATGCCCTAACCAATAGGCTGCCACTCCAGTGAAGTGGAATCACAATAAAATCACAATATTTTATTGTATTCCAATGGGGATGGAACGGTTTATGAAAACCGTCCGAACCGTTCGGTTTGACTGTCTCGGATCGGTACGCGTGTGTTTCGTTCGGTTCATGCGCTGCTCCTTTTTCTCATAGGCGAAGCGTTTACACTCCAGAGCAGAAGGTGGCGGTACTGCGACCAAAGCCAACCACCAGTAGTAAACAAGAAGAAGAAGTGAAGCAGCTTAGCCGGGTGTAGCAGAAAAAAATCAGTTGTTGTGGAGAATTGTGTGGGTATGGCGAGTGGGAAAGAACAGGAGTTGGAAGACGCGCCAGCAGCACTTTATAGGTCTGCTGTATGGGACCACTTTGCATTTAGAGTGACCTACGATGACGGCGGAAAGAAAGTTGTGGATAAAAGTGCAAAAGTGTGCAAGTATTGTGCAACACGTTTTGTTTATGCTTACAGCAACATGACCAACATGTCATGCTAACCCCGAAATCCCACATACTCCGTCAGCGCTCCGCTCCGCCCCGCTCAGCTCCAGACCGCCAGCACAAAGCAAAGCCTACAGCCTCCACTGTGGCTCCCGTCCGCTCTGCTCTGAGTCCCTTGGAGATCGTAGAGGGGATGCGCCAGATGATTAAATTCAAAGCAGCAAAACATGCGGAAATGATCCAGGGTTTCCGCGGATCATTAAAAATAATTACAATTCATTAATTTTTGGGGGATTTTTTCATTAATTTCATGAATTTTTATGGGATTTCGGTGTAACAATCAACATATACCGAACCGAAAACCGTGACCACGAAACCGTGAACCGAACCGTAGATTTTGTAAACCGTTCCACCACTATATTCTAAAGTAGTCACAATTTAGATTTTTGCTAAAATCGTTCAGCCTTAGTAAAAATCTCTCTCTGACTCAGAGGGATTTGGCTCATAAAAAGTTGCCTTGATTGAGTCGTAGTAATTTTGGATGGAAAGTAGGGCTGAAATAATTAATCTATTACTGAAATAATCGTCTTTCTATCTCCCATATTTCTAATCTGATGGTTACACTGAGCTGCTTAGACTCAGTCGAGTTGTTTGTCCTTATTGCAGTTCGGTTCAGTTCAATATTTTTTTTTGACTGACTCTTATCCTTTTAACGTTTTAAAGTATTGCAATACTAAGCCTATACTTTAATCATAAAGTATGTGTAGCTGTGATAAGGCTGAAAAATTAATCAGATTAATCGATTTTTGACATAATTGTCAACTAATTTAGTAATCGATTAATCGTTAACTGGAGTGTAGACTCTAAAACATGCTTTTTGCTGAATGAGCAACCTACCATGAGCAGCAATTGTACCAAATTTGTAAAAACAAAAAAATGTAAACATTTTGAATTAAAATAAAAATTAAAAAAAAACATTTTTTCTTCTGTGAATCTGCTCTATCCAGAGTTCCTCAAGTGGAAAAGTTTTAGTTTCACCTGGTTTAATTTAGGAAAAAAATGTTTTCTTTAAGGAACCATTTCCTATCAGATTCTTAATCGATTTACAAAATCATTGCAGAGACTCTAAAACCTTCCTTTAGCTGACAGTAATTATAATTATATATATAATTATACCAAGATTGTAAAAAGAAATATGTGAACATTATGTCTGTCAAGATGCTCTATCCAGAACTCCAGTGGAAAAGTTTTAGTTTCACCTGGTTTAACTTTGCATAATGTCTTCTTTAAGGAATCTTTTGCTATCTGATAATTCATCGAAAAAATAATTGACAGATTAATGCATTTGCTAAATAATCATTAGTTGCAGCCCTAACGGAGAGTAACCAATTACTCCTCACATACCAATATCACCTTATATTAGATTACTTTTTAATGAAAAACGGGTACTAACACCGTTACTCCCAACGCTGACAGTAATGATAGTTTTTTATCACTTTTATGTTATATTTTTACTAAATTTCATTTTCATCATCTGTAATTATCAATTTTAAAACTGCGTTGTGCAACAGAGGCAACATCTTTCCTGTTTTATAAAATGACCAACTTTACTCCTCAAAACGGGAATTTTAAACATAATTTAAAGGTAGTTTCTTTCTGTGCTCAGCTCTGGAGGAGAGAGCTACCAGAACATGGACGCCACTGAGGGCTATCAGGGCAGCTCCAGCCAACCCGTGTCGAGGGATTTCTGGGAAACCTTTGGCAGCAACAGCTCCCTAAAAGAGAAGAATTCTCCCAGCAGTGACAGCTGGACCATGGCAGATAACTCTGCCAAAAAGAGCTCTGACAGTTGGGACAATTGGGGCTCCGAAGGAGCCTCCAACAACAAGCACAGCACAGAGGAGAGCTGGGAGGCCTGGGACAACAACTGGGAGAATCCGGATGGTAAGACGAAGAAGAGTCCTTCGAAGCCTGCAGAGGAAGCCTGGGATAACGCAGGCTGGTGAAACAAACATCAACTTAACTTTTGGTTTTTGTTTTTTTTTTCCATCCTCTCCAGTTGCTCATCTCATTTTGCTCTTTCTGGAAGAGAGTTGGTTTCACTTAATTTCTATTTATGCAATCTGTATTAATTATAATTTACCCAGAAAAGAAATTATGAAAATTCAGAGATGAATAAATGAACACCTAAAGGAACTGTTTACTTCCAGAGCTCTATTTTAGTAGAAACTGGCCCCATCACAACCTCATCTGTTCATTGTAGATAAAATCATGACCCCCTGTAAGAATTACCCTCAGAATATAGATGTAAAGTAAAATAAAGTGCTGTGCCAACAATCATAGTTTGGCAAGGATGTTATTCAACTCTGAAATTAATGCATGGAAGAAAAAATATGTTATTGTAAATATATCATAAAACTAACATTATTTTTCTTCTGTTTTGTAAACTTTAAACCAGCTGATGCCCAATTAGACCTACAGTCATGCTGAGTGACGACGAAGAGGCCACCATTTAAAGCCTTTGTTTCTCCAGCAGGAAACGATAAAAAAGGATCATTTTAAAATGAAGATGCTCCAAACTAGTGTTGCTAGGTTACAAGAAAGACCTGAATCACACAGGTTTTAATATTTAAAATGGTTTCTAATGGGTGATCTTTTTATTTTTTTTACTTCCTCGTTTATATCTCCCAATTCAACATAGCCTTTAGCTTGGTGAAACCATCGTTACACAGCAGACAAATTATTCCTATTCTTATTTTTATAGTAACTGCGACTACACTTCAGTTAAAGATCTGATTTGGATCATTTATTTTTCTCGTCTTTTAAAGCTATGAAGTTGGGATTGGACATTTTCTTTCCTTTTTTAAAGACATTTCAGTTTCGCCGGCACACACTCGGCTTTGCATTTTCCTATTTGTTCCAGATGGTTGACATTATATGGCAGCATCTTCTCATCTCTACCGCTGCTCTACACAAACCTTCACTGTCTAGTAATCAAGTCTCATTGTTCATAATAACTTTTTTTAAAGGAAGATTTTTGCATTGCAGGGAATCACTCTCAGTACTTTACATGTTGTGTTTCAATAACTGGAATAAATGTAGACTTCATTTTCCCTACAATGTTGTCAAAGAAGCCAGTCTGTGAGCCTTAGAGGGATCCACGATTAGTTATAAGACTTCAATATTTATTTTTTTAAATACAATACAGCAAAAACACTGTGAGCTCTTTAATTTTGATTAATTCAAATAAAATATTGTCACACGGACGTCGCCTTGTGGTTTATGCATTTAGCATTAGCTCCTTTTAGCCAAAACAGCATTGAGTAACATATAAACATCTGCAGTGCGTTGAAATTGGTGTAGAAATAACAAGAGGTGAAGATGAGGACCAAACGGAGGAACAAGAAGTGTTTTTTGTGTGGCTGCTGCTAGGTGTTGCTAATCCAGATGGAGAGCTATATTACAAAGCGCTCCAGTTTCTTAAGGGCAGATTAGACTTCTGCAATGCACATATCAAATGTCACTTAGGTCTGGTTGCAAACTAGTTTTACTGGTATGCTTCTGCACCGTCGGTCTGGAATTTCTAGGGACGCACAGCAGTTTCCAAAGCGCAATTATTACCGATAATCGAGAACTTCGGCGGATGGTCACGAGAACTTAGTTTCGGTAAAGACCGTAGCATCGTTCTATAATTTGTCTGAGGCATCGTACCAGTGGTGATATTCTGAACCTCCTCTATGAACTTTTTGTCGTAGTTGTCCATTGTGGTTTTTAAAAATGGCGCGCCCCAGCACCAAATCGAGAAGGACGACCACACAGACAGCCAGAAAGGCATACCAAGGACCAATCACAGCTGCTTTTTGTCTGCGCACTTCCGCTTGAGGTCTGCGTGGGTTTGCGACCGTCCGACTCGTAGTCAGGATTTTTTTAAGGTGTGCGACGACAAAGCAGAACCTCTGCATGAGGGGCGTGGTCGCGCACAGAGACAGATTTGACGGGTGCAGAGGCTATGCGTCAGAAGCATAAATTGGCCTTAACTGAGCCTTCTATCTTTAACAGCGGTTAGCATCAGTACCAAACCACGTTCTCAGACTTATTAGATTAGATTTTGATTTCATGTTAGCCTCTGCTAATGGTGTTTGCTTTAACTAACATAATAAATGGTTACAAGTAATGTAGCACCGATGCCGATTCCCGATACCTGGCTGTGCAGTATCGGCCGATACCGATACCATCTGTTTGAAATTGATGTGTGTGTATATATGAAGAACTGCAGACTACTTGGATGTAAATTAATTGCCATCATGGCTTTGTCAAGCTGCTGCCTTCCTTTGTGAAGCAGGAAAAAGACTAAAACAAAGTGAATCCAGTAGGACTTTTTATTGCCTGCCTGTAATGGGTGACAATAGTTGAATAAACTTTTGGCTCTCAAAATGGTATCAGTGACCTATTTGTTGGTACTCGCCGATACCGATGCCACCATTTTAGTGCTGGATCGGGGCCCCGCCAGATACTGGTATCGGTATCAGTGCAACTGCATTGGATTGTTTCACCAGATATTTCGTGTATGACAGCTTGTGGAAACTTTGAGGCAGCAATGCAGCGTTTCATTTTCCAATTTGGCCTAAAACTTTATATGATCAAAAACAATGTTAGCCTTCCTGTGTTTACGCTTTAGGTTCCAGTCCATTAAGAACCAACGGCGTCATTTACCCAACATGCATTGCACAGGTGAAAAAATGGTGACCTCTGTGGGTGAAAATATTAGAGGATATATAATTTTTGAAGTAACTGAAATTTTCTTTATCACAAACGGCAATTTTCAACTTAATAGGAAAACTATTGTATATTTAGGCCAACATGTTCAACTAGTCATGGATCCCTTTATATCTGCTGTAACAACTCAGGAGGCATTCCTTTATTTCATCTCACATACATAAATTAAATCCAGGTCATGAGGTCATGTTTGAAGTATTATTATTAATACTAATTAATGATTCAATTCAGTTGATTGCATTGACTCGAAGGCAATCCCTCACTAAGCATGCTTGTAGTGACAGCGGAGAGGAAAAACTCCCTTTTAACAGGAAGAAACCTCCAGCAGAACCAGGCTCAGTGTGAGCGGCCATCTACCAAAGCCGACTGGGGGTTTTCATATATTCCTTATCATTAGTCTTCAATACTTGTGAGTTACTTCTATGGCGTTTATCGTCAATTCACGTGGCACCAGGACTCACCTATCATAGCTGTACCTGCATCATAAAAATAATTTCCAATGTGGGGAAAGAACTTTCTATTCCCTCTTGATGGTTTGCATCAGTTAAAACTCCCACTGGGGAAATCTCCTTGGAGACCGCATCAATGGGCCCAAAGATTTGCTTTTAATATTAAAAGAAAAATATTCATTCCTACCTCTAAGAAGTCCTTTGTTTACCGTTTAATTTTGTTTTTTGGAAGAAATTTTTCTTCTAGTCACTCAGTTTTGTTTTGATGGTGGATTTTTAGCCATTTTTTTTGTTTTTCGTGTTTTAAGAGGTGACAGTATGACGGCTACCCCCAGTCTCAAGTATTCATGTGTTTTCGGTGTCTGCTCTACGCTGTTTTAAATAGTAACGTCCGTCTCGCTGAAACGTCGCAGTGGTGTTTACGTACAGTCAAGTGTGAAAGCCTTAAACAGCCTTGGCAACTTTCTGCTGATAATGACGAGTGTTTGCTTGTGTGTGTCTGTCTCTGATGCCTTGAGTTGTACATTTTCACTTTATTACTGAATACTTCTGTTTGGATCCCCCCCCCCCCCCTTTATTTTTATGCTGGATTAAGGCAACAAAAAAATGTGAGGATCTAACTTGGTGCAGAAACATGTCTTCTTTTTTTTTGAGCAGTTAAACCAGCAAATGTCGTCTTTAGCTCATTTCTTTTCCTATAAACAATGCAGAAGGTTTCAAAATAACATGTATTTAACTACTTTTTGTATAAACTAAGGATTTTATTTTAAATTTATTTCCACCTTAAGGTAATTTTTTATTTATAGAGTTTCTGTAAACTTTATTTGATCTGTTTCTGTGCAGCATTTGAGATCGGGTATGTCTGTTTAGCTGTGAAAACTGATCATGTAAAAAATATATATATATTTTTGATGTCATGCATGATACTTAAAGTGGATATGTAAACATGAAGTTGTTTCCTCAGTGAGTTAAGTGCAGTTGTCTGCTTGTTCTACCAGCAGCATTCCTCTAAGGCGAGCCTCTGTTTCCCATCATTGTAGGACTGTGGATATTTTTCTCTACACATGGTTCAGTATAAAATAAAACTGTGTTGTGATGAACGGTCATTCCTTTTCTTTTGATTGGCTGTAGCTAATTACAGCTATATAAATGCTACATCAGTCTGTCGATATACATCTATAACTTTCAAGAGTAAAGAGCTACTTAATATGTGCAGCGTAATGCTTAATAATTTAATCAAAACCTGAGGTTCTTAAAGTGGACGTCATGAGGCAAACCCAGTTGTGATCCTTGGGGTATATGGCTAAAACATATCAAATAAGAATTTCCCATAAAATTCATAGAATGAATATTTAGCTAATTTAGAAAAATGTAAAATGCACAATATAATAAAGTGTCCAAGGATTAAATTAAAGGCATTTAAAAAGATGAATATTTAAAAATAAGTGCGACTACTTTATAGGAAAAAAAACAATATAGAGCGGATTCATTTCATGTATTTTTTTAAGGCTTTCTCTAAAGGATTTGCTTTATTTTTATGGTCACATGAGATATATACGAGAAACCTCTGGCCTAATCCTGCTTTACTTATGCTTGCTGTTTTTGTTTATTTTCCTTAACAAACCCATAGCATTTAGAGAACAGCTAGATTTATACTGAGATTAAAAAACACTGGTGGAATGCTTTAGGTTGTGCTAGAGACTGAATCCAATGGATTTTATTTGGAGGATCAGATTAAGAAGGACAAAGTAATGTGCATGTGCCACACTTTTCAGATTCTACTAGGCAAAAAAAAAAAAACATCTCCCTTTACACAAAAATATTTTCTTTTATTAATGGGATACAATTACAACTTCAAAGGTTCCTATTTACATCTTTTTCCTTAAATAGCTTATTGGTTGTTGGTCAAAATGTGCTTTAAAGGAGAACACCAGTTTTTTTTTTTTTTTAACCATGTGCCCCCTTTTTAAACCATGTGCTGTATGTTCAGAAAAGAAGCTAAAGGTGGAGAAAAAGCTAAAGAATGGGGAAAATGCAAATTTCAACCAAAGTGGCTGGAAAACGAGGAATTTAGGACATGGCTGCAGCCTGTCGACGGTAAAGATGAAGGATTTTGCCTTGTACATATGAGAGTCATGGGTATTTGTTGGTGGCATTAAAATTATTTCTAAGAGCATTAAATTTGAGTTCCTCATTCCTGTATAAACACTGAGATACTAGCAGCAAAGAATTTAAATTCTGTAAGACAATAAATTTATTGTTGGTAAAATTTTACTCAAAAGTAAAATTGAAAGTGCAAAAATGTTACAGAAAAATACAAATTACTTGAGCACAGTTTAACTTTAAATTAAAGTTTATTTTTATTAATTGCAGGAAGAAAAAAGAAAAACTTCTGGCCCTACTACAAAGAAAATTGGGAGATATTGGCTTTAAATTGTTATTAATTAGCAGTTGTTTTAAAAAGGAAAGAAAATAAATTCCTTAAAGAAAAAATTGTTTTGCAATGGCAATAGTTTATATGGTAAATGTAATGTACTTAAGAAATTATATCTTCCATTCATAAACATAAACACAAATCTTTTTCCCTTTGTTCCTAACATGTACTTTGTACATGTTACATATGTAGATATATTTAACCTTTCAAAGCTGTGATTGCAAATTTCTATAGTCTGTGGACCCCTCTGCCCCCCAATGTTTTCTTTTCTCCCAGCAAAGAACATCATCTTTTAAATAGAAATCTAAACAAAAAAATTTTTAGTAAATCGAAAAAAATAAAAATAAAAAATTCAAAAATGAATTTTAATAACATTTTAATTAAAATCCCCGATTGAGAAATGAAGTCTCATTCCTGTTGGCCTGCATAGATGTTAGCAGCATTTTTATTCTGCACACCAAAATTGTACTGAGCTTAAAGTGAAGAGAATACCGTGGAATGCAATTTGAATAAAAAAACAAGAAAATTAAAAACAATCCACTAGACTTTTTCTAAGTTTGAAAACGTTTCGCTTCCCATCCAGGAAGCATTTTCAATTCAAAATGTAAGAATTGGCTTTGAGTTTGAGGTTTTATAGTGTTGCACCGATACCAGTATAAGACGGGGCCCCGATCCAGCACAAGAATAGTGGTATCGGTATCAGCGAGTACCAACAAATAGGGCACTGATACCATTTTGAGAGCCAAAAGTTTATTCAAGTATAGTCACCCATTTCAGGTAGGGAATAAAAAGTTCTACTGGATTCACTTTATATTAGTCTTTTTCCTGCCTCACAAAGGAAGGCAGCAACTTGACAAAGCCACGATGGCAATTATTTTACATCAAAGTAGTTTGCAGTTCTTTATATATACACATCAATTTCAAACAGATGGTATCGTATCGGGTATCAGTGTCGGGGCTAAAAAAATTGGCATCGGCGCAACACTGGTTTTACACAGTAGCCCAACAAGGGCTTGTTTTGGTTTTGAAAACATGCAAAGTGGAACAGATGAAAGGGTCCACCCATTTGGAATGGGGGTCTTTGGCTTTTTTTGTTAGACTGCAATGCCCCGTACCCATCTAGGTGTCTGAAGGGTCGCTCGTTAAAGGGGATTGTTGGGCTGGCTAAATAGGTCAGGCCAATGGTCACCATGAGCTACTGTATAAAGCCTCGAACTCAATGCTATATCTGACATTTTGAATTGAAAAAGCTTCCTGGATGGGAAGCGGATCATCATCAGACTCGGAAACAAAGTCCAGTGGATATTTTATTTTCTTTTTTTAGAATGACTATGACCTGTATGACTGAGAACCTTCCGCAGCATAATGCAATTTGAAAAGAATTAAAATTTAGAAACTTAATTTGAAACAGATAAAATATGTGATAAAATGATGATAAAATCTGTCAAATTTCAATTTAAAAATTACAAACCTGTAAAACAACTTTTTGAATAAAGAAAATTTGAAAACACAAATTTGAAAACTTATCAATCTGAATAAATAAAGGTTACTTACAAAATGTTGTTTTGAATAAAACTTTTTTGAAACCCTATAATTACTGAATGTATTTTTTAAGGTTTAATTTGCACAATTTTTTTCCCCCCTTAAGCTTGTGCTCTTTGCTTGCAACAATAAATCCCATTCTGAAGCCCCTCAGCTCTATGGAAGAGGATTAGGGCCACTGAAAAAAACAAACCAAAAGTTAACCGATTTTTACATTTTATTTCATTTTGATATGAGAAAAAAAGTCAGAAATCTGACTTTAATCTTAGAATTCTGACTTTTTCTCAGAATCTCAGAATTCCGACTAGACATGTCTATTTTAGAGATTAGTTCTCTTGTTTTAATCCTCCTCTGCTCTTCCATTAATGAAATAGCATCACTGGGGACCCCTCAGGCATGTAAAAAATGTCGTCCAATTACGCCATTTTCCACCAATAAAGTCAGAATTCTGAGATTAAAGTCATAATTCTAAGATTAATGTCAGAATTCTGAGATTAAAGTCAGAATCCTGAGAAAAAAGTTAGAATTCTGAGATTATAGTCATAATTCTGAGATTATAGTCATAATTCTGAGATTAAAATCAGAATTCTAAGAAAAAAGTCATAATTCTGAGAAAAAAGTCATAATTCTGAGAAAAAGTCATATTTCTGAGATATAATTCAGAATTCTGAGATATATGTCAGAATTCTGACTTTTTTGTCCCACATTAAACTGAAATATTTAAAAATCAGTTAACTTTTTTATTTCCCCAGTGGCCCTAATCCTCTTCCTTACAGCTGTATAACTAGGAGCCTCTCCTCGAAGGGAAAGATGTAGACCTGAGAGGGTCTGCCTCATTTCTAGACGGTGACATTCTCATCGTGTCCCGCCCACAAGGCTTGGAGTCGTGTCTCCTTTTCACAAGTCTCGCTGGGGACGGAGGGAATAACAGCGGGACCATAGATGGCCCGGGCACGGGGTGAGTAACACGGATGAATGAAATTAGCCCGTTTGTTCGGTTTGATTAAACCCAGAGGGAGAGAGAGGGATGATCTGCATCCGTGACAGAGCTGCATCTTGTCAGCAATGGAGGAGCCGACAGGCTAAAATGGATGACTGTAGAAACACGAGCCTCCTTTTCAGGAATAATGATGATCGGCAGCATCAGTTTCCCACAGATAGATCCAGTATCTGAGTCTGAATCCTCCACAGCGAAGAGAAATGTAATTAATTTCACTATAGAGCACAAGCAAAGCTGTGCTTAACCAGGCTGTGGCTCTTAGCGGCTCATCGATCCAGTCCGTCCGGTTAGATCACCTGTAATCAGCGCCAGATAGGCTATTCCCAGAACTTTGTCACTGCAGGATTTCTAAGCAAAGCTAAAATATTTCCTTTGAATGCCACTTTCAATTGAGGGAGTTTGGAGATTTAGGACGAGGAATTTGTTGACTACAGCAGCTTTCGATTCACCATTATTATAGTAAGTGGATAATAAACTCAATCTACCTCTTAAGAGTAGTGATCTTGTAGTAAACATTTTGGCCAGAGGGGGCGCAGCTGCTACGCGTTTAACTTCTCTAAGTTTACAAATTCACCCCCGCAGATTGACCTGAAGTTTTGAGGGGACCCTCTGCTCCCCCTCAACCACATTTTCTTGTTGAAGGAATGCTAAAATGGCGACAGAAACATCCGGGCCGCCGTGAAAAGCAGCTGGTGGGGGACAGAGAGCGGGTCCTCTGAGTTGAGGCCGCACTGTTCAGATTTCCTCCTTAGTCCTGAGCTCCTGGGCGACTGTTGCTAAGATACCGAGACGGCGCGTGCTGCCAAATTAGCAGGGAAAAGAAAACAAACATGGCGGCGGTTCGGAATCTTGTGACTGATCAGGGATTGGAAAGCAGATTCCTTACTTAATTTAAAAAAGAATAATTTAATGATTTTTTTTACATTTTATTTTTAATTTTTTAAATATTTATTTATATATATATATTTTTAGCTTTTTCAATAATAAATAATAAAAAATGTATTGACTTTGTAGATTTTTATCTACATGGCAGTAAACAATAACATAGAGGTTGTATTTACTCACCTATATATTCACCCAGTTTTTCTTTGTAGATTCTAAGAAGTTTCAGATCATCAAACAAAACTCAATATGAGCTACAATTTAAATAAAAAGGTTGTTTTGAAATTATAATTGTGTTTATTAGAAAATAAATCAATCCCAATTATTCTCTCTGTAAAAAGATGACTGAAACTAAAGGAATTAACTGTGATCAACCATATTTACTTGTTTAACCAGCCATGCTTATGGTTTCCTTACTGCATAAGCCTTATAAAGCCACTAATTAGGTTATTATAATCTGTCTGACATCATGACATCAATCCGAAAAAAATCTTAACAAAAGGATAAAAATGAAGAAATCTGTTTCTCAAAGCATCAAAGTGTATTTTGCTATATAACATACATACAGAACGGAGTTAACACTCCTGAAGACTCATTACTCTGGTGGCTTCAGCCCCCGTTTATGGCGTGGCATGTTGGAGCAGCGTATTTACAGCAGAGAGGAAGCAGTTGGATAAGCTCATTAGGAAGCCATGCTCTGTCCCCTGAAAGTGTGCAGGTGGTGGGAGACAGACCGACTGTAACTCAACTCAACTCAACTCAGCTTTATTTATAAAGCGCTTTCAGTCAGCCAAAGCTAAAATCAAAGCGCTGTACAGGTCATTTGAGCAGATTATAAAACACAATTATCACCACAACACAGGACAAACTCAAAGTAAGGTAAATGACATCAGTGTTGGATATCTCCCACCCCATGCATCAAGCTCTTGCAGAGCTGGAGAACTTATTCAGCAAAAACTATTGGATCTTAGATGCACCAAAGAACGCTTCTGCAGATCCCCCTGTCACTACCCGATCCGTCCTGGGAGCACGCCCTGTCCTGCACATGCCCAAACAGCTTCCAGGTTAGCCAATACTTCATTTTTCATCGTTTTTTATTCTTTTTCGGGGGCGGGGGGTTCCTTTTGAAATAATTTTTTATTTGTGTAAATATTGCATATTGTAAAAACGAAAAAAAAGCAATATATCAAAAAACGCATAAATAGCCTTTCGAATGTTACTGTGACTGCTTTCAGAGAGAACGTAAAAAGTATCAATTTCTTCCAGAAAAGTCTTCCATATTTTCTATATGATGTAGTTTAGCCTTCTTTAGTGTTTTAAGTATATAAATAAATATTTTCAGGACCGTTATTACATCGTTGTCAGTGACTAGGATCTTATTATTCTGTTTGAGCATGAGCAGTATGGATCGGGTAGTGACACCCCCTCCATCTGTTGTTTGATGCTCATCTTTTGGTCACTTGAGTTTCCTTTTAAAAACAGACATAAAAAAAAATAGAAAAAAGAAAAAACATGGTTTTAAAATAGAAAAAAATACATTTAAAGAAAGAGTGCTTCTCGTCTTCAGTGTCAAAAATGATCAGCAGCATTTGCACCCCCCCCCCCCCCCCCCCCCCCCCCCAGAGCCAGTGAATGCATATTATGTCATAAAGTAGAAGCAAATGTGTAAAAAGTGGTTAAAGCTGAAACATAGGATCCCATCCATATTTTGTTGCTGAAGGTCAAATCATATATCTGTACAAAAAAGAATAAAAAACATTTGATCTTGATAAAATAAGGTTATGTGCACCAAGTGACTTACCTAAAACTGTGTTTTTATTCTCCTTTTTTGATTCTAATTAGAATCCCAGCACCAGGTGCAATGAGCCGAAAGATGTGGCGCCATCCGGTGGTACAACCAAAAACTAGGAAAAAGCTAGATGTTGACAATGGAGGCAGCTGCTTAATAGAGCCCAACTGTCTTGCAATGCCTTGTGGTAAAACAACAGTTCAGCATGACTGAAAACCAACTGATATAAATTAAATAAACTGGCCATAAAAAGCAACTCTAAGTTCCAGTGAATCCTCCACAGAGCCTCCTCTTGAAATTAGACTGTAGAGACTAGAAAAACCTTTGCTTTGGGTTTAGTATAGTAATGAGTGTCAAGGGAATGTTTTCAGGATGACTTGGATAATAGCGCGTTGTGACAAACACCAGATACAGCACTGGGACTTGATCAACAGCCGATACAGCGATACGTGACGTCACAAACCAGTAGGTGGCAGTAGTGTTTCTCTGACAAACATGGATGCCTCCAGTAAGGAACATTCAAATTAAAACTACTGTTAATTAAAAACACTTATCATTTATTGAACAGTATGTAATAATTTCATATTTAAAAGACTTTCAGAAGTTTGAATTCTGAATATGAGCGGACTTTTCCTTTAAGTTACTAATTCAGACATATGTTTCTATGCCGCATTATCAGATCCTATATTGTACTAAAGGCTGTTAGATTCACTGTGTTATAGAATAATCCTAAAGCCTTGCTAAAATCGCTCAGTTTAAAAAGGCCAAACTGGGAAGTTTTAGTTCATATGTGGGTTTTTTTTCACAGATTTCTTGAGTCCCCAGACTAGTGAGCTGCATCCGTCAGCAAGGTTATATTTAGGCTTAGAGATTTTATGTAATTCTCAAACTACAGTAAATGTCATCTTGCACTTGTATTTTGACATTACTGAATATTTGGTGTTTTAGGATACGAAATTGATGCAATTCATTCAGTTGAATGTGGGATTGTAATCTGAATTTAAGTGAGATTTTTGAATCTGCTGCTATGATTTAAAGCAGTTGTGCTGCATATCCCCCTGTGTTCATTTGTTAAGCTTTGTTGTGACAGAAAACACTTCAGCAGTCCCATGACTCGGAGATATGCAGATCAAAGCATTCAAGAGTTCTTATTATTCACATCTTGACGGCTTGCATTTATTATCCCAACTTCCCAGGATGTTTTTCATTATGTTGGTAATAACGCTGGATTCACAAAAGAGTAAAGTCATTTTTTTCTTTATTTCCAAATGAATCAAAAGAGAAGCTCTTCAGTCAGCTCATTCAGTGGAAACCATCAGGTAAGGATATTTATAGCACAGACCAGGCTGGTGGTGCAGTGCTCATTCATACTGCATCACTGAGAAATATCTGGAGAAGGGAATTATCTTTTTGTTTTGTTTTAATCCAGCAGCGATGACATTTCTCATCAAACGAGGAGCTGAAAGCCACGAAAATAGTTTATAGTCTATTAAATCAGCAGAGCTGGTTTAGGGAACAGATGTTTTCTTCTCTCTTTTCATAGTTTTCAAATCATCCAACGAGCCTGTCATCTTCCATTTTGTGTGCTGACCTTCTCTCTCAGTACGTCAGGATAGATAGAAGCGTCGTATTTGTGGCCTGATGTGCTTTTTTCTCTTTTGTCACAAAAGTGTGGTGCAGATTGGAAAACAGTTTTTAGTTAGCTGTAATTAAATTTTACAGCTGGAAACGGTTTACTTCTATTTAGTGATGAAACAATTAATCGTGATTAATTGATTATTGAAATAATCATCAACTAATTTAGTAATCGATTCATCTTTAACTGGACTATAAAACGTGGTTTTAGCTGACATGGCAAGCCACCTTGAGCAGTAATTATACCAAGATTGTGAAAAAAATATTAATATTTTTAATTTAAAATAACAAAAACATTTTCCTCTGTCAATATCCTCTATCCAGAACTCCTGAAGTGGAAAAGTTTTAGTTTCACCTGGTTTAATTTCATAAAAAGTCTTTAAAGTTGTAGGGAAATCATATTTAAATGTCAAATCATTCTGGCTTAAACATGTATTTAAATGTATTCTTTAGCAGACCATATTGTCACAAAAGTTAGAAAATTTCTATTTAAAAAAAAATCCTGTCTTAAAATCTGTGTTTTTTTTCCCGTTATCTTCTGCAGGCCAGTTAGTTATACGTCAGCCTGAACACCGAAAAGCCAATCATATATCAACGGTCATCTGTCAATCAAATTTTTTCGGTAATAGCATCTTGATTCATATGTCGCAGCTAATATACGCAACGGCTGAAATAAGAATCATTTCCTTTCCCATTGAGTTCCGTCCCAGTCTTCACGGGGATGGACGTCTGTGTCTTCAGCAGGCGTAGAGCTAACAGAACTGGCAGCGTTGCGAGGCAAGGGCTCAAACATGTACGGCTGGAAGCCTTCTACACCAAACCAAGCTTCTGCCGCCCTGGCGTCCTCTTCCACAACATCTTCGTCCCCGCTTTCCTCCTCTAAATAAAAAATGGATGACGGAGGAGACTCATCCACGACCTCCGACACTAAACTCTCCTCCTCTTGCATGTTTCCTCTGTCCATAGCGTTCCTTGACAGCGTCGTTTCTAAGTCACCAATTTAGTGCTACTTGGTCCCAATGGAATTTCCCATTGGGAACCTACTAGCACTAAGATGCTAACTGCTTCCGACAAACCGGCCACAATCAAACTTGGTTGTGAACCTTCCGCCACAACAATCCCGCCCCCTTGATAAACGACCAATCACATTGACTTTATTAACTAATGTAAAGTCGTGCACCACTCAGGAGAATTTGGAGACACCTCTTGGCCCGGCATTGTCCTCCACCAAAGTGTTGGGGAGTTTTTTGTTTGGCCTCTATACAGGACGGTTCCTTTTCTGTGTTATGCCGATAAATAACTCCCCTTAGGAGGAGGGAATGACATTAATGACAAAAAGGACTGAAATAATATTGAAAAAGGGAACTTTTAAACATATTCTTAATGTTTTCATATTTCTTATGAAAAGTCCCCGCTCTATATAGTGATTGAGGGTTTTATGGGTTAGGCACAGTAAGCTTGTATGAGCTATGAGAACTTTTAAACAGCGCGTGCACGAGGAGAATTTGGCTCGTGCACGCTGTCTTGACGCCTTTGTTTTTTAAAGCGGAACGGGTGGGTCTTTTAAAAAATTGAGAAAATCCTCCACAATACCTTTAAGAACAAGATTTATATTGGTCGAGAGTGAACGATTGTATAGGGCTTGAGGTAAACAGCATGTGATCCATGAGACCAACTTGGAACTGAATGCAATTCTTAAAACTCATTTTAAAAAGGAGAGATTTAAAAATATATAAAAGAATATTAAAATAATCCACTGGAATTTGTTACCAAGTTAGATGATGTTTTGCTTCCCATCCAGGAAGCTTTTTCAATTAAAAACTGAATCAAACATTTTGAATTAAAAAAGCTTCCTGGATGAGAAGTGAAAGTCCAGGGGATTATTTAAAATTTTTTTTCACCAGCGCATAAAAGAATAAAATTCAGTTTGAAAAAAATACACTGTAAAACAATTATAGATTAAAAAAACTTTGAGATGATCTCTTGAGCAGTTCATCTAAAAACCTGTTTTTTTGTTTTTTCTGAATTGCATTTATTTTCAGATTTTCAGATTTTCTTTGCTTGAAAAAGTAATGGAACAAAATTCACTCCATCAAATTCCCTTTAGTTATGAGAGTTTGGTGAATAGTTGTCTTTCTGTGGAAATAAAATAATAATAAGAATAAGAAATAATTGTCTTTCTGTGGAATTCTTTGTAGATTCCTATTTGTTTTTTCAGCTTTTATTGAAATAATTATAAAACCAAAACATGTGACAAACGAACAGATAATCCTTATCTGTGTCACTAACGATGCAAGTTAAAGTCTGACCTGCCAATCCAGGTTTGACTGATTCACATTTTCTATAATCTTTTAAAAAAATGCTGGTAAAAAAACTTTATTAAGGTTAATTATTTTGGTTTCTTTTATGTATCTTGCATTTGTTTGCGGGATCTTAGGGTCGTTCCTTAGCTTTTTTTTTGTAAATTGGCCATTATAGAAATATAAAGAAAATTGAGATAATAAGCACTGTGGGTAATTCCAGTTTGGATGGTTTCTATTACTGATACCGATACCAGTATCAGGTGGGGCCCCGATCCAGCACTAAAATGGTGGTATCGGTATCAGTGAGTACCAACAAATAGGGCACCGATACCATTTTGAGAGCCAAAAGTTTATTACAATATTGTCACTCATTCCAGGTAGGCAATAAAAAGTTCTACTGGATTCATTTTGTCTTTTTCCTGTTTCTCCATGGTAGGCAGCAGCTTGACAAAGCCACGATGGAAATTATTTTACATCCAAGTAGGATGCAGTTCTTCATACAGTATATACACATCTATTTGAAACAGATGGTATCGGTATCGGCCAATACTGCACAGCCAAGTATCGGGGTCAAAAAATGGCATCGGCGCAACACTAGTTTCTATATATCCAGTATTTAGGCTTAAATGATTAGTTAGTATATTATTGGGTGAATAGAAGATATTAGTGAGAACTTTATCTGCATGTCTCTGTTTACTGAGTCATTTATAAACTGCTGCTAATTATATTAAAATCTCTGTTGGTTCCGATCAACAGAGGTTCTTTTTTCTTTTTTCCTGTAGGGTGGAATGACCAGAGCAGACAGCTATGCCGCCACCTGCAGACATCGTGAAGGTTGCGATTGAGTGGCCCGGTGCTAATGCTCAGCTAATAGAGATGGACCAGGTCGGTATTAGAGAGAAACATCTGCATATGGAGTTTTATTTTAGTTATTTAAAGGGGACAAATCATAAAAAAAAATGTTTTGGCCCTCAATTGCATTTTGTTGCGTCGTTTGTGTCGGATTAGATTTCTCTCTGTGTTCAGTTTGACTCATATTTCCATCTGTTCTTGAACCGAAAATGATAAAGTTACGATATTTGCTGCGGAACTGCTAAACTTCTTAGTAAGAAAAAAGGTTATGAAAGTAACTTGGCATTTTTTTTACTGATTTTATTAAAACAATTTTTATTATTTTTTGTTATTTAAAAATTTTTTTAGTTATATGAAGGTAGATTTGTTTCTTTATTATTCAATTTAAAAAAGGTTGCTTCAATCAAAAATTATATTTTAATTAAAAATACCTTCACTTCAATTAAAAAAAACGTTTCAATCAAAGAAAAGCAGTGTTCAAATGTATTTGTTGATTCTCGACTATATCTCTGCATTCAAATACTTTTTTTCATTGAAGTAAAGGTGTTTCTAATTGAAAATATATTTCTTGACTGAAGCAACATATTTTTTTTATTGAATAATAAAGAAACAACTCTACCTTAATATAGTTCTGATTTTCAGATTCAGTTTTACAAATTGCATTCCCTAATATTGTTTTTAACATTGATTGGGGGTTGTTTTACAGTTTCATCACTTTATTTAATGAGTTTAATTATTTTTACCAACAAACAAAAAACTGTCTCTCTCCGTCCATCCCTCACTTTTCATCATCTCCTTTATCAAACTGCACTGTTCTCCAATCATGACGTTTTACCCTCTAAAAGAGGGCAACAAAAAGGGTCACCGCAATTAAAGTTTCACAAATCAGAAGAAGGGGGGAGAAAAAAAAGTAAATATGATTAGCTAGCTCTTCATGTTGGGGAATGTTAACGGTCAGACAGCACGCGCGCGCACACACACAGACATACATTCCCTGCTAAAAAACCTTCCATTTTGTGAAGAGCACAAACTTGACTAACAGGTCAAACTTTGTATATTCATACAGCACAGAAAGCAAAAACAGCTCAGTCAGACAAAGGAGATGATATACATTTCCTCTAGAGGAGTAAAGATGCATTTCTATATGTCTGACTTAAAGTCAGCAAGAACATTTTTACTGTTCAAGAGTGAATGTTTGTAATGAGCTAGTAGTGTAGAGAATGGGATCAGTGAAACGTAATTTGATGAGAATGCAAATGCTAAAATTCAGTCTGAAATAATACAATTTCAGAAACTGAAAAACAAACAAACAAACAAAAAATATCAACTAACAATATTCCCTACATAATAAAAAGCCTCATTCACATTTAAAGGGATTGCACCAAAACAGGTCAATTTACCACAGAAATATATATATATATATATATATATATATATATATATATATATATATATATATATATATATATATATATATATGCAAATTACACATTTAAGTTACCAAAAGATTTATGGAGCAAATTTGACTGCAAAAACACAGTTTCTAAATGTGAAAAAATGTGTCTCTGTTTCACATTTAATGGAAGAAGTTTTTGGGTCTCGGAAAGATTCTTCTGTTTCAGGCATTCGCTGTCTGGATTTTGATCATCCTGTCTTGTTTTTGCAGAAGAGGCCCCTATCCTCCATAATACGGGAAGTATGTGATGGGTAAGGAGTATATCCTGTTGTTTCTTTTATTTTACATTACTTTAGATTAAATTCCTCTGTAACTTTAAGATAAACAAAAAAAAAAATGGATCAGTGCTGACATTTTCCCAATTAGATGGGGGAAACTAACAAATTGTTGGGTTTTCTTTTACTTTGTACAATCTACTGTAGATTTTTGCTAAAGCTGTTTTCGTCATGCTAACTAAAAATGATGGTCAGTGTAATGCTAAAAGTGGCTTGAGATCCACTTTTCTTTGCAGGGAAAAAAAGGCCAAAAGCCCTGACTATTAGTTTGGGCAAACTTCTCTTCTTGGTTCAACAACAGTTAGTTTGAATGTGTGTTTTTTTTGTATTTGAAACATTTATTGTTGAAGAAAAAAAATCTCTCAGATTTACACAGATTTTTTTTTTTTTTTTAAGATTATATATCAATTATATCTCAGATCAACATAAAGTCGATCATAATTATCAATTGAAAGAAAAATGATACTTTGATTATTCTTGTATTTTCATCAAATGCATCATCAATCTACCCATCAGGGCTGACAGT
Organism: Cyprinodon diabolis; assembly: GCA_030533445.1. NCBI lineage: Eukaryota > Metazoa > Chordata > Actinopteri > Cyprinodontiformes > Cyprinodontidae > Cyprinodon > Cyprinodon diabolis. Next base: position 6,499,288 of record CM060081.1, on the reverse strand, counting down.
CTTCCTGTCCAAGCTGATGAAATAAATCTCCAGAGCATGATGCTGCCACCGCCATGCTTCCCTGTGGGGATGGTGTGTTCAGGGTGACGTGTAAACGATGGCTTTTTACAAGCATAAATAAAATTTTTGGTCAGAGAAGATTCTTTTAGCTATTTTTTTCTAAAACCCCAGCATGTATTTTGCCAAACCTTTTCAGGACTTTGTGCACTAGTGGCCTTTATTTTGAAGGTCATCTTGATGGGAAATTTGGGGGAGGGAGAGGGGGTCGCTTTCTCTGCCCTTTCCCTCCTCTGCAACCCAAAACAGGATTTGTTTTATAGCTTTCTTTTAAAATAGCATTTTTATTTGTATTTTTTGCTATTATCCTGCAAAGTTTACACTGTTGTGCTACGTTCACACCTAAAGCAGCAGAGGCAGCAGAAGCAGCTAGTTTATAAGCGAAGTCAATGGTTGACGCGCATCTTGGTGCAGCAAAAGGTCCCGCAGCGTATTTTGAGCAGCAGGAGTAGCGCGTCATTAGCTTCTTAGCATCCGAGCTGCTATTGCAGCTGCTGCTGGAGTTGCAAAAATAGAATTTTACTGCTCGACGGACTACATCAACCAAACAGAGAAGCTGATCTGGGAGCTGGCTGGGAGACAGACACAGCACTGCTGATGCAGATCGCTATGATCACTCCTCTGTAACAGTTTATTAACGCCTAAGTTAACTTAAAACGTCAAAATCTGCTGGCAAAACATGTTTGCTTCTATTATTCTGGTGCCCGCAGTTTGGACTACGTACGTGAAAAACACTAACACCTACTTCCATCCGCCGTGAACACTAGTCAAAATGCGAAGAGGCGACTGGGCCAGAGGCTGCTGTTAAACTGGATTACTAGTGACAGCGCCCCGCCGGTGTACTGGGGTCTGAGCGGCTCCGACAGCGAAATAATATTCGAAGGCAGGATGGTAATCTGGATGAACTGACTGCACAGATGAAGTTTTCAGGTGGACTTTCTCACTTAAAAAACATATTAAAACTACTTTTTACACACTGATTCCAGCAAATATAGCTGCCATTGTTACAGGCAAAGAAAGGATAGGGTAGCTTCGCCCAACGCGCATCGGACCCACTTTTAAACCACGCAGCTAGAGCAGCAAAGATGCTTCAGAACTAAATTTGTACAAACATCAAAATTGAAGCAGCAGCGCATTTTTGTTGCTCCTGCTGCTCGCGGTGTGAACGTAGCATAAGTCTTAGGGTCAGATTAGCCCACTTGGGGCCTCCCACCTGCTTCTCATCTCATTACAGATGATAGATTGAGTAGCTCGTATGAGATGGATCATGGTTTCCTAGCCTAATCCTGCCTTCAACTTCCCAAAAGAAGTCATTTATGGAAATCCGACTAAAGCTTGGTTTATGCTGAAAGCGTACTTTATCTCAGCATGGCCTAATGACATCATTTTAGCTTCCACGTAGTGACCAGTTTTAAACCTGAGGAGGGCGCCAATCAGACGATTTTAGAGACAAAAGCAGGTTTTCAACTGACATGAAGTAAACTTTCATCTAGAAAGCACTATGAGACATTTGTTTACAGTTTGTCAGCAAAAAAAAAGTGGATTCAGGGTTCTTTAAAGACTCTCTTTATCTGCATATTCAGAGGTAAAAAGCATCCAAACAGGAAAACGATGCCTCTTTATATATGAAGTTAGATTTAGATTCGACTGGCTGTTCTGTTCACTACATTATAAGCTTATTTTTTTGATCCATCATGCTTAGTTTCAGAGTTTTTGCTCTGATAGTGATAATTGGACGTTTCACACCACTAGCCTCTCTGAAAAATGCCTGCTTCCACCCACAGTGTCAGCTTCTGCTGCAGACTCCCACTGAAAACCTCCTCTTCATATTTGCTGTGTGCCTCTTGTGTAAATACATTTGTTGGAGGGAAAGGCCTGACTTAGGCAACCTTTTGTTCTTACTCGCTGGCGCTCTGTATCATTCCCACGTTTTTTTACTTGTAAATATTTTTTATTTTTGAGAATCAATATCTCTTTGTTTAAACATTTCCTCCCTGTTTTGTCCCTCAGGTGGTCTCTGTCGGGCTCCGAGCAGTTCGCTCTGCGTTATGCTGATGGTCCTCAGCTGTATATCACGGAGCAGGTTTGATTCTGTTTTATTTCCCAGGCTCTGCCGAAGACATAGCGAAGCGATGCTGACCCTAAGCTGCCCTTTATTCTTTTTCAGAGCCGCGGTGACATTAAGAACGGGACAATCCTTCGATTAGCAATTTCCCCAGTAAGTTGACCTTGTTTATAGATCCAGTGTTGTAAAATATTTACCTCCTTAGTTTTTTTTTTTCTTAGAACTCTTTCAGCTTATCAGTTTGGTAATCTAGATTACTGCTATGCTCTGGGAATGTGTTTTGGCTCACAAAGCCAGATGAAGCAGAAGCTGCATGCTTTAGATGTCCTCCTGCTCCTACAAAGCTGATTCAAACTATTTCCGACGTTGATTTAATTAAGAAAACGACGAAAAAGGAAAAATCTGAAATACTTACAGAGTACTGGCTTTTGAGGGCTGATGTTGGACATATCATTTTTGTGGTTACTTAAAAGTTGGAGAGATTTTCATTATAAATTAAACTTTATGACTTTCTCTTTCCCAAAGATTTAAATATAACTAAACACAGTGACCTGCTTCTGTTCGCCATTTCTAAAAGTACCTTTAGTAGAAGAAAGCTTAACCAGTGCATGACTCTAGGCTAACTTTTTGCTCTGGTTGCAGGAGGGCTCCTTTTATTCATAGCTGCACCAGCAAGTTGGGTGCACCCATTTCGCTTTTAGCACTGCAGTTGTAGATCTTCACTTTTTTTTTTTTAAGATATTAATTTAGACAATTATGAAGACTAAAAAAGGATTTAACAATCTGGTCTACATAAAAATCTTTATTTTAAGCATGATTTTATTTGAACTTTGTGAGAATGTTTGGTTTGAAAGTGCTTTACCAAGCTGATCATTTAAAGCCTCCAGAATAACGTTAAAAAAGAGCAACAAGAAAGTCTAACTTAAAAGGTTAAGAATTTAGAGGACTTCAGTCTGTACATCTCAGTGTCTTATTGACCTTCTTGACCTTGGCCTCTTGACCTTTGGCCTTGGCTTTACCGACTATCCACCCTCTCATAAAATCGTTCGGACTGTTTTCTTTAATGAATGGAAGCTCTAGAGTTTGATTTGGTGTATAAATATCTTTATAAACATGTATCAGATTATCCGCTGAGAGCAGACCAGCTTATAGAAAGTTTGCTTTATTGCTCTTTGGCACAAGCAGGGCGCTTCTATTCCAAGCTGAGGAACAAGCTGGTGACAGATGCTTTGTTGGCACAGGTGGCTGTTGGGGAAGCAGTATATGATGAAGGAACGCAGACTGATGTAACATTGAAATGGGCACTAATTTGATACCCAGACAAAAACCTGGGATCAGGAAAACTGAAACAAACAGAAACAAAGAACAAAGTGAGCACAAGAAACATAAAGATATAGAAAGTAAAAAAAACCTGAGAGTTAAAACATAACACAAAAAAATATTAGTAAAATATATATCTATATATATTCTTTTATATTTTTATATACATATATAGTTGTATGTTAATAATGGATCCAGTAAAATACCTAAATACCTACCTTAGATTTTTTTTTTATTCAAGCTGCGATTTCTGTAAGAAAATGGCTAAAATAAAAAGGTTTCTTGTCTGAACTCAACCTTACCTATAATTCTCGAAGTAAGTAAAGAAAAATAAAATATAAAACAAGTTTAATCTCTTGATGCCTATATAAATATGCTTCAAACTGTTTGTATTAGGCAAACAACCATGATAATGTGTGGATAATCCCAATGCCACGATAACTCGTGTTGAAGGGCCCCGATTCAGAACTAAAATGGTGGTATCGAGATCAGTGAGTACCAACAAATAGGGCACCGATACCATTTTGAGAGCCAAAAGTTTATCCAATATTTTCACCCATTCCAGGTAGGCAATAAAAAGTTCTACTGGATTCACTTTGTATTAGTCTTTTTCCTGCTTCACAAAGGTAGGCAGCAGCTTGACAAAGCCATGATGTCAATTATTTTACATCCAAGTAGGATGCAGTTCTTCATATATACACACATCTATTCTAAACAGATGGTATTGGCCGATACTGCACAACCAGATATCGGGTATCGGTATCCGTGCCAAAAAATGGCATCTACGCAACACTTAGAATAACACAATCAGTGCAGACCTAGGAACCTTTGGAAAGCATTTGTTTGCCACATAACAAAATGTTATTTACTTTTTTGTATTTGGCAGCAGTTGATGTAATTATCTCAATTTGGTAAGTACTTAAGTGTTTAATAAAGGGGTTAAAACAACTGTCATTTTAAGAGGAACATGTTTTTTTTAAACTTATCGTATCAAGTTGGGTTATTGTTTTCACAGAGTTTCCATAACAAGTAGTTTTTTTAATGCTATTGAAAATATCTGCAACTAGATGCGCCAATAATTATGGGTATCACAATATAGCCATCAGTCTCTGTCTGCCTCAAGATTCCCAGTTGAGCATTTACTGAACATTTTCATGTTAACAGTGATGTTAACTCCTTGGCTTTAACAGGCTCGTGCTGCCAGACAACTCTTGGAGAGGATTCAGTCACATGGTATAGACGCTCGCCTCGAGGCTTTAAAGGAGCTCGCGAAGCTGTCTGCAGATCCCACTTTCGCAGCAGAGTTCATCAATATGGAGGGCATTGGAACGCTGGCTCGGCTGGTAGAGAGTGGCACTCAGTAAGCAATAAGGCATAATTTGTTGATTCTTTTTGCGTATTGGATTTCTTTAAAGTCAGACCTTTTAAAAATGTCCAGGCTAACTCTTTTTTCTCCTTTAAGTTTCGGGGAGATGTTGGCCTTCACTCTCACCGCTTTCCTGGAGTTGATGGATCACGGCATCGTGTCCTGGGATCTTATCTCGCTGTCCTTCATCAAACAGGTGCTTCCCCCATTAAAAGCTTGTGGTCATTTTACACAAACTTTATGTACCATTTACAGGTTTACAGTTGCCTCAGCAGATGCCTCAGTGCCTCAGTGTGAGCGGCCTCAGCAGATTGCCGCTCACACTAAGTCTGGTTCTGCTGGAGGTTTCATCCTGTTAAAAGGGAGTTTTCCTCTCCACTGTCACTACAAGCATGCTTAGTGTAAGGGATTGCATTCGAGTCAATGAGTCGGTGGAATCAACTGGTTTTCCTTAGATAGAAAACTTTGAATCAATGATCCGGATGAATTGTACAGTAAAGTGCCTTGAAATGATGTGTTGTGAATTGGCGCTATATGAATAAACTGAATTAAATTTAAATTCGTAGGGAAATCATATTTGAATGTCAAATCATTCTGGCTTAAACATGTATATAAATGTACTTTTTATCAGACAATATTATCCCAAAATGTAGAAAATATCTATTCTAAAAAGAATCATGTCTTAAAATCTGTGTTTTTATTATTCCTTATCTTCTGCAGGCCAGTTAGTTATTTGTCAGCCTGAACTCCTAAATTCGGCCAATCATATATCAACGGTCATCTGTCAATCACATATTTTAGGTCATGCGTCTTGATTCAGATATTGCAGCTAATATACACAACAGTTGAAATAAGAAATAAGAATCATTTCCTTTCGTGTGACGGAGGAGACTCATCCGCGACCTCCGACACTAAACTCTCCTCCTCTTGCATGTTTCCGCTGTCCATAGCGTTCCTTGACAGCGTCGTTTCTAAGTCACCAATTTAGTGCTACTTGGTCCCAATGGAATTACCCATTGAAAACGTACTAGCAATAAGTTGCTAACTGGTTAGCAAGATGCTTCCGACAAACCGGCCACAACCAAACTTGCTTGCGAACCTTTCACCACAACAATCCCGCCCCCTTGATGAACAACCAATCACATTCACTTTATTTACTCGTGTAAAGTCGTGCACCATTCGGGAGAATTCAGAAATGCAACGGTTGGAACAGCCGTTTCCCTACGACTTTACTTGAATTAAATAATCTGGAACTTCAGGGTCAGTTATTCCTGTTGTTTCGTTGAATTCTTTGACCTTCCTTTTTGGCTCGCAGACCGGAAACCTGTGGGAGACGTTGCCTAGTAACTGTAATTGGTATAGCTGCTTGACTGTGTACCTTAAAAGTTTTCCTCCCTGCAGGGTGAGTCTTGAGACTAACTTAAATGATTTCTTTATAAAGTTTTCCTTTCTCTCATCAGATCGCAGGCTATGTGAACCAGCCCATGGTAGATGTGTCCATCCTGCAGCGCTCCTTGGCAATCCTGGAGAGCATGGTCCTGAACAGCCACAGTCTGTACCACCGGGTGGCCCAGGAGATCACCGTGGGACAGCTCATCGGGCACCTGCAAGTGTGAGCACACACACATGCACAGGGGCTTCATGCACTCTGCTGTCGGGGGGGAAGAAGGGAAAATGTTGTGTGAAAAGTTTCTGTGATAAAACCAATGTAGGATTAGCTATGCGCAGACAGCTCCAAACAATAAGTGGAGAAAGAGATGAAGAACTGTAAAGTCAACTTTAGGTTTGGTCAACGCTGGGAGTGGAATGGCACACGTCATCTTTTAGCACACTATTAGCAGAGAACAGAGATGTCTCCCGTGAAATCTACATCAGTGACAGGTGGTCACTGCTGGAAAAAACATGTTTAACACCTCAACATGTATTCAGAAGTAAGATGCTGTGGATGATCTGCAATCTGTTGTTGATTTGCTCTCATCTTTTCCTTTGAAAGGGGTTTGGCTTTATTTGCTCTAATAAGTTGAAAAAAATTTTTTTTAACATGATGTTGAACAAGAAAGTCCACATTAAATCTGTGCCGTCAGGTCATCAGGATTCTGGGACTGCCCCGTGAAAGCTCTCTGAAGCCGCCAGGCTGTCTAGGATTTGCTGCTGAATATCAAATAGCAAATTGGACATTTAATTTTTGATGAAATGCAAACTAAGGCCGTTTCTCAATTCACAAGAACGCATTACTCGTGTCCTCGCCAAGGATGTTCTTGAGAAGAACACAGGAAAGTGTGGACTTGGGTAGAACGGGAGCATTCAGCATAAATATGGTGATAATTATGTTATTAATAGTCTCTAAATAATAATAAATTCTTATTTTTTTCATTTGGTGGGAGAATAATAATTAACACAGTCAGATAAACACAAATCAAATGAACGTTTTGCCAAATAAAACCCCAAAATCTCCATCATAGCCAGCGGTCCTTCACACACGGCTATGCAGAGAGCGGGCTGCTGCAGACGGGCTAATGTTAGCCCCGGTTGCTGTAACCATCGGGGGCCCACCGGTTGCCGCGCTCCTCTCAACATCGTAAATAAATAAAAACAAATTACACATTAAATTCGGTAAATGGGCCATACAGTGACACTCAAAAGTATAATGTTCTCACCTTGAATGATCTTAAAATGTACTTTTTTAGAACAACGACAACAGAAAAGAGAACTTTTAACTTAATACTCTGAGCTCTGTTAGCACTCCATTGGAAGTTGCTGCTGCAGCAGTGCATGCTGGGACAGCTGTCAATCTCAAGAACGGACAACTCTGCTCTGATGCATCCTGGGTAAAGATGGAGGTGCAGGAACTACATCTGGGGACTTTTACCTACCTCAGTCTTATGACGTTATACACAAGCACATGAGAACGCACATAAATGCCTCCCTCAGTCAAAAGTATTGCTGAATGGAACGTACAATAACTAATTATGGAATGTACAATAACTAATTATGGAACGTACTATAACTAATTATGGAACGTACTATAACTAATTATGGAACGTACAATAACTAATTATGGAACCAATAACTAATTATGGAACCAATAACTAATTATGGAACGTACAATAACTAATTATGCAACGTACTATAACTAATTATGGAACCAATAACTAATTATGGAACGTACAATAACTAATTATGGAATGTACAATAACTAATTATGGAACGTACAATAACTAATTATGGAACGTACTATAACTAATTATGGAACCAATAACTAATTATGGAACGTACAATAACTAATTATGGAACGTACTATAACTAATTATGGAACCAATAACTAATTATGGAACGTACAATAACTAATTATGGAACGTACAATAACTAATTATGGAACGTACAATAACTAATTATGGAACGTACTATAACTAATTATGGAACCAATAACTAATTATGGAACGTACAATAACTAATTATGGAACGTACAATAACTAATTATGGAACGTACAATAACTAATTATGGAATGTACAATAACTAATTATGGAACCAATAACTAATTATGGAACGTACAATAACTAATTATGGAACGTACAATAACTAATTATGGAACGTACTATATCTAATTATGGAACCAATAACTAATTATGGAACGTACAATAACTAATTATGGAACGTACTATAACTAATTATGGAACCAATAACTAATTATGGAACCAATAACTAATTATGGAACGTACAATAACTAATTATGGATCGTACTATAACTAATTATGGAACCAATAACTAATTATGGAACGTACAATAACTAATTATGGAATGTACAATAACTAATTATGGAACGTACAATAACTAATTATGGAACGTACTATAACTAATTATGGAACCAATAACTAATTATGGAACGTACAATAACTAATTATGGAACGTACTATAACTAATTATGGAACGTACAATAACTAATTATGGAATGTACAATAACTAATTATGGAACGTACAATAACTAATTATGGAACGTACAATAACTAATTATGGAACCAATAACTAATTATGGAACGTACAATAACTAATTATGGAACGTACAATAACTAATTATGGAACGTACTATAACTAATTATGGAACCAATAACTAATTATGGAACGTACAATAACTAATTATGGAACGTACAATAACTAATTATGGAACGTACTATAACTAATTATGGAACGTACTATAACTAATTATGGAACCAATAACTAATTATGGAACGTACAATAACTAATTATGGAACGTACTATAACTAATTATGGAACCAATAACTAATTATGGAACGTACAATAACTAATTATGGAACGTACAATAACTAATTATGGAACCAATAACTAATTATGGAACGTACAATAACTAATTATGGAACGTACAATAACTAATTATGGAACGTACAATAACTAATTATGGAACCAATAACTAATTATGGAACGTACAATAACTAATTATGGAACGTACAATAACTAATTATGGAACGTACTATAACTAATTATGGAACCAATAACTAATTATGGAACGTACAATAACTAATTATGGAACGTACTATAACTAATTATGGAACCAATAACTAATTATGGAACGTACAATAACTAATTATGGAACGTACAATAACTAATTATGGAATGTACAATAACTAATTATGGAACGTACAATAACTAATTATGGAACGTACAATAACTAATTATGGAATGTACAATAACTAATTATGGAACGTACAATAACTAATTATGGAATGTACAATAACTAATTATGGAACGTACAATAACTAATTATGGAACCAATAACTAATTATGGAACCAATAACTAATTATGGAACCAATAACTAATTATGGAACGTACAATAACTAATTATGGAACCAATAACTAATTATGGAACGTACAATAACTAATTATGGAACGTACAATAACTAATTATGGAACGTACAATAACTAATTATGGAACGTACAATAACTAATTATGGAACGTACTATATCTAATTATGGAACCAATAACTAATTATGGAACGTACAATAACTAATTATGGAACGTACTATAACTAATTATGGAACCAATAACTAATTATGGAACGTACAATAACTAATTATGGAACCAATAACTAATTATGGAACGTACTATAACTAATTATGGAACCAATAACTAATTATGGAACGTACAATAACTAATTGTGGAATGTACAATAACTAATTATTAAATAAAAACTATTTCACAAATTTGAGCATTTATTTCTTAGGCATTTTATGCTTTCTATCTCTAATAAAAAAATGAAAAAAATAAGTATTATCGAAGTTAGTGAGAAATCAAACTAAATACAAAATAAAATCATATAAACCTGTGTTTTTTATTTATTTATTATTTTTATTATTTTTTTAGAAAATAATAAATAGATTTTAAAAGATAGATAATCACATTTAAACTTATATTATTATATTTATATATTACTTATTGTAGTCACACTGACTTAATTACTTTTACTTTGTTTTCATCAAGACACCTGAGCTTCTTTGAAAGCTGCTCACAGCTGCAGGTGAACTCAAAGAAAAACGTACTTTTTGGTTGCTAAAAGCTTGATTAACAGATCCCAGCCCTATTTTATTTTACTCCCTAAGAGATAAAATATTTTTAATGCACCCCTTGCAATGCTTTCGCACACCACTAGGGGTATGAGTAGGGTACAAGAATCACTGCTCTAATGGATCATATTTAAAAACTTTATCTAGGATTTAAAGTGTTTGGGTCACCATAACGAGTTTAATTTATCAAAAAAACTGACTTCTTAATTTCTTGGCTGTGTCTCTAAAAACAGCTTTTTTAAACAAGTTGTGTGATTTGACGTGATGTAGGGGAGTCAAACACTGAATTACTCCGCACTTTGTGTGGAGAGTAGGGAGTTACCAGGTTGAGTGGACTTGTTATTAGATTTATTGATCGTAAACATCTTTAAGCAGAGTGTCTGCTAAAAGATGCTGAAACGAATGAAACTTGTTTCCTTAGAGGGACTGAGACACCGCCGCTGCTCCAGTCCCGATGCAAATCTAACAGTAAACAGGAGATTCCATTGGCACTTGTTTGGGATCAACAGGAATGCTGGAGAAACTTTAAACAAAGGGAAGATGGCTGGATCGGTTCTCTGTGGCGGCACATGGAAAGCAGCCCCACTAGCAGCTGATTTTTCTCACTGATTACCACCAGAGATTTGAATTGTGATCTGTTGTCAAGCTCTAAACAGATCGCTGCTCAAAACCTCTCAGAATGACGTCTGTGGTCCAGAAAAACAGCAGGAGGCTGCTGGACTGAGCTAAAGCAGAGTTCATAAATACTGCACTGATTGCTCTCACACCACAACACACGCTGTCTCCTTTGGCCATTACCCCCCACTTTGCAGCAAGCTCATAATTATAGGGTTGTGCTCCATCCTAAGTGTAGTTGCACACCTTTAATGTCTCTTCGTCATCTGAATTAGCATTGCTATCCATCATTTATTGCTGTAAAGCTAAGTTTTCCATATCTAAGTTTCCATATCTAAGTTTCCATATCTAAGTTTTAGACATGGAAGAACAAAGACGACCCAGAAAGCTGAAATTGTTCATATGTAAATACATTTTGGTTCTAAAACCAATGCCTCGCATATTTTCCACTGTGAGGAATCCTTGATAAAAGTGAGGCTCCAACCTGCAATCTGCTCTTTGAGCATTTTAGTGGCAAAAAGAGCAAGTATTAGAATATAAAACTGATATTTGTTTTTCATTTTTAGTTAATTTAGGTGTTTATAAAGAATTTCTCTATGGTTAAGTCAGAATATACTAACTTACTCATTCCAATAAAGAGTTACTTGAGCTGCAGAAATCTGACATTTAACTATGCACAAGCAGATGCACAATTCAGGTCCATGTGGAGCAGGAGTAGGGCCGGACTGGGAGATTTTTCAGGCCAGGAGTCAGTCATGTAACCAGGCCACTCTGGTTACATGACTGACTGACATGACGGATTTCTTAGGTAGTAAAATAAAATAGGACTGGGATTTGTTTTGCCTTCTGATGACCCAACTGAAAAGTTAAAAAAGCTTTTATCAACCAAAAAGTAGGTTTTTATTATAAGTTTGAGTTCACTTTCAGCTAATTATAGTCAGTCTGACTATAATTTCTGTTCTGCATTTTGTTCCCAATTCACCAAGTTTAAAAATGGTTATAAGGGAGCAAGTCAGATGAACTCCAGTTTTATAAATACTGGTTTATAATATGATTTTATTTTGTATTTATTTCGATTCCTTATTAACTTCTAGGCAACATACTAATGTTGTTTTTTTTTATTAGAGATGGAAAGCATACATTTGTAAAAATTAAATGTTCAAATTAAAATATTAAGTAAAATCTTTTTTATTTCAGTTATTGTACATTCCCCTTTTGGATAATCATCAGAACTTATGACTGAGAGGGGTTCTCATGGTACGAAAAATTGCTGCTGTCTGTGTCCCTCCTCAAATTCTACTGGCCAAAGTGGCCTGGTCTGTCTCTTTCTCTGACAAGCGCACCACTGCTGCACCGGCAGACTTAAAAAAAAAAAAAAAAGAGACGCAGGCCAATCCCAGGCCGGCGCTTCGGGAATATTCCTGAATCTCCCTATGGCCAGTCCGGGTATGAGCAGGAGGAAGCTGTGATCGTTGTTATCCTTAGTATTATTTTTATTAAACAACAGGGTAAATTAAGTTTGACCTTTTCAATCAAAATGGCAGACAGTGGAAAAGTTCCCTGTCTGTTTTGTTGCCTAAGCACTACTTATTTTCAGGTTAGCGCAGACTGCCATAAAGCGGTGCACTGGGTTACATGACCTACTTGAGTTAAAAGGAGAAGCTCACACAGAGCATCACTGACTCGATAAATTGCTTAATATATTCATAATCCAGCTAATAGCCGGGTAAAAGATACAGCGTTGCTTTAACCGAGAATAAAAACTGCTGTACACGCCACGCCTTTCAACAGTAAAATGAAAGTAATGACCACCTGCTTTGAGCTATTGAATCAGATCTTTTTCTTTTCAGTCTGCTGTTTGCTAACTGGTTTTTGAGGGATCACTGTTTGCAGGATTGGAGAGAGAGAAACATGGCAACCTGGGTCAACATGTTAGATCATCTAAGCCATTTTCACCCACTAATTCCCACATTACCATGCATGCTTTGCAACGTCCAGTTAGATACTTGTCATTACATTACAGTAGGTATTATCTAAGGCCCAAAGGAAACACCACTGGTGTCTGAACAAATCTGCATCATTCAGTTCTGTGTTTTTTGCATGAATTCAAGGTCAAATTATCTTTAACACACTTTTTTTTAAATTAATTTTGTTTTTGATTCATAGCTTTCAGGGCAAGCCTTATTTTAATTTAAATAAACCCAATTAATTTTATTTACACTTTCTTTCTTTTATGAGGAAATAAATGGTTCCAATTTTTATTCAACTATAAAAAAAATGCTTCATCAAATCAACTAAATCAACACAATCCAGTAAAATCATCAGGCTGTGACCAAATAGTTTGGTCCAAATAAAAAAACAAACACAAAGGGTTTATTTCACAATACAGTCAGAATCTAATCTGATCCTGATTAAGAATTTTAAAGTAAATATAGAAATAACCAAATCCTGGTTTGCTGTGCATAACCTTTTAACTACAATGCTCCTAGGGTATTGTTGTGAATTTATGTTCCATTTCCATCCAGCTTGGATGCCATATTAATGCCCCAACATATTTTGTAAATTTAAATTTGAAAAATATGCAATCAAAAGATGAAACTTTGAAAAGTAAAATATAAATTAAAATAATAACTTGATTGTAACTTTCTTAATACCTTTTTTTATTGTGTTTATTAAAATTTCTGTTTTTTTTAGATTTTATTTCTACCAATATTATATTTTAGTTTTGTACTTTAACTTTCTTTTCTTCAGAATAAGTTTTACAATATTGTATTGTTTTTAAATAGATTTTAGGAGATCACATTCTCTTCACTTTAAGCTCAATACAAATAAACGCTCTCTGTGCACATTGACCAATATAATGACGTAACGACCAAACGAACTGCATCTTCCCCCTCCTTCCTAAACCAAACAGAGGAGAGACAAATATGATCTGCAAAACGCAGTTTGAAAAACATGTAGCTTGTAAAACTCATTTTGAAAAAAAGGGAACATATATATATTTTATATATATATATATATATATATATATTAGTGCTGTCAAAATTATCGCGTTATTATCACGTTAACACGAGGCCATTTTAATGGCGATACATTTTTTAACGTGAGATTAACGCTATGTGGTTTTATGGTACAATTTTCCAAGTACATCCCGCTGCAGCCTGCGGGAAGGCGGGGCTATTTTCCCCCAGTTTATGCATTTTCCATAGGCTTCGAGAGCGGAGCCCCTCAAGGGAAAAAGACGCTCATACACTGGGTGGCGCTAGTGCCTTTTCTTTAAGCCCCACTACCAACAAACAAGTTGAGTGTCTGGTGCCTAGTAGCAACCTGAAATACGCTGAGAAAACAGATAACTGAGGTGAAATGGAATCTGCTACGGCACTCTTGCTGTCTGTGTACGCCACAGGTCAGTAACGTGTGTGTGAGTTCTCATTCTTGTTAAGAGGCTGAAAAATAACTTTCTAGAGCATAGACTACCTCCATCTAGTGATGTCGGTCTATTGATTTTGATGTATTGATTGAAAATTGTTCATTATTATCTTGGTTAATTAACATCTAATGTTAAATCTACTACATTTTATAGCAGTAGGGTAAAATGCTTGTCTTTGTTCAAAAGACTGTATTGACTGTAAAGACTGTCTTTTACATCAGCCTGTTTTCAGGGCCTTTTTTTTGGCTACATATTTGTTATTTTTTGCTACATGCCTCCCAATCTTCTTGCCATATGTTTCTATGGCATAAATCAGTGTCTGTGACCTGTTTTCATTTTAAAAAAAGAACATTGGCACAAACCTAGCCTGTATGTATTTTTTGTATGTCATCGAGAGTATTTAAATGAGTTTCAATCAGAAAAAAAATGTGCGATTAAAATGCGATTAATCGTGAGTTAACTTAGGCATTGATGCGATTAATCGCGATTAAAAAAATTGAATCGATTGACAGCACTAATATATATATATATATATATATATATATATATATATATAATATAAAAAAAATAAACAAATATCTATCCTCAAACATTTTTCTTCTTTTTTTAAAATTTCCATTTACAAAACATGTTCTCTTCTTGTATCAATAATAGAATAAAATTTCCTCCATACTAGGTCTGGGCGATTCACCAAATATGTTGTTATATTGAATTTGCTGTTGTTAAAGTTTTAACTTTTAGGACCATCTTAGGCTTCCGTAGTTCAAATTGACATCCCCTTTTGTTTTTCATGTAAACTCAGTGCTGATTAAGTACTGTAGCTCATTGTCTCACACTGTTAGCTTCAAACTTTTTATTTGGTATATTTCCCATGTTTACAAGCCTGTCCTACAGCTTTTATTTAGTTTAACTTGAAATTCAAGTTGTTTCTCAGAAGCT
Organism: Cyprinodon diabolis; assembly: GCA_030533445.1. NCBI lineage: Eukaryota > Metazoa > Chordata > Actinopteri > Cyprinodontiformes > Cyprinodontidae > Cyprinodon > Cyprinodon diabolis. The sequence continues at coordinate 6,483,917 of CM060081.1, read as the reverse complement.
TTTTTGTAATCCGTCGTTGTTTTCATGAACTAAAGGGAGAAAAAACTCTGTTAATCGGATTTTTTATATGAAATCCACAGTATTGTCCAGATCTGGATCCTTCTTTCCAAACCATTATTTTGTATTTGTCTCCCTACCAATTAATGATTCATACTGCGCTGTAGTAGTTGTACCGTTACACTCCTAGCGAACACTAAAAACCTTTTCCACCTGTCTGTCTAATTGTGTGGCTTCATGTCACAATTGCGGTGATGCTTAAAGCGCCTTTCACTGCTGTTTATTTTGCATGCTTTGGTTTTAATTGCTATTAAAACAAACTCTTTGCTTTAAAGGGCTTCAATCGGTCTCTAATTATTGTTTTGTAGACAGTGTAACTGCTAGCCTATACTTTGAAGATCCTGTATGTTTGTGGAGCTCGATGCTTCTAACTGGTTGTTGCGCTCCTGGACATTTCCTCAGGTCAAATCAGGAAATACAGACCTACGCCATCGCGCTCATCAACGCCCTTTTCCTGAAAGCACCAGAGGACAGACGGCAGGCAAGTGAACTACTGGGCCCTTTAGAAAAAAATGGCAGACTCTAACTGCACACCATAGTTATGTCATCATTCTGCATCCCAAAACAGTCGCCTACAAGTACATCACTTTCACTGATTTCAGATCATCAAACCAACAAGGCTTTTAGTTTGGTAGTAGCTCCTTCATTAGGAAGTACCAACACCTACATCTAAATTAAAGTATATATTTAAATAAGTTGCCGAAATATAGAGCAAAACATTAAAAATTCCAAATAATCTGAAAGGAATAAAATGATATTTATATTTACTTCACCATATATTTTATAAGTCATATAGATGCATAAGTAAAGGAAGCAAATCTGTTTCATACATACTAACTGATTTTGGTTAAAGAAAGACATTTGAAATGTTTTGCTTAATATTTATATTGGTAATTTATGAAGGTTAAATCTGTCTCCATGGAGTTTGCAAGCTATCCCTGTTCATTGGTGGGTTCCCTCCGGGTACTCCACCTTTCTCCAAAAATGCAAAAATATGTCTACTGGGATACCTCGCTTAAATTATTCATAGGTCTGGCTATGTTCACACTGCAGGAAATTGTCACCCAAATCCAAAGTGTTTTTGCCCTTAAGCGACTCATATCCAACTTTGCCGTGGTAGTAAGAACGACCCAATAATGATATTTCACTTCACAAAAAAATCAGAATTGTGCCACTTCCATAAGTGGTGCTAAATCGGATATGTATCAGCATCGCTCTCACCTGCGTGCATCAGCGCAGTGGCCACCAGAGCATGTGAACGGAGCGATTCCCACTCCCCAATCAGGAGGATGTTCGCTCGTTTGCTCCGCCACTCAAAGTTGCGCTGAGTTGCTCCCGAGTGGTGCACGACTTTACACGAGTGAATAAAGTGAATGTGATTGGTCATTTATTAAGAGGGCATGATTTTTGTGGGAAAGGTTCTTAAGCAAGTTTGGTTGTGGCCGGTTTCTTAGAAGCATCTTGCTAACCAGTTAGCAACTTAGCGCTAGTAGGTTCTCAATGGGAAATTCCATTGCGACCAAGTAGCACTAAATTGGTGACTTAGAAACGACACTGTCAAGGAACGCTATGGACAGAGAAAATACGCAAGAGGGGGAGAGTTTAGTGTCGGAGGTCGTGGATGAGTCTCCTCCGTCATCCATTTTTTATGTAGAGGAGGAAAGCGGGGACAAAGATGTTGTGGAAGAGGACGCCAGGGCGGCAGAAGCTTGGTTTGGTGTAGAAGGCTTACAGACGTACATGTTTGAGCCCTTGCCTCGCAACGCTGCCAGTTCTGTTAGCTCTACGCCTGCTGAAGACACAAACTTCCATCCCCGTGAACACTGCGACAGAACTCAATGGGAAAGTTGGGCTACATTCACACTGCAGGACTTGATGCTCAATTCCGATTTTTTTGTGAAATCCCTTTTTTTTTGCGTTGCCGTTCATATTTCCAAATATATGCGACTTGTATGTGATCTCCTGTGTGAACTGCAGTCACACAGGAGGTGTCCCGCATGCGCAGTAGAGGATGCAATGACGTCACACGCCAGCATGCTCTGTGTTTACGGAAGTAAGCATGGATGGTAGTGGATGGTTAGATGGTTAAACATAAATACTGCTCTCCGCATCATCATCTGCCATGGTTGTTGTTTTTCTTGCTGCTTCTTGTCCTTTGTCGGGTATAAATGGCGTTCAGGTCGGATGAATACGATCTGGCCTTTCAGACACAGGTCGCATTTGAAAAGATCAGATTCGTATCGGATTCTGGACCACATAGCAAAGTGGCCTGGGTTGCATTGGAAAAAATCAGATCTGTGTTGTTCAGACAACCATGAAAAGATCAGATACAGGTCGCATATGGGCCAAAAAATCTTATTTGGGTCACTTCAGGCTACAGTTTGAACATAGCCTAAATTATTCGTATTTCTGTTCAACCGTTGCGTATATTAGCTGCAACATATGAATCAAGATGCTATGACCAAAAAAATTTGATTGACAGATGACCATTGATATATGATTGGCCGAATTTAGGCGTTCAGGCTGACGTATAACTAACTGGCCTGCAGAAGATAATAAAAAAACAGCAACACAGATTTTAAGACAGGATTTTTTTATTTTTAAAAAAATTTCTAAATTTTGGGATGACATGGTCTGATAAAGAGTACAAATATATGCATGTTTAAGCCAGAATGATTTGACATTTAGTTATGACTTTAATATTTGCATGAATACTTTATAAAAAGGACCCTGCTGTGTAGCCCCCTCACTGTGGCTACTGCTGGTGGATCAGAGCAACGTCTCTCTGGGTTACTCTAAAAGTTGGTATTATAAGGAAAGAGAGGGACGTATCCCCTCCCCACATGGAGGCAAGTTAAAAAAAAAAAGTAGGTGGTGGTTTATTTAGCAAAGAGGCAAATATATGAATAGATATAAGAATATATTAAATATATCTATATATCTCTATACCACAAAATCACATTATAAATATCTGTGGTCTTTTTTTCTTACCTTTGTTGATAATGTCGGCTTCCATCGTTCAACAGCTTTTAATATCAAAGATGCTGAATTTTAGTTAAATAAAAATCACAATTGAGCATCCAGACCTGCAGTGTGAACATAGCCTTAGAGTGTGTCTGCATGCTTGTTTGTTCCGTGTTTCTCTATGTTACCCTGAGATGGACCTGTCCAGGGCTCGCTGCTTGGCATAGGTCTGCAATCTCTGACTGCTTTTATAGTTTCAGTTCTGCTTTCTATTTTGTAAATAAAAAAGGACATTTCTTTATAACAGACAGAAAAATCCATTCAGAGATTTTCATTATCCGAGTCTGGACGTGGTCACTAATTTCACAAGAGCACCAAATCTGACAGGCTGCAGAAATCACCAGTAAGCCGAGGAGGCAGAGGATGTTGAGGAGATGTTGTTTTTGAGTAAGACACTTCACCACCTTCCCTGTTGTTGTTGATAAAAGCGCACCAATTATAAGAAAGCTTGCCTTCTGTCAGTCTGCCCTACGGCAGCTGGGGCTAATATGTAGCTCATCAAGGTGTGTGTGAATGGGTGAAGGCATTTTGGAGTCCATGGTCTTAGAACTATAAGCATCATTGACTCCATTTTCATCAAAAAAACTCATTTTTTTGCAGAATATTTATATCTGATTTCTGTGGATGAAAAACCAAGACATTTTATTCTGGGCAAAAGCTTCAACGGTGGCCTGTTAAATTTGTTGACCACATTCAGACTTGGAAAAGAAAAAAAAATTTAATATCTGTTTTAAAATGTAAAAAAAAAAAAAGTCTGACATTTTTATTTAATTTATCCCTGTCTAGCAGAGGAAAAGTAAACTCCTTGTATTTTAAAATCATTTGATTCTAAAACAAAGATAAAATAGCCACTCATTTTTTTGTTTTTTGCTAAAGTGTAGTTTCTAAAAAGAACATTTAAGACTGAAAGATTCTTGTATAATTCGATTATTTGTATTTCAGTTTGATATCTAAAATGAAAACGAAATCCAAAAAACTTTGTTTTTTGGATTTCATTTTATAAAATAGTAGTTTTAGATAACATTTCCCCACTACTTTAGATATGATTAGAATGATGGAAATCACGTGAATTCATTTTATAAACTTCTTTTGGGCTCTGAGGTAACAATATCTTTTTGAGGCACAAGCGGCTTGAAAATAAGAAAGGAAAATCACAGTAAAGAACATTCAAGAGCAGGTTAGAAAGTTTTTACAGACATAAACCTGTCAATTTAGCAATCATAACAGTAACAGTTAATAGCATCAGCTTTTTCAGTTTCCATTTGTATTGTTGCATTATAAAAAAAATTAATAGCCAATTGTTATTTTTATCACCAAAAGATATGGTCTTTGTTGCACCAACCCAAACACCAACCTTTACATCAGCTTTAAATTCTTCCTTAAACATTTTTTAAACCTGTGTGTGCAAAAAGAACAGAAACTCTTAAGGATTGAATATTTATACATTTTAATTATGGTGAAATTCCTATAAAAAAAACCAAAACAAGTCATAGGATGAATGCCATGTCTGCTGGATGATCCAGCAGCAATATCAACTTCCTTCTTTCTAATACACCTGATTCATCTTCTTATGTCACTGCATGCTTGTGAAGTTCGGATCTCACTGTCTGTGTGTTTGCACCTTTTGTTTCCATTACCGTCACACCCCACCTCCCTGCACCCCACTCATAGGTGGAGTATACTAACCCTCTGGAGCAGCACCTCACTGTGAGTAAACGTCCTCTCTGCAGCTCACTCTGCTCCCACATCCCTCCTCCTCCTTCTTCCTCTTCCCTTCCTAGCTTTTTCTGTGTCACAGCCAGCCTCTGCATAATCTTTTCGCATGGAAATGGAACCACAGCTTGTTGCTGCAGCATGCAGAACCATTTTATACTTCCTTTATGCTAATTCTGCAGACCCACCTCATTCAAACCCCTTATAGAAACTCAGCTGTCAGTTATCTTAGATTTTAATATTGTTTGGCTACATTTCTGGGAGGTTACTTCTCAGCTGCTTTGCTTTGTTGTAAATTGCTTATTTTTCTTCTGATTAATTTGTTGTTATCTTGTGTGTCTCCTCAGGAAATGGCGAGCAGTTTGGCTCAGAAACACCTGCGGTCCATCATTCTTAACGTAAGTATCAACCTCAGTTAGAATAAACACAAATCAAGCCGTTTTCCAGCTATCCAATTGCCTGAAGATCCTCTCTGTGACTAAAAGTTAGTTAGTTACTGGAAACTTTTAAGCTCCACTCACTCAGAAAGAAGAGAGTCCTAACCAGTAAATGTGATATGGCATGGTCCATGAAGCGAAACAGGATTGGCTCTGAAAATGATTTTTATTTGCACTTGTCAGAAAAGATCCGCTTGAACTGGCTGCAAATGTCTTTGAGAAGAACACGCTTCAGTTTCCTCGAGCAGCTCAAACTTTCCTTCCTACAGAAATCTGCCCACATCTATATTACTTACCTGAAAAAGTTGCGCTGTTTCCCTCCAAACCCTGTACCACTCCATGTTTGAATAGAATGAGCACAAAAATACCTCCTTTTTTTTTAGAAATCATTAATATTTCCTTGGCAAAATTTTTCACACTGCATGAAATGTTTCACTTTAATTAGCCCCTCCAATATTTAAAGTACTTTGTAAATTCTCAATTGGATATAGGTGTGGACTTGGACTAGGACAATTTGTGTAAGAACGACCAACAAGAACTTAAATTAGGTGAAATAAGATAAAATGTCTGTCCATTATCAACATTAGCTAAGAAGTTTAGCCAAAAAAGCAAAGAAGACTCTAAAATACCAAATTAAATGTTTTACCTTCATTTATTTCATGATTTTCTTTCCTGTTAACATCTTTTTTTTAAATGTCGATAGCTAGAAATAATGTACGGATCTTGTTTATTTTGAAGGCCTGCTGAGGTGATCTGCAAGGCTATAACTTTATTAATTTTATATATAAATTGTAGGTTTTTTTTGTCAACTCAGTGTAAATTAAGCTCCTCTCAGTCCTTTTCTAACTTTAATTTAGAGATTTCTGTATTCATTGATTTGTTCTGTGTAGAAAGATTTGTTATTGTGACATTAAAATCACAATTATGAGATTAAAAGAGAAAAGAAAAATATTATATATATATATAAAAAAAAAAAAAAAACTGTTTTCTCACCCCTCGTGGGGTGGTATGTGTCATCCTCAAGCTCGGGTCCTCTACCAGAGGCCTGGGAGTTTGAGGGTTCTGCGCAGTATCTTAGCTGTTCCTAGGACTGCGCTCTTCTGGACAGAGACCTCTGATGTTTTACCTGGAATCTGCTGTAGCCACTCTCCCAGCAATATATATATATATATTTTTTTTTTCCTAGTGGCCTTAATCCTCATCTGCACACGCTTCTTTTGTAACATTTATATTTTCTTGGAGCTTACTTATCTTTCCCTTTTCTGGCTGCTCGCTCTGTGTGAGAAGAAGTCCAAAGCTGCTGCTGTTTTTTTTGAGTCTAGAAAAGTTTTGCCCTGTAAAAGTTATCATCATTATGTTTCGATCATCATGTGGTAAAGGATTAAAAGTAAATTAATCACAGTTAATACCTCTATTGGATCAGGGTTCAGTATGTGCTCCACCGCTGGGGAGCTTCTGATATAAATTGTTGTCTTGCTGGAAGGATAAACTCTGCTATAATCTTCAATCAGTTTCACTCTGTAACAGGTTTTCCTCCATGATTGCTCTATATTTAGCTCCATCCTTCTCCCCATCGACTCTCATCACCTTCCTTTCCCTGCTCAGAAAAAGCTCCAGGCTTGCTGAAGCCTTCAGGTTTCATGATGGTGATGTTGTACCCTGGAGGATTTCTACAACCTCTGCAGTGTTTTGCATGTTGGTTAAAAAAAAAACATTTCCCTGCCTTTCAACCAGAGCTCCTTGTTCCACATGTTTGATGTGTTTCCTAAAGGATTTAATCAAATTGAGATCCAATTATGCAGCACTATACTTTGTTAGCTAATTTGGCCGCATGAAAACAATGTTACAGTTGATTCTATTTAGGAGTTTTAAAGAGAACAATGAAATAGGCTGCAACTTATGATTATTTTGCAAATTAATTTATCTGTTGATAATAATTTTTTTTAATTAATTGATTAATAATCGTATAGCCAAAGATTCTTTAAAGGAGACTTCTTTTTACAAAATTAAACCACTTGAGTTCTGGGTAGAGCTTATTGACAGATGCAAAATGTTTCTGTATTTTTTTACAATCTTGATATAAGCGGGTAACTCTGTCAGCTGCAGGCATGTTTTAGAGTCTCTATACTCCAGTTAAGGATTAATCGATTACTGAATTAGATGACCATTGAAACAAAAAGCACCATTAATCTGAATAAATGTTTCTGTCCAATAATCAAACAAAGTGATCTGTAAAGATTTCCACTTTATATGTAGATCATACTTTATCCTTGTTTATGTCATTAAACCCAATAAAACATAAATACATTTAATAATGTGTAACAAAAACTTTTTTTGTTTATTCATTTAACACAGCAGGCACAATAAATCCTTAAAATATAATTATTTACTTTTTTGAAGAATAAAAACTATAATGCAGTTTCGTGTAAAATTATATTGAGCCTTTTTTTGTTATGGAAAGATCATTTTGATATGAGGGAAAAGTGAGTTTTTTTAGAAAATGGCCACTTATTAATGAATCCCTATAGTCGATCAATAAAATCGGATAACTTTGATCAATTAGAATTACTTTCATCTGTATTCAGCATACTCTATATATATTTATATGTATATCTATCTATCCATATACGTATATTTATATATAAGGTTCTAGATAATCCTTTTAAAATATTAATTGCTCACCCTTAAGAAAGACTTGCCTTTGCTACAATGCTGCCTCTCCCAATGTGCCACCCTTTCATGATGTCACTGGGTTAGGCTCCTCTTTAGAAAACCTAACTGCATAAACTGCGACACACATGCAGACGACCTGGTTTTGTGAACATAAAACAGCCTTAACACCTTTCAGTCCCTAAGAATCACGTTTTTGCGACTTAAAGATTAGCTAATAAAAAAAACAGTTGCTGTCACCGTGCAGATTAGATGCTAAAAGAGTCACTCTGTCTGATCATGCTCTGCCTCACATCACCCCTCATTGATCTTAGAAAGAGGGTTTCATTTTTACTGGGCAGGTGCGATGCAGTCAAGGTAGTTGCTTCCTAGAGGGGAGTGAGTAATGAGAGCTGTACATAGGATGATGGTGGCCATTAATTTTCCAAAACGATTCATGGGGATCAAGCAAAATACGACTTTGGGCCTGATTTGGGCGAAGCAATAGAATTAAACATAGTTAAAAGCTCAAAGGGTTAATATTTGAATGATGTATTCCAATGACTAAAGAACAGTATTTCGATTTTTTTTATTTTTCATTTTGTCTGCAGGTAACAGCTGGGAACATGAATGCTCTAATGGCTCTTTGTTTTTCAGCACGTCATCAGAGGAAATCGACCGATCAAAGCAGAGATGGCACATCAGCTGTACGTGCTGCAGGTGTTGACCTTCAACCTCTTAGAAGAAAGAATGATGACCAAAATGGATCCCAATGACCAGGTGAGATTTTAAAATGAAATATTTATGCTTCATATCCGTCACATCGTTAATAGTCTTCCTGAAATCAAAGCAGGAATGAATGAATGTTTTTCTAAAAGAAAAGATAGCATGTAGGCTATCTGCCTTTAAATGTTAAAGGCACACTATGCAACATTTTCAGTTAATTAATGTGTTCCATAACGTTTTGGATGATTAAATGAGTCATTTCAGGTTGAACAAAGGTATTCTCGGCCGCCCTGGTGGTCTGTGGGGGAAATACCGCACTTGCAATTGCAGGAGCACCGATCCGCACCCACAGGCTCAGAAGTCTCGCGAGAGTCGGTCTTGCTTTACGGCAAGAACTGCTACACGCCCCCAATTAAAAGCATGCTCGTTGCCAGCACAGTGGCGATCTTTGTGCAGTGCTGCTTTCACACCGGACGCAGCAAAATCGCGTCTGCTGCTTCATTTTTACTGCTTGTACCAGTTCTGACGCACGGCTGAAGCAGCTTTGCTGCTCTGGCTGCGCGGTGCAAAAGTGTGTCTGACGCGCGTTGGGCGGAGCTTCACTATCCTTTCTCTGCCTTGCAGCTATATTTGCTGTGATCAGTGGGAATAAAGTAGGTTTAATATGTTTTTAAGTGAGAAAATACACCTGAAAACGTAATCAGTGCAGTCAGTTCATTCAGATTATCATCCTGCCTTACAATATTTTTTCTGTCGGAGCCGCTCAGACCCCCACATACCAGCGGTGCGCCGACAGTAGGAATCCCTTCATCAGCAGCCTCTGGCCGGGTCGCCTCTTCGCGGTTCACCGCGGCAGCTGGTAGATGTTTTTCATCTAAATAATCCAAACTGCAGGCAGCAGGATAATAAAAGCCGACATATTCTGCAGGCAGATTTCTGCATTTTAAGTTAATTTAGGCGTCAATAAACTGTTTAAGAGGAGTGATCATAGCGCTCTGATCATCAGCGCTGTGTCTCTCTCCCTGCCAGCTCCCAGATCAGCTTCTCTGATTGGTTGACGCGGCGCATCGAGCAGCAAAAATTAAATTTTTCCATCTCGAACAGCAGCGTGGTTGCGGTGCATCACGCGCGTCAGATGCTTAGTCATTAGTTGCGTTCGCCTGTCTGCTAAGCTCAAAACAACCGCGCCTGGCTTGACGGAGAAACCAGGAGAACAGCTGTGCATATTTACGACAGTGCACTTTTACTTTCGCCCTCTGGGGGGAGCCTCGCTGGAAAATCAACACCGGTTGCATAGTGTACCTTTAAATTAGAAACCATGGTTAATGAAATGGGAGCATGCTGTGAAGGTTTAATAGAGATAAGCTATTATGAGGGTAGAGAACACTCTGATAAATCTGCTTTAAGTGTAATCAGCAGAGCAGAAAATGAAGCCTTTCCTGTTTTTGCCAGTCCTTGCTGCAACCCATTTGCTCATCGCTGATTGACCCATCTACTCTCTGGCTTCTCTCTTGGCTCTATCATGGTAAACGTTCCCCTCTTTATGCTGATAAGCTATTAACAGGGTTGTATTTTGCCTTCCCAGGCTCAGAGGGACATCATTTTTGAGCTGCGTAGAATCGCCTTTGACGGAGACACTGATCCCACCGGTACAGAGAAGAGGAAAGCAATATACACCAAGGACTACAAGATGCTAGGATTCACTGTGAGCTTATATAGCACATTGTATTGTTTTAAATCAAAGAATAAAAAAGGAGATGATTAATCTGATCTAAAATTAATATTAAAAGTGTTTTGTTTTTTTCCCTTACCTAAAACACAGAACCACTTGAACCCGGCTATGGACTTTACCCAGACTCCCCCAGGGATGCTAGCTCTTGATAACATGCTGTATCTGGCCAGGGTTCATCAGGATACTTACATCAGGGTAAGTGCAAGTATCAGGCATGACTAAAGGAGCTAAAAAGGCTAGACGTATCTTAACTCACCTTCCTGCTTGCGACAGATCGTCCTGGAGAACAGCAGTCGGGAGGACAAGCATGAGTGTCCCTTCGGCCGCTGTGCGATTGAACTCACTCGAATGCTGTGTGAAATACTCCAGGTCGGAGAGCTGCGTGAGTAACTTTGTTTATCTACCACTGTGTGGTGAAAGTAAGAACACAAGCTTTAAAGTTGTAGGGAAATCATATTTAAATGTCAAATCATTCTGGCTAAAACATGTATTTAAATCTACGATATTGTCCCAAAATTTAGAACATTTCTTTAAAAAAAAATCCTCTCTTAAAATCTGTGTTTTTTTTTCCATTATCTTCTGCAGGTCAGTTATTTATACGTTAGCCTGAACACCTTAATTTGGGCAATCATATATCAACGGTCATCTGTCTATCAATTTTTTTCGGTCATAGCATCTTGATTCATATGTTGCAGCTAATATACGCAACGGTTGAAATAAGAATCATTTCCTTTCCCATTGAGTTCCGTCCCAGTGCTCACGGGGATGGACGTCTGTGTCTTCAGCAGGCGTAGAGCTAACAGAACTGGCAGCGTTGTGAGGCAAGGGCTCAAACATGGACGGCTGGAAGCCTTCTACACCAAACCAAGCTTCTGCCGCCCTGGCGTCCTCTTCCACAACATCTTCATCTTCACTTTCCTCCTCTAAATAAAAAATGGATGACGGAGGAGACTCATCCACGACCTCCGACACTAAACTCTCCTCCTCTTGCATGTTTCCTCTGTCCATAGCGTTCCTTGACAGCGTGGTTTCTAAGTCACCAATTTAGTGCTACTTGGTCCCAATGGAATTTCCGATTAGGAACCTACTAGCACTAAGTTGCTAACTGGTTAGCAAGATGCTTCCAACAAACTGGCCACAACCAGAAATGCTTGCAAACCTTCCGCCACAACAATCCCGCGTACTTGATAAACGACCAATAACATTCACTTTATTCAGTCGTGTAAAGTCGTGCAGCACTCAGGAGAATTCAGAAATGCAACGGTTGGAACAGCTGCTTTCCTACGACTTTAAAGGTCCCGCTCTGACTTTTAAAACATGGGCCGGCCTGCGTCCAAACTGAGCCGTAACCTGATACCTAACAGTGAAGTCGGGATTAGATCCATAGCACCAGAGTCACACTGCTGTCACTCTATGTGCCACCAAATATTAATCCTAAAAGAACGTAAGAAATACAAGCATTTTTATTTAAAACAGGTAAACCACTAAATCACACATTTGAAACTGTCTTATGGACTAATCAATGGATGGATCATTATCTATACCTAAAACTAATACATTAATACATTTGCTGTAATTTAATGAATGTAGCGTTGATCAGGAAAAAAATAAAAAACAATAATTTTCGTCACGAACACAGTCTGGCAGCAGCCATTTTTTTTCCAAATATAGTAACACCTCACTCCCGACATCTCCTGGCAGTGAGGTCACGTTGCGGTAAGCCTAGCGCCATTCTCCCTGCTTTACAAGCAGAATCAATGGGAACTGCTAGACACATCTGCAATCAACAACAATTATTGAAGATTTCCAGAGGACTTCAGCATTGAAATTCACCAGAGCTATAGTGAAACTGACAATGCCCACGTGCATGGCAGCTGGATGCTGGAATACATCGGGTAAAAGGGGAAAAAGATAAAAATAGTTATTCCACCTTTCTGATTCCTGATCCTCCACGGACGGGTTCGTCGTTGGATCGCCAACTTGAAGAGGAAGGATTTGCCATCGAACTTCTGGCCAGAGAAAAAACACGTAATATGTAGCCAAAGCCAGTTCTTTGACAAACATGGATGTCTCCAGTAAAGCACATTCAAATGAAATTGACTCTTTATTAAAAACACTTATCATTTAATTAACAGTAATGTTAATTTTAAAGTATGTTCAGAAGTGTGAAAAAAATAAAGACAATACATGGGCACATTTACATCGTAATTGCACGGGTAGAAATAAAGGAACAATGAGAGAGCCATATAACAGAAAGTTGGTATGCTTTTTCCTTTAGGTTTAATCCAAAAATCTATGGTAAACTTAATTAGTTATTTAAATATTTTCCTAAAAGTTAGACAAAGCCATTTTTCACACTTTGCTGATGGTGCCGTTCAATTACATAAATTAAATCAGAGACACCCGAGCACAAGGATGATGTAGAAAGAGCAAGGAGCTGCTGTGTGCAACCAGAGCTGGTGGAGAAAAGTCTGTTAGAGTTTAGAGCACAGCAGAGACGTACTGAATGAGCATGCATGAGATTTAAAAGCTGCAGACCCGTCTCACTGCAAACCACCTCCTAAATCTTCTACTAGTTCAAAGTACTGGACCGTTCCAGCTTCCTTTCACTCCTAGGAATAGCGCTATAAATTAGATAACAGTTCATAAAGTTGAATAAAATTCTATTATTCTTTCGAAAAGAATAATTTCCTTACATTTCTTTGTGCCAAATTCAACACTTTGAATATTTTTCCAATGGATTGCAATAGTTTGTTTTTGTTTTTTGCTTCTTTTTTGGTGTGTATAAGGTCACAAATCCATCATATATGGTTTATCCATTAGGTTTCCAAAAGGTCACCAATGTTTTCAAATCCAGCATCTTTCATGACAGACAGATTGAAACTCAAAAGAACAAAATTCTGCAGCTTGGCTGTACTGTTCTGGAACTCTCTACCACTCTTACTTAGAAAAAAGGAATCAGTTCTCCATTTCAAAACATACCTCAAAACTCATCTGTTTAAAATTGCCTATTCTCTCTAATATTAATCTCCCTGTCTCAGCCTTTGTATGTTTTATTGGTTTTATTCTGTGTTTTGACTTTGTTTCTCTCCTTGTGTTTTTATCTTTTGTACGGTGACCTTGAGTGTCCAGAAAGGTGCCTTTGAAAGAAAATATATTGTTATTATTATTATTATTATTATTACCATCTTCAGCCCTCCTGTTTTCTCCTGAAAGTCCTGCTCTCTCTCGCTGTCTCTGAGCCTGGGGGAACAAGACACGTGCCTTTCAGAAAATATCTCCTCACACATGCCTCTTAGAAACAACTTATTTTAGCCTGACCTTTTTAGTGCTTTCACCGACAAAAAAAGATGCATCTTTGTTTTTCCTATAGATAAGGACTCTCTTTTGCTTATTACAAATAATTTCTAATTAATTAATTAACTTCACTGCTGACCTAAAATGTGGTCAGTTTCACTGCAGGGGTTCGTGCACCAGAGTGAGAATACTGTATGAAAATAGACTGCTGATAATGTATCTACTGATTATCAGGGGTTATTGATGGGTACTTATTTGGAAACATTTTTCTTTGCTTAGCTAACGAGGGCTGCAACGATTATCACCCCATGTTCTTCACGCATGACCGAGCGTGGGAGGAGTTCTTCTGCGTCTGCATCCAGCTGCTTAATAAAACATGGAAGGAGATGAGAGCCACAGCTGAGGACTTCAACAAGGTCTGATATTGCATAACCCTTACATTCATGCTCAGATACTCATGTTACCACATGGTTTTTCTTCAGGGCCATCGTTCTCTTTTTTATATAAGCCTTTCAAAGCCAACCTCAAAACATAGAGGAACATAAATGGACTCACAAAGCAGGTGGAAACTTTTCCAAACAAAACTAATTTGTTTTAATGTTCCCTGTTAATGTTAATTGTCTGCTTTTATTAGAGTCTGGGAAATGGCCACCTTTGGCTGGCATTTACTTCGAACGGCCTCCTTTTGTCAGGTTTAGTGGATGTTTGAAGAGGACCCAAATGCAGAGATGGAAGCTGAAGTGGTTTGCAGATTTATTGTTGATCCAAATGAGACAGAAGCAAAGTCCAAAACAAAATCAAGAAAAAGCAAAAATCCAGGAGATGTTAGGGAAAACAAACACGAGGGGCAAAGAAATGACGACGAGGAACCAGCAAACAGTGACTGAACAGGAGGTGTATATATGGGATGCAGATACAAAGACCAGGCTAATCAGCAGACTGGGAGCAGATGTGAACAGAGGAGTCTAGAAGGGAGCTAGGGGACAGGAGACTGAACCAAGAGGGCAACAGAGGGCAGACAAGAGATGCATCCAGAAAACGCCACAAAATGGGAATTAAATCAATAAAACTAGAAAACACAGAAAAACACGAATCAAAGTGAAACTGAAAACTCAAAAAGAATCAAAAAGTGCAGAATCCTGACACCTTTGAATTGTCTATTTAGTGAATTTTGTTTTGTTATTGTAGCAAGCAAGAAACACATTTTATCAATTAAAATAGGAAAAAATACAGTTCCAATACCGAAACTTTCAAAAGGTTTTTAATCAGAAAGTAAGTTTGCTGTTTTCTCCGATTTTATTTACATTTTTTTCCCAATTTATTTTTCATACTATTGTATGTTCTTTCTTTGAAATGTGTTTTTTTTTTCTCAGAATGAATTTTGCAAATTGCATTTTTTTCTAATTTAATTTGCTGGTGCCACCTCTGGGGGCGGGGCATCCTTTGGGATTAGGAGCAAAGACTCATTTCTATTGGTCTGCATAAAGTTTAGACATACAAAACATAAACCAGTCTGAAAACTCTGATAAGCAGAAAATTGGAAAGAAGAGAAAATCTGTAATGATTTTATTAATAAAATGTAAATGTGGTTTTTTTTTTCTTCTCAAAAGTAAAGTCTGAAAAAACCCCCATCATATTTACTCTTAACCTTTTTTTGTTTTATTTTATTTTTTTTCAATAAGTGCTTTTCAAAGTTTCATATCCAGACAGTTACAGTTTTCTCGAATAATAATGTACGAAATATGTTCTTTGCTTGCAACAATAATGGAACAAAATTTACTCCATAAATATCCACCTCTGCTTTTTTGTTAGTCTGCAATTTCAAAAAGTGTTCCCGCCTCATGCTTTTCATAAAGCTGTAACATAAATATTTGTATGTTAAACCCAGAGATGGCAAAAGTACTCACTTTCCGTACTTGAGTAAAAGTACAGATACTTGTGTTAAAAAATACTCTGGTAAAAGTGGAAGTACTGATTAAACTTCTTTACTCAAGTAAAAGTAACAAAGTACAGGCTTGTAAATTTACTTAAAGTATAAAAGTAAAAGTAGAAACCATTATTTTCATGCCGTACATTTTAAATGGATGTCTGCCAATAGGACTAGATCTCCGTTGTGTTCATTTTCAATCATCTCGTCGTCCATACTACTATGCTAACACCACCGCCACCAAGCTGCAATGATTTGCCACGAATGAATACCGCCGAATCTGTCGATTCATCTTGTAGTGGTGCGTCAAATGCAACGTAGATTCCGATGGATAAGAGACTGGCTCCGATGCGGTACGTGTTTCCACAAGGACCAGTATGCTGACGGACTAAGGGAAGAGAATGTGTAATTTGACTGGGAAGTTTTATTGCCGACTACGGAATGTATATTAAAGCTGTCGCAGTGGGTACCTTCAGAGTTTGCTACGCTGGTGAGTAAGTAAAGGGTTGAATGAAAGGTGACGTAATTTCGGAACTAGTGTAAATTACCGGGTGAATTGTTTGGAACTGCCGCCGCCATGACGGCCGGTCTGTGGTGCATGCTGGGAAATGTGGTGAAGGATGTGACGCTATGTGTGATAGACGGCGGCTACACTCTGGTAACAGAGGGGGAAAACTGCTCTGTTTTCACAGTATTGATGACGTGAAAAATAATAACGTTAACTCCATTGAAATGATTCAAAACTAAAGTAACGAGCCAATTTTTTAAAATGTAAGGAGTAGAAAGTACAGATATTTGTGTAAAAATGTAAGGAGTTGAAGTAAAAAGTCGCCATAAAAATAAGTAGTAAAGTAAAGTAAAAATATCAGAAAAATCTACTTGAGTACAGTAACGAAGTATTTGTACTTCCCATCTCTGGTTAAACCAAAGCAGAGGGAAATAAATCCACAAGCAGATCAAATTCAGCTTGTCTCTGGCTGTGCTGTAAGAGTCTAGAACCTGTACTTCTGCAGCAGCTGCAGTTGTCTCAGCGTCCTCTAATTGCTGGAGCTCAGTATGACCAAAGGGGACTGTTCTGGACGACTTCAACCTCAGGATGGTCACCTTTGCGTAGCTGTTTCCAACCCAGGCCAACTTTGACATCTGTGCTCAGCTCATACTAAGCAATTACATGATAACACTGCTGGATCTCATGCCGGCCAGCAATGTGACCCCTATCAAACCCAATCAAGTGCTGATAAAGCGGTCTAATTCGTCTGTTAGGGATCCTCAGAGCCCAGTGACCTTCACTTACAGTTTTTTAACGACTGTTGACTCTGAAACTGGCCTCATAACGGTATGCATTCAGGCATAAACCATCCACTTATACCTATTTTATTTTCACTGCAAAGAGAATCATTTACATTGCTGGTCTCTGTTTATAAAAGACTACAACTAAACTAGGCTGTTGCTTCTGTGGGATTCATTTTTGGGCAGTAGGTGATTAATGAATCTTTTCTTTTTGTCGCATCATCTAAATTTGGAAGCTTTAGAAAAATTTAGGCAATGTTTTGAGAACAAATATTAAATTTTGATTAAAGTACTGGTTAAACACTCTTTAAGGCAGAGGTCTTCAATGTTTTCCAGGTCAAGGACCCCCAAACTGATGGCTAGATGAAAAGGGTGTTGGGTTTTAATCCAGAGAAATGTGAGTTTAAAAGATTAAAAGGAAATAATCAACACAGAGACAGGGTTTTGTGACGTCAGCCTCTGCAGAAGCGGAGAGACGGTGTCGGCTCAGAAACCAGCACCTTCTCACCCAGATCCCTTCATGGCAAAGCCTTTTATTAACAGTTTACAACATCAAACAGGCGGGCCTAAAACAGAAGACCCAGTAATGATTATCTGGGAGGATGCAGGTAATAAGATAGTGTGAATTGACCAACTGGCTGGATGGAAGTCACACAACCGTGTGATTCTGCCTCATGACATACTGGAGGTCATAAAAGTTTATGACCCTTCTGGTTGAATCACAGGATAGTTATCACTCTAACAAAGGGGAACCCCCTAATTATTTATATTGTATGAACTTGTGTTCTATCAAACTGGTCCTATAGTCACTCTATTACAGATGGAGTCATATAATGAAAGTAATTTCTCCCTGGGATTATTAAAGTATTTCTGATTCTGATCCCTGGTTGATGGGACAGGTGTTGTGAATGAAACAGTGCCCAGCTTGAAAGAGCTCCTGTGTTTTGCTGAATGTGTGCATTGATCTTCTGCCTCCATTTATCTGTTTACTACAGTGTGTTGAATTCATGTTAATGTTTATTTAAGGACATTTCAATAAGTGGAAAAAATTGCAGGGGGGAAAATAAAAAAATTCCAATCAATCAAAACTTTCGTGACCCCCATGCAGTACCTCTGTGGACCCCCTAGGGGTCGCGGACCCCCTGTTGAAGACCTTCGCTTTAAGGCATTCCTTAAAAGATAAGGAAGAAGCAAGTTTTCATATGGCTCCTTTTGAAGATGAAGATCATAAAGTGCCTTAACAGTAAAATGAAGAATAAAGCAATAA
The DNA here is from genome assembly GCA_030533445.1 of Cyprinodon diabolis. Taxonomy (NCBI): domain Eukaryota; kingdom Metazoa; phylum Chordata; class Actinopteri; order Cyprinodontiformes; family Cyprinodontidae; genus Cyprinodon; species Cyprinodon diabolis. The sequence goes on along the minus strand of CM060081.1, from coordinate 6,465,798 downwards.
AATCACTCTATGAAACTAATGCTTAGATAAATTATTGATTGGTGTTTCTATGTACTTTTAACAATATCATTTTTTTTCCTTGGGTATGAATATGCCAGCTCTGTTAACCCGTCTTCATACTGTCTCAAACAGGAGAACTTGTGTCCAAACCTGGACAGAACAATGGTTCCTACAGTGGGGTGTGCTCCCCCTAGGGTGCGTAGTGTTATTGCAGGCGGGGAATGGTAGAACGAAACTGATTAAATTACTTATTTTTTTTAAATACAGATGTCTATGTTAAATTTGTTACAAAGCTAAATAAATGGTTAATAACTTTATTTTAAAAGAGGTAGTTTTTGTGTTTTAGAGGAGATTGTCATTTATTTTAATGAAATACAGTTTAGTGCAATTTACTTTTTTTTTTGTTGAGCAAAGGGGGAGCCTACCAAGAAACCACTTATTCAGAGTAAAACTTTAAACAATCCAAAACATTAGAGGACATAGCTGGGGGGGAGGGGGGTTCAATTAATTAATTTATCTAAAGTTAATTGATTCCATCAAACAACTAAGGATTCATTGATTAGCATCAATTTGTTTCACCGTATCAAGAAGAACTTTCCATAACATAAAGGCAAAAACTTTTCTCACTATATATTTTAATACTTTATTTTGGCAACTGTATTAAATATTGACTGGATTAACAAAAATATTTTTTTTTCAACATTATTAAACTTATTTATAAGGTAAGACAGAACTGGAATAAAATTGGTTAATAAATAAAGATGAAATATGTGAAACACTAACAGAGATCATTTAAAGACAGGGTGTGTCTCTCTGACATACTGTTACGATATTTGTAACTTTTTTCTCGGTGGGGTTGGGGTTTTAACGCCCAAATGCAGAGGCGAGGAGGCAGAGGAGAGTTCTTGAAGATTTAATTGAATAACTGAGGCAAAAATCCAAAAACTAGTGATGTTATGAGATGAGCCGAGGCTTTGAGGAGTGTGTTGAGTAACGGAGGGGGCGTTTCCCCGAACCGCATGTCGAGGTGTGATTTACTGCCCAGGCGAGTTTTGGTCCCCTGTAATGGGATGGGGGTTTTGATGATAGCGGGAAGGAATCAACTCTGTTGCTGCATTCTAGGTTTTTGAGAACTGAAACCTGAGTCCATCCCCTCTGTTTAAGGTTGGTTCTTCTCTCTTAACATAAGTGGCTTCTTCACACCCTTTTTAAACTGAAATGTGAACATTATTAGTTAACTCTTTCATGCATGTGTTCCATGTGTTTCATACAGAAACATATGGAACCACCAGTTTGAGTATGATGATGTTTTATTCAAGTTAAAGTTATTCAAATTGACTAAATTAGTTTAACAGAATCCAACATATAAAAAAACTAGAGTTCAATAAGTCGGCATTTGAACAAGTCTTAGGTTTTTATTGCATTATCCCTCATCTTTAATTATGTGTGCTTGTGTGTTAACCTTCCACAGGTGATGCAGGTGGTCCGGGAACAGATCACCAGGGCTCTAGCGATGAAGCCGTCCTCTATAGACCAGCTGAAGAACAAGCTGCGATGCCTCAACTATTCTGAGATACTGCGTCTGCGGCAGTCAGAGAGAATGAGCCAGGATGACTTCCAGTCTCCTCCCATCATGTGCGTCACAACTTTTATCTCGTTATATATTGGTGTTTGAAATTTTGCCAAATTCTTTATCTAATAGTTTGACTTAGGGCTGGGCGATATGACCTCAAGTCAATATCACAATAAATTGGGCAGTTTTACCTCGACAATGATAAATACACGATCAGAAATAAAGGCATGTGCAGGAAATGAACCTCTCTTGTAAACATTTCTGTGCAAAGTTAACAGAGGCATTTGCACATCTTTGAACACAACAGCGTGGTTGGGCTGTAGGTGGTGGAGGTTAGATTTGTTACTTTGGGTAGTCCCAACAGCTTTCAACTTTGCATATCGTGTTCTTTTGCTTAACATCTACGGCATAATTTTGGTGCCTCTGATCTGAGCATGCAGCAAGAACAATGTCAGCGTTTAAACACGCACACCCCCGCTCAAAACCGGTCTGCCGAGCACTCAACTCTTATAATGCGCTCTTAACTTCTTCTCTGCGCGCTCAGCGTCATCTCTGCTCTCGCTCGGCTCTTCAGGATTAATTAATGTAATTTTGTTTACAGCTGTGTTAGACACTTCTTCACTGGGCTCATCCGCCTTTCTATTTGTTTACGCTTCTGACTGTACCGGGGGAGGGAGGTGATTCCCCATATCTTGCAGTGTGTTAAAAAGAAAAGAAAATACCAGCGACCAGCGTATGGAGCTAGATCGGTCTCAGTTTTCAAAAATTTGCATGTGTGATTCATAAATTCACAGGACAAGATCCACACACACACAGCACACTTCACTCAAGCACACAAGATCCACACATGCACAGAACAAGAGTCACCAAAGTATTTCTGGTCCATAAACAATTATAAAATAAATTACAACTCCCACTGGTCTTTAAACTTCATTGGATTTTTGTGTGGATTTTTGAGACTCCCCTGACGTGCCTCGATACACAAATGCATTTTTTAACCAGGACTTATTTAGTAGATACATTCATTCCAAAAAAGTTTAAAAACAATCCACTGGACATTGTTTCCAAGTTTGAAAACGTTTCGCTTCCCATCCAGGAAGCTTTTTTAATTAAAAATGTCAGAATTAGTGTTGAGTCAGAAGCTTTAATGAGTGGCTCAAAACAGATCCTACATCCTCGGTATCAGGCAGATACGGAGGATGTGGGATCTGGTATGATCTTGTGTGTTTGTGTCAATTGTTCTGTGCGTGTTTGAATCTTGTCCTCTGCGTGTTGGATTTTTTTGTGCTTGCATGAATCCTACTGTGCATGTGTGGATCTTCTCGTCCTGTGCATGTATGAATCACATATGTGTATCACATATTGTGAAAATTGAGACCGATCTAGTTCCATACCAGCGCACCCAGGCAGAACAGCAGAATTATTTACAGAATTTACCGACATGGAAAAATTTGCTCTGTTTATCGTAGTGAGTGATAGTAATGGTAAAAATCTGGTTTATCGCCCAGCCCTAGTTGGGGCTTCACATCAAATCCACGTGTTTTTATTCATGTCTTTTATGTTTTTTATTCCTGTGTTGTATTTGCACTTTGTTTCCTCATGTATACGTTTATTCCCCTGTTCCTTCTTCTGTGTTGGGCTGCAGAGAGCTACGGGAGAGAATTCAACCCGAAATCTTAGAGCTCATCAAGCAGCAGCGGCTCAACCGGTTGTGTGAGGGAAGCTGCTTCCGTAAACTGGGGAACCGTCGAAGGCAAGGTGAATACAGGACAGACTGCTGCACCCTGCTAGCATTAAAGGAGAAGCCCGGTCAGCAAGAAAGAATCAATGGATCATTATCAATACCTAAAACTAATAAATTTGCGGTGATAAAATGAATTTAGCGTTATTCAGTAAATAAAATAATAACAATCGTTATCATTGTGATCACTGAGTCTGGGAGCGCCCATTCTATATATAGTCTATATATAGAAGAATGTTTTCAGGATGACTTGGATAATAGTGCGTTGTGACAAACACCAGATACAGCACTGGGACTTGATCAACAGCCGATACCGCACCGTGATGTCACAAACCAGTAGGTGGCAGTAGTGTTCTTTGACAAACATGGATGCCTCCAGTAAAGCACATTCAAATGAAAATTACTCTTAATTAAAAACACATAATTTATTGAACAGTATGTAATATTTTTTTTTAAGTGTTTACAGAAGTTTGAATTCTGAATATGACCGGACTTCTCTTTTAAGGACCTTCATCACAGATCTGCTCACCAGCTCTTCTATTTTGTAATCTTCAATGCAATACGTCTTAACATCTCTGATATTGATTTCCCAGGTTATTTAATTTCTCAACACACATTTCCTATATTTTTTTTAAATCAATCAATTCTGTTGCACATATCAATTAAAAGGAGTAATAACATGATATTTTATTCAGTAAATCATTTTTAAATTAATTGTAAATTCACTTTCAATCACTTTTTGGAGAAACAAAAATCAACATTTATTTAGACCCCTTTTAATAAGCGCTTTATTTCTTGCAACGTTCCTTACAAGAATTTGACTAGTGTCCTTTTTTGTCACAATACCAGAGCCAGGTTGTGACAGTCCTCCAACCAATTCAATTCATTTAAATTAAGTTTATTTCTATAGTGCCAATTCACAACACATGTCATCTCAAAGCACTTTACAGTTCACCAGATCATACAATCAAATTGATTCAAAGTTTTCTATCTAAGGAAAACCAGTTGATTGACTCATTCACTGTCGCTACATGCTTGTAGCGACAGTGGAGAGGGAAAAACTCCCTTTTAACATGAAGAAGCCTCCAGCAGAACCAGGCTCAGTGTGAGACAGAAGCAGATAGCAGCCAAAAATAGTCCTAACTGACATCAAGGTCTGACAATAGCACTGGGATGTTTTACAATTGTTGAAATGGTCTAACCAAACACATGGATAATTTTTCTAGCTTAAAAATCTTTGACCCCATACCATACTGTAACTGGTCGGTTACCGACCGTCACTCAGAGCAGGAGGCTTGGTGACGTAGGGAAACTCTTGCAGCACAGCAGCTGCAGACGGTGAACATTTCACACGACTTCATGTCAAAAAACCTGGACTATCCCTTTAAGACTGCCATCAGCTCACAGAGGCAGGTGAGCCAACTAAGCAACTTTTTCCCTATATTTAGGTACCTTTTCAGACCCGTCACAAAAATTTTTCAGAACAGTAACTAGGGATAAATCTAGTGACCATTTCCTGTCTTGTTGTGGACTTTTGGTGACAATGTGCAAGCAACTGGGTTTAGTTTCTTCAGCGAGAAGCGGGAGAGTGAGCCCCTCCCTCCTGCAAACCAAAGTCATACGCTGAAGCTGTGACTCTCCTCCGTTTCCCAACTGAACATGAGCCACAGGTACACAAAGCTTCTCTGTCAGGAGGTGCCTGGCTGTTTGTTTCCTGGAAGGGGCCGCCTTTTACAGTTGCCTTTTGTATTGCTGCCTTCTGTCTCCTTGGCTGGCCCTTCGATGGTCCCCTACTATTCCTTTTGAAATGTCAATATTTGTAAAATATTCTTTCTTTCATGATTTGTGGAAATTAAGATCTAAAGAGAAGCACCATCTCCTGGTCAGACCTTGTAATTTAGTGAAAAGGTGGAGTCAGAGTAAAAAAACACTCCAGCGGCTGTAAGTTGGAGGAGATTTCACTGGGAGTTGCAGAGAAGTGGGCTGCAATTAGGCTGGTGTTTGACTGGGAAGGGCCATTTTGAATGGCCGCTACTGTAGCTGTGACATATTTGGGGCCTTATGTATGTAAGAAATGTTCAGAATGAGCTTGGAGAGAAGTTTACATGTTTGTCTTTTAAAAGAAACTGGTCACAGGAACATTTATTACACATTTAGCAGAATTGTAACTTCATACCCGGCAACACGTTTTAGCAACACAATATATTCTTTACTTGCTGCTAAAAAACCCTGAACTGCTCCACTGTGACAAAACATTTACAATTATTCTGTTGTGTTGTTTTTTTGTAGAGAAGTTCTGGTTCTGCCGATTATCTCTTAACCACAAAGTTCTGCACTATGGGGATTTGGAGGAGTCACCTCAGGGAGAAGTGCCTTTTGAGCTGCTAAGTGACAAGAGTAAGATGCACTATGTTGTGGTGATTCTCTTACATTCCGGATCAAAGTCTAATTATTGTTTTCTTTCCTCTTTCTTCAGTCCCTGTCTCAGACATCAAGTCTGTGTTAACAGGAAAGGACTGCCCTCATATGAAAGAGAAAAGTGCTCTGAAACAAAACAAGGTGCATTTCTGTCTTTTCTCTCATGTCTTTTGCTCACTGCTGCTGCTGTTGTTGTGGCTGAATTTGTTCGGTTCTTTCAGGAGGTGCTGGAGTTGGCCTTCTCTGTCCTCTATGATCCGGATGAGACCCTTAATTTTGTTGCACCAAACAAATACGAGGTAAGTCGATATTTCTAAGCTCTGACTTTTTGCTGAAGTGTTTTCGGTCTCAGTGGTAAAAAGAGTGAATTCAGCTCTAGCCTGTTTTCATAGTCTGCCTTTATCTAATGGCCTTGGCTGGATGCAGTAATGTTTGGAATTGGACCCTTTACCTGACCCCCTGGGTGTAAATCCCTTTAGAGCCACTGGGGTCATTGAATTTGGCTGTGAAGGATCTTCACTCACCAAAGCTCCTCTGTGTGTGCTCGATGTGTGTGTCCATATGTGCAGTATTGCATCTGGACCGACGGGCTGTGTGCGCTGCTGGGCAGAGAGATGGGCAGTGACCTGACACGCAGCGACCTAGATACCCTCATCAGCATGGAGATGAAGCTCCGCCTCCTCGACCTTGAGAACATCACCATCCCAGAAGCCCCGCCTCCAGTGCCAAAGGAGCCTAGCTCTTATAACTTCACCTACAACTACAGCTGAGTCATATGTATACTTCAGAGTGTGCTCGAAAGCCATGCATGTATATGTTGATTTAAAAATATATATGTTTACTCATCTTCTGATGAATTTAGCTGCTTATATTTATAACAGCTGATTTCTTTATCTTCTATCCAGAACTTAACACACGTTTATGAAGCAGAGTCAAATTTGAACAAAATGGGATCATAGATTTATGGTGAGGTCAAAGATTAAACTGCTAAACAGACGGGAACCCTGGTAGCATCTTCATATCATGTAATTACCATGTAGAAAATGGAACTTGCAGTAAAATAATGAAAGTGAAGCTAAATCAGGCAGTGTGTAGTAGCCATGGAAACTGGAGATGAAAGGCCTTCTGTTGGAGCTTCAACCGTGCTGCTTATCTATTGAGTGAATTTTTTTTAATTATTGCTGCATGTAAAGAACATGTTTATAAATGGAAACTAAAAAGAATAAATAAATACAATCCAGAAATAGATCTTAAGAAAAGTTTTATTTCTGCATTAAATAATAATTTCTCCCAAATGTTTTTTTAACTTTCTTTAGAAAACTTTATGTTTTCAGTTTTTTCCATATTAAATATCAAATTAAATAAATAATTAAATAAAATTCATTAAAATCTCTTCAGTCCCTATGCGAAGCTTTCTATGGAGAGAGGAACAAAGATGCGTATGTTACACGTTTCAGCTTGGTTGAAACGATTGTAACAACTGATGTTTATTGATGCTTCTCCTTTCTTCTGAGTGGAAAACCTGTAAACAGGAAAAGCTTCAGTGAAGGAAGGAACAACCACCGTCTTCTTCTCCAAACTGTCTAGCCACATCTGGTGTTTCCTGCTCTTGGAGCTCCTTGTTAGCCTTCAACATGAACTTATTTTCTTCATCTAACTTATCCTCTGCTTCAGGAGGAGGTGGAACTAGAGGCAATGATTTACTGGTCAGTGCCGTACTCTAAGGGCTCCAAAGGAGAGGGCCACCTCTCCTCATCCTCTTCCACATGGCCTGGCTTTTGGCCCTCGTTTGCATTTCTTTCCGCTATTTCTGCTTTCTCGTGTTTCTCCTTCTTTTTGTCTTTTTTTGCATCATATACAGAGCTCAATTTTATTAAGTTTTCTTTTTCTTGACTGTATAAATAAGTAATTCAAATCTCCCTCTTTATGGTGCATCACACACTCGCAACAACAAAGGTAGCTCCTGGCCATTTCGTGCTTCTGACGCATAGCCTCTGCAACCGTCAACTCTGTCTCTGTGTGCAACCACAACCCCCGCACACAGGTTCTGCAACGCGCACCTCAAAAAAAATCCTGACTACGCGTCAGACGGTCGCAAACCCGCACAGACATCAAGCAGAAGTGTGCAGACAAAAAGCAGCTGTGATTGGTCCTTGCTATGCCTTTCCGGCTGTCTGTGGGGCCGTCCTTCTTGATTCGGTGCCGGGGTGCGCCATTTTTAAAATCTACAATGGAAAACTACGACAAAAGGTTCATCGAGGAGGTTTGGAAGTACAACCAGTTGTACGATGCCTCAGACAAATTATATAAAAATGCCAAAGTCTTTGCCAAAACAAAGTTCTCGTGACAATCCGCCGAAATTCCCCCGAGTTCTCCAATATGCTCCGTTCCCTTTAGCGGGAAACTGCTGTGCGTCCCTAGAAATTCCAGACTGATGGGACAGAAGCATACCAGCAAAACTGGTTCACGACCAGACCCAAGCGACATTTAATGTGTATCGAGAGGTTGCAATTTTTTAATTACTGTATATATAAGTAATTAAAATCTCCCCCTTTATGGTGCTTCACACCCTCCCCAACAAACAAAGGTGGCTCCTGATACTCAGTATCCAAAATATCCTGAGTGAACAAACAATTTTTTTTTCAAAACACTGACTGCAAAATGCAAAGAATTGAAACAGAAGAGGGAAGAAAAAAAATCAAAAGCACAAAAGCTACTTAAAAATTGAGGACTTGCAAAGTTTTTAAAGTTTTCTGGGTACTCTGCACCACACAAGTTGTTCTTTCAGGGGGGACAATAGTGTGGTTTCTACCCACTCTTATAGTGACTGGATCATCATATCTTCTGGGAGGCACCTGGATGAAAATCACAATGGCCTCAACCTGCTACTCCTCTATTCTAAAAGCATCACGGAGGAGACTGATCACTGTGGTAACCGCCTCACCTGAGGACTCCTTCCTTTTGATGATCTTCTCAAGTACATTGGCTCCTAGAAGGGGCTGGGGCATACAGGCTCCTTTCCCTGACTGACAAGGAAAGGAGCCTGTATGATCAGGTTGGGGTCATTGTTTCCTGCTAAGTTGACAGTGAGCGCCACTCATCCACTGTACGGTATTGCATGGCCTTTAACTGCATGGACACTGACTTCTTCCTCTAATAGTTCAGAAAGGGGTCTCACTGTATAATTTGAAGATATCCTGCAACTTTTAGATCCATCCTTGGTCCAACACACCTGAATCAAATGGCTGGGTGATCTCCTCAGTATGCAGTCAGTTCCTCCAGAGTCTTCTTAATCATCTAATTCAGAGGTCTTTAACAGGGGGTCCGCAACCCCTAGGGGTTCCACAGAGGTACTGCATGGGGGTCGTGAAACTAATTGAAATGTCTTTAAATCCACATTAACATGAATTTAACTCACTGTAGTAAACAGATAAATGGAGGCAGAAGATGTCTTTCAGTCATCAATGCAGACATTCAGCGACACACAGGATCTCTTTCAAGCTGGGCACGGTTTCATTCACAACACCTGTCCCATCAACCAGGAATCAGAATCAGAAATACTTTAATAATCCCAGGAAGACATTACTTTCATTACATTACTCCATCTGTAATAGAGGGACTATAGGACCAGTTTGATAGAACACTATTTCAATTGTCATCATGATTTGTGGACGTTAAGATTTAAATAGAGGGGGGGGGGGGGGGGTCACTCCAGTGACTGGAAATTGGAGGGGGTTTTGCCGTTCGGCTGGCATTTGACTCTGAAGGGCCATTTTGAATGGCTGTTACTGTATGAAAAATTTATATTTAAAAATATAAATATTATTTAATTTAATCTAAAAAAATAACATAAAATGTATCCCCAAAACCCCAAACCTTTTGATTAATTAAAAAGCTTTTTTTTTTTTAAGTTTTATTCCTGGATTGCATTATTTTTCTTATTTCCATTTAGAAATGTTTTTTATGCTTCCAGCAATAATGGAACAAAATTCACTCCATGCTGATCCCCCCGGATCTACAGTACAATAAATCTCTGCATCTTCTCTACATTAACAGCCAAACCTGTCAACATTTAGCAGCTGTTCTTGGATGGAAGCATATTGCATTCACCAAAGAAAAAAAAAAACCTGACAGCTTATCTCATAATTACGAGATCAGTATCTCGTAATTATGAGATATTATCTCATAATTACGAGAAAAAAAAATCTCATAATTACGAGATCATTATCTCGTAATTATGAGATTTTTTTTTCTCGTAATTATGAGATAAACTGCCAGATTTTTTCTTTGGTGAACGCAATATGCTTCCGTACAGAGCTGGCTGTAAGCAGATACCAGAAATACCAGAACCCAGCTAAGCGTCCTCATCTGGCCTTACCTCTGATGTCACCCTATAACAGCCCTCCCTCTCACCTTGTTCTTGGCTGCTCTTCAGTGTCCACTCTGTTACTTTAATCCACCAGATTGCATATTTCAGTTTTTAGTTGTTAATGTATAAATGTCGGATTTTGTTTGTGTTGATGTTGTGTTTGCAGAGCCCTGGTAAAATGGCAGATGATTGTAACGTAGCAAACTGGAAGTATGAAAACACAACTTCTTTCTGTTTTTCTTGCAGCATTTAGTCTGTACATTTAAACTGAAAATAAATGTCAAAACCGATACAGGTGCAATAACCAGATTGGATGAAGGGTGCACTTCCATAATCTAATAATATGTAAAAGAGCAGATTTAGATTCAAAAGCAGTATTTGTAGAATTCAAACATTTAACCATCAGAGAGATTTATTTGGTAGGACTTGCCCAGTCTGCAAAAGTTGGTTAAATTGTAAAGACATCTCTGGTCTACGGGCTTTCAGGTGCATTACAAGTGTTACATAAAGCTTCCTTCAACAGTCTGGCTTGTCAGCTTCAGATTTCCTTGTGGTTAAGTTTGTCCTTTGTTGACTTGGATGTATGGTCAGGCATTATGTGAAGCTAAATTATTTAAAGATCCTATATTCAGCTTTTTTAAACATTCCAAAGTCAACTATAAGCTCTGCTAACTGTGAAATATTGCCTTTGGAACTGCAGAGTATTCAATCATCATTGTTTTCTGGCGCCATTTTTCAAGTATTCCCACAACATTACTATACAGCAGAGGCTTAATTATCCAAGAAATGTGCATCTCTGTTTAAAAAGTCCAGAATCCAATCTAAATGTTCACAGGAAAGAACAGAAATTGAAAAAGAAAAAAGCATTCCAGCTCTACAGAACCTGAACCTGAATGATGCTGCTGTAGGAGCATAAAGAGACACATATTCTGTCAGTAAAATAGAGATCCACAAATCAATCCTCTAAAGATCAGAATCATACAATTTTACAAATAGTAAATAATCCCCCATTTGTAAGGGGGTATGCAAGTGATCAAAACCGGTAACTTGCCCTATAAAGAGTTAATTTCTTGCCAACTCAGATATACATGTACCAATTACCGTAACTACTTTTTAACGATACAAACTTATGTTTACAAATCCTAAATGTACAATTATCAATTTTAAACTTCTATTGAAGCCGTTGATTTGTTTTAATGCAGTTTATTAATTTGGCACCAATTCACAACACCTGACATCTCAAGGAACTTTAGAGACAATTCAGTAAGATTATCCAGTCAGATTGGTCAAAAGTTTTATCTAAGGAAAACCAGCTGACTGCTTTCAGTCACTGACTTTGCACGATTCCCTTTTCCATATAGAGACATAAGACATTTGCTGGCATTGTGTCGTGGACTCTAGAGCAATCCCTCACAGAAACAGAAAAGATGAAGCTACTATGAGAAAAAGCAGATAGAGCATAAAGTTAAGGCCTAAACTATCAAATACTGCAGAATGGGTGAATAGAATGATGAAAAAGGGGTCCCTATGTCCTCCAGCAGTCTAAGCCTATAGCAGCATAACTATAGAGATAGCTCAGGATAACCTGAGCCACTCTAACTATAAACTTTATCAAAAATGAAAGTTTTAAGCCTAGCCTTAAAAGAAGACTATAACTGGCAGTTGGTTCCACAGGGGAGGAGGCTGATAACTAAACGATCTGCCTCCCATTTTACTTAAAGAATTTCTAGGAATCACCACTCCTTACCTGTGGGTGGCAGTAATGCAGGTGAATGTTGAACTTCTAAACTTCTATTCTTTGTAGTTGAAACAAATTTTAAATTTATTCAGATATATTGACTTACACTTTAAAAACCAGACATCTCTGCATGTGTTTTATTGAGAGGCATCTTACTTCATATTTCCTTACTCATTAAGCTGAGTTCCTGAAGAGAGAAAGGAAAGATAAATTAAACTTTCTCTGATTCACCAGATAATTTATTCAATTCATTGTATCACTAAAGTTTTTTTGGGCTACTGTGTTTAGTAAAATAGAAATGCCTAACCTTATTTGTGCTTTATTTCCAGTTTGGACTGGCTGACAATGACGTGGTTACTACACTGCATTGTAATTTCAGAACAACAAAATAAACAAATGAGAGATTTATTTCTGCCCCAAAAAAATTTTTGGAGCACTTGTAAAAGTATCCAGCTGGCACAAGAAATAGTTTATTTTTCTTTAGCAAACTAAATGCACCAAAACTTGCATAATTGACATGCATCATGCTTTGAAGTAGAAATATAATCTTCTATCAATGATCCTGCAGTAAATGTTTTTATTACTTTAGCCGTCAAAATCCAACTTGCCTGTCAGACAACAGAAAACTGATTTATTTTATTCATATATTTACACAGTACACATCTATGATACACCACTATAAATATGTTCCTTTTTTATAACACAGTTTACTAATGTTAAAAAGATGAATGCAAGTTTCTGTTCAATGTTGCATCCGTACAGCAGAAACATATGGTTCAATTACAGAAATAATATCTGTCAGGGGATGCAAGGTTTTATTCACATGAAACATGATTTGAATTACTCAACAACTATTGAATCACTGATGTAATAACATAGCTTCAGCTCTATTATATCGGAGAGAGTCAGTAATGTTTCAATTTGTTTTTAATGTAAATGCTAAATATATTGTAGGAAATGGTACATTGTTTTTTTTTTTATAGAGTGCAGATTTGGATTATAAAAACTGCATTGAAGAAATCCACTTTTAAATATTTCATCTATTTAACCCATTTACTCAGACTGACAGAATGAAGAAGGTTCTCTGCAATCAACTGATGAAACTGTGTGCGCTAAAACAATCCTCTAGTTTCAATACTGCAAACCGTCCAAAATCCAGAGAAGTCTAGAGATGCTCATGCATCATATGATTGGTTTCTGCATCTGCCTGATTCCTGGTTGTGTGTTTTTAGCTTGCAAGGTAATGCTAATTGCTGCTACGACATGTTGAAGCTCTATAGAATCATATTTTTGTTAATGACTCCACCTGTTTGTCATGAAATAAGGTTGTTGTTCTAAGAAGGGGTTCCTACACAGGCTGCTTTCCAATTTTTCGATCAGTAAGGGTTCAACATTTTTTGTTTGTTTTTTTGAAGGCTATATTTCCCTATGCAACAATAAAAACTTAAATAATAATTAAAAGAATAAAAATAAAAGCCGCAGGCAGTGTTTGGCGGCCCTCGCAGCTCAGCACCACTCAGCCCACTGCGGGAGCAGTGCAACACAGTCCCAAGCTGTTGAGGCACTGGCTACGCCCATATCTAATTGCTTTCAAATAAGTACATTTCACATGAGGGACAAATTTCTGTACAGTTTGGTGAGCTTTTGAATATGTTAAAGCCACAAAATAAGCTCTTGATCCGGGAGAAAAATAATAAACATTCAAATTACACCTGGCTGTGTGTTTCCTGCACAGGGGGCACTGTTGCTTTTTGTGTCTCTGCTTCCGTCTCCTTCATTCCCAGTCGGCCTCAGCAGATGGCCGCTCACACTGAGCCTGGTTCTGCTGGAGGTTTCTTCCTGTTAAAAGGGAGTTTTCCTCTCCACTGTCACTACAAGCATGCTTAGTGTGAGGGATTGCATTTGAGTCAATGAGTCGATGCAATCAACTGGTTTTCCTTAGATAGAAAACTTTGAATCAATTTGACTGCATGATCTGGCGAACTGGAAAGTGCCTTGAGATGATGTGTTGTGAATTTGCGCTATATAAATAAAGTGAATTTGATTTAATATATTAACAATAGGCTTTCATAGCGCTTCGTTGCTCAGGCCCTAATAACTGGCTTAAAGAAGCAGAGTACTTCTATTTTTACTTATGAAAAATGAGCAGTGCCATATTCTCATTTGGGTTTAAGAGTTCAATATAAATACATTTGAAAATAAGCATTATAATGGCAAACAATTTACAAAAAGCTGCACATAGTAAATGCAGTTTGTTTCCCATGTTACTGTTTGCAATAAAACATAGTTTACAGAAGTGAAACACATTTTATCAAATTTGGTAAATTGATATTAGAAAAAAATATTCCCTGCAGCAAAAGTTTGAGAAATATTTGAATCCAAAAAAGGATTTGAGAGTAAATAATTCTATTTTGAGATTTTTTTAACAGATTTTATATATATATATATATATATATATATTTTTTTTTTTTCTGATTTTCCAGATTAAGTTTTTTACAAGTTACTTTCTTTTCCAATTGTGTTTCACTGATTCTATTCAATTAAAGCCCAATATCATCTTTTGCTTTTCATGCCCACGTTGACCAGCGTTTTTTCTCCTCACTACAGAGAAAAGCTGCTCTCAGAAATGAAAACCTTGTCAGAGAAACAGAAATTTAAAAAGTATATAAAATCTCTAAAATAATAAAGTTTAAAAAAAAATAAGATTTAAAAATATACATTTTGAAAATATAACAAACTGTGAAAAAATACTTGAGAAACAAAATCTGAAAAAACAGCAAAGTTAGTCTCAAAAAATTTTATTTATCAAAACATTTTTAGTCTTTTCTGAATTGTATTTTTTCACATGCATTCAAATGTGCACAATTTTTCATTAACAAAATATGTTCTATGCTAGCAGCAATAATGGAACAAAATTCACTCCATAACAAGTAAAATAAAAAAAGAGATGTTTTTCCTCTGCTTTCAACCTGCTGCTTGTGATGATGATGTAGGCTTGTAATAACAATCTATTAACCAGCTGATCCTAAACAGTCTGTACACCATTTGCTTTTTCCAAGTTAGATTTTTTGAGTTTCTTTAGGTATAACCCAGAAAAAACTATGGAAGGAAAAACGGTCTCATTGGAATCTGCCTTTTTTTAACGTTTCAAACACAGAACTTTTTTACACATTGAATTCCTAACTGTGAATTTATATCTGGTAAAAATTTGCCTGCAAAAAATTCAGCTGTAAAAAAATTCAACTGCAAAAAAAATAGCTGAAAAAGAATCTTCCTGCAAAAAAATAAACTGCGAAAAATTTGCATGCAGAAAATTCAGCGGCACAAAATTGAACTGCAAATGTTTTGACCTTTTGGTGAACTCATGCCAAAGCAATCTACACTTGATAAAGTCAAGCAGCTACTAGCCAATGAAATTAGCTCATTTTGTCAGGAAAAAAAAGGAAGTTTGCCACCGGGAGCTTCTTCTGAAACAAACCAAGGGCCTTGAAAGACAGGGGTGTCGCACTAGCTGTGATCTGCTCAGTTATTTCACCCAGTCTGATTAGATGAAAAAATCTAATGGCTGTCTATTAGTAGCTACCTGACATTTTGTAATCATATCTATTTAACAAGAAAAACTCCTCATCAGCTTCATTCAGCCTGGAACAAACGTATGCCCAACTGTTGTGTCACGTGACCAAATGAGCTCTTTTCATTGGCTAGAAGCTGCTCAACTGCATCAAGTGCTGATTTCTTTGGCCTGATTTCACCAAAAGGTCAACACATTTGCAGTTTAATATTTTGCAGTGGAATTTTTTGCAGGCAAATCAATGTGTTTAAAATTTGGTGTACAAAAAAGGCTCCAGTGAGACTGTTTTTCCTCCATAGAAAACACAAAAAAATTCTCACCTATTAAACATTTGCTGTATAAAAAAAAAAAAAAACTGCAGTGGGTTCTGGGCCTGAGGTTTTATCAAAATATATTTTTTAAATAAAGGGAATTATTAGAAAAAGATAACTATTTTTTTTATTTGTTTTATCTCTGCTCTGAGCTCTCAGATCCACCATACCAACCCATGTTTAAACAAAACGTATCTTGTTGACTATATTCTGACAACTATGTTTCAACATATAATCATAATATTTTACAATAACAAGGGTGACTCCTGCAGTGAATGAAGACATATTTGAAGTTTTTTGACTTTTACATGACTTTCTCTAAAAAAAAAGTATATTCACTATGTAGTGCTACTAAAGAATGACAGAGTTGTATAAATATTTGACTATGGAATTCATATAGATCGTTCTATGAATATACAGTAATGTCTTGCCTTATTATTAAAGAGTTGTATTATGTTTCGTGTGAATAAAGAACTCCTAACTAACGCTGGAGGTGTTGATTCTTATGATTGAAAAACTTCTGTATCTGTATAATGGGTCTGTTTATGTGTTTTCTTCTCAATTCAGAGGGCCCCCTGCCCGTCTTTGCCTAGGGCCCCAAATTTCCTAAATTCGTCCCTGATTGGCTGTAAGGAGGGCGGAGACAGAGGACACTCTATCAAATGGTATTACTATGGGTATGCTGGCCTGATGCCGTATGCTGAGCTGACAGAACACCAGCTTCAGTCAGAAGCCCATTTCTCAGACAATTTTCATTAAAAAGACCTTAAATTTGCCTTTAATTAGAACTAGCAGAAACTTCATCCAGATCACTATTAAAAATATGTAATAGGGTATGGAAAGCACATATTTCTATCCTTTGATCACTTAGCACGCTAAGCTACACTGTCTAAAATATATCAATAAGGACTTTCCTAAGAGTTTTTTTTTTTTCTTTCAGTAAGACGTCATAGTCGGACATACCCTGAACAGTCAGGCGACCTGTCATCGCACCCCGTTTATCTGTATTTTAGCTGTGTCGTTCTTTAGATTATGTATTATGGACCACCCTATAAAACAATGTGGAAATAAAACCAAAACTGACTGCAATTATGACTTGCAATGCACTGTTGGAAGTAGGGCAGGCGTTGTATTTTTGGGACAGATCAGGTACAGAGCATTAATGAAAAAGAAAGGATGTAAAAACGTTTATTCTCATCCCAAAAGATTGGGATGAGAACGTTTCAAAAGGCTTCCTGACACTTCTCATGTGATCACGCGTGGGAGGAGCTGGCATGTGCAGAGAGGGATTTTCACCTCTCTAGGTGGCATTTTTTTGCACGTGTGATTTTGTCGTCCAGTGGTAGATAAATCATGTGCAGAAGTAGTTTAACATGCATGCATTTTTTTTGTTTTTTTGCTTGTGGGTTTTTTTTTAAATAAATGTGACGCCATAGTCTTAAATTTCATTGTAACCTGAAGAGATGAAGCAAAGCAGCCCATAACATGAAGCACCCTCCACGTTTCACAGCAGGGACAGTGTTCTTTTCTTTATATGCTTTATTTTTCCATATGTGAACAGCTGAGGTGCATTAGTAAAACCTTCTATTCTTGTCTCATCTATCCATAGATATTCTCCCAAACTGCAAAAAAATGAAATCTAAATAAGTCATTTTTTCTTTAAATAAGTGCATTTTTTCTTGAATTAAGGATTTGTGTGATAAGGAAGTGAGGCACTTTGCCAATGGAACAAGACAATTTACACTTGAAATAAGACAATGCAAGTGCATAATATCTAGATGCCTTATTTTAAGAGTAAAAATACTCATTCCATTGGCAAATCATCTTTTTTACATGCTAAAATTAAGGGTAAATACCCATAATTTAAGACATTATTACTCATTTTGAGATTGTTTTTGCAGTGCAGAAGCTTTGTGGCTTGTCAACAAGTAGTTTGGTTAATTCTAGTCTGGCTTTTTTATGAATTGTTGCCAAGAATATTGTCCTTCTTGGTTGTCTTCCGTTAAGTCCACTTTGGCTCAAACAACCACGGATGGTGCGATCTTACACTGATGTTCTTAAAGCTTGAAGGTCATAGTTTTCCTCCTGCTTCCAGATCCAGGTAGTTTGGCAACATTAACATAGATCTTACATTTCTTTAGCAGCTGTAATCAGAGGAACAGCAAGCTGCTTAGAGATGGTCTTATAGCTTTTACCTTTAACATGCTTAGCTGTATGTTATTTTTTTTATAATCTCCACAGACGACTCTTTCCTTTCCTTCTGCTGGTCCTTGTTGAGTGTGGTACACGCCATGTCACCAAACAGCACAGTGACGACCTGTAGTCCTATATATAGGCCCACTGACTGATTACAAGCTTGTTGACACCTGTGATGCTAATTACACAATTCCCAATTTGATTCAACCTGTCCCTTTTGAAGTTTTATTTTTAGTCTTTTTAGCTGTACTATAATTTTTGTCCAAACCTGTTTCATGAGTTATTCTTCTCTAAGACCTAAAGACCTGGATGGCCCATAACTTCTTGAAAATCAATGAGGTAAGACCGACGCCATGGGTTTTGGCAGCACATCTGAGGTTCCCTTCACTGAGCTAGGTTACCTAGCCCTGTATAGAAGTCAGTTATCACAAACTTTGGTGTCAAAGTGGATGCTGATCTTAAATTCGACAGCCAGATAAAGGCAATTACTGTAACGCACTTTATTTGGAGGTTAGTGCTCTCAACTTCAGAGAGTGCAAAACTGCAGCACGTCTTTTATCTGGCGCTCGTAAATAGGGCTGGGTAAAAAAATCGATTTAATCGATTCCTTTACATTTTTGCAAAATCGATGTCTAGGGAATGAGATCGATTCATTTTATAGTGACGCGTGTGACGTTCACATTCAAATGAGCAGGAAAGATGCACTCAAGATTACTTCAAGCCAGACAGCTGCAAATATAGCCAATAGGTTGCCTGAGAACATTAACAAATGGGGGCTGACCAGCAAATACTCTATAGTTGTTACAGACTACACTGAAAATATGGTTTGTGCAGTGAAAAAAATGCAGCTCATGCATGACTGCTGTGACCCCGCTGTGTCACGTCTGCTTGCTCAAGTGAGGCTTCACTTTTTCACTTTTCACAAACAAGTTTCCACTTTTGAGACAGTTTTGTTCACATCTCATGTTTAAACTGTCTGATTTACAAGTTTGCACTTTGTGTTTAATGTGACAGGAAAAAACAAAATACATGAGTATTTTTGAAACACAGTTGAACCACTTTCATTATTGTAAAAAGAGATCAAATCGAAATTAATTGATTTAGAACTGTATGAATCAAAATTGAATCGATTCAGGACTTTGGGGAAAATACCCAGCCCTAATCGTAAATATGAGCACATTACCCCAATTTTAGCCTCATTACACTGGCTCCCTGTACATTTTAGGATTAATTTTAAAGTTCTTTTATTTGTTTTTAAGTCTCTCAATGGTCTTGCTCCATCTTATCTTTCTGAGTTGCTGCACCTTCATGCACCCTCCCGTTCACTCAGGTGACCCAAACAGCTGCTTCTTCAGGTACCAAAAACTAAACTAAAGCTTAGGGGCGATCATTATCCAATCCATTTTTTCCCCCCTCATGTATATATTCCACCCATCTTTTGTCCCTACCTGCTCATTCTTGTAGGGTTGAGGGACCATAGGTGACAACCAGCGGTAATAAGGGGAGAGGCAGCTTACACTCAGGACAGGTCACATGCAAATTTCTTTCAAATAGTTTTTCTTATCAGCATTAAATTCATTAGAAATCTTAAAAACAGTTCCAGTGTGATGCAACATTAGTGAATACATGATTTGGGACTATCACATCTTCCAGTGCTTTAATCAGGCCTTTCAGTTGCATCCCTCCTCCAGCAGGGGAAATATTGTGTCTTGTGTTGCTAAGAAGGCATCATATGTTAAACTCCACTAGTATTCTTATTCGTTTAGTGGAGAAACTAAGCTTTCCAGATATGATGTGATATTATTACTTAATTTCTTTTTATAAATCCCATACCCTGTCAAATTAGTATTTTTAATACATCAAAACTCAATCTTTGATAAGAAAAAGAAAAAAGAAGTCATTTTTAAAGCTCAAAAAAGCCACTTTTAAATCACTTTTATTTCAAAACATGTTTTTAGATGGGGATGTTGTATCAGGGATGAGCTCACCATATGCAAGAAGGACCACTCAGTCCAAGAGCAAAGCAAAAAGCGCTGTGTACATCCATCTGTTTGCCTTAAACCGTCCAAACAAGCAGAAAGTTCCTTCAGCGCCCATCGTTAAGCAGATTTATTAGCTTTGAGAAAGTATGCTCAAGTCCGTGACACATGTTAACTTTAAACAGGACAAAATCCCAGAGGGCATAGCTGCTCTCTTCTGTAAATATCCATTTCTAAATGAAGCTATCTTTAGTTTCAGTCCAGTATTCATAGGCAGATCAGGCTCAGTTGTTTCTTCTCGTTTCACCCAAAGCAGAATTGTCCAGCCTTATTTCCCTGGCCAGGGGAGATAAGCAATCTGTACAACACATCTCAACAGAGAAACAAAGTCAATATATACTTTATGTTTATATAAAATAAATACAAATCTCTCCTTACATCATATGCTCTGATTCCTTCATTTGTGTGAGTGCTAAAGTGTTCATTTTATGTTCCATGTCATATATATCTCTCTATTTAACATGTCTGCATTAAAATGGGTATAAATATCTCAAATTATATAATATGATGCCAGCTTTTCTTTCATATCTGTTTGTTCTTCATTATTTTCTTTTTTCTTCTTAGTGATTATAACAGTCTTGGGACCCTTAACATCCAGAATGAGGGGATAGTGATGCTTCCCTGCTTCCTCAACAGGTGAGGCGTCCCAGCCTTGCACCGATAGCAGCAGTATGTACGCAAGAAGCAGTAGTGTGACCGCTACGGAGGTCAGTTCTGGATTTAACTGCAGACCGTACTGAGGCTCTGGCACAGACTGGGTTCTGAATGACACACAATGTTTTTTGCTTTCCCCTGAACCTCTGTTGACATACAAGCCATCCTCACTGATTCCTAGATGTAGACACACTCTGTAAATTGTATCCGCCTGCAGGTGAGTCAGGTTGAAGCTCTGCGTGCCTGCAAGAATCCGTGTGGTGTATGTTGGTGAGTGGAAGTCAGTGTTTGAGTGCACGGCCTGCCAAGATAGGCGAGTAGAAGGGAGGTTTTGTCTGCTCTGCCAGGACAAGATAGCGTAGTGTTCTCTAACCTTGTTCAACTCTAACCTTGCATCTATATTGATGGCTTGAAGTTTCTTCTGTTTAGTCACCACCCCCCTTTTTCTATTTTTCCCTCTGTTGTGTACTCCTACCGTAACGCTCCGCGTATCTGCTCCTAATCCATTCTCTGCCACACAGGTATACAGCCCTGCCTCTCTGAATGTAATCCTGCTAATCTCTAGATTTCCCTCAGGCAGTAGCTGGTAGTGTTTGAAAAATTGGCAAACAGTATCATTTTGGGCTTGCATATGCTTGTAACTGGTGGCAGATTTGTTGTTAAAGCCATCAGAAGTTGCATTTATACAGACTGCAGAAGCTGACAAACCCCCGGACGTACTGTTTGTTGAAGGTCCGAGTCTCAGTCCAGAGGGGGTCACCCAGTACAGTTCAGGAGTTGGCTCTGCAAGTGCCCGGCAGTGTAAAACCAGTTTTCCTCCTTCTTGAACCCCAACATAGGAGGGAAGAGAACTAGCAGGAATAGTTGGGAGACAGGATGTAGACATCTCTCCTGAAGAGACCTCTCTTACTCTGCGTGCTCTTAGTTCTGAGGGTGCAGAGCACAAGGTAGCCTCAGGTTGGATGAAGCGAACCACCCGGGCTGCTTCTGCCTTCATTTGCGTGACCCTTTCAACGCGAGGATGAGAGGTGTCCCTGGCGGCCCAGTGGAACAGGCAGTCACATCGCAGTGGGT
The DNA here is from genome assembly GCA_030533445.1 of Cyprinodon diabolis. NCBI lineage: Eukaryota > Metazoa > Chordata > Actinopteri > Cyprinodontiformes > Cyprinodontidae > Cyprinodon > Cyprinodon diabolis. The sequence goes on along the minus strand of CM060081.1, from coordinate 6,444,114 downwards.
TGGAGTGTAGACTGACCTCTTGAAGACTTGGCAGAGAGAGTATGATGTTCTGGTGGAGAGCACTTAGAGAATTAGAGTTTAGCATAAGACTCTCCAGTCTGTTTAGCCTGACAAAAGCCTGAGGATGAACATAAGACAAACGGGGGTTGTTGGTGATCTCTAGCTTTGTAAGCTCTGGTAAGTTCTCTAGAGAGGCTTTATCTATTGATACAAGCTCTTCCATGTTGTTCAGACCTAGCTCTTTTAGATTCACCATGTCTTTAAAATCCCCAGTCTCAATCAGTTTGATACGGTTTTTGTTGAGGTCAAGGAACTTGAGTCCTGGAACTCTTTTCAGGGCTTGTCTGGGTACCTTAGTAAGATGGTTGTCATAGAAGGAAAGGCTTTCCAGTTCTTCAAGCCCTTCAAGTGCCTTCTCAGCCAAACCTCTCAGACCCATACCGCCAAGCACAAGGCTCCGAAGGGACTTTAGTGCCACAAAGCCTTTTTCTGGTAGAGCTTGGACTGGATTACCCCCAAGCATGAGAACTTCCAGCTGAGGCAAAGCCCTGAACCATTGGGGGTCAATCGTTGTGAGTCTGTTGTTATTGATGTGAAGACGGCGAAGGGAGTTAAGACCATTAAAGGCTCCGGGTGCAACTAAATGGAGGTTGTTATGACTGAGAAAAAGTTCTTGTAAAGCTGACAGTAATGAGAATGAGGCCTCTGGAAGGTGAGTGAGATGGTTTTCCTCAAGGTGTATGGAGAGCAGAGAAGGCAGGGGTGAACTCTGAGTAATCATTTTAACATAACTGAAGCGGTTCTGTGAAAGGTCCAAGTCGGTGAGGTTGGGGAGTCCATGTAGCACGGCAGTGTCCAGTGCTGATAGCAGGTTACTCTGAAGGCGAAGGGTATGGGTGTTCAGTGGTAAGGGATAGGGCAGCTTTGTCAGCAATAGATTGTTACAGTCCACTGTGGGAGCTTCGTGGTAGACGGAATCCAGGGAGAACCATGGCTTGATCTGACACACACATCTCACAGGGCACGGAACATACCACGGCAGTGCCGGTGGCAGCGAGCCCACAACAACGGGCACGCACATAGTGCTAAACACATACAAGAGACAATATGATTGTAGGAGAGCTAAGGCTGGCCTCATAATCCTCTCAGGAGGTGATTCAGACAAGGTGAGGAAGACTTTGTTATGGAGATGAGAGAATCATTTGAAGTGGAGACGTGTGAGCCGACTGTAACAGTAGAGCAGATGGTTTGCTTTCACTACTCATAGCATAATGTTAAAATGGTATTGGTTTTATAGTGATATGACAAATGGAAATGAGGATCTCTGAATTTTAATAACTCTTCTTTACAATGTGCGACTTTGCAGTGGTAAAGCTGCTGGCTGACAAAGGTGTTCGTTGTCAGAGCATCAGAGTGTTCCCTTGTCAGAGCGAAGATCTGGCTGCAGGTGGATGACTCATTCCTTTGGTCACTGTTTTCAGAAACACAAGATAAGAAACAGATTCAGTAACAGAGCTTTTCTATTTGGAAGTACTGTACTGAGAAACCTCAAAAAAGGCCTCAGTAGTAGAACCAACTACAATTATTAAATCAAACTTGCATAACAACAAGAAGGATAAAAGATCTCTGAAAGTAACAATGATGTAGGATAGTTCCTGTAGCACTAGCTCTGTCTATACTAGGGTTGCCAACCGTCCCTTGAAAAATGGAATCGTTCCGTGTTTAGAAATAGAAGTACCTGTCCCATATTTAGTGGAAAAGGAGCGCACTTTGTCACGTATTACTGTGATAACTGTTCAAACGCAGGTCGCATTTGAAAAGATCAGATTCGTATCAGATTCAGGACCACATAGCCAAGTGGCCTGGGTCGCATTGGATAAAATTGGATCTGTGTTGTTCAGACTATTATGAAAAGATCAGATACAGGTCACATATGGGAAAAAAATGTATATGGGTCACTTCCGGCTGCTGTGTGAAATTTTACACAGAGCTTAATATTTCTGTGTTCAGTCTGTAGGTTCCAGTCCAATAATAGCTAACTATGTCATCATCCCAGTATGCATCGCACTGTAAAACAGGTTAAAAACCACACTGCAAAAATATGAAACCTAATTAAGTTTAAAATAAGAGCATTTTTTCTTGAATTAAGGATTTAAGTGCCAATGCCATTTTTTTTTAAGTATGTATGAGTTTCTATGTGTGAAAACTGTAATTTTAACGTTAATTTGAAAATATAATTAGGCCAATATGTTCAAATAGTCATGGATCCATTTAAGAGAATAATGATGGAATAATTAGGTATAATAATTTTTTGTAAGAGCAGCTATTTCTATTCACTATGCATCCAAGAGTCCATAACATAGGTAACAATAAAGTCTGTTTTGTTCTATTGTATTTGATTTGATTCTATCCTATTAAGAACACAACAAATTATGTTCTGTTGGGATTTTTGCTGTTATTCTCAGGCAGGAGTGATGAAATCATGCAACATGTGCATCAATATTTCATGGAACTACTTCACATAACGTAGTCAGAGTGTGGCCTCCAACAGATGTTATTCATTATGAAACATTTAAATTAGACCCCAAGGATCTTTTATATCATCAGTCTTCTGTAGTTAAGACTCTAATGGGTACAGCAGGAGTTGCTGCTGAAACAAACTTAAAAAGAGACACACACATTAATAGGTTTTCATCATCTCGGGCCTCCGTATCAGGAATAACTTAGTATTCATATTACGTAATTATCATTCTAACATCATAGATGTTTGGCAGCAGTCAAAGCAGACCACTAATTGACTAAATTAGTTAAAGAAAAACTCAATCTGTCTTATTCAACCCACCTTATCTCAACACCAGATTTTATCTGCAAAACAAAAAGAAAATGTATGACATGATCCAAAGGCTATCTAAAAGAAGTAACATGTTCTTTTTTTAGTAGTGCTGCATTTTTAGTCATTCTTTGTATACATATTTTGCAAAGCTTTATCTTTGGTGTTTCCTGTTAAATCAAACATATGTATCATCACATACACTGAAGCACTGCAGGTTTGGTCGTGCACTGCAAGGATATGTATCCGTTTGCAGATTTATGGACACCAGCCAATAAATTATCATTATTCTGTGTTTCATTTATGACCATTTGCTCTTTTTTTATCAATGGAAATAAAATTTAACTGCATTTTCTTCTAATTTTCAACACTTAAATAATAAAGTATTTGCATAAGCAATTTTATGGGAATAAAGGGTTTATGTTTTTTTTTTTTTTTTTTTTACATTTTTATAGAAATAGATCCAAAGCAGCTGGATTAAGTGTTGGTGAGTTTACACCAGTTTTTCACCATTTTCTCTACATATATTTTAGGTATATAAAGGCTCTGTGTTCTATTGACATTGTTGTACAGATCTTAAACAGACATTTCCGCCTGCTTTGAGAACTAATAATTGGTTGTAATTTCCATGCCTCCTTAACTGTAAGAAAATGTGGTTATGCAATCACAAATAAAGCTTTCTCTGTCAAGGAGGCCACTTTTATAATAATTATGGTTTGATCAGGGTTAATTATATTTAAGATATGGAGTAAATCTTCCACATTATTGTTGCAAAAAAGAGCAGGTTTTATAGATGGAAGTGAAATTTGTTTTTTTTTTATTATTTGAAAGAAAAAAAAATCCAGAAAAAAAAACTTTTTTTAACCTTCTTTTTCCATCAATTTTTCCATTTTCAGATTGAGTTTTATGAGTTGCATTCTTTCTAAAATGCCTTTCACCGAGTGTTTGTATTGGGGATATGTGAAAAGAATTTGATTTATAAAACACAATTAGAAAAGAATTCACTTCCTACATTCTTGTCTAATTCATTTCAAAAACTCAATCTGAGAAGCAAAAAAAATATATATTAAAAATGATCAAGTTAAACATATTTAAAGATAAAGAAAAGGAGTAGAAATACAATTTGAAAAACCCAGCAAAGTTACTCTCAAATTTTAATTTAAATAACTTTTTTTGTTGTTGACAATAACGAAATAAAATTCACTCTATGTCTTGGGGTCAACTGGCTAATAGTAAAAAAAAAAGTTGACAGAGAAAAGGTGTACAATAAAAAACAGCAACAATCAATGTATCTTTAAAAAGCTTATATAATACATCAGAAACCAAGAAAAGCTGAGTCAAAGGGAATGGTTCAAGTGGATTTAACCAAAAAAAAAAAAAAAGATTATGGGACAAAATGTTAATATGTGAATATAAATCGGGTATGTGATGGAAACTATGGTAACCTTAGCTTTATATACTATGACTGCTTGGTTTATGTGATGTCTTTATGTTGTCATGTAGTCTTGGTGAGACAGGCTTCTGTCCTTTGCCACACGGATGGCCATCTAACAGAGCTGGCTTTCATGCAGCTGCAGAGAAACACAAAGTCTGATCTCATGATAACTCACTGAGAAACCATTTTCCCACTGCTAGTGTTGTAAACAATTTGCCATCCACCTCCCCTTTGGGTATGAAAGTGTAAAGTCAGAGCAAACACTGACATTGACAGAGTCTGTGCTCTCATCCTGCTTTTGACTGAGGACTTTTCACCTTTGACAGCACTTCAGTAATCTAATGTTTGCTCTTAAGGTGATGGAATAGTGAAAGGAATAGAATTGAATGAAATAGAGTGGAACAGAACGTGAAAACAAACAGATATCTATATATATCTACACTCACCGGCCACTTTATTAGGTACCCCATGCTAGTAACGGGTTGGACCCCCTTTTGCCTTCAGAACTGCCTCAATTCTTCATGGCATAGATTCAACAAGGTGCTGGAAGCATTCCTCAGGGAGTTTGGTCCATATTGACATGATGGTTAGAGGAGAATGGCCAGACTGGTTCAAGCTGATAGAAGGGCAACAGTGACTCAAATAACCACCCGTTACAACCAAGGTGGGCAGAAGAGCATTTCTGAACGCACAGTACGTCAAACTTTGAGGCAGATGGGCTACAGCAGCAGAAGACCACACCGGGTGCCACTCCTTTCAGCTAAGAACAGGAAACAGAGGCTACAATTTGCACAAGCTCATCGAAATTGGACAATAGAAGATTGGAAAAACGTTGCCTGGTCTGATGAGTCTCGATTTCTGCTGCAACATTCGGATGATGGTCAGAATTTGGCGTCTACAACATGAAAGCATGGATCCATCCTGCCTTGTATCAACGGTTCAGGCTGGTGGTGGTGGTGTCATGGTGTGGGGAATATTTTCTTGGCACTCTTTGGGCCCCTTGGTACCAATTGAGCATCGTTGCAACGCCACAGCCTACCTGAGTATTGTTGCTGACCATGTCCATCCCTTTATGACCACAATGTACCCAACTTCTGATGGCTACTTTCAGCAGGATAATGCGCCATGTCATAAAGCTGGAATCATCTCAGACTGGTTTCTTGAACATGACAATGAGTTCACTGTACTCAAATGGCCTCCACAGTCACCAGATCTCAATCCAATAGAGCATCTTTGGGATGTGGTGGAACGGGAGATTCGCATCATGGATGTGCAGCCGACAAATCTGCGGCAACTGTGTGATGCCATCATGTCAACATGGACCAAACTGAGGAATGCTACCAGCACCTTGTTGAATCTATGCCACAAAGAATTGAGGCAGATCTGAAGGCAAAAGAGGGTCCAACCCGTTACTAGCATGGGGTACCTAATAAAGTGGCCGGTGAGTGTATCTATAGATATATAGATATATAGATATCTATCTATAGATATCTATATATCTATATATATATATAGATATATAGATATATATATAGATATATATATCCTAAAAATTCCAAAGATGTAATGGAAGTAGCCGAGACTACCACCACCTGTATGACAGTCGGTTACCATGGAGACTTATTACGTACAGGTGGATGGGCCTTACTGCTGATGATTGACTGCCTGTCTTATGTCTTAGTCATGGTGTGTAATCAGCATCTTGATATGCCACACCTGTGAGGTGGGATGGATTATTTCTGCAAAGAAGAAGTGCTAACTACCACAGATTTAGGGTAGGTTTGATTTCAAAGGCTGCATCCTCCAAGGACCCGGTCTATCTGGACTAGATCCTTCGAGGTCCGTGAAAATAAAGAAACCGGAAGAGTTTTGGCAGTGAATTCAAACAAGTCTAGCCTTCCACAGCTTTCACCACCTGTATGCTCATTTCGCCTGGCAACCGTGAGAATTGACAGGCAAAGCAGAAAAAGAATAAATACAGAACTTTGAAATTTTCAAGAAGCTTTAAAAGCAGCACTGTATCAGATTTATAGTTCCCAACACTTCAGATATATTAGAATCTGTCCTTTAATATCAGCCAAACCCATTTACACAGTGACAGGTAAAAACCTTTCGATTAATCATACAGCAAGAATGTTCTGGGCACGACTCCCGCCCAGGGTCTTTATATATAATATATTAAAATATATTTTCATTCATTTCAGACATAACTATTCACAAACTTGTATTATGTGCCGAATAACGAGGAGCCTTGCAATCCGAACAGACCTCGGCATCACGCTATGACGTCATCGGCCTACGAATTTGGCCTTCTGAGGATGCAGCCCCTGAAATCAAACTCAGTGTTATACTGGTTTGTGAACAATATTTGAGGGAAATGGTGATATTGGGTATGTGCAAAAAGTTTTAGATCTTTGAGTTCATCTCATAAAAAATGAGAGCAAAACCAAAATTGTTGCGTTTATATTTTCATTGAGTGTTTCTGTTTGACTCATGACTGGAAGGTGAGTCTCCTATTACCTGCTGGCATTAAATAACAGATCTCTCCACATTAATGTTTTAAAGGCATGTGCAAACTAAACCTCAGATTTTGCAGAAGTTTTTTTTTACATTCCATCTACTAGTAGACATTTTTTGATAAATAATAAAAAAAAACGTAATATATTTTATAGATTAGGCATGTTTAAAAGTGTTATATATAAAGTGGATATTCAGAGATTTTTCTTAAAGAGATAAGACGCAGGCAAAATTTGTAAAGACCATCTGTTGTTTTCTGCGCTGTAAACTAGAACAACACTAATGTGCGTCTCCCACACTTTGTTCCAACTGAGATTCCAATAAACTCAAATGTTATGATGGGAATTTTGCTTTATTATTGTTGAAGGAAAGAGCCCATTTTGGAATTGGAAATCTGCAAAAGGTGCGACCCAGTAATAAGACTTTTAAGATCTTAAGAGTAACTTTGCTGTTTTCTTAGATTTTATTTGATCAAAATATTTTTTTTTCCACATTTCAGTTGTTCGCATTTGTTCATAAGTACTTTTTGGTCAGTTCAACTTTTATTTTTCAAATTTCTCCTTTTTGAGATTCAGTTTTAGGAATTGCGTTCTTTTCAAGTTGTGTTTTACAGATTACTCTGGCTCCATCTGGATACTTCTAATAGGTAAGGACATCAAACCCACGGTGGAAGAGAGTCTGCATTCGCCACAATAAGTGCCATCATAATAGTGCTGACAGGAACTAGGACCACGACCCTACGACTGAGTATCAGGGCCTGACTAAGGTGAATTCTGTCTTTCATAGGCTGTAATTTTATGAGGATAAAGACAGATCATTATAAGCTCTGCATATTATGAGAACATGTTGTAATATTATGGGATTAAAGGCTATTATCACGAGAATAAAGTCATAATATTAGGAGATTAAAGTCAGGATATTACAGTGTTAAAGATGTAACATTATGAGTTTAGTCGTAAAATTAAAAGGGCATTGTTGATCTCCAAGATATCCGTCATAGAAGGATAAGCCCCAACACGGGATGGACCACCGAAACATAACCATTGTGGCGGTTATCAGGAAATCAGGAAAAGGAATAGGAGGAAGGAGCTACAGTGGGAGGAATTCAGATTGAGCTGCTCTCTTCACTTCTGGGGGCGGGCTTCCCTGTGGAGCGAGGAGGCAATTCTATTGGTCTGCTGGACTTTAGCGACAACATTTTTAATGGTCAAGAGTAAATGTTTTTTATTATTACTTTAAATGAAGAGAATGTGAAAACGCAATGTGAAAAGAGTAAAACTTTGTGAAAAGGGTGCCAGTATCAGCATTAATGCTTCTAAGTATATGTTATACAAAAAAACTACAGTATGTTTCTTTCACTCTCAGAGACTTTTTAATGAATCTCTTATAGAAGCATTTTTGTTATTTTTCTTAATATATTTGGGCAAGTTGGCGTTTCTTGTTACTACATTGACATTCATTTTTATCCATCAAAGTATCCATATTTTTTTAATGTTACAAAGGTAATAAGGTCTTACCCTGGATTCCAATAACACTACTGGCTTGAAATTTAGATTTTCAAAGTATTTCACTGAATACCCTATAAAGGGTTAAATGTAAGATTAAGGAATTAATGACCAAGAGAAAATAGGAAAACCGTAACAAAGACTTGAGCTACATTCACTTTTGGAAATTATTAACCAAACACCAGGTTTGCAAATATTTAGCATGTTCTGGTTATGAAGTTGAATTAAATGTCATTGTTATCTCTATTTGCTGACTCAGCATCCATGTTAAAAAATGTCCCGACTGCATTTATCCTGACAAGATATTTCTGTAAAACCTGAGCTATAGAATCCCACAGAGTAAATCTGAATTAATTCAGATTGAGACTCCATTTGGTCAACATTGTTTTAAACATCGATTTCCTGTCTAATTATTACTATTATTGGATTTTTAAACTAAACTATTCCATAACCTCTCTTTGCTTTTCATAACTCTTCTCATCCTGGTAGATGCTGTAGTTTATGCTCCTACTGCAAAAAAGCTTTACAGCTTTTCTTAGGTGTTTTGTAGAGTTTGAGAAAAAATGTCAGAGTTTATCCGTCTGTCAAGGTAGAAAATGATTTAAAGCTAATCTTTATAAAGACATATTTTCAAAAAAACTAATATAATTTAGGCTAAAGGTAGGAGTTGTTGTGACTGCTGCACATAAGTCAGTTTATAGCAGCAGTAACACTAAAAAGGAGCATTTCTATCCTCCTAGGACTCATCATACCCCTCCATCATCCATTTGCTTTAATTTTAGCTCATTCTTCCTTTTACATGCAACCTGCTCAATAATGGATTCATCATTTAATTTTGATCTCCTCTGCTTTTATCGCTTTTCCTGGAAAGCTCATAGCGTTTACAGCCTTTTCAGCAGAATCATGTGCTGATAAGTGCCAGTAAAGCGTTGCCTTGTCATTTCAATTGTTCATAAATGTAGAACAAAGTAGATGTGTATGAATCCCTGGATACCATCGTAACTCTGTACAATCTTTTAAAGTTTGGCTAAATGCAGCATATTTCTGCTCTCAGGGGCCATTAGTATTCTGCAGATGTTCTGTAGAAACTTTAGATGCAGCAGGAAAAAGTCTGTCAATGGCAGGACTTCTCTATTTAAATGAACCTGTTCGGTTATGTTTTTCTTTTGATGTTCAGTTTTGCATTGCTCTTTGTTTTATAGTTTTTTTATGATTTCATTCTTATTTTGTTGTGTTCTTTGGGTTTTTCTCAGTTACTGTCTCAGTCTTGGTTCTGTTGTGTCCCTCTGCTGCCCTCTTGTGTTCTCCTTTTTTGCCTAGCTCTTTTCCTCTCCTGCCCTGTGCTCACCTGTTCCCAATCTGCTCATTATTCTTCTCTTTGTCTCAGTCTCCTTAAAATGCTCTCCCTCTTCAGTTTTTGTTTGCTGGGTCCTCATCTAATCTCATCTGTCTTCCTCCAACTCGTCTCTCTGAGCCTTCCTCCTGGTTACAGTTCTTCCCCTGATGACTCCATGTTTTTTGGGTAACGTTTGACTTGTGTTTTCTTTTTTTTCTTTTTTTTCCTTTTTAGATCTTTGAATTTTGGACTCCAGGTTTCTTGTTTTGTTTGGACTTCTTTTTCTTTTTGATTTTTGGATCTCCTGGTTTCCTGTTAATTTGGACTTTGTTTTACATTTTGGATTTTTTGATAACCTGCCTCTGTTTTCAGTTCTTTAAATTCATCATTAAATTTACATACAATTCACATCTGCCTTCCTGCCTCTGCTCTTGGGTCCTCAACCCATAATCAAATCTTGACAGAACCAAACTCAAATTGCTATTTAGCAAAAGTTGCTTTTAGAATCGATCCAAGCTCTAAGTGTCATGGTCTTGGTTCTGTTTAAGTTTTCTTTTGAGTTTTCAGTTTCACGTTGATTCATGGTTTTCTTTGTGTTCTAGTTTTATTGATCTAATTGCTATTTTGCTGTTTTCTGGATATATTTCAGTTCTTAGATTTTTCTGGGTTGCCCTCTGTTGCCCTCTTGTGTTGGTCTCCTGTTCCCTAGCTTATTCTAGAATCCTCTGTTCACACCTGCTCCCAATCAGCTCATTAGTCCTGTCTTTGTTCAGTCAGCCATATATACTCTCCCTGCGCAGTTCCTCTGTGCTGGTTCCTCATCTTTCCCCGGCTCCTCGTGCATGTTTTCCCTGATGACTCCATTGCATTTTTATGTTGGATTTTTTTGACTCCTGTCTCTGCTGCCTGTTGATAACTCCATTAAAACTACAAGAACTCACCTCTGTCTCATCGCCTCTGCATTTGGGTCCTCTAAACCTCCACCAAACCCTGACAGGGGCGTACCAACAAAGTTTTAGAACAGGGGCTCTGATGGGGGCTACTTATTTATCTTGATGTGACATAACAAAACCAGATTAATCAGATTATAAAATCTGAATATATAAGTTGAATTATTCACTGTTTAATTTTTTTTATCCTAAATATGGTATCCTTTTAAAACACGAGAATGTCTTTTGAAATGTGAAAAGTTTAAAGGACACAAAAACAATAACAATAAAATAAAAAGAATTTTTTTTTTTTTTAACGCCTTAAAGGGATGGTGTGTTACCAATGTGGCTTTTTATTAGCAGAAGCCAAGTATTGTTTTAAAACATACATATTCTGAATAGTCTAATAGTATTAAATAAAAAAGGCATTTTCGTAGCTTTAAAGGGGACAAACATTGCAGTCTTGTTTGTTTAACATGCTGTAGGTGAGTGAGGAGTTTAAAACAAGAGATAAAGACCGTAGATCATTCGACCTTCTACTTTCTGTGGCAACACAGGATCATTTAGAGAAGCAAGATTTAAAAAAAAAAAAGAAAAACAAGTAATAACTGGTAAATAAAGCATAAGTGCAGCTTTTACCAGGTTAAGACAATTTATGAGGGAACTGGGCTTCAAAATGTACGCAGACGGCTGATTTATTTGTTAGCCTACATTAGATGAGCTCCAAAGCAACAGTTATGAGCTGCTGTTATTCTTCACAGAAGTCATATCAGCTAACCAGCACTGGATTCTTTCACTCTTGTTTTCATAGAAATGTTTTATGTGTTTTATCTTTTATTTTAGCTAATTTGACAAGGTGACAGAGGTTGATTTGTCCCCTCCATCCAGAAAGAGTAGAATGTCACTCTGTGGCTTCCGTAGTTGGTCTTACACATGTTTTTTTTTTTTTTTTTTTTTTTTTGGCATTTATTCAGTGCACCAGTAGATGGCGGTAACTCTTGGATATAACGTCCTTCCATATTTATAGGGAAGGTCTTTACTCCGTCTGAACTTAGGGCAGCTTCTTTGTTTCCTGTCTTTCATAACTGGATGAACTAATAAATCCAGGGCGGTTTTGCAATTCATAAGAACGCCAGTCGCCAAGTATTTTCTGGAGAAGAACGCAGGAAAGTGTGGACTCAGGGAGAATCGGAGCACGCACCATATATGGGTCCAATATGGGTCATTTGGAACAGAAGCTACTCGTGAAGTCACCAGATGCTCGGCTCGTCTGGAGCTGCATTTCACCTCCTGTTATTAATAGTCTCTAGATAATGATAATTTCTTACTTTTTTAATTTATTGGGGGAATAATAGTTAACATGGTCAGATAAACACAAATCAAATAAACATTTGACCAAATAAAATAAATCGCTAACATAGCCAGCAGTTCTTCACACACGGCTATGCCCTCTCAACTTCAGATTTTTTTTTTAAATTACAGATTAAATCGGTAAATGGGCCATATAGTGACGCTCTTAAAGTATAATGTTCTTGCCTCAAATGATCTTAAAATGTGCTTTTATAGAAAAATGGCAACAGAAAAGAGAACATTTAACTTAATACTCTGAACAAAGGAGCTGCCTTGTGTTAGTAGAACCCATTGGTGGTGCAACACATTTTCTTTTTTGTTGCTGTTGTTTTTTAAGTCTGTTGTGGATAAATCTGCTGATTATTATTTGAACTCCTGCATATAGATTACAGTTAATAACCATTTAATACATTTTGGGAAGATGTGGGATTTGTCTTTGGGATAAATTCTAAGCTCAAACTCACTTCTGATGGTTCATCTGTAATCTCCTCCATCTGTCTCAACATCTTTAAAACTCCCCAAAATAACCAGAACCTTGGTTACTGGGTCTCCAACCTGCAGCTGAAGGTCGTGGCTCTAGGTCAGGAGTTTTCAAAGTGGGTGCCGCGGCACCTAGGGGTACCCCGAGGTCACTACAGGGGTGCCGCAGGATTTTTTAATAGTTTGATGAGTGTTTTACATTGAATGTAAATTTTTACATTTTAACAATTTTGTAAATTTATTTTGATGTAAGCAAATATATTCTAAGACGAGGGGCTTCATTTTATGTTTTCTTTACTACTTTGAAAAAATGACAGAAAAATAATTATTATCAAATAATGTCAAATAATCATTATCAGTTTAGGGGTACCACGGCTGGGTGGAAAAATGTGTAGGGGTACCTTGAGCCAAAAATGTTTGGGAACCACTGCTCTAGGTGATGTCTGCCTTGACTAATAAGGTATTTTAAAGGTTTGATTTAGCAGTCTTCACATGCATTTTTAACTTCAAAGTCACATTGTGGTGTAATTAATGCAGATTTATGTCATTGTGTCCCAAACTATTTATATTTGTTTTACTTTCTATAAACATGTTGTTTAAGAAAATACATGAAATCCTTTTTAAAAGTTTTTTTCATTTCTTAAAAAAAAAAAAAAATATATATATATATAGTTATATATACACTATGGCGACTTTTTAAACCATTGATTGATTGACTTTATTGAACTCACAGTGGAGAAATTTACTCGTTACATCAGCTCAAATAGCCAGGGGGTACCAAAAGAAGAAAAAGGTGCATGGGATACAGTATATATGGTATATACGTTGCATCCACATATGACAGCTTTTCTTTTATCTTATAGTAGGATCAATATACAGGATTGTACAGGTTAACATGGGTTGTTTACATGGGTAGTTATATAGATGGCTATTTATATACATAGTTAAAACACTGGGTGTCAAATATCTTTAGAAACAGGGAAATCAATCGTCACACACACATCATCTGGAAGCTTTATTTTAACATGGATATCATCTTTGTGAGGTCTTGTGGGGGTTTTTGGAAATGCTAAAAGCTTTTTTAGGCTGTAAGCTTTTGAACATTGCCTGATCTATGAGGCAACAGTGTGTTGGCTCCCCGTAGATCAAAAGCAAAGAGCAACCAAGAGAGCTGAGGACAAGACTTTCTCATGACCTACTAATTCCAAAATTCCCCAGAGCCTGGGTCATGGCCTAAAATTATTAATACAGATATAATTGTATTAAAAGAGATTTAAATGTGTGTGTGTGTGTGTGTGTGTGTGTGTGTGTATATGAAATCTAAGTTTTACTTCTTCATACCCCTTTTCAGACAATTTACATCAATCAGTGTCACTTCTCTAGCTGCATATACTGACAGGTCTATTTGGTGATGGATTTGTTTCTATATATGTTTAGGTGAATTTAGTTAGCTTGAAAATTGGTGTTTGGTTGATGTCAATTAGTCTTTTTTGTGTGTATTTAGTTGATTCATTTATTGTTTGTTAAAATGTCTGTCTGAAATATAAATTACTATTCATTTATTCAAATGGGATAACCATTTTGTTGTTCCTTCTTCCTCTTGTTTCTTCTTGTTTTTCATGTGGGTTGGTTTGAATCAACCCTCACACAAATGTATATATTTTTTTATGGTTGTTAAGGATGATATAAAACAAAATATGAAAAGATAATGCATAAATATCTGCCTGAGCAATATGTAGACTCTTGATTAGATAAGCTTACCCTTACAGACACCTGGTTCTTTCTAACCTTTTGCTCTGAACTCTACATTAAGATCAGAAGTGGGATAATTCTACGATAATCCGCTGTAATCCCCCAGCTCTAACAGAAACCCATGAGGAAAGCTGTCGGCTGAAACTACATGAGAACTAAGAATAAATTCTGAATATTGACACATTTTCTCCTTTTTGTTCTTTCTCTGTAAAGCTGGGTTGTATGTATGAGATGTTCCCCAGTACAGAGAGCCCAAGCAACAGGGCAGGATGGAGAGCTGGGGGGGGGTTATGACAGAGACAGACGTGCTGGATGCAGATCAAAAATAAGAAGATTCATTAAAGAACGATGCATTCCTCTGCATCTGTTACAGCATGCACGCTGACATCCTCTGACACAAACATTTATTTCCCTACAATCCTCTCTATTTAACTCACGCACACACCTGCTGTCATCCCCTTTAAGTGGTAGCGCATGCATTCAGTGCTGCATGTGTGCATGACTCTGCGTCTGCTAGGATGTCCTCCTAGCTCAAAGAATATCAACAACATTCCAGCCTCTTACCGCAACAGAAGCATTGACTACATCTCTCTCTGCCGCTCCTCCTGTCTTCGTTTGTTCTCTTTTTGGATGCTTTGTACGCCAAGCCTCTTCTCCTCTTCCTTTCTCCTCTATCTGTCTCTGTCTGATGTTTGTTTATCTGATAAGGTTTCTAAAATATCACTTCCCCGGCTCCCCCTCTCTCTCTGGAGCAGAGGAGAAAATTGGCACAGACTGAGTCTCTTTCTCCCTCTATCCCTCCAGCTAAAGAGGAGATGAGGTGTGTTCTGCAGCAGCACTTCTCATCCCTCCTTCTCTCTCTATTTCTCTCTTGCTGCCTGCCTGACTCTCAACCTCTTTATATTTTCGAATCTCACAAGCCAATAGAAAACCTCTTGTTTTGGTAACAACATGCTGTTTGTTTGATTTCTTTTTTTCTTTTTGCTGGATGAAAGGTTCACTTGGGCTCCTGATAGATTACTGGATATAAACTGCAAGCCAAACCACAGTGCTTGGTCTTGCTTATGAAAATAGTGGAAAAAAACAGTATTTCTAAAACGCAAATCAGAATACAATCCAAAAGTTATTTGTTTTCTAGTAATCTTAAATAAACACAGAAGCTTACAGATAGTTTCATTATTCGCAAAGTGGTGTATTCTAAGCATTTTTCTATCTAACAGTTGAAAGCACGATTTTTCCCACAGAGATTAAAATATTAATTCAATGCAATTTATTTTAGTCATATCGCTCAAATCAAGAACATTCAATGTCAAGGCACTTTACAGAGACAATTCAGTCAGATCATACAGACAGAATGGTTACAAGTTTTCAAAAGAAAGCCAGCTGACTGAATGGAGTCATGACTTTGCAGGATTCGCTTCTCTTGGATGAGCATGTGGTGACAGTGGACATTTGCTCTTACTGTGTCATCGACTCTGGAGCAATCCCTCTCATTGAACATGCATGCAGTGACGGTGGAGAGAAAAAACATTTTAACAGGAAGAAACCTCCAAGAAAACCAGGCATACAGCAAAAAAGAAGGGCAGATCCATAAATATTTTCTACGGTAGAGAATGTACAGTAATGTTAAACTAGCTCCCCAGGTGTCTCTGTTTAACAAAGAAATAGTTAAGCAGATGACCTATGTATGAGCCGATTTTCATGTCAAAGGGATGAAGGAGAGAAAATCCAGTTAATCACAGTAAATGCTGAGCCCATAGCTATGTCTAGGAGAGAAATGGGACCAAGCACTGAAAAATAGGCCCAACTTTATGATCCATAACGGAGGATTTTGACAGTAGGAGCCCAGCTTGTGGCTCCCAGAGGTCGGAGAACAGGCAGGAGACCAGAAGCGAGCAGACGAAGGAAAGCAGTCTAATCCAGAGGTTAAGGCCAAAGCTGATGTCGAAGACATGCTCCGTGGTCAGAGCCAAGAAATCAGAGGTCCGAAGAGATGCAATGGGGAAATCTAGTATAGAGATGGGAAACAGTTCCAGGTTCGGTTCACAGGCATTAAGAAATCCAGCAGGGGTCCTAAGACAGGTAAGGCAAACAGATCAGAATGGGGACAGGCAGGCTTATAGGTCCAGAGGCAGAACGGCTCTGAATCAGGCAATAAGAAACACTCAGGATCGCTAGAGGAAGAATCCCCAAACTTTACCTTGCCAAGGCCCCCCTACACTAGTACATTTTCAGCTGAGGCCCCCCCTCATATAAAACATGCGTAAAAACTCATGAGTAAGCTACAGCGACAGAATTAAAAAATGAGTGAACAAACCAACTAAATAAAAACACATTTATTTTGTAAAGATGAAGTCACAATTATATTTTATTAAACTTCAATTCATTAATTTAATGAATAAAATATAACAATAACATAGTCCCAACACTTTTATTTGAATAACCTTTTTTTTAAATGATTAACCTCTTTATACCTTACAAAAACAGAAAGATTTGTGAACAAAATAAAAGTGTTTTATTTAAGCCAAGCAGAAAAAAGAATGGACTTTTGCTTAGTGGTCCAAAGTCTGTTTTTCAGATAGAAATCAATATCCCAGAGTCTGAAGGGAGAGAGAAGAGCCACTGAACTGACATTGTTTGAAGTCGGTGACGATTGCGGGGACCGTGTCACCTGCTGGTGTTGATCCATTGTGTTTTATTAAGTCTAAAGTCAGCACAGCCATCCACCAACGATTTGAGAGCACTTAATTCTTCACCGTGCTGACAAGCTTTATGGAGATGCTGATTTCATTATTCAGCAGAACCTGTTACCTGCTTGACAGCCAAAACTATTAAAGCCTGCTTTAATGCCTGGCAACAGTGATTTTGATTGGCTAACAAACCAACGCTAAGGTTACTCTAGTGGGATTACTCTATTTTAAGTTAATTTAAGTGCAAATAGAGGGAGAGGGGGTATGAAATCTAAGCTTTACTTCTTCATACCCCTTTTCAGACAATTTTATCAATCAATGTCACTTCTCTAGCTGCATATACCAACAGGTCTATTTGGTGATGGATTTGTTTCTATATATGTTTAGGTGAATTTAGTTGGTTTGGAAATTGGTGTTTGGTTTGGTTTGATGTTCACCAGTCTTTTTGGTGTGTATTTGGTTGATCCATTTATTGTTTATCAAATTGTCTGAAATAAATTCCTATTCATTCATTCAAATTAAATTAGCAATTGAATTAGCCAGTAAAAATAACTTTCCAAATAAAAATCTCAAATTCATGAATACAAAGTATAAATAACAAATGTATGAGAAAGAATAAAATATTTTACATATGGATCACTAATTTAGTGGTACTAATCATGAAGCTAGAGTAAGAATCACAACTTTATCTATTCAAGTTTCACAAATAAGTTTGGGAATGCAAACAAATCAAATCACAAGTTCACAAGCACAAATCACTGATATACTGTATGAGTGAGTACCAATCGATGTTTTACTACCATGAATTAGAAATTTACCAACGGAAATCACAAACTGAAGAATATGACACACAAATTTACAAAAGCAAATAAAAACCAAATGATTATGAATTGCAAACTTATAACTACAAATCACAAGCTTACGAATATGAACTTAATAAATTTGTGATTTGTGCTTGTTTCAAATCTGTAACTTTGAAGATCGGATGTCAAATGTATATATGAGCTGAAAACAAGGAACAAACACACATCCTAAATTCCTTTACATTATTGGCCTTCATTCAAAAATACAGACATGTACAGATACGTTTTATCAACTATTATCTTACACCAGAGCAACTTTTACTTTGTAAGGTTTGGAGCTGAATCAGCAGTTCAGCTCAGACATGATGAACAGTTTGCATTTAGAATAGTAAATGGCCACCTGTGGAAATTAAAGTCTACCATTTATCTGCAGTAAACACTTTCAATTCTGCGCATGTGGAGCCTTGAAATGAGAGATTTCTTTTGTACAATTGCAGCATCTACAGCAGGAAAATATGTACAGAAGAAATGACAGTATAGGAGATTTGAAGGCCTAAAGAGGATTAAATGAACGAGTGAGCATTAACATTCCCTAAAAGGTGAGTTCTATTTTATACTTGTTGTAAATCACAGAAGCACAATCTGTTCTTCAGACAGACTAAAGGATGAAAAGTGAATCTCATTATGCAGCTTTACAAGAAAAACTGTGCAGTGATTTGTTTTAAAATATTGCATTTGCTTACCTGAGGCGATAAAATCCTCTGTTGAGCAGAACAGTTATTGTATAATATTAAAAAAAACTTGAGACAACCGCAGCAAGATATTGGTCTTCAGACTGTATCCACTGCGAATTTTAACTGACATTGTTTGGATATTAAAGATGTCAGGGTTTGGTTAAGGTTTCTTAAGTGAGTTCTTGAAGATTTAATTAAATACAAGGAACCACAAAAACCAGACTACTACAGGGGGGAACTCGTGTGGGGAGCCAGGAAAAGACGAGGAACCAGCACTGAGGAACTGCACACGGAGAGTATACACTCACCGGCCACTTTATTAGGTACACCTGTCCAACTGCTCGTTAACACTTAATTTCTAAGCAGCCAATCACATGGCGGCAACTCAGTGCATTTAGGCATGTAGACATGGTCAAGACAATCTCCTGCAGTTCAAACCGAGCATCAGTATGGGCTACAGCAGCAGAAGACCACACCGGGTGCCACTCCTTTCAGCTAAGAACAGGAAACTGAGGCTACAATTTGCACAAGCTCATCAAAATTGGACAATAGAAGATTGGAAAAACGGTGCCTGGTCTGATGAGTCTCGATTTCTGCTGCGACATTCGGATGGTAGTGTCAGAATTTGGCATCTACAACATGAAAGCATGGATCCATCCTGCCTTGTATCAACGGTTCAGGCTGGTGGTGGTGGTGTCATGGTGTGGGGAATATTTTGTTGGCACTCTTTGGGCCCCTTGGTACCAATTGAGCATTGTTGCAACGCCACAGCCTACCTGAGTATTGTTGCTGACCATGTCCATCCCTTTATGACCACAATGTACCCAACTTCTGATGGCTACTTTCAGCAGGATAATGCGCCATGTCATAAAGCTGGAATCATCTCAGACTGGTTTCTTGAACATGACAATGAGTTCACTGTACTCAAATGGCCTCCACAGTCACCAGATCTCAATCCAATAGAGCATCTTTGGGATGTGGTGGAACGGGAGATTCACATCATGGATGTGCAGCTGACAAATCTGCGGCAACTGTGTGATGCCATCATGTCAATATGGACCTAACTCCCTGAGGAATGCTTCCAGCACCTTGTTGAATCTATGCCACGAAGAATTGAGGCAGATCTGAAGGCAAAAGGGGGTCCAACCTGTTACTAGCATGGGGTACCTAATAAAGTGGCCGGGGAGTGTATATGGGAGACTGAACAAAGACAGGACTAATGAGCTAATTGGGAACAGGTGTGAACAGAGGATTCTAGAAGGAGCTAGGCTAGGGAAAAGGAGACCAACACAAGAGGGCAACAGATGGCAACCAATA
Organism: Cyprinodon diabolis; assembly: GCA_030533445.1. NCBI lineage: Eukaryota > Metazoa > Chordata > Actinopteri > Cyprinodontiformes > Cyprinodontidae > Cyprinodon > Cyprinodon diabolis. Next base: position 6,424,436 of record CM060081.1, on the reverse strand, counting down.
AACACCTAAGAACTCAAATACATCCGGAAAACACAACAAAATTGGAATTAAACCAATAAAACTAGAAAACAAAGAAGAACATGGATCAAAGTGAAACTGAAAACTTAAACAGAACCAAAACCATGACAATAGAAGTATTGTCTAGAAGTAAATCTGAAGGTTACAGCTAAATACTTGTAAACATTTGAAAACACAAGAGGGCCTAAAAACATAAAGATAATGATTGTCCAGCACTGCTCATTTTGGAACAAGACTAACATAATCTGCAGTCTAATGACCAGCTCTTAAACCCACTGGGACTTTCTTTTTCTACCACATCTCCACCAGTGACTCACTGCAATAGTATAAATACTATCAAATAGAAAAGGATTCAGTGTTTTACATATTCAAGTGGTTTAAGTCTTTGACTGTAGCTCTGGCGAGGGCTAGGTTTAAATCCTGGTTGAGTCAGAATTGGTAAAAACGACTGTGTGTGAACAGGTTTCAATGACTTGCTGTGGCAACCCCTGAATAAGGAAGCGGCCGAAAGGACTCTTTATACATATAAAAGTCTGTGGAGGGATTTCGGTTTCTCTATTATTGCAAGCCATGCATGTATTATGGAAATGAAATTTTGAAAAACTTCTTAATCAAAGAGATTTTTTTAAAGGAACTTTGCTGTTTCTTAGATTTATTTTTAAAATTTAATTCTTTCTGATTTTAATTTTAAAACTTTTTTTTAACAGATTTGATATTCTCAAATTTTTTATATTGAGTTTTTCAAATTCTGTTGTGTACAGATCACATTCGCTTCAATTAAACTTGAAAACAAACGCTCCCTCTTGACTAATGAAAATGTTGTTGCTTAGGTCTATGGAGAACAATAGAAATGCGTCTTCACTCCTCTATCCAGACGAAAGCCCGCCCTAGAAGTGTAGTGATGAATGCATCATCTGTAAAACACAGCTAAAAAAGAAAACAAATGCTAAACATGAATCTGAAAAAGTGAATAAACGAAATAGAATATGAAAATATAACATCTGCCAAAACAAATAATGAAATTTGTAGAAATAAAATATGAAAAAAAAAAATTTAAAAACAGAATTGTGGAGGCGATCTTAGGAAACAGCTAAATTTCTTTCACAATTTTGGATGAAAAAGTTTTTTCATAGTTTAATTTCTAGATAGCAGTTTTTTTCAAAAGTCCATTTACAAACATGTTATCTGCTTGTAACAATTACTACACAAAAAATTCCTCCATATAGTCTGAAAAGTGTGTTTTACATCTGAAATGTTCATGGTGATTACAGAAGGAGGAGCTCTTTAAAATAAAGCATCCTCTTCATCAGACTCTGACAAAATAATTTTTTTTTTATAAGACACCCTGCCTAACAACATCAACATCTTAAGTAAACCCCTAAAGGGGTTACAACAACATCTGATCAGAGGTGGATAGACAACCAGAAAGTTGTACTCAAGTAAAAGTAGCCCTACTGTACTTCCACATATGTCTGCTTCAGTTAAGGCAATAAGTAGCAATTCAGGAAAGTACTCAAGTTCATAAAACATTGTTTGCGCTCATGAAAAATGACGTAAAAGCCCATAGCATGATTATACAGATTCCTTTTTAGTATGAAAAGAAAGTAATTAATGCAAAAACACGATTTAGTACAAAACACAATAACCATTGAACGAAACTGTCTGGTTGATGCCCTTTAGTTTCTTACTGTGGGAAAGGTGGCTAAAAATCTTCCCAACTAAGTGCAGTGATGCGTCGCAAACATGACTGAACAAAAATAAAAACATGACTGTTAGGTTAATTGAATTGCCTAATTTGTCCTTAGGTGTGTTTGCATGGTTGTGCGTTTTTGTGTGTCTCTGTGTTGCTTCAGGACCATGAAACAGACCCTGAAAATGGTACAGTTTATCATGACCCTGAAGTAGTTCACCTGGAACGTGACTGCCTGCTTGTCTAAACGCACGACAAGCAGGAATAGTGAATGTGATGCAAGAGCGGCACATTTGGAAAAATATTAATATTAGAGCCTGAAATTGAAGAGAAGAGTTTTAATTGGTGCAACTACATCTAAAGAAAGTATAGGAAACACGTTTTTCTTTTTGGTGTTACATAATATAAAAAGATTAACCTGAGCTTAAAGCAGGTCACTGTAGAATTTATAAAAGCTAATTTCTGCGGAAAGGTCTTGAAAAAGGTTCTCTACAACAAATGCAATATTTTATCCCAAGCATTTAAGCAGGAACTCATTAAAGTCCCACTTATGTGGAGTGACAGGTGTGAAAAAACACAAAACTGCTGATGATGAAGTAGACTTATTTCCATAAAAATGCCAACAAAACCATCTGACAGCAGAGGTTCAACGTGCAGCTGCAACAACAGCCTACTGAGACACCCGACAAAATAAAACAGGTATTACTAATGGATGTTGGCAAGGACTGGTACTGGCATGTGATTAATCACGCAGGCTACAAAGTCAATCAGTTTAAAGTGCTTCATTTTTTAGCCATGTATCTGGCCAAAACATCATAAAACAGCAACAAGTAGTTTCTACTTTAGATCTGTTGAACAAAGAATCTGTAAAAAGCTGCAGATAATTTTATGTTTTATCTTTACTTTCATTTATGAAAAAGAAATCTATAACATCTGCTTCTTAACGTTTAAGCAACAATGTGATATTCATTAAATATATTGGATGACTCCTATGTTGCATTAGTCAAACACTTACTGTATCTTCAAGGGTATATGATCAGAAAAACTTCATAACACTAAAAAATATACATTAGACAGGATTAGGATATTATTGTGGTTGTAATATCACAACAATAAACAGAAAATCAAATGGTGCAAATATAGAGAAGTTATAGGAGTAAACTTTTTACGTTTGTGCAAACAGATAAGTAATACAGGCGATGGAGTGGATAGCCCACCGTCCAGCAGACGCATTGAAGTGGGGACACTCAGAAAGTGTAACTACAATATACCTGAGTGCTCATTTTACATCTGGGTTAACTATTTTTTATCAAACAATTACCCCATTTACACTACCCTTGAAAAACCGATCCATGCCGAGACCGGTCCGAGCTCGGATCAGTTAACCAGGCCGAGCTTGGTTCTGACGACCGTTTACACATCACGCTATCTCGGTTCCTCGACTCCTCGCCTCCTAGTGACGATCTGCGGTATTACTGCCAGTATTGAAGGAGGAAATCAAGCAGTTGATGGCGGTAATGCACCAAAAGTTGTTTGCCAAGAAGAAGAAGACGAAGGAGGGAATCAAGCAAAGCAAAATGGCGTAACATTCAGAAAGTTATGCTTGATTATTATTGCTGTACTTCGGTGTTTGCGGAGGGTCAGGCAAAGACGGCAACCTTTCGTGGATGTTTATAGTTGTTTATAGCTGTTCTTTTTCATCTGTTTTGTGTTGGTTGGCAAGCAACTTCCGGAAGGGTATTACAGCCAACTACTGGAATGGAGTGTGAAACGTGGTGTGCAGCCAGACGGAGATGACGCATTCTGCTCATATGCTCTTTTTATCAGAGAACCGAGCCAGGGAAAAACCGAGCCGAGTTCAGCTCTGGAACTGGTCTGCAGTTAGCTCGGTTCGGTTGTGTCTAGCTTGGTTCAGTTCAGTTTGCTTTCCATTCACAAACGATAAGTTATCTCACTTACTGAGCTCGGACCGGTCATGGCACGGTTTTTCAAGGGTAGTGTAAATGGGGTAAATGTGAGTTAATGAGGAAGGGATCAGTAATGGACCGGTCACCTAGATCCGATCTTCCGAACCCCAACCCTCCCAATCGACGAAGTACTGCCAGCCTGACCACGTCAACGGGAGGCCAAGATCCACTGGATCAGGGTTGGTTGGAGGGAACAAGGAGCTGGAGAGAATGGGCTTGATTTTGGACAAATGGAGAGTCGAAGACAGACTGCAGTGGGACTTATAACAGACACAATGGTGTAGGGACCAGTGATAGGGGGAGCCATTTTGTGGGCAGAAGATCTTGAAGGGAAGCTGTGGGAGGAGAGCCAGACCTACTGGCAGGCATGTTACTGTTTGGAAGGGATCCGTCATCGATCTGCAGACTGCTGATTTTTCAGGCAGTGTTAGAGAGGGCTTGGATGGTTTGAGCCCAGACATGCTTGCAGCGGTCAATGTGGTGTTTAAGAGTAGGGAATGAGACGTAACTCTCCTCCATCAGAAGCAGGGGTGGTTGATAGCCCAGGCTGACTTCGAAGGGGAAGAGGCACATGGTTTTGGAAGTATGAGCATTGTGGGCGTACTCCACCCAAGGTAGATACTCGCTCCAGTCAGAAGAGTTTGTGGAGATAATACAACAGAGAGCCGAGTCAAGTTCTTGATTAAATCTTTCAGTTTGGCCGTTGGAATGTGGGCGGTAACCTCAAGTGATGGCGTACTGGGCACCGAGGGACGTAGAGAACTTCCTCTAGATGGGAGAGATGATCTGAGGACCGTGGTCTAAGAGGATGTCCTGGGGCATTCCATGGAGGCAAAACACATGTGAGACTAAAATCTAGATGGTTTCGAGGGCTGACGGTAGCTTGCATAGGGGAACTAGGTGACAGGCTTTGGAGAACTGATCGACAACCATGAGGATCTTTGTCATGCCTTGAGAGGGGTGTAACCCGGTGATGAAGTCCAGGGCAATGTGGGACCAGGGGCTTGGGAAGGGGTTGAAGGAGGCCTGCGACTGGACACATGTGGGGGATGCTAGCAGTATTGTGCCTGAACGCGTTCATTGAACGAAAGTTCATGAACTCGTTCATATTTTGGGCGAACGTGAACAGAACGTACTGCATTACTGCCTGATGAACATTATTGTGAACTCGTTCATTCTGGTGTCTGTGAACGGCACGCTCTCTCAGTTCAACTCCGTTCAATAGGTTGCCAAATTTCTATAGAGTCCTCCAGGCGAAGCCTCGGCTAAATCACACCGTAAACAGGCCTTAATATGTAGCGGGGAAAACACCCAATCTGGCAACACCAGCTACCAGCGTCGTAGCCTACAGCCGCGTGCGTCATCAAAACAAAATGCAGCGTGGAAGCCACAGCAGCATGGAGGTGACCGTGGATGCGAAAAAGCAGCAATATGATCACTTAAAACAGTTTTATGACGAGGTGGTCGGTGAGGATGATGGCAACAATCTTACATTTCTCTGCAAACTTTGCCCACCGGCTTTCAGTAAAAAAATCTGCACTTCAGTAACCTTAAATTCCTACCTCAGCCTGGTCTCTCAGTTTGTGTTAGTAAAATGTTCTTGAGGGTTTTACTATTCATGTAACTTGTTTGTTAAACCTGCTTGGTATAATTTTCCAGGATTCCAGTATTCCTTTTTAGTATGTACTGAAATGGAATTTCAAATTGAAAAAATTATTAAAATTAAAAAAACATTTGCACCTTAAAGACTACTTTCCTGTTTTTCTTTTAATAATTCCTCATAAAAAAGACCATTCAAGCAGCACATTTTTCCTGATGTTTTTGAGAATATACTGTAGGGGTGAAAGCTGCAGCTGCTACTAGTGTGAAGTGAATGGACAGCAACAAAGCGTTAAAGCAACAATGGGGAAATGCTGTCCCCTCAATGCTAATGTCAATCCTGGTTGGATAAGGATTCAAACTGGATATGAAGATGAAATCTGACGCACAGTTTCAGTGTTACAACTGATAAAATAATTGCTGTCTGTGGTTCTACAGTAGGCTATGGTGTAATTGAGCTATATATGAAAAAAAAAGAACTGAACTAGTTCATTTTTTGGAACTGTGAACTTAATTCAAAATTTTGAATTATGAACTATGAACTGAACTAGTTCATTTTAAAATGTGTGAACTGAACTTTGAACTAGTTCACGTACAAAGAGAACTTTTCCAACACTGGATACTAGGATGTACTCACGCACATCCCTTTTGGAGGGACGGCCACCAGGACCGCCGGGAGACAAGGACGATTGTCCTATGGATCCCGGAGTGAGCAAAGAACTTGGCAGTGTTGCACTAATGAATCACCTGAGATCAGACAGAGCTGGGCACATAAAACTTATTAGGAGGGCTGTTTCCTGGAAAGGGCTGGAGGCAGCATGCCTCAAAGAGGTTCCCCACCTCCCAATGGAGGGCTCTGAAGGTGCAGGTGAGCAGGAGAATGGAGCAGGTTCTTCATTGGTGTCGATGGGCGAGTAGAGTCGAGAGAGGGCGTCAGGCTTAGTTTTTTTGGAACCAGCTCTGTAGGAGATCAACAAATTGAACCTGGAGAAAAACAGGGAACAATGGTCTTTTCTGGGATTCAGACTTTTGGCACTCTGAAGGTAGGCAAGTTCTTGTTGTCTGTTGAAATTATTATGGGCTCTTCCGTCCACTCCAGCCATTGACGTTACTCCTCCAGAGGTAATTTGATGGCAAGCAAGCAGTTCCCTGTCTCCCACATAATAATTTCGCTTAGCATGTGACAGACAGCGGGAGAAGAAGGCACATAGGTGGAGCCTGTCGTCATCTGAGTGTTGGGAGAGGACAGCACAACCCCTGTGTCCGAAACGTCAATCTCCAGGGTGAATTGCTTAAGCGGATCGGGATACACCAAGATGGGGGCTTTGGAGAACCTCTGTTTCAGCTCTCGAAAGGCAGCCTCAACCTCTGTTTTCCAGGTGAATGAGGACTTAGTTGACATGAGAACATGCACATTAAAATACATTTTTGAAATGGCAAATTCAAAAAAGTTCAGTGAATGAGAAGCAAGAAATTTATCAAACTTGGAAACCAAGTCCAGTTGATTGTTTTTTGAGTTTTTAGAATGACTATGACATGGGTGACTGAGAATCTTCAACTTAAAACACACCTACACTACCTAACATGTAAGCATGTCGTACCCTGCCGTTCACTCTGTTAACATGTCTTTACCCAACATTAATCACATAAAATTACAAAAATCATAAAAAAAACAATTTATTTACTTAGAAACTCTCCCAAAAACTCTACTACAAACTCTATCACATATCCAGTGTTAAGCTAAGCATGGCCACACATCAGGGATTATTTTGTCCAGGTGACACACAGCATAAGGATGTCCATATGTGCTCTTGGCACCAGGACACCCTACACCGTAGTTCAATGATTGACTTTGTTGTTGTTTCATCTGACCTGTAACCACATGTCTTGGACACTCGGGTGAAGAGAGGGGCGGATCGCTCCACCTACCACTACCTGGTGGTGAGCTGGCTCCGATGGTGGGGGGGGGGACACTCATCAGACCTGGTAGGCCCAAACGTATTGTGATGGTTTGCTGAGAACATCTGGCAGAGTACCCCGTGAAATTGAGCTTTAACTTCCACCTCTGGGAGAGTTTTGAACACATTCCGAGGGAGATGGGGGAGATTGTCTGAGTGGACCATGATCCGAGACTCAATAGTTGAGGCGGCTAGTTTGAGCTGTGGCTAAAAGGTTATCAGGTGCATCTAGTGGCAGCAACACTCGAAAAAGCTGGTTGACACCAGCAGATATAGGGTAGCTTTCATGCAGAAGAAGGAGTCCTATCGGGCTTGATTGGCTGATGTGTACAGGCAGTCAAAGCAACACGTGGCTCAGTTGTTCACTGAGGCAAAAACTCTGGCGAGGTAAAAGATTGGAGAGGCCATGGATAAGACTTCCATACTGCTTCTAAGTGATTCTGGTCCACAATCCGGCATCTCTGGAGGGGAAGAAATGCAGTAACAACACTACTGGTGTGGTTTTCGTCCTGGCCTTGGAACACTCAATCAGCTCATGGGAGTTTGCACAACCAATCTACATGTGTTTTGTGGATCTTGACAAGGCTTTCGACCTTGTCCCTCGGGGGATCCTGTGGCAGGTAATCTGGGAGTATGGAGTAACAGGGCTTTTTGATAAGGGCTGTTAGGTCTCTGTATGACCAGTGTCAGAGCCTGGTCTGCATTGCCGGGAGTAAGTTGGACTTGTGAGAGTTGGACTCTGCCAAGGTTACCCTTTGTCACTGCTTCTGTTCATAACTTTTATGGACAGAATTTCAAGGCACAGCCAAAGTGTTGAGGGGATCGATTTTGGTGGCCTTGGGATTATTATTCATTATTCGTGAATGACGTAGTTCTATTGGCTTCATCATTGATCTACAGCTCTCACTAGAGCAGTTCGCAGCCGAGTGTGAAGCAGTTGTGATGAGAATCAATGCCTCTAAATCCGAGACCATGGTCTAAAGCCGGAAAAGGGTAGAGGGCCTTCTCTGTGTTGGGGAAGATATACTGCCCCTAGTGGAGGAGTTAAAGCATCTTGTGGTCTTGTTCACGAATGAGGGGAAGATGGAGTGGGAGATCGATAGGGGGATTGGTGCGCCTTCTGTTGTGAAGCAGGCGCTGTACCAGTCTGTTGTGGTGGAGAGAGAGCTGAGTCAAAATGCAAAACTCTCGATTTACAGGTTGATCTATGTTTCTACCCTCATCTATGGTCATGATCTTTGGCTCATGACAGAAAGAAAAAGATCCAGGATACAAGCGGCCGAAATTAGTTTTGTTCGTAGTGTGTCTGGGCTTTCGCTTAGAGATAGAGTGAGGAGCTCAGTCATCCGGGAGGACTCTGAGTAAAATGGTGGCTCCTCCACATTGAGAGAAGCCAGTTAAGGTGGCTCATTAATCTGGTTAGGATGCCTCCTGGACGCCTCCCTGGTAAGGTGCTCCGGGCACGTTCCACAAGGACGAGACACAGAGAGAGACCCAAGACATGCTGGGGGGAGTATGTTTCTCGGCTGGCCTGGGAACGTCTTGGGATTCCCCCAGAGGAACTGGCTCAAGTGGCTGGCGAGAGGGACCTTTGGGCTTCCCTGCTGAAGCTGCTACCCCTGCGACCCAACCCTGGATAAGCAGAGGATGGTGGATGGATGGTGTCAAACATCAGGGAACTTCACACCAGCAGCCTCCTTCAGCCATCGGAAAGTCCTGTAACTCAAAGACAAATGTATTAAGCAGCTTGTTTTGCAGCAATTTGGTTCTGATGTCAGCCACCGGGTCCACTTAGCCTTTTGTGAGTCACTAAACACAGGATTCCTGGGGGTTAAGTGTTTTCTTTCCAAACACAGTGAGGGGCAGGACTTCATGTACTGTGGGGGTGTTTTGGATGTTTGTGGGATGGATGAAGGATTGGTTGGAGGAGCTGGTGATCAGAAAAGCAAAACAATCCTCCTAACCCCATGTTTATGTTAAATATCAGTATGTACATTGATTCTCAGTGTCCAAAACTAATATGATGGTTTTTGGCAAAACAGAATATTAGTTCATTGGTGTTATGAAAAACTGACTGTCGACTTACAGTATGTCGCCAATAGTGGGGGCGTTCCCAGTGAACGGCAGTAAAAGAGAAAGGAAATAATGAAAATAATTTTTAAAAAATCAGCAAAAATAAATAGCACAGTTTCAGAAAATGGCTCAATAATCATGTACTCTTCTTTTCAATGCTAGCAATCCTGATATTCTGTTCCTTATCCTTTGATTAGGACTAGTACTCATAAAGTTTCTGATGCATGAGTAAACATTCTATAACTTTTCTGAGGATCTGTAGCTTAAATCATTTAAAAAAACATCAGCACTTTCTGACTGTGCCTGTACTCATCTATTTTGTGTTTACACAAACCAACAACAGTAGATTGAATCTACATGTAAACATGTCCTGTGGAGATGTTTCCATGGAAGATGGAAACAAAAAATGTAAGTTAATATAAGAAAAACATAAAAGAAAAGAAAAGTTAGATAACCAAAATAAACAGATTGCAAACATGGCTCCCTAAATATTCACCCTATCATTTTGTAATTCCCTGAAGGGCCAACACACAAAAGCACCCAAACCCACATGTCCTGCTGACTGAAAGGCAGCAAGGATAAGTGGTAGCTCGCAGAGGAGAGGGTAGCGAGAGCAGGTCTCCATGGCAACCTGTGAGTGTGTGTGTGTGTATGGGGGGGTTGCTTTCACTGGCCTCAGAGAATCAGCTTTGACTATCCCCACATCTCCCTTTTCTCATTCTCATGTCTCCTGCTTCTTCTCCTTAACCCCGTTCCCCCACCACCACCACCACTACCTCTCCATCTCAGTGTGTTTTCTGTTAATCTGACGTCAGCCTCCTGGGACATCTGCACACTACGTGAGCATTCAAGTCACGTCTGGAGGTTCAATCTCCTCATGTCAGCACAACAAGTGATATTCAGAGTCTGAATGTCTGCTGTGAACAGAGGCGTTGGCTTTTTAAAATGTTTTTAAAGATTATGTGGAAAATGTTGTGTATAGTTTTAACATCATAAATAAGGCATCTAAAGTGATGATATAGACATGCATACCAATAAGCATGCATGCATCCTGTCTTCTGTCAGGACATGTGGACACACACACACACACACACACACACACACACACACACACACCCAGCTGGACCTGAGAAGATTCAGCAACTCAAGGACAACCCTCCCACCCCTCTGCTGATCGGCTGTGTACGTGAAAGTAGGCATCAGTAGAACAGATGGGGAAAAAATGATGGAGCATTTGCTGCTATGGTGACAAGCTCAGCTGTATCTAATAGCAACAGGCTGTTGAGAAGCCGACTTATGAGTGGGCGCGTGGGAAGGTGTGGAGGGGGGAAGCATGTGAACATGGACGGAGATGGAAAACAGAATTGAAGCTCAGGTTCACCCACAGTATTCAGATTTAATTCGGATACAATTAATGGGCCATTTGAATCATTTTCCTCTTTGACATTGCATTAAATACCATTAAAACACCTTTCAGTGTCATTTATATCATGCTTTTATAACATGATATCAACAGGTTACTTTGCATCCTTTGCCTCCCTGCACGTTGTTGTTGCCATGGAGGGAAAGATGAAGAGAGTTTGGCTTGAGGTTGAGTAAATGCAATGTAATTTCATTTCCCCAAAGGAAAAAAGAACATTTCTTTTTAAAAAACATTAAATTTTTTTAAGGTAAGGATCTGTTCTGCATGCAGTTGACACACATATACCGAACATTTCTTAGAGTAAATAGCCAAACATCTTATGAGTGGGCATAATGAGAATCTGTTGTTAAAGAGCATCTTACATAAAATAGAATTGGACTCCACGTGACTGTTTAGCTCCATCTGGTGGTGATATGAGACCATGCAGTCACGAAAAACACAGTTTCATTGCTACAGAAGTTTCTAATAACAAGGACGAGCAGGTAAAAGATGTGTAAAAAGAACATCAGCAATGAAAAAAAAAATCATACAGAAATTGGTATGACTAAAATCTTTACCAGAATAAGACAGAAATATGGAAAAAAAAAATTTAAATAATCCCAAACCCATATTGTATTGAAGGAGTCTGTAAGTTAAACTTTTGGATTGGAATCTTTCAAAGTAAATAAATCTTCAGAAAGTCCAGCCCTGTTGTGGGAACAATCCCCAAAAATGAAGAACATTAAGGACCAGCCAGAGCATCCACTTTAACAGACTGTAGGACAACAAAGTGTCTTCAGTCAGAGGCTTACCCTGATCTGCTGCAAGACAGCACCTAACACCTACAGCAACCTGTTGAAAAAAAATTATTAGAAAATTAAATTTTCCCTCAGAAAAAATAAAGTGATTTTAATCAAATGGAACTGAACAAGAATCTGATTTTTCCAAAAAAGTTGAAAAACAATCCATTGGACTTAGTTTCCAAGTTTAAAGACATTTTGCTTCCCATCCAGGAAGCATTTACAATTCAAAATGTCTGAATTAGCGTTGAGTTCGAGGCTTTACAGAGTGGATCAAAAACAAAACCTTGTTTTGGCTTAGAAAACATGCAAATGAAATTAAATGGTTGACCAAACATAAAAAACCACCTGGTTTTCTATCTCCAAAACAAAAATCAGAAAATCTGCTGGGTGAATGAAGAAAAGAGGATCCAGAACCAGAGAGGTTTCACTTAGGCTTGTTTTTTTTTTTTTTTCAAGCTTTTTATTGTCATTACACTGTCACAAGTACAGAACAACGAAATCCACTCTGGATTTAACTCATCCCCTTGAGGAGCAGTGGGCTGCCATTTTGCAGCACTCAGGGAGCAATCGAGGGTTAAGGGGCTTTGCTCAGGAAACCAGATTGTCAGTCTGTGGGAGTGAGGCCCAAACCCAGAACCTCAGGATTCCAAGCTCTAGCCTTAACCACTAGGCCGCCACTCCCCTATGCCTCGGGATGCTTCCTCTGTCCCAATAAAACAAACAAACAAAAAAATAACAAAAACAAATTCAGGACATGGTGCTTAAAGATCAACTGGTGAAAAGTGAAATAAAGACAAAGCCTGACCCAGATGCACAAATGATCTCAGAAATCGTTTATTGTGAGACAATAATATGAATGACCAGCTTTTTTGATGGCAGCGGTTGTTAGGATATCAGCGATGGGACAGGTTACTCCAGGAGGTAATGTGACCTGAGATCCAGGGACATAAAGTAAGGAAGAATTTACTCTCAAATCAGAGGTTTCCTTGGAAAGAGAAAGCATAAAGGTTTACTTCAACAAAAGACACGGAGTTCGGTTAAATATACTCTGTTTACTACAATGAGAGAAGAATTACTGGTAGCCAGTTCTTGATATACAGCAGCAGATTGATTCCAATATCTTGATCCAATGGTGGTGAAAAACCTGGGGTCCCAAAAACCAACCAACCACAAAAACACTGCACATGCCTGACAGCGGAGAAAAAAGTATCCATCCAATTTCCGTCATGCTTATCCCAAGCGGGGTTGCTGGTGCCTATCTCCAGCTGTCTATAGGCGAGAGACGGGGTACACCCTGGACAGGTCGCCAGTCTATCGCAGGGCAACACAGAGACAAACAACAATTCACCTAAGATGAATTTAGAGAAGCCAATCAACCTAACAGTCATGTTAGGCTGGAGTTCCCTGAGAGAACCCACACATGCTCAGGGAGAACATGCAAACTCCATGCAGAAAGGCCCAGGGCCAGGAATCGAACCCAGAACCTTCTTGCTGCAAGGCAGCAGTGCTACCCACTGCTGAACTGAGCAGCCCAGAGAAAAGACTAAAGGAAAATAACAACTGCTGTTTGTGTAGATTGGATTTTTAAAGGGAAGCTTTTCATCACTAAAATGTAATATGACAGAATGTGTAATTTGGAATTTGGGTTGACTAAAAAAGTCTTGTAGCTGAGTAGAAATTTGAGATATGGAACATACATTTTGTACGATAATCCTTAACAGTGTTCTTTGTTTTCCATATACGTGTGTGTTTTTGAAGCATGTTGATAATATGCCGCAAGACAGAACATTTCAATACTAGCAAATCAAGCAGCTTAAGAGTTTAATCTATGTTAGAGCCATGGTGTTACTTTAAAAAACAAATATGAACATCATTCTTGTTTCCCATATTCTTCAATCCCTCTATGGCAAAGACCAATGCATATATGATAGCCCCAGAGTCCTGAAGGTGCAGAGAAGAAGATTCCATTGCACCTCTTCACCCTTAGTCTGACCCTGGAGACAGTTCCAGTCACGTGGAAGACCTCCTGCTTTGTTCCAGTTCCAAATAAGACTCAGCCAAATGACTATAGACCTGTTGCTCTCACATCCCACATCAAGAAGGTCATGGAGAGACTTCTGTTGGTTCACCTCAACAAACAAACAAGCAGATATCAAGACCCCTGCAGTTTGCTTGTTGCACTAGAGTTGGAGTTAAAGATGCCATCATACACCTGCTTCAACAAACCCACTGTCATTTAGACAAGGCAGGGCACTGTGATGATCATGTTCTTTGATTTCTCCAGGGCATTTAACACAATTCAGCCTGATTTACTTTTTGAAAGACTTCAAAAGACTCAGGTGGAGGCTTCAACAAACGCCTGGATCAAAGACTACCTGACAAACAGACCACAGTTTGTCAGACTCAAGGGTCAACTGTCTAATCAAGTTGTCATCAGCACAGGAGCACCACATGGGATGGTACTCTCTCCATTCCTTTTTACTCTGTACACCTCTGACTTCCGGTTCCAGACAGAGTCCTACCACTGCAGTAATACTTGGATGACTCTGCTGTCATTGGATGCATCAAAGATGGACAAGAAGCTGAGTGCAGAGAGCTGGTGAACTGTTTTGTGACATGGTGTGGAAACAATCATCTGATCCTCAATGTCAACAAAACAATGAAGATAATTGTATATTTCAGAAGAAACAGAAATAAGTTGGAACTTCTTAACATCATAGGTCCTTCAGCTAGGCAGCAAGATGCCGTGAACCAAGATGTCTTCTATAAGGTTGATGTGGAGAGTGTAATATTTCCTCTTCCATCCTCTGCCTGGATAACAGTACCAGAGCTAATGACTTAAAAAAAGGTCAACAAGCTAATTAATCAGGTCAGCTCTGTTCTAGGAACTCCTCTAGAACCTCTGGATATTATTTTACAAAGAAGAATTCTTCATAAAGTGAAGAACATTATGGAAAACAGTGAGCATCCTCTTCAGATTAGTTTTAAACAGCAACAAAGTGTGTTCAGTGAGAGGCATATCCAGATCCGATGGAAGACAGGCCTCTACAGAAGATCCTTCCTGTCTACAGCTATCGATCCTTACAACTCCAAGATAAAAAAACAAAAAATAGTTACTGGAACTTTTAATTTCCCTTTGGGATTAATAAAGTATTTTTAAATTGAATTGAATAAAGGTGACTGGATTGATTAAAACAGGAACAGAGAGGAGATAATTATTCCCAGAGACCTATATTCCCATTCTTTGACATACATGTTGTTTATAATCCTTATGGAGGCAGGATGCCAGTCACTGTGGCTGACTCTTGACTCAAGGGTGATTCCCCATTTCCTCATCTTTTCTTCAAACCCATCGTTTTTAACACAAACTCGAACTCGTCTTCATATTGATTTACATTAAGCTCTCTCAGGCATTTCTCTGCATATGAGCTCCTTTTGTTCCTGATTAAACCAGACTCTTTAACAGAAAGAATCTGTTTGACTTGGCAGTTTGGGTTGAAGATGCTTTGGTAACATTACTAGCTACACTAGGAAGAAAACAGGACTGTAAAGTAGCCAATTAAAGGCAGTTTACTTTCTCTGGTTGGTTTCACCCTTAGAGACAAAAGCTGACATGAGTGCAGAGAAACGGGTCCATATGTGAGGAGAGAATCTACAGGGGCATAAAAATCAAGAGACTAGAGGAGGAGCATGAACTCATGCTGGTGACATACTGTATTGGGGGCCTCCAGGTACTGCTCATATAGAACGTTCATAATGGACTAAAGCAGGGGTCTTCAACGTTTTCCAGGCCAAGGACCCCCAAACTGATGGCGAAACGGAGCAGGGACCCCCTAATTATATAAATTGTATGAAATTGTGTGATATTAAACCTGCCCTATAGTCACTCTATTACAGATGGAGTCAACGATTATTAAAGTATAACTGATTCCTGGTTGATGGGACAGGTGTT
Source organism: Cyprinodon diabolis (assembly GCA_030533445.1). Lineage (NCBI taxonomy): Eukaryota > Metazoa > Chordata > Actinopteri > Cyprinodontiformes > Cyprinodontidae > Cyprinodon > Cyprinodon diabolis. The sequence goes on along the minus strand of CM060081.1, from coordinate 6,408,974 downwards.
GTGAATGAAACGGTGCCCAGCTTGAAAGAGCTCCTGTGTGTCGCTGAATGTGTCCATTGATGACTGAAAGACATCTTCTGCCTCCATTTATCTGTTTACTACAGTGTGCCGAATTCATGTTAATGTGGATTTAAAGACATTTCAATTAGTGTAAAAAATTGCAGGTGGAATATAAAAAAAAAACGAATCAACCAAAACTTTTGCGACCCCCATGCAGTACCTCCATGGACCCCCTAGGGGTCACGGACCTCCTGTTGAAGACCTACGGACTAAAGAGTAGTTTATGTGCGTGTGTTTTAAATAAAACTGCTCTTTTACTTTTCTGCTAGTCCAGACTCCCACGCAACTCCTCTTTGAACACCCTCTGCTTTCTGCAGGTCTACAGAAACCCAATGCCGCTCCTTCTGATCCTCTCTGTTCTTCTGCATTAAAGCAAACTGCATCTGTTGCACATGAGACCAAGCTGCTCTTCCTAGATAACAAAGACATGAAAGCGGTTTGATTTATGCCTTACAGGTCATCATTTTGGCCTCTTTCCTATAAATATAATATAGAAACCTTCAATTTATCCATAAAAATAAAGTCTTGTCAGCCTTAGAAGTCGCCTGATACCATGCAGATGTCAGTGCAAATTTACCTCATGATTTGCTTTTTTGTGTCTTGTTAGGATAGTTATCATTGATGATGTGTGAGTTCATCACACCTTAATTTTTTCCATAAAAGTTCAAAAAAATCCACTGCACTTGGTTTCCAAAGTTCGAAGATGTTTCGCCACCTCTCCAGGTAGCTTTCTCAATTCAAATGTCTGGATCCTCAGTGAGTTTGAGTCTTTATATAGACAAGGCCTTGTGGATTTTTTTGAACTTATACGGAATGACTGACCTGCATGACTGAGAATCTTCATCAGCATATCATACCTTAATATTAGCTACCTATTGCGTATCAGAACTGATGGTTTTCCCAGTAGTTTATCTAATTAGGCCAGTTCCTCGGTCTGGCTATATACAGTCATAATCTTCATTCTGTACGCGGCAAAGATTTGGGAATGGAATGAGAGTGGTGTCCTTTAGCTAAGTAATATTTAGATATAGCTGGAGCCGGGATGTCTACTCATCTGGCAAACCTGTATGATGTAAAATGTGATGATGTGGCAGAGTGGAGATGTATAAAATGTTTCTTTAACTGTTAATTGGGCCCAATTCCTGATCTGAGTAAGATTACAATTTCTATCAGAATCTATTTTCATGTCTCCTGGTTATTTAATACATATACATTATGAAGTGTTATTTAAAGAGTTTGTCCCGAGTGATTTTTTTTCAGGAAAAGAAGCAAAGAGAGAAGGCTTCAAGGTGTAAACACAGAGATGTCCTTTAACATTACTATTTTTAGAGAAGTATAAGATTGTCTAAGAATATGAAAACATTTTTAAACTTTATTTAAAGCAATAAAATACAGCAAACAAAGGAGTTTTTTCCCCCACATCAATCTTTGCATTATGCAATTGATGCTCATTTGATCATCAACATTTTAAATAAAACAAAGAACCTGACTCATTTACAAATATTAAAGCTGCTAAAATTCTACTTTGATTGAAATCTATAAAAGTCAAATTTAAAACATTCACATTTACTGTTTAACTTGTAAACAATAGAATTAGAAAAAAAAATCCCAACATAAAAACATCTTGGTGTAATAAATTAAAGGCTCCAAAGAATGACTTTTATAAATAGAACCTGACTTTGGGTTAGTCAGTGCTGTTTATCGGCTGTGTGTCTGTGATGTGCAGTGACACCTTGGTGAGAGGAATGCACTCAGAATGAATCATAAACAACAGTATCATGTCTGATCCGGCTAAAGTCATGGTTAACCTGGAGGTGATGATGTTGTTGTTCTGAAACAGAGCAGGTATGTGTATGTGTTAGTGTGTGTGTGAGAGAGTAAAGCAGTCCGCTGGGAGCTGAATGCCTACCAACCAAATTAGGTGGCTTAAAAACAGTCCCTGCAGCTCCCTGGATAATGGTTATCTGAAGTGGTGAAAAAAAAAAAGAAAAAGAACAAATATTGTCTCGGTTTTTTTTTTTTTGTTTGTTTCATCGCTGTGGAGCTTGATGAAACAATAAAACCAAATTATGAGTCAGACAATGACAAAGGAGGTTGGTATAGTTCAGTCTAAAAGCGATTTTTAACTACATGTCATAATCTCGGCGCTGATGGTTTGGTTTTTTCCTTTGCTCCTTGCTCCCTGTCTAATTGGTTCTGCGGCTGATTATCGCCGATCATTTTCACCTGGTTCCTCTACTATTTAAGTTGTGTATTTGCCTCCCATCAGCGCCAGGTTATTCTTGTGTTTTTTGTGATACGTTTGTGATAGCAATCTGTAGTCTGCCTGTTTCCCTGATATTGACTAGTTTCTGCCCTGAGGATTTCGAGTTTTTGCCTTGCCCTTGTCTGCTCTGTTTGTCCTGTCTGATCCTGGATTCTACCGGCTTCTGAACCTGCAACTGTCTTCTGACTTCGGCCTTGGATTTCCCTTCTGGGCTCTGTTGCTGCTCGGCGTCTGCTGCCTCGCTCTCTAGGAACTCTGGGGGCGTCTCCCGCCGCAACTGCGGTCAAAGCTCCGCGATCGGACTGAACTTTGAATCAGGTCAGTGACTTTGCTCCAAGTCGTGCTAAGCTCCATATCCAGTCACTGATCTGTATTCTCCCCTTTCTGCAGAGATCCGCCCCGCAGCAGACGAGCAGTCCCGCGCACCTGTCTTGTTAAATAAACGCTTTGAACTTTCCCACTGCCTGTCTCGCCTCGAATTCTGGGTCCTACATTCTGACATTACACTACAGGCCTAAAAAAAAAAAAAAAGTCAGAACATGGCTGGTGTTCTTGCATATGAGGGGGTTTACTGCAAAGCGTGAAAAGGACTGCAAACCTACAAGCTGAGACCAAAAATCTTTCTGCGATTTGTTTACATCTAGAAACTAAAATTTGTTCTATGTGACAGAATAACACTTCAAGTGGATTTTCTTCCATTGCTTTTGCAGTAAAATAACATGTTTTGTAAATGGAAACATTTTATCCAGAAATTGAACTTTGAAAAATGTTTCAATAAAAAAGAGTTGAGGGTTAATTTGCTGTTTTCTTATATTTCGTTTATTCAAAAAACATTTTATTCTTATGTAAAAATTCAATATTCATTTTTTTTGTTTCAAATTTTGTATTTTTTTAGATCAAGTTCACAGATTGCATAATGTTCACTTCTATCCACTTTAGTGAGGAGCATAAGGTTGCATTTCAGATGTTCAGCACGAACATGATAACCTTTTTATTCGGCATAAAAAGCAGGCATTTGCATAAAGTGAAGAGATTAAGATTTGTTGAACGCAATTTGCAAAAATCAATCTGAAAAACGAATCTCTAAAAACGAAAATTACAATTTTATGTGAAAAATACAACTTTGAAAAGAAATGTAGAAAAAATATAGAAAAGAAAAAATCTAAAGTTTTATTTCTGGATTGCATTTTATAAAATTTCAATTTGCAAAATGTGATTAAAAAATAAAAAATCTAAACACTATGTTAGCTTGCAACAATAATGGAACAGAACTCACTCCATACAAAGTACAACAACATTAAAGTGTTCAAATTGACTATATACTTTAACTAGGCCAACTTAACAGATAAACAGCCTTCATTCTGTAGCTGGAATTAATGTTAAAGGTCCTTTTCTCATAAGGTGAGTCTTAGTCACTTTTTTTTTTTTTTTTTTTTTACAGGTTTTACTTGTTGATTTAGCTCCACAGGAAGAAAAAATATGAGAATTTTTAAGCTGGTATATATCTAAACATCCAATGGCAGCCAACCAATGCTCTGATTTATCTGTGCTTGGAAGCCATACTGTATGTGTTTTTCAAATCTTGAAAAAAGATAAAAGCCTCTATTGAGGATTATATCTGTTTCTCAACAGAAAAATCACATTTCTGATATAAATGATCTCAGTTATCCAGGAAAATTAGAGGAATAAAGACGTACAAAGAGGAGTTCTTACTTTTAAAAAGCAATATAAAGGAAGGTAATAGGGATATAAATATAATACTACTACTAATAAAGATTGTTTGGTTAGTTTAGGTTTTGGTTAAAAAGGATATTTGGAAAAAAAGTTGTCAAAGGTGCATTCTCACCAAACGGGATACCTGAGAAAATTTTGCCTGTTTCATCAGCTCTTTTCTAAATATTTGCCTGGCATTTTGCATGCCACGGGCATTCACACAGCGGGTCAAAGCCTCGTACATCATGGAGCATGCTGGTCGTTGGTGTCAACCCAGCATGGCAGACATGGGTTTAAAAAGCGACTGGAAGTCTTTACTTTAGAAAGCAAAAAACAACAACAACAAAAAACTGTCGGTTACCACCACCCCCTCCTCAAGCAACTACATCTGGATGACGGTCGCTTTCAGCGTTACTTCTGCCTATCTGTGACTCAGTTTGGGATCCTGCTGTTCTGCATTCAGGGACGAATCACCAGGACAACAGATGGTTAGGTGTGTCGGCATTCTGCGGCTGTGCGAAAAAACGGGCAGAGAAAAAAACTGAACTGGGACCAGTATGCTGGCCGTGTCAGCCTCTAGAACTGGGGAACCACGGCAGAAGATCTGAGGATCTGTTGTAGTTAATGCAGATATGCCATCCCCCTCCGCAGACACTCTGCTGCACCATTCCAAAAATGTAGGTGACCGCAGACAGGAGGCCTCTGATTGGTCAAATCTACATCCGCTCTACACTATGCGTATTTCCTGTTTGGTACCTTACCGGCTTGTTTTGTTTGTATGACCGCCATTGGGGAAAAAGACTCGTGAAAATGGGCCCGCTAGAAGAGCGAGGTGCGTTAGAACGCTGTGACCCTTTTAGCTCCTAGATCCCCGCTCTTTTTCGCCCTCATGTCCCTCAGTTGTCGAATAACAAAGTTGTGGAATAACATAGCGCTGACCATGCTTTAAAATTGGGCTTAAATCTAAAATATCCGCGTCATACCTGAGACAAGCTCACCGCGACACACTGCTGCGGAAGTATAACAAGTACTTATGGCTTCTTCGATGGGTACATCGGAGAAGCCAGCCAGGGAAGCAGAGCTAGGAGAGGCCAGGGCTGAAGGTAGCTGCTTTGCTACTTGCAGAAAGGAGTACCACAGAGGATCAGTGAAGGCAGATAACGGTGGAGTTGGGGAGAGAAGGCCTCCGTCTGCGCTGGAGGTTAAATGACAAACATTTCTTCTAGGGCTAAATTAAAACAGCTTTTTAAAAACCCACCTTAAATCCTCTTAAGAGTATCCGTACTTCACCCTCTGTCAATTTTCTCGATCTTACATTTTTAATAAAAGGAAGCTTGTCTCTGCTGCTCCACCTTCACCTCGCTCAACTTTGCATCGTTTCGGTACAGATTTGCCTTCTACATGGAGATAACCAGGGAATCCTTCACTCCAGCTGCAAAATTGGCTTTCAGTGTGAACATACCTTAAAACTCCCCCCTATGCCTTCAAATTAAAGTTAATAACATGTTAGAGATCTATTTTTTCCTAAATAAAAGTTGTTAAAATGATTTCGATAGAATGTCAAAGAATTTAGACCAAGAGATCAACAGGTAAACAGATTAACAGACTCATTAAAGCCATGAGCTGGAGATCACATTAACCTCAGGGCCTCTTTTAGCACCCTTCTTATGGATGCATCGCTCTTTGGAGTAGCGCTCTCCTCGATGGATTTCCAGGTAGGGATGCCACTCCTCGGATGGGGAGCACAGCGATTTCAGACGCTGAAGAGAAAACACATGGAAAATTGGAATAAAAACACAAAGGATGCACAGGACTTCAAATGAACGCATGCTTACACACCTTCCAGGGGTTTCCTGTAGCTGTTATCAGCTTATAAACGGCAACAACAGGGATCCAGATCAGGACGAAAACAACCATGCACCATCCAAGAGCCAAGCCCCATGACGGGTACTCTACATTTCCATACTTTGGGTGTTCAAAGGTGGCCACAGACCATCCCAAGATGACCTAAACAACAAAAAAATGAGACCAATAGTGGATCCGCTGTTTCTTTATAAGCATTTCCAGCAGTTTGTCTGTTGCTGTTTGGCTGTGACACAAATAGCTGTGCTCGTTCCATCAACACCTTTGTTTATAGATGTTTGAGATCGGCCTGTTTTTCAGTGTAGTCCTGTTTCTCTGACTGTGACTGGCTGGATGTGCTCTCTTCATCCTCTGACATGGGAGCTGGCTCGGAGCTCGTTTGCCTTTTACAGTTGCTTTTTGTATCTCTGCTTCTGTCTCCTTGAACCCCAGTCGGCCTCGGCAGATGGCCGCTCACACTGAGCCTGGTTCTGCAGGAGGTTTCATCCTGTTAAAAGGGAGTTTTTCCTCTCCACTGTCGCTACAAGCATGCTTAGTGTGAGGGATTGCCTTCGAGTCAATGAGTCGATGCAATCAACTGGTTTTCCTTAGATAGAAAACTTTGAATCAGTTTGACTGGATGATCTGGTGAACTGTAAAGTGCCTTGAGATGACCTGTGTTGTGAATTGGTGCTACATAAATAAACTGAATTTAATTGAATAAAGACATAGAGGACATTTTTTTAACTTCCAGGTAGATCATCTAAATATCGAATCACTGTCCCCCAGACATCCACGGTCATATTTTTTATATTTATATTTTTTTAAAACAAAGAGGAGTGTGTATGACGTCATCCGCGCGCCGGACTGGAGTTGTTTGAGGCACTACGCTCTACCCCTTCTATTCATTCAACTAGCTAATGTGAATCGTTCAATGCCATTTGGAGAGCGAGATCATCTTTGGTAGTAGCACTAGACATCTTCCAGGCATGTGAGTAAAACTAGCAGCAGTTCAGTGGACAGGAAGACTGACGTCATTCACACGCCGTTTCATTTAAAAAAATATATACTGTAAATATAAAAGATATAACTGGGGATGTCTGGGGGACAGTGATACCCTTACTTTGAGTAGGTAAATAAAATGATTTGCCAATGGAATGAGTATTTTTACTCTTATAATAAGATAATTAGATAACATGCTCTTAAAATAAGACATTGTAATTATTTTGTATTATTCTAAATGTAAATTGTCTCGTTCCATTCGCAAAGTGTCTCACTTTCCTCCTCAATTCAAGACAAATCGCACTTATTTGAAGAAAATAAGACTTATTTCGATTTCAGTTTTATGCAATGTATAAGAGGATTTGTCAGTCAGGCATCAGCCAGAGGCAGAAACCTCCTGAGGGCTACAAATACGTCTGCAGTTTGTCTGCAGCTTGTTAACTTAAACTCATTATAATCCCACAGTCAGTCAAGAAACTTGTTTAGATTTATATTATTTTGTTAAATGATTTTTGGAATAAATACCTTTTTGCACATAAACTGTGCAAAAATGCATGGAAGGCAAGCAAATAGAAACAGTGTGTGAATGTCTGTTTATTACCAGTATGATGCAGGGGCTGATGAAAAACCAACATGCCCTCCACCACAGCCAGAAACCGAAGGATTTTTTTCCAAGCATCATCTCAATGTCTTTGATAAACCGGTTCCCACCTGAGACAAACACATCAGAGGAGGATTCAGGCTCTCCCTCACCGTTTATGAATACCTATACCTGTCTCTAAGTGTTCACACTGGAAAAACGATCTAGAAATAAGTTAAACTTTCTTAAATTAAGTGTATTTCCCCTTACTTTGAGTAGGTAAATTAAGTAGTTTGCCAATGGAATGAGTATTTTTACTCTTAAAATAAGATAATTAAGTAGATATGCACTTGAAATAAGACAATGCAATTGTGTTTTCTTAATTTAAATGTAAATTGTCTAGTTCCATTGGCAAAATGTCTCTTTTACCTCCTCAATCCCAGAACAAATGCACTTATTTCAAGAAAAAAATACTCCAGATGAATCTAGATTTCGATTTTTTCCAGTGTATATTTACCGTATATGTAGGCGATTCCGATTATCTCTAAGAGAACCAAAATTAGCAGCACCCAGCTGGCCACAAACTGGTCAATGAGCGTCACCCAGTATATTCCAGCCTGCAGAGCAACCGATAGAACACCATGAGGTTTTTAAATCAGGGAACGGCAGAAGAAAGCTGTGGTTAGACAGACTTACTTTTGTGACGCAGGGTAAGCCCAGAAGGTAGAGGACAGAACAAATCGTTATCGTCAGTAAGGCCCGCTTAGATTTAAAGGTTTTGGGGAAAGCATCCAGCAGGCAGGTGGTTAAAACCTCTAGAGACACAAGCATAGGCTTTAGAAAAACAAAGATCTAACAGGGAAGCAGGCAGGCTCGGACTGGTAATCTGTGACACCGGGCAAATGCCCGGTGGGCCGGTCCTAATTTCAGGGCCCTCCTTAAATCATACCGACCCCAACACTTACTCTCCAGCTGAAGCTCCTACCTGCAACAGTAAATAACTCAAGGAGCTCAAGAAGTAATCCAATGTTAACTATCTAAATGATGCATGCAGTATATATAGCCCTTCCTTGTCATGCACATCCTTGTGACTGTTGGCTTATGGTGTAATTTTATATTTCTTCAAACTGTAAAATCCTTGTAACAAACTAAATAATAGTAAAACTAAAATGCTTTCTTTAAATCAAACTACGATGTTCGTCTTATATTTGGCGAATTTATGTTCGGATATTTTGCAAAAATATGTTGCGGTGCATGATGGGGTTTTGAATGTTTCCCATCTTACCTGCATTGTTGCCAGGTTGGGATGTTTAGATTAATGGACTAAGAGATCATTAGACTTTTTTTCCATAAATGGAAATGATGGAAAATTATGGGAAAATTATGGGAAAATTATGGGAAATCGTTCCCAGTCCGAGCTTGGAAGGAGGTAAGGTTCCGGAAATCTAGTATGAGGTATCTTACCTATTCCTGCAAACTGAGAGTCCAGACCAACAGTCAGAAGCATGAAGAAGAACAAAATGGACCAGAGTTGGGAAACGGGAATCTTTGAGAGAGCTTGTGGATATGCAATAAAGGCCAGACCAAATCCTGCAGCAAAACAAAATGACATCAGGGCTGTTGGCTCAATATGGGGCAATTTGGTGCCATTATTGCTGCAAGCAAAGAAAATGTTTCACTGGAAATAAAAATAAAGATGCAATCCAGTAAGAAAACTTAAAAAACTGCTTGGATTTTATTCTTTCAAAAAGTTTCTTCATAATCAATCCTTTCTTTTATTTTTATTTCCCTTTTGTTTCTCCAATTTCATGTTTTAAATTTGATTATTTCTTTTCTATTTTTTGTCTTTCAGATTAGGTTTTATGAATTTTGTTATTTCCTAGTAGGATTTTACAGATCACATTATCTTTACTGGAGTAATCTAGAAGAAATTTGGGAAAAAGTCAGGAAAAAAAGGCAAATTTCGAAAAACTAAACTTGAAAAAAGTAAAATTGAAATAAATATATCAACGAAAATAAATTCATAAACATTTTAAAATAAAACATAAAAAAGCAAAAGTATTCTCATAACCTTTTATGGATTAATAATTGTGGGTTAATGAAAGTTTCATTTCTGGATCATGCATTAAATTTCTTTACTTAAAACAATAAGGGAACAAAATTCACTCCATAGTTTAATAGTAATCCAGTCATCAGGGTTGGCAAAGCACTTCAAATGCCTGACCTTCCTTCACCAGTTCCTCCACTGGTATTTTGTAGACGTGAGCCATATGACCCAGTATGGAGAATATTGCAAAGCCAGCAAACACACTGGTCCCTTTAAAGACAGAAAAACAAATTCTGAAAAGTAAATTTTTTTTTTGACATATAAAGAAGTAAGCTGAGCCCCTACCAGCATTAGTAAGTGTCACAATAAAGGAGTCTTTGAACACATTGTTGTGGAAGTTGTTATAGGAGGCCAGAGTCATGAGTCCTCCCCAGCCAATAGAGAGGGAGTAGAAGGTCTGGGTTGCAGCGTCTTTCCACACCTATAACACACACACACACACACAGACAGAACTAGTCTTGCATGGTAACATGGGCGGTTCTAGACTGGGGCCAACGGGGGCCAGTGCCCCTGTGGATCATGTCCAGGCCCCTGTTATGGCCCCAGTACTGTAGACATAATACGAAAAGAAATTGTCATAATGATGATATGAACTGATATGGTTATTTCTTTAAAAAATTTTGTTTAACTAATAATTTAAAGACAATAAGGTGATGGCTTCTGTTTTATTGAGATAGGATCCCAGTTTTCATCTGCTAAAAGTTTTTTTTTTCAAAACAATGAAAAAAATACACTTTTACAGCTGAATTTATCGGTATTTCTTGAGTTCTAATTCTGATTTTAAAGAAAAATTTAATTTTAACTTTAATAAAGTTATAAATATGTTAAATTCTTAAATTATAAATGTATATTAAAAAATAATAGCTTTATTTGATCTTTTAGATATTTATATAGCTGAGTTGCTTTTTTGCTATGCTTAGGGATTTTTATTTGGTTTAAACGATAATCCAAATTAACATTTTCAAGCAAAAAATAAATATTTTCAGTGGGTAGACATAATTTTAATTAAACCTAACTGAATGGAAATTTCACTTCATGCAGATTTCTTAATGTATTTGAATCCCTTGCCCATTTCTTTTGCTTAATGCTTTTCTCTGCCCCCCATGAAAACATGACGACCCCCCCCCCCCCCCCCCCCCCCCCCCCCCCCCCGGCCTCCTGGAACATTTGGTCTAGGCAGACAATAACCTTTTGGACCCCTACCTGAGCATCAGACAGCTTTGAGAGATTGGACTGGCTGCCAATGTAGAACTCTATCCCATCTTTGGCGCCCTCTAGTGTCACACCTCTGATCAGCAGGATCAAAATCACCACATAAGGAAACGTAGCTGTGAAATATACAACCTTCACAGAAAGAAAATTAGTTAAGTAGTGAGTACAGCCCAAGACATCTTGAATAAAATAGTGCCATGAATTACACCATGATATGTTTCTTATTTCATTTTAATGTATTTTATAATATTAAAGGATTACTATTTTCCATTTTGCTATTTGTATTTCGTATAAAGTTAATATTTTAGGCCTTATAAAGTGAAATAAAGTAAATTTACTGCTGAATTTACCTTCTTTCATATATTTATACTGTTGTACCATGTTTTGAAGTTATTTATAACAAAGAAAATAGAGTTTGATTTGTCTGGTTCATTAACAAAAATCCCTTCTGGGGTTTTGAACAGTAATAATTCCCTTTACAGCTCTTCATTGGGTTAATTTAAATGCTCATAACCTGCTAGGGGCTGATTTTAAATGCCAAACTGCAGTAATTTGTCTTTCTTTCTTTAAAATACAAGATTAACCATTTAGCCCACTTTAGCCATTAGCCCTTGAATGATATATTACCTACTATAAATTAAGTTGAAAAAAAAATTATAGTCAAGAAAAAAGGTAAAAAGCTAATTGAAAAATTAAAAAGTTAATAAGCGTAGTTAACAATTATATTTAGGTTTATAAACTAAAAAATGTAAGAATCAGTATCAGCATTAATGCCTCTAAGTTTATGTTGTACAAACAAAATGTGTTTCTTTCACTCTCAGAGTGTTTTTCTTGAATTTGTTATTTTTCTCAATATATTTCTAAAGTTGGTATTTCTTGTTATAACACTGATATAAATTTTTGCCATCAAAATATAATTTTTTTCTTAATGTTACAAAGGTAATAAAGGTCTTGTCCGTGATTCCAATAACACTATTGGCTTGAAATTTTGGAGTGGTATGGAGTGAATTTTATCCCAATATTGTTTCAAGCAAAGAATAGTATTTATTTTAAATAAATTTTCATATTTTTGTTTTTCACATTCTGTTTATCAGATTTTGCTTCACAAATTTTACATTCAGTATTTATTTCAAATCTATATTTTTCAGATTTGGTTTTACGAATCATATTCTTTTTAAATAGCATTTTGTTAATCAATTTCTCTTCACTTGTGGTGGCAGGCTTTCAACTGGAATGAGAAGCAAACTCATTTCTATTGGTCTGCAGCATTTTATTGGTCAATTTGCACGTCTAGAATGAGCGTTGGTTTTGGACGTGAAGTGAGGAGAATGTGATCTGTGAAAGACAATTTCAAACGAATGAAAATCTTTAAATTTAATCAGAAAAAAATGGGAAAATTTTCAAAAATATAAAAGCTGTAAAAAAATTAATTACAGGTAAAAAATTTAAAGTATAAAATCTGTAAAAAAAAAAAATTATACTAAAAACAGCAAAGTTATTTTGTAAAGTTTCATTCCTTGATTGCATCTTTTTATTCTAATTAACAAAATGTTTTTTTATTTCTATCTACAAATCATGTTCTATGTGTGCAACAATAGTGAAACAAAATTTACTCCATATGAATGCTGAGGTAGAGGAAAATGATGTGCTTATGAGCATATTGATGATTTTCTAAATCAGATTTACAAAACTATAAAACGGATTCGTCTTTATTTTTTTTAGCATACATTACATTTTAATTTTAACTCCTGCAATGATGGACAACCTTATCCATAAGCTTTACACATGAGGAGTGAGTTGACATACTTTTCCTGATGACTTGATGCCTTTGATCAGAGCTGCAGCTACAAGGATGGAGCTTAACAGCAGACAGAGAGCAAGATGCCAAACCACCGGTCCTGTTTCATCCATGCCGCTGGATCTCTGCAGAGCCACATTGCTAAACACAAGAAGACATCCTTAGCATGCATTTAGGTCTACATATTGTTTAGCTTGCTCATTGGAAATGCTGTCCTTACTCCCAGTAGTATTCGCTTGGGCTCTGGACCACCGTTGTGATTATGTTGGATGAATCACAAGTGTTGTTTTCTTGGGTCCAGTTGGCCACCAAAACACCACTAATGTTACAGTGTACTAAACAAAAACCCAACAACCAATCAATGAATGAAACTGCCTTCCATTGTATCAATTAATTTGTCCCGATGCAACCATTAGATATCTGATAATCTTTCCAAAAGGCTTAAAACCTTTTAGCAGGAAGCAGATCAGTACCTATAGGTGTGTCACTGCAGGTGTTGTCAGTCCTGTTGGGGCAGCTGGACCAGGGAAGAGCCGACTGCATGGAGGCAAACATGTAGTACAGGCTGTAGGCAATGATGACATTGTAGTAAATGGAGACTATGAGGGTCACTATCACCATCCCTATGCCAACACCTGGAAAGAGAGGCAAGAATATAAAGGAATAGAAAAGTTTTACTGTCTTGGTTCTGTTTAAGTTTTCTTTTGAGTTTTCAGTTTCACTTTGATCCATGTTTTTTGTTGTCTTCTGGTTTTGTTGGTTTAATTCCTATTTTGTGGTGTTTTCTGGATATATTTGAGTTCTTAGGTATGTATTGGTGGCCCTCTGTTGTCCTCTTGTGTTGTTCTCCTTTCCCCTAGCTCCTTATAGAACCCTCTGTTCCCACCTGCTCCCAATCAGCTCATTAGTCCTGTCTTTGTTCAGGCATCCCATATATACTCTGTGCAGTTCTTCAGGGCTGGTTCCTCGTCTTTCCCTGGCTCCCCACATGAGTTTTCCCATGAAGTTGTCTGTTTTTTGGTTCCATTCCATGTATTGTGTACTTTGGTTTTTGGATTTCTCAGTTAATTCATTAAATCTACAAGAACTCTGCCTCCTCACTTCTGCATTTGGGTCCTCAAAACCTCAACCAAACCCTGACCGCCCTGGCATTTTGGACTAGACTGACCCACCACATTTTTTTTTGGTGTACTGAATGTGTATACCAACTGTGCAATACTTTGAGGCCAGGTTCATGGAAATTAGTGAGAGTGGACACTTAAAATACTTTGAAAATCTTAATTTATTAAGACTGTAAAATGTAAACTCCACCACAGCAACAATTCTTAGATCAGGGAGAGAGAGAGAGAGAGAGAGAGAGAGAGAGAGAGAGAATTCACAGACAACCACACAAATTACTCTACGCTTCTCATGCTCTTCTGTGCGCTGGTGCACATGCCTCCAATCAGACATCCCAGTAATAAATGAGCTTGCATCAGAAGTCTTTCCAAATGCAATACATACAAAACAAAATAAAGCATGACGTTTCTCACAATATGTGAGCCACCTCCTTTTGGTTGCATTTTTAGAGGTGAATACCTTTTGCACAACTGGATTTTTTTTGCTATGTTGTGGGCGGTGATTCAAAAAGTTTTGTAAAAGACAAGGATCAGGACGGGCAAAGTAATCTATTTCCTCCTGTTCTCTGCTCTCATCTCTCTCGCCATGTCTCTCCTCAGCCGCACTGACATCATGTTCACTGCTCTGTTCGCCGTCGCCTCCACTACAACCACAGACATCCCAAGTTCCAAAAACTCATTTCAGGGAGATGCTTAATGAAGATAAATTGTGCCTGCATCAGTAGTGGATTAGAGATATACAGTGAAGTTCACAAGAGGGCCAATTCAATTCAGTTTGGTTCATGTAGATATTTAATAATGCAGAAAATAACAATCTTATTGTACAATTTATTTATGATGCTTTATAATGATAAATATGTGCCATAGAATATTTGTTTGCGTGCTTGCATTAATTATCTGTGCCAATGTTTTTATCAAATAAATAATTGCCCAAAATTTTTTTTGCTCTGTGCGCTCGCATTTCATTTGGTGCCCTATTGTGTCAGCTGATGCCCCTGGCTGCACCGTGCGCCATACATGCACACTCCATCATTCTTCACCCTCACTAGACATGGAAACACTTTAGTATATTCTGCTGTAAAATGAGGTGACTGTAAAAAAGTAAACTGAAACTTATTGGCTTATTTTTCTGACTGATCCAATCAGCTCTCTGATCAACCAGTCGCCTGGATCGCTAGTTGAACAGAGCATCGCTTTGGACAGATACGCTGCAAAGGTTCCACCAGCAATCACAGTAGTTCTAATCCGCACATGATGCATGAATTATTGTATTGCCTGTTCGCTCTCACTGGCATTAAAAAACTCCACCTCCCATAGTCTAAAATCCAGGATAATTTATCCGACTCGCGGGCATCCGTGAACAACTATCGATATCAGGGAGACTCCCGGAACTTCCGGGAGATTTGGGATGTCTGCAACCACCACCACCATTATATTTAACATCAGACACCGGAGCAGATGAAGGGCCTGCTGTTGGGAACATGTCAGTCAGTTTGACACATTTAGCAGCGTCCGTTTGAAGTATGGGGTTCCGTTAGTGCCAAAAATATGTTATGTGTTTACTGGTATGTCCATGTGTCTATGTAAGGTGTGCATGTATCGTGCTTATGTAATGGAAGCTGTATATTTAGTGTACATATTGTACATATACAACTTCCATTACATAAGCACAATACATGGACACACCAGAAGACACATAAACATATTTTTGGCACTAACGGAACCCCATATTGAACTCGTTTCTTTTTTTCGCGCAGTTTCTCTGCGCCTCCCATTACTACTGTGAACATCGCTGCACAAAGTTCCAATGGAGAGTGAAATTGTTTCTCTACTTTCTGATTGGCCTATGCCTTTAGACTGTCAGGAATGATAACCAATGGGCTGCAGGAGCCTGTGGTAAGGGCCGGATGATCAGAACAGACTCTTGCGCTGCTGATTTAATTTTTCTTCATGCATTATGCAAATATAACGAGGCCGTTATATAATAATAATAATAATAATAATAATAATAATAATAATAATAATGCATATTATTAATATACATGTCTGGCCTGCCTGGCCAAACAGCCCGTCGGCCCAGCGGGCAAATGCCCGGTACGCCCGATTACCAGTCCATGCCTGCTGACCGTAGGAACCAGCCATTATGGACCCAGCAGAGCCCGGCTTGGACACCCTGACAAACTTCTTTTTTAACCTAAACAATGCTCTGGACACCATTGCCACTCTCAGCCCACCTTGGAAGAGGGTGAGTGCGGTTGGCGAACTAAAGGAGATTTTTCTCTCTAATGCCACACTCCTTTCTCCCCCAGTTTTATCTGAACTATGCGAAAAGTTGGAGTGGAACCGCCAAGCCGCTGTGCCAAACTCTTCAATAGACTTCCACCAACCAAACCATCACTCCGTCACATTTCTACTCTTCTGTCAATCGCCTCCATCCCTCCGTGACCCCGCAAGCCGTTTTAAGGGGCCTCAAAACCTAAACCAACTTACAAAAAGAGTGATTTCAATAGTTTCATTATCAAGATTGTAGATTATATTTTCCTTAAGTTTGATATAAAGAACAACGATTTTGGATATTGCAATGTGAAAGAAAAATCTAAACAATTTTTTTTTTCAGTAGTTAAATATGAAAGTGTGATTGCAAAATACTTTAGGAGTTTTTTTTTTCAGATGAATAAAATCCAGTGTAGCTGATTGACTCCAGATTTCAAAATAAGAACATATAGATTTTTTTTGGCTTAGTCTATATGCCTAAACGTGTGTAGCTGAAACCAATCTCTGTTTTTTTTAACCTGAACACGTCAATTTATGGTGTAAATCTTTTTCCATTATTGTTGCAAGCACAGAACACTTTTTTGAATGGAATTCTTTTGTGACATGAAATTTGACAAACAAATGTTGTAAATAGAACTTAAAAATTGTCTAATTTTGCAAATTGAAATTTGAAACAATTGCAATCCAGAAATGAAACTTTTGTGCTGAGAGTGATGTTTCTATTTGCTCAGATAGAATTTTTCCAACAAATTGTTTCATCCTTTTTTTCCATTTTTCATTTCTATACATTTTAATTGTTTAACAGATGTAATCATTTTTACGTCTTATTTTTCAGATTTGTCTCTTTCAGTTTGAGTTTTAGAAATCTATCTTTTACAGATCTAAAATCTCTCTGCTCCTTAGGACAGGTTTTCCTCTGGAGTAGGGAACAAAGTCTAATCTCTATTGTTCTGCATGAGCGTTAAGCACAAAAGACCTAAAATACCTACAATATATTTTGTGTTTGCAATATGACAATATGTGTATAACTGTTCGAGCCAATCTTTCATTATTTTACTTTTTTTTTTTTTTGCCTTTTGTTGCAACAATGCAATTAGTAAAAAACATAAAAAGAATGCAAACCTCTGCACAACCAAGAAGATATAAACATACCACTAATGCCTGTAAATGCATATTTTACACATACCAACGACCACAGAGGAAGCATAGAGCTTATCGATTTAAGACCTAGATTACATATTAAATACAAATGCATTCTGTTCTTACTGAAATTAAAACCAGTCTGAGACCAGAAATGCGAACACACCTGCAATCAAATTTAGTTAGGAAAAAGCTTTAAAGTCCATTGTGTCTCCCTCATTCACTGAAAGGTCTATTAGCCATAAGGCTATCTGGTGTTAATACCCAACTATCTTTGGGGATCTCATGCATGGTGAGAACATACAGACTCCACAAAGAAGAACAAGCGTACCTTAGCTTCAAACCAGGAAGGCTGAAGAACTTTGCAACCAATCAAGATTTATTTTTTTTTTAGACAATTGAATCTGACTTTAACTGCTTGGTACCAAACAGAACACTTCTGATTTATACCTCTGGTATTATGATCTTTCCTTTTTCATCAGCTCAAGATTTAACTGCATATGTCTTTAAAGAAGGTAGGAAGCAATCAGGGGCTGAACTCCAGTTAATTTTTGCTAAGAGGATTGTTCATTAACAGGAAGTCTCAATAAATAGCAGATAGCAATCATTCAGAGTTACACGGTTGACCATTAACCACCAAAACCACAGCTGCCTATCATCTCTCTGACATGAATGACATTCTTTTTTTTAAAGTCTCACCCTGCAGGATCGGCACCGCTCTCCAAACATTGACCGGACCCTGGCTGCAGAACTGACCAAAGGCGCTTTCAAGGTAGAACAGAGGAATCCCAGTCACCACTAGCATTGTGAAGTACGGGATAAGAAAGGCTCCTGTTTGATGGCAACAGATAAGAATTAATAACAAAACTGAAAAGGAACACCACTGGATGGGATAGTGGATCAGATAATACCAATATACCCCCGCCATTCTTGTAGGCCAGGTATGGAAACCTCCAAATATTCCCCAGTCCAACAGCATAGCCGATCATGGAGAGGATGTAATCCCTCTTGCTTGACCAGTTTCCACGCTCAGCATTTTCATCCCCAGGATCTACATGTGGATCCTGCTTGATGTAGAGTTTAAAATGCAACAAATTGGTTATTATAATTACTATGAAGCTTAGTTCTAATAAAAAATGACCAACAGTAAAAATCAATCCAAAGAACCAGAACATTTGTAGCCAGCATATTGTCCTTTAGGACAAAAATTAATTACTCATGATTTCAATTGGATTTAAAGTGAAAATAAAGGCAGAATGTCTCCCATTTCATTTTTTTTTACCCACCATTAACAAAAGAAAAGGTCAAAGAAAAAAAACCTACCTGATCAACGACGGCAGGATTCCTCAGAATTAAATCCTTGAAACCTTTCCAGCCGTATTCCCTCATGTCCTCTCTGTTAAAACTCTAAAACAGGAAAACTGAATCCCCTCTGCAGGTTTGTTTTATTGGCCCTCCTCCTACCTATCACCTGCTTCGACCCTCCCTTTGTGGTTTCTGACCGCTTCTATTACCAAGCCTCTTAAACAGGAATATGATGACCAATGCTGAGAGAACATTATCAGGTCATCTAGTTCTTCTATTAACAGAGTTTATATGTGCACCTAAATAAAGTTTCTATGACTCCTCTCCTCCTCCTCTTGCATAGAAATGACATTTTATAAATAAAATAATTGTGACATGTGAACCGTGGTTTGTGTCAGGGTGCCTTCAGCACAGCCTAATACTCCCTTCTGCTGACGTGTGGCGCACAGAGCTCATTTTGGTCAATGACATCTACATTTAATAACAGCTTACAAACAGGGAGGGATTTCATGCAGATGTGGTCACATTGTCAGCATATAATCACCACAGGATGATGATATAGCTGCTACCTCTGCTCATCATCCCTGATACCGAGGTAACTTTAGTTAACTGGTGTCACTGTCGGTCTAATGAAGCAAACTTTTCAATGCAAGATATTTAAAGACAAATCAACTTTTAGATTTTTTTTTATTTTGCCAAATTTCTATTAGTAGTGAATACTTTTAAAATATCTACTGACAATTTTTTTTTGTTTAACACTGTAGACTCAACTTCAGGGAAATTCTGGTTCCACTGGCTTATATAGAGTACAAAGAGTTAACGCAAAATGCCATTAATAATAAAAATACAACAATATGAAAACAGTGTGTATAGTACAAAAGAGCATAAAGAAAAAAAAAGAAAAAAGTAATTTCCTGGAATATCTTTTCCTTAGATATGAAAATATCTGCACATTAGAGAGCCAAGGGAAGACTACATAGTAGTTGACTTGGATCACTGCTCTTGCACTGCAGTTGGTCAATCATACAGATATTTTAACAGAATGCACATGCATTATTTGTTTTACCGTTTATCCCCCTCTGTCTGTCCATTTTTTTGTATTTTCTCTCTCCCTACTTCTCCCTTTTTTCAGTGTTTATATTTTCCCCATTCGTCCTTTTATTCCTTTATTCCTCTTCTCCTTTATATTTCTCCATGTTTCTTTTTCAGTTTATATTCCTCTCCATGTGTTTCTCTTTGTCCATCTTTCTTTTTGCTTCTTTATATCCTTTAAATCGTATTTTTCGAACTGTTAAGAAAGAGCCTGGAGTTTTCTTAAAAGTTCAACTCAAGTCTCCTAACCTAAAAAAAAATAAAACCAAATAACTTCTCAAATTTTTCTGTCTGTAGCAAACAAAACAACAAACAAACTTCGCTAATCATTTCAATCAACCAATCAACTTTTTTTAAACCGGTACAAACCGTTCATCAAATTACATGACATACATTGGGATGGGGGGGTGCCGAGGGCCCCAGCTCGTAGGCAGTTCCCTATAGAGCTGCCTCAATCTCAGGAACCACATTGGGGAAGTAGAGGAAAAAAACACATCGGAGCCGAAGTCACATGACGTCAATCTGACATTTGAGACATTCGTTGTGTGTGCATGATGAGTGCGTTCAATATGTCCGTGAACGCTGTCCACAGGCCAATTGTCCTTGATGAGATGGAAGTTTATCAACAGTTCTGGGCGCATCCATAGATGTTCACGGGTGGGGGAGTAGTTCTTATTTAAAATGACCCATAATTTTTCCCATCTTTTTCGTCATTCTGCTTCATTTTATCTCTATTCTCCCACTCTGCAGAATCTGTTAGTTCAATATTCTAATATTTCTTATCATCAGCAAACTGAAAGTCTAATATTCTGCTCTCTCTGCTGTTTCTCATAATAGCTTCATCTGGTCTGTTCCTGTTTGGCTGTGACATCATCCTGGAGAGAAATATCAGCTGTGCTGCTGCCATCAACACCTTTGTTTGTAGATATTAGAGATCAACCTGTTTTCCAGTGTATTGGGACATGGGAGCTGGCTTGGAGCTCGTCTGCCTGGCTGTGTGTTTCCTGGACGGGGCCGCCTTTTACAGCTGCCTTTTGTATCTCTGCTTCTGTCTCCTTGAACCCCAGTCAGCCTCAGCAGATGGCCGCTCACACTGAGTCTGGTTCTGCTGGAGGTTCTTCCTGTTCAAAGGGAGTTTTTCCTCTCCACTCTCGCTACAAGCATGATTGAGTCAATGAGTCAATGCAATCAACTGGTTTTCCTTAGATAGAAAACTTTGTATCAATTTTACTGTATGATCTGGTGAACTGTAAAGTGCCTTGAGATGACATGCGTTGTAAATAACAAAACAAATAAATAAACTGAATTGAACTGACGCTGCATTTGCTGCCAGATGTGGGCTGCTGTTTCTAGCTGCTGCCGCAGTAAGGAAGCAAGTTACCGTCAGTAATTTGGAGACCAGCTTTTTGTTTTCCTCTTGGATCCTTTGAGCATAACAATAACAATAAGCATTCTGATGGCATTTTAACAAAAGTATTTTAATCAACAACACTTGCAAACAAGTAATAACTGCATTAAACATGTCGTATGAGGAGTTTTATGGACCCCTCAGAAACTCAGAGTCCCCCAGGAAACTGCCTGGTTTTGCCAAATTGTGACCCTGAACAGGACAAAGGAATATATCCAACCTCTTTCAAGTGTGTGTGTAGAGGGAGCGCTGTGTGTCAGCGCCGTGCAGATGTCATTTACCCCTTGTAGACATGCTCTGTGTTTTGTTTTGAATTCCTTTAAGGCTAGAATAATTTATTCACACAAGGAAAAAGCTTTTTTATGACCTGTCAGTAAAGGTTGTTTTTTTCTTAGATGGTGACACTGGGGAAGAGTCTCTATATTTAGCTCTTAATCCCATTTTTTTCATGTTAAATGCAATATACTTTTTTTTTTATACCTAGCTAAGTAATATTTTCTACAATTTTCTGAGGCACCAAGTGGCCCCCACTCTGAAAACTACATTGATAAAGTAGGTGGGACCTAAAGTTGGAGTTCTCATTTTACAAACATTTTTAAAGATATTTTTTCTCAATACACATTATAACCTTTAATATCAACATAAATGTCAAGGCTCATCATGAAGTGTGTGTGAACATGATTGTTTCATGTGAGGACTCCTGACTCCCACAAGTGATTTGGTCCTGAAACTTGTATTTTTCCACAAGTTTTTAACAAATGCAGTTTAGTTAATGAGTGATTACTAGCTGTAGCAGTTATTCTGAGTCTGGTGAGATATAATCATGACAATTGTTTGCAGCACAGCGGGCTGATGGTGCTTTCCAAGAACTCATTTGTGTCATTTCTTGTGTGATTTATTGAGGGTAATAATCGATTGACTGATATTTTTAACTTTCCGGTAAATTGACCTTTTTTTCTCTCTATAGGCATTGCAACTCGTTAACAAAGAGAACAGAGGAAGGCGAGGGAACGCTAGAGTAAATAAATCAGTGACGATGAGATATTGCTGTTACATTCAAAGAACACCTGTTTTTTCTTGGAGATATTTAGAATTCAAATCTGATACCAGGAAGATAAGCAATGCATAACAGGGATAGATGATGATGTAAACATTGTTTTGTTTTGTTTTTTAAATAACAATTGGTAACATTACAGGCCATACACTGGAAAATTGGAGAATTGAAATACTCTTAATTTGAGCAGAAAATAAGATCGTTGATAATGCGTATTTTTACTCTTAGAATAAGATAATTATATAATATGCACTTCAAATAAGACAATACGGATGTTTTGTCTTATTTTAAATGTAAATTGTCTCATTTCATAGGTAAAGTGTCTCACTTACCTCCTCAATTCAAGAAAAAAAATGTACTTTTACATTTTGGCAGTGTAGCTGTGAAATGCAAAGTGGGTTCAAGTTTTTCACAAATACATTTCTGACAGCTGTGGTATGCGCTTCTATTAAGCTCCTCTGTTGAACCATATTTGACTACACCTGCAGTTTCAAGGAATATCTGTCCATCTAGAGCCTGACATTTAGAAGCATCTTATATCCAAAGATGTTTTAAAAGGAGCAAAGCAGAGCAGAGTAATCTCTGTTAGCAATTCAGCAGACTGCATGTGTAAACCTTCTTTTTTTAATTGTTTATTTTCAGCATATCATGTTTCAATGAGCCAGTTATCCATGGGTGGAAGATTTGAAAATGTAAACTTTCACCACGTGTAAAGCGATTTTCCAAATCTAAAACTCAACTGTTGTAGTTTTTATGTCTTTTTTAGTACTTTTTAAAGTCAGGTGCAAACTGACATGCAAAAATATCTGCAGTTACTGTTGCCATAAAAGAGGCATTGGTGACTAGATGAGGAGAGGGAGTCAGTGCACATGTAGACATATTTAGACCAATAAAATAATAACAGTGGAATGAAAATAATGAAGGGAAACATCCATGCAGACTGGTGTAACAACAAGTTCTGTGACCTATCATAGACTGTGACCCAAGAGCATTTCAGAGACTTCTGTGGGTTTCAGGTATTATTCTTGTGACATTAGATAAGTTATAAATCCTGGGATATAAGGGTTAGTAGATAGAAGACTGCTGAGTAGAATCCACAACAGCTGGAAAGATCTCAGAGCATAATGTAACACCGGCACAAAATTAATGCAAGAAAACAATAACTAATTACTCAAATTAATAATTGTGGTATGGGGGACCACTAGGGGGCGTAGAGAAAGTATCTGTATTGACAGGCTCAAACCTGCTCATGTCCTGGTGGACGATCAGGTGGTAACAGCCAGTGTTGGGCACGTTACTTTGAAAAAGTAATTAGTTATAGTTACTAGTTACTTCTCCCAAAAAGTAACTGAGTTACTAACTGAGTTACTCCACAATAAAAGTAACTAGTTACTAGTAAAAGTAACTATTGCATTACTTTTGTGTTTCTCACCCCCGTAACCCTCACCACCCAGCCCCCACCTTCTCGCCTGTTTCCAAAGCCAGCTGAATAGAGCGGACGACAAAGACAAGAACCTGCAGAGAGTTTAGCATTTATTGCAACTCAACGTAAATGACATCAGGGGGGAACGCCATGTGAAGTTTTTAAACAGGGCATTCAGATCTGGTGAGTATATGAAATTAATAACTGGGGATGTCTAATTCTGAAATCCTGTGTGTTTGGGTTGTTATATACTGCAACATCTATCTATCATCTATCTATCTAGATGTATACTCTGTGTGTGACATAAAATATGGATCTCCATCCCTGCCACAAAGGCCATCAAATAATGTTTAAAATAAAAAATACAGTAGGTTGAAAAGGCAGAGTATCCATCCATCCATCCATCCATCCATCCATCCATCCATCCATCCATCCATCCATCCATCCAGATTTATCCCTTTCATTTGATCGTTTATGCTCTCCATAGTTCTCCTGTGGCGCGAGCACAGGGAGACTGTTGCGCGCCTTTAGCGAGCATGCGCGTTTCCTGTCGCTTGCGCGGTGACTCGTGCCGCCTGCGCTGTGCGGAGATGCAGAGGAAACCGTATCTGATGGGGAAACGCAGCTCGAGGTAACACCGGTATTTCCATCAGGAAAACGCTGTTTTGCTGCTGGAGTCATCCTCACTCTCCATCTCTCTGTGTGTGCTGTACGTTAACACCCGCCAGCGGAAACACCCACCTACCAACTGACAGACGGAATCTCACTATACATCAGCCATTCTCATCCTCCCCTCTCTCATGACAAGGCGCGCACCTCTGGATGACCTAAAAAATAATCTTTAATATCTCTTAAACAAAAGTAGCACAAACAATATTTTTTTCTGCACAAATCTGCACTAACGTTGCACTAACCATTCAGTCTATTTGCAGAGTTTTTTGACGTGGGTGGGGTGTCAGCTTCACGCAGCTGCGCATGAGTCCTATCATGAAAAAAGGTTCATTGTGCGACCTGAGTAACGCGCAGTAACGGGGTGTCTGCAATGGTAACTGCGTTATAGTTAAAGTCAAAGTAATTAGTTAGATTACTCGTTACTAAAACAAGGTAACGGCGTTAGTAACGCCGTTACTTTCAACGCCGTTAGTCCCATCACTGGTAACAGCCCACGCTACTTGTAGAGGAAAACCTCCCTCCACTGTTTTAATGGACCGCTGTCGTCCCTCCAGGGATCCTCATCCATCGGGGCTCAATCCCTCTGCAGTCCCTCCTTGTCATCATCGACCTCTGGCACAGATGTTCCAGGATCATTCTACAGAGCCCAAGTTCAGCCACTTTGGACATTTGTTAAAAACCAAGGATCTGGTTTCTTTTTTTTGTTCTTTTTTTTTTTAACCCTACTGAGTGTTCTGGAGGGGGAGGGGTCGTGTGGCAGACCACTAGGGGGCTCCACTGTCACTCAGAGGAAAAGTTCTAACCTATATTTCTTTGGTAGTGTATATTCAGGTGTTTAACTGTACGATTGCTCTCAGTTGCAGTAGTGTAAAGAAGGTTTTGAATATACCTCCTTTGTGTCGTCCTTTTCCACTCACTCCCGGGGGTTATGTTGATATAGGAAAGCAAATATAGTAACAGTGATTTAACACGAAGCACGGAGTTTTATATTTTTGCACCTGTTTTAGGACATGCAAACCTGGGAGGCAATCAACAGGCAAAGATAACTGTTTTCCTATTTTAAAATTGTTTATCTTTTTATAACTAGCTTTGGTTATTTTTATTATTTTATGTTTGACTTTTGTTCATGGCACTTAAAGATAGGTTACCTATGTAAAGTGCTCTAGAAATATTATGTGGTATTATCATGATTAGTTTTTAAACTATTTCTATCATTATCTCCAACTACATGGCTTAGGACCTCACCTTTCTTTTACTGCCAGACTCATACTGCCTGAAAACCACAATCTGTTCATTTTATTGGGAGGAACCATATTAATGTGCACGTTTTAACATTTGAACAGCAAGCTTTGTAGATCATCACCATACACCACTTAATGCACGTACTAAAAAAAATGGCACACACAATTTAAGATATCTTATATGGAATCTCTAAAGATCAGGCCCCTAGAGACAAAAAGTTAGTCCCTTCTTCTTCTAAACAATGTTCAAAGACTGTTTTTTTCAGATGTAGGGAATCTGTGTTTTAAGCCTTGCCACAGAAGAATGCAAGTCGGTACTTTGACTGCCACATTTAAAGGTACAGTGTGTAATTTTCAGTGTCATTTAATGGTCAGACTGTGGACTGCAGCGTTATGAACCACTCCCACTGCTTCTCTCCCTCCAACAATATGGAGACCTATGTCCATAGAAGCTGACGTTTAGCATTTAGTCTTTCACACCCTTTTGTGAAGTGATGACAAGGTTCATTTACATAGACAATTTTATAAAAAGCATTTCAATGGTCTGCATAGGATATAGATTTTATATACTTGCCGCTGTCACATTTAAGCCTAATGACAATCTCATTATTCAGTAGTTTGTCAGCTCTGAACTAGCAAAGCAAAAATACGTCTGCCTCGGTTTACGTATGTGAGACCGGTTCCTATGTGTTTATAAATAGCAATTTCGAAGGTAGACTTTCAGTTTGCTGATGATAAGAAATAAAATACATATGGATAATAATTGAATTTCTGTCATTTAATCCCTGTAACCATTACAATCTGTAGGGGTCACAGAATGCAAAACCAAGTTTACATTGTCATAGATGAATATCAATAATTCAGTGGGTGAAATGAACGTAGAGAGAAGTTCAAACCCCATCAACACCTCCTTTCTCTGCAAATCTCACAATTGTAAACTTCCATCATAAAACGGGCGAATCCAAATGAAGCCCCGAATTGACGTCAACTTACGGGATGTTGTTAGGGGTTAAATCTGCTTTTGATATTCACTCTAATCAAATTCAGACTTACCAATATTGTATTGTGACAGACTTTGTGATATTTCAAAGCATCTTTTTTGCTCCTCAGGCAAATCAATATAATGTTGTATCATGATAGGTTGGTGATTTACATCCCTATGACTGCTGATGAAAAGCTTTAGCACATCATCATCCAGCCACCACCATGTTACGTCCTGGAAAATGATGTGTTCTGGGACATGTATGGTTTGTTCTACGGAGCCAAATAGGGGCCAAGTAGTTTGATCAAAAACATTTTTTGAAAGTGAAAAAATAACATTGAAACAGAAAAAAAAAAGACTAACAGAAAAAAGGTTATTTCATATCAACTAACCATTTGAAAACTGGAGGGGAAAAAAAACTTGAAATTTAAGTGTTTTTGAAATTACAAAAAAAGTCTGAAAAGAAATGTTTAAATGTATTTTCAGATTAGAAGGTTTCATTTTTTAGATCATGGTTCTGCTTGAGTTGCTGCTGTTGCAGCCTGGTGGTTCTTCTGCTTTGCATTGAGAACATAAGAAATGTGGAACCCAGACTAAAAGAGCTGCATAAATTGGCCAGAAGTTATCCCTGATTTTAGACTAGACGAGGTGGTGTTTTTTTAATATGATTGAGAGCGTGCATGCAATTCAATAATTCATGCATCATATGTGGATTAGAACTACTTTGATTGTGCAGGGACAACAAGAGAGAGCAGGTGTGTGGAGGAGGTTGCTTGTGAAACCTGTGCGTATCTGTGCAAAGTGATGCTCTGTTAAACAAGTGATTAGTTTAGTCAGAATAAAAAGCCAATAATTGTTGGTTTAATCGCTGACAGTCACCTAGTTACCACTCAAAGCTTTGCATCCTGTGAAACTAATTTCTCCCTGAAATGAGTTTTTGGAACTTCGGATGTCTGAGATAGTAATAAATTAACCCTTTTTCATTTATTGGGAAGTAATGATAAACACAGTCAGATAAACACAAACAAAACAAACATTTTGCCAAAAAAAAAATAAAATAACACTTTCAGAGTCTGCAGTGCTTCATACATGGCTATGCCAAGAGAGGGCGAGAGAGTTTAATCCTTATTGTTTTTTAAGTTGAATTATTTTCAATTTCAATCTACTCTCATTGTTTTAAATCTTTTTACTTTAAAATCGTTTCTCATGTTTTTATTTTATTTATTTTCAAAATAATTTGTTTTTAACAGAATAATGACCCCTACTTAGCTCCATAGTTTTCTGCCACACATAACACATTTACTTTTCGTTTATCTGTCACATTAAGTCAAGAAAATACATTCAAGTTTGTGGCAATTTTATAAAATGTAAAAAAAAGTAAAAGCTGGTGAGTAGTTGATCAGCTAGTTGTGGACTCTAACCCACAACCTCACCAAAGAAGATTTTGTCTCGACCTGCTTGTGCGGCTGCTTACAACACAGCATTATACACTCACCAGCCACTTTATTAGGTACCCCATGCTAGTAACGGGTTGGACCCCCATTGCCTTCAGAACTGCCTCAATTCTTCGTGGCATAGATTCAACAAGGTGCTGGAAGCATTCCTCAGGGAGTTTGGTCCATATTGACATGATGGCATCACACAGTTGCCGCAGATTTGTCGGCTGCACATCCATGATGCGAATCTCCCGTTCCACCACATCCCAAAGATGCTCTATTGGATTGAGATCTGGTGACTGTGGAGGCCATTTGAGTACAGTGAACTCATTGTCATGTTCAAGAAACCAGTCTGAGATGATTCCAGCTTTATGACATGGATCATTATCCTGCTGAAAGCAGCCATCAGAAGTTGGGTACATTGTGGTCATAAAGGGATGGACATCGTCAGCAACAATACTCAGGTAGGCTGTGGCGTTGCAACGATGCTCAATTGGTACCAAGGGGCCCAAAGAGTGCCAAGAAAATATTCCCCACACCATGACACCACCACCACCAGCCTGAACCGTTGATACAAGGCAGGATGGATCCATGCTTTCATGTTGTAGACGCCAAATTCTGACCCTACCATCCGAATGTCGCAGCAGAAATCGAGACTCATCAGACCAGGGAACGTTTTTCCAATCTTCTATTGTCCAATTTCAATGAGCTTGTGCAAATTGTAGCCTCAGTTTCCTGTTCTTAGCTGAAAGGAGTGGCACCCGGTGTGGTCTCACTGCATGAAAAGTGAGATTTTCGTCCCCGTAAACTCCCGCAGATCTCCCTGATTTTCGTCAGTTTACGACAATTTGCAACCCGCGCTTGTCCCCGTTGTCAGTGACACAAATTGTCGGAAACGGACTCTGATGTATGTGGAGAGCGATCAGCTGTACTAATGGCCCTAATTAGCATATGAATGCAGCGAACCCGCGCGGCTGGCCAGGTCTGGCTTGAATAACCTACTCAGTATTGGCTGAAACCACTATTCTCAAACAAGTAAAATCGCTCGTGATTGGCAGCAAAACCACACGTGGCCACGCCAGGCTTTAATTTTCTTACTGAGTATTGGATGGAACCACTTCTTTTTAAACAAGTAAAGTCGCTCGTGATTGGTTGGCATATATATATATATTTACATATAAATTTACATATATATATAAATATATATATAAATATATATTTATTTATTTATTCATTCATATATTTATTCATTCATATATTTATTCATTCATATGCTGTGTATTTATGTTATCCTACACTACTACACAATTATTAGGCTACCATCAAGGACATGAATGAATTTATACAGGAAATGAACATTTGCCAGGAAGCTGTTTATGCAAAGAAAGAGCTTTATTAAAACACACACAACTATATACAACGTGTATCCAAACACATGCATATCCAAAAATTACAAGTCCGTGAACGGCCCGTTTGCTTCCTCGGGGTTGGAGGTAACTGGCAGCATTCCCTCCGAGGCAGGTCCGATGTGCAGACGCCTACTGTGCGTGGCCCTGTACTTCGGCATCGCTTCTAACCGGGACTGCAGCTTAACACAGAGTTCAGAGAGATCCGGCCTACGAAATGGCGGCGGCCATTCCAGAGTTCCCCTTCCTCATCAGCTAGCACACTCTGCCTCGATTCCAGCAGCTGTAAAAAAAAAACAAAACAATGAATCAGCACTATGTGATGGGATGCACTGCGTATGGACACAACACATCTATCAATGCACCTGAAAAATAGTCAGCAAATAAAGTCTTACTCTCTTTCTTTTCTGAATGCTTGGCAGCTTCCGCGCGCAACGTGCTCGCTGGCTGCGTATATATGAAGCTCCTGCGTACCGTCTCATAATACGTCTTACAGGCAGCTGGAAAACAATTAAATGAAAGTGGTATGAATAATAGGAGGTCACCGGCTCATTATGAGGCGAGATTAGTCTGTGAAAACAAAATGTACAGTTATGATCGGTATCCATCCGTATCTATTTCATTTTACGACAGAATGAAAGCATATTCTTTAACTCTTACCCTTGCTCCGGTTCATAGCGCCTGCAATTTATCTCCGAGTTGTGAAGACGGCGTACTGCTTCCTGTGAATCACAAAAAATGAATTTTAATAAAGCTTGTTCTTGCAAGGCTACTATTAGCCGTAGCTTTAGGCTAGGCTACTATTAGCCGTAGCTTTAGGCTAGGCTGCTATTAGCCGTAGCTTAGGCTAGGCTGCTTTTAGCTTAGCAGGCAGTAATCGAACATATATTTACCGCTAGCTTCTCTTCTTTGAGTTCGTCTCTCCCGCACAGTTGTTCGACTGCAGAGTCGCCATCGCGTCCAAGAGGAGTCCAAGACGTCGTCCAGCCATTGATCACGTACCAGCAAAATCCAGACAAAGGAACTGGAGATAAAGTTCTTCTGAGTATAGCTCCTCCAATCACATACGAGGTCATTGTTATACGGAAGGACTCGCGAGAACAGCGTCTATCATGTTTTTTTTTTTTTTTGCTTTATTGGCAATTCCGTGTAACAATACAGAGTAATTAAAAACTCAAACAAAGATACACAGCAGTTGGTGACATTATAACTTTAAAAAAATGAGACATAGAATGTAAAAAATTAATAAAAATAAAACAAGGGAAACAAACATAAATTATATGAACAAATAAATAAAATAAACATAAAATAATAATAGCTAGGGGTTTACATTGAGTTTATGGTCATTTAACTTTTTGTAGCTTCCTGTCCTAAACAGTCTTTAAGGAAACATATTAGAAGATGCAATATTGTATATGTGAGAGGAGTTGCTGTAAAACAATGGCACTATGCCATTATGCCACTATGCACAGTAGTTGAGCTCTAGGAGACTGTGATCTCTGCAGATCCCTCATTCTGATTCTAATGTTGTTTGCATGGAATGCACATTTTACCAACTGATTCTGATTAAAACTAATATTTGAAATAAATTATTTTGTGTATTTTTTTACATAACATTTGCATACACTGTAATCTAGCGTACTTTAATTAAATAAATCAATTCAAGCTAAAATGTAAGAGTCTATAATTAGGTCATACTGAGCCTGATCTATTTGTACCATCTATTTGGGGGATATTTATTGCCACACTTTGGGCCACTTAATACCAATTTAGCATCAAATAAATGAGGCAGCCTACCTCAGCATTGTTGCTGACCTTATGTCCTTATGACCACAGTGTGCCAATCTTCTGATGGCTACTTCCAGCAGGATAATGCGCCATGTTATAAAGTGAATCATCTCAGACTCATTTCTTGAAACTTTTCCACTTAAGTAATTGTGAATTGAGCATATTGACAGACAACATTTTATTTTTTATCTTAAATGCAAATTTTTTTTTAAATAATTACTGCTCTAAATGTATTGCTCTGTTAGATAAAGATCTTCTTTTGGTCTCTATACTTTAATTAAATAAATCAATTCAAGCTAAAATGTAAGAGTCTATACTGAGCCTGATCTCTTTGTATCAGAGATTTTCTTACCTTTTAGAAAAATGTCACTTGGGGTTAAACTCCCCCTGCAACCCTGATTTGCATTTGTATAGCTCACAGCATTTTCATTTACATGTTAAAGCCTCCCCTAGAATTTCATGGGGGGGAGGCATGGGGGGAACACTGCCTAAGAAAGCCCACGTCAATTTCTGACAATTTGTGGGAGTTTTTCGGCGTTCCCTGCAAATTACCGTAAACAGCCGTTAACCTGAACTTCCACGACAATCTACAGTGCCGCATATTGATGAAAATCCCACTTTTCATGCAGTGCCTTCTGCTGCTGTAGCCCATCTGCCTCAAAGTTCGACGTACTGTGCGTTCAGAGATGCTCTTCTGCCCACCTTGGTTGTAACGGGTGGTTATTTGAGTCACTGTTGCCCTTCTATCAGCTCGAACCAGTCTGGCCATTCTCCTCTGACCTCTGGCATCAACAAGGCATTTCCGCCCACAGAACTGCCGCTCACTGGATGTTTTTTCTTTTTCGGACCATTCTCTGTAAACCCTAGAGATGGTTGTGCGTGAAAATCCCAGTAGATCAGCAGTTTCTGAAATACTCAGACCAGCCCTTCTGGCACCAACAATCATGCCACGTTCAAAGTCACTCAAATCACCTTTCTTCCCCATACTGATGCTCGGTTTGAACTGCAGGAGTTTGTCTTGACCATGTCTACATGCCTAAATGCACTGAGTTGCCGCCAAGTGATCGGCTGCTTAGAAATTAAGTGTTAACGAGCAGTTGGACAGGTGTACCTAATAAAGTGGCCGGTGAGTTTATTTCATACCTCAAAATAGACATTACAAGACTTCTTTCTTAGCTAAGGTTTGCTGGTCATCCAGGGATTGGTCTTCATGTGACAATGCATCATTGCTCATGACATGTGTGACGCATATTTCACAATTCAAATGTGGGTTAAATGTCACATTAGCACTGTCAACCAAACTGCCCAAAAATATTAACATTAATACATTGACAATGAATTAAAAAAGCATTAAAAAAACATCCGGGAAACATACGAAGCTGATTTTAAAAAATGCATGTAATTTATTTGTTTGTTTCATTAACATCCATGCTAAATAATAATAATAATGTCATGCTAACAGTAACAGATATATAAAAAAGTCATCAGCTGTACATGACAAATGTAGTCATCAGTTTCTTTTCCAAATCAAACCTTTTCTATTTGAAACAGAAATGCTGGCGAAAACAATGGCTGCATGAAATTAATCTAATGCTTATATAATGCAGTGGTTTTAAAAGAAAAGTCCAGTCATATTTAGAATTCAAACTTCTGAAAGTACGTTAAATATGAAATTATTACATACTGTTCAATAAATGATCAGTGTTTTTAATTAAGAGTAATTTTCATCTGAATGTGCTTTTCCATGTTTGTCAAAGAACACTACTGCCACCTACTGGTTTATGACGTCACAGTGCGGTATCGGCTGTTGATCAAGTCCCAGTGCTGTATCTGGTGTTTGTCACAACGCGCTATTATCCAAGTCATCTTGAAAACATTCTTCTTCCAAATGTTGGCTACATATTACGTGTTTTTTCTCTGGCCAGAAGTTCAATGGCAAATCCTCCCTCTTCAAGTTGGCAATCCAACGACGAACCCGTCCGTGGAGGATCAGGAATCAGAAAGGTGAAATAACTCTTTTTATTTTTTTTTTCACTTTTACCCGATGTATTCCAGCATCCAGCTGCCATGCACGTGGGCATTCTCAGTTTCACTATAGCTCTGGTGAATTTCAATGGTGAAGTCCTCTGGAAATCTTCAATAATTGTTGTTGATTGCAGATGTGTCTAGTAGTTCCCATTGATTTTGCTTGTAAAGCGGGGAGAATGGCGCTAGGCTTACCGCACCGTGACGTCACTGCTAGAAGATGGCAGGAGGGAGGGGATGTATTACGTCAGCTAGTTGTTACATTATTACTATATTTTGGCAAAAATATCCGCTCCCAGACTCAGTGATCGCAAAGAAAATTATTATTATTTTTTAATTTATTTTAGGTATAGATAATGATGCATTTAATATTTCTTGCTGAACAGACTTTTCATTAAATGCAGCAGACATTGTTAAGTTTTACATTATTCTTTAGGACCACAGTACTATTATAATATATTTATAGACATCACTTATCTCTTAGTAAACACTTGATCAAGCTCTACAGTTGGGGAGGACATTAAAACTATTAATATTCTTCCACTGGTGGATGTCAGGTTTTATGTTGACCTAAAAAAGATGAAACAGGAACAAAAACAAAGAAACAGAGTACGTAGTATAAAAATCGTAATAATTAAAACTTAAAAGGGCTGCTAATCAGCTATTTTTAAGTTAGGGACCATAAGCTCAATAGAATAAAATAGAATACAACAGAATAGTATAGAAAGTCCTTATTGTGTAAATAAAGGTGTTTTAGAGGTAACGCCAAATTACAGATGAAAAAATATAGGTGAAAGCAAGGCTGAGAAATGTAGAGGTATCCTAGTGCAGGAGCTGTACACTGCAAGTTTGATAATTGCCGTTTTTAAATATTTTTTGTAAGGGTATTTCATTTTAAGACAATTCAAAGTTTTTATTTCCACTCTAAATTAAAAAAAAAAAATGATAATATATAACTCCTGACTGCTGCTTGTAGAAATGATTGGTCATTGTTCTTTTTTAACTTGGCATTGTAAAGATCTGTCAACCACAAAAAAAAAAAGTCCACAGTACAACATTTTTTGAGGTAACCAAAGGTCTGCTGATTTAATACTTAACCCTAATTCAATACCTTCAGTGGCTAACCCTAATCCTAACATTGGTCCTGAAAAAAACCTAAAATTATGGCCAGTGGATTTAATGTGATGTCATTAAATTCTCATTATGACTGACTTTGATTTCAGGACAAACTTCTGGTTTGTACTTTGCTGCTGTAGACCCTAGAAAGTTTACACTGAGTTGGAGGATCCAGCGCAGGTACCTGATCAGCTTGAGCCCTGCGCCTGCTGGTGGCGTTACACTATATGATTACTTAAATCCTGCCACAATGACGTAAAATATTATGGATGGTCCATACAACTATTACAACAATGCATCTGTGTGCTGAATCTGAACTACCTCCAGTGTTAGTGTGTCTATAATTGATACATTTTACTCTAAGGGTATCAAAACTGAAAATATTGGTTTTTGCTGAAATAGTAACTGAAAGAATAAGCTATAATGGTCAGACCTTAGTCTAAAGTGCAAACCATTAAAATCTTTGGTAATATGCTCCATTTGTTTTCCCTTATCCTTAGATCTTTATAAAAACAACAACTACTACTACTAGTTATATTGGCTCAGTCTGTCTTACAACCAGTACCTGCCTTCAAGATTGAGAATGAATGTTTTATACTTACAGCTACTTTAACTCACCAAAGTAGCCAAAATGTTAAAATGAATATAGATCACGATGATAAATAGAGATGACGGAGAAGATTGCATTCTGGTTCAATACAGTTTGTCCCAGTTGCGTTGTTATATTTTTACATCATCAGGAGAGGCAGACCTGAGCACCCAAGCAGATCTGGTACTCACAGCGGATAACGGCAAATCGAGAGCCTAAAGTGCTGGCTTGTCGCAGATATTTTTGATTTATGGCCCATTTTGAAGCATGGTCTATGTTATTCCACACCACAACACAGGAGGGACAATCCCGAACTAGCTGTGAGTCTAGATACAGCCGAGATGGTGAGGAAGTTGAAAAACGCAAGGGGCAAGTTTGTGCGACAACGGATGGACATTAGAGCGAAAAGGAGCGGACATCCAGGTGGAAAAAGGGTCCCAGCGTTCTCGCGCACCTCGCTCTTCTAGCTCGCCCATCTTCACGAGTAGTTTGTGGTCATACAAACAAAACCAGCCAGTAAAATACCAAAAAGGAAATGTGAATAGTGTAGAGCGGATGTAGATTTGACCAATCAGAGGCCTCCTGTCTGCGGCACTGTTTGCAGACACCTACAATTTTGGAGAGGTGCACCAGAGTGTCTGCGGAAGGGGCGGGTGCACATTTGCGTTCACTGTGACACACACGCAGAGGACCTGGTTGCTGAGTATAAACCAGCCTTCAGGCTACATTACTGCAGGCCTTAAAGCCCAATTCCGATTTTTTTGTAAAATCCCATTTTTTTGTGTTGTCGTTCACGTTTCCAGATATATGCAACGCAAGTGTCCCGCATGTAGAGAATGCAATGACGTCACAAGCTGGCATGCTCTGTGTTGACAGAAGTACACAAGGATTGTAGTGCCGGGGCGATCTTTCCCAACCTTAAAAACACAATCTTTTCCATATTGTCAAACATAAATACTGCTCTCCGCATCTTCGTCCGACGTGGTTGTTGCTTTTCTTGCCGCTTCTGCAAAGCAGGACTCAGAATATAGACCTTTGTTGGGTATTAATGGCATTCAGGTTGGATAAATGTGACCTGCCTGATCAGACACAGGTCGCATTTAAAAAAAATCTGATTTGTATCGGATTCAGGACCACATACCAAGTGGCCTAGGTCGCATTAGAACAATTCTGCATATGGACAAAAAAATCCGGTTTGGGTCACTTCAGGCTGCTGTGTGCCTTAGTGAAACTAATTACAGTCCAAAATCTTTGAGAGAAGAGCTTAAAGAATAGAAAACGCCTTCAAAGGGCCAAATCTTCTTTAACACCCCAAACTTGCCCATCTGGACTTTTACTGGATAAGATCAGATGTGGAACCAACTACCAGTTTTAGTCCATGAAGCAGCCACCCTGTCTACTTTTAAGGGTAGGATTAAAACTTTCCTTTTTGATAAAGCTTATAGTTAGAGTGGCTCAGGTTATCCAGATCTATCTCTATAGTTATGCTGCTATAGGCTTAGACTGCTGGAGGACATAGGGACCCCTTTTCATCATTCTCCATCATCCTATCTCTATTCTCCCACTCTCCAGAATCTGTTAGTTCAATCTCTAAGGTTCTGCTCTCTCTGCTTTTTCTCATAGTAGCTTCATGTCTTCTGTTTGGCTGTGACTCCATCCTGGAGAGAAATACCAGCTGTGCTGCTGCCATCAACACCTTTGTTTATAAATGTTGGAGATTGGCCTGTTTTGCAGTGTAGTCCTGTTTCTCTGACTGTAACTGGCTGGATGTGTGCAGAATCTTACTCGGCCTTGGCAGATGGCCGCTCACACTGAGCATGGTTCTGCTGGAAGTTTCTTCCTGTTAAAAGAGAGTTTTTCCTCTCCACTGTCGCTACAAGTATGCTTAATGTGAGGGATTGCATTCGAGTCAATAAGTAGATGGAATCAACTGGTTTTCCTCAGATAGAAAACTTTGAACCAAACTGACTGTACGACCTAGTGAACTGCCTTGAGATGACGTGTTGTGAATTGGCGCTATAGAAATAAACTGAATTGAATTGATCAGACATACAGTAGGACTCTGAAAAGGGGGAGACATCAGATTGCCTAAGCCTGCATGTAGGTTTTATTGATCTAATCAAGTGAAAAAACATTTTTTTTCAATTGGCAGGGTGGAGATTGACTAAGAAATAATCCTT
Organism: Cyprinodon diabolis; assembly: GCA_030533445.1. NCBI lineage: Eukaryota > Metazoa > Chordata > Actinopteri > Cyprinodontiformes > Cyprinodontidae > Cyprinodon > Cyprinodon diabolis. The sequence goes on along the minus strand of CM060081.1, from coordinate 6,372,145 downwards.
TCTATACCTCGACCATCTTTTGCAAAGTCATCCTTTTTACATTTTTCTTTGTAACTACAGGCCTACTGGAAACTCTGGTTAAAAAACTTTTTGAAAACATGAGAAAAATTCTCTGTAGTTTAGTTTTTAATTGTTTTGCTCCTGTTTCATCTTTTTGGAAAGTATTCCAAAGCTTGATTTTAACTTTCTGTGGAAAAATTGCAGAGAATTGTGACACTTTTTTTTTTAACCTTTTGATTTTAGGTATACATTATGTATCAGATTAACAGAGAAAACTAAAGAAAAACAGAAATAAAAGCTAAATAAACAGATATGAAGGTCAATGATCCCCACAACAAATAAAGGATCATGGCCACAGAGGTTTCATAGAATACAGAATACATTAAAGCTTCTGAACTGTTTCAGAGTACAACATGTAATCATGATGAGCTGGCTGCCCTCAACTAAGTTAAATAAAGGTTTGGTGACCTTTAATGTAGTCGGTTATGTTTTCAAACTTGAATAACAATCACATTTGTGGTTTTGGTAGCACCATGCTGTATCACCCGATCTGCACTCGTTTGGTTTTTGCACATTTCGCCAACAGTGGGGATAATTCTCCATGCAGACTGTTAGATCTGAATGCTGGAAGCCCTACGCAGACAGAGAGCGGACTCTGAGGGAATGTCCTCCTTACTGATCTCGTTCCCTTCCAGTCGCAGCGTTTGCAGGTTGGAGAAATTCGTCACATCCACGATGGAGCAGAAACTTCCCAGACTGAACTCTGCAACCACAGGAGAGAGGGTGGGCGGTAAGGTTACACAAACGAGCCAAAAGTGTGAACCCACTAGATTAACAACAACAGTACCCAGACATGAACAATAACTTCTAAAGGTAACAAAAAATAAATAAATAAATCAGCAATTACAGTTAAAAATACCAATTTTAGGTTATTTGTGAACGATTGCTTAAAGCTACAGTGTGTAATTTTCAGCGACATCTAGCGGTCAGACTGCAGACTGCAGCAACATGAACATCTCCCCCCACCGCTTCTCCCCCCCAACAGTACGACGAGCGTTACGGGACAAAATGTCTTCCACGACGTCCGCATCACCTACCTTCTCAAGTGATCAGGTTTGTTTACATAGATAATTTTACAGATAGTATTTCATTAGTCTGTGTGTTCAGTACCGTCTCAGTTCATCTCTCTCAACTTGCCGTAGTTACTTTCGAGCGTAATGGGCGATCTCGCAATAGCTAGTTTGTTGGCTCTGCGCTGCCGTAGCGCAAAGATGTCTGCCTTCATGGCTGCGAGACCCGCTCCTATGTAATTATAAATAACGAATTCTAAGGCAATGCAAATATTAAGGTTAAGAGGCTGAGCTCGTAGATGATGATAAATAACATAGTTATATATAATATATTACATTTCTGACCATATCCCTGTAATTATTACACACTGTAGTGTATGGAGTTAGTTTTGCAATTATTGTTGCAAGTGAAGAACACAGTGTTTTTTGTAAGCTGAAATTTTAAATAAATGTAGCCCTAGAAATTAAAATTTGAAAATATAATAATCAAATAAAGGGTTTAAAGCTAACTTTACTATTTTCTTAGTTATTTTTTTATTTATTTGAAAATTTTATTTTTTTAAATGTATTTACATATTTTCTTGCAATTTTTAAACAGGTTTTCTATTTCTATTTTTCTTTTTTTTCCTCTTAGATTGTGTTTTCCCAAGTTTATAGTTTTCAAATTGCAGTTTACAGAACATAATCTCTTTTCATTCGGGGTAGGTTTTCCTATGGAGTTAGAAGGACAGATGCATTTCCATTGGTTTGCACAGTGTTGGATTTAAAGTCCTGTTCTCATCTTAATTCATTAAACTTCATGTGAACATATTAGCATAGTGAGATTTTTTAATAATTGTATATATAATTATGTGAGGAAATGAATGGAACCCCGCCTTTTACCCATATGTAGACTGCCGGAGATAGACACCGGCCCCACCGTGACCCCTGAAAAGTTAGATTTTTTGTGTGTGCAAAATTTCATTTTTGAAACATGTACTTTGCTTGCAACTATGATGGAACAACTTTCACTCTATAGAGAAGCTCTTTACCTTTGATCTGATTGGCTTGCAGGTAAAGATGCTGCAGTCTGGTGCTAACAATAGGGATTCTCTCCAGTTTGTTGTAGCTCAGGTCCAGCTCCACCAGTCCGGTTACATTAAAGGTGTTGGATGGGATTCCCTTGTCTGTCAGTTGATTGTGGGACATCCTTATGTACTGTAGCTGAGCTAATCCACCCAGGAAATCGTCGGGTAGAGTGTTAATGGAGTTGAACTCAAGGTAAAACTGGTGCAAATGTTCAGGAAGAGCATCTGGGACCTGGAGCAGGTAAAAATAAAAATAATCTTGCATGGTTTCAAAAATAAACAAGATCATTCAAAGAAAGCAGGATATAAGATAATTTCACTGAAAATAAAAAGTTAAAAAGCAATTTAAGAAAGAACAATTTAATGTCAGACTTTAATAGCAAACTGCGCTAAATCAATATATACACTGCCAAAGTCTAATAACAGCTGCATAAAAAAAATGAAAGTGTTCAAATAGCTCTTGTAGTGGCAATTTTTTGTCAAACCAAACAAAGTAAAAACCCACCTGTGGATCAAGTAAAAAAACACCCTGTGGAACAAGTAAGGACTAGTCCATGGACAAGTTTAGTCCATGGACTAAGCCCATGGACTAAAAGGAATACCTCTGATGCAGGAAAGACAAAAATGGACTAGAACTAAACGATGTCTCACTCCTGGAGATGTTGTCTTAATTGCAGATTCTACAGCTCCAAGAGGATCATGGATGATGGCCAAGGTCCTGAGTGTAAATCAGGATGCAAAAGGCTTGGTGCACTCTGTGCGATTACAAACAACCAGCACTCTCGAAAGACCCGTGACCAAACTTGTTTTGCTACTGGAAGCATCAACCTTAGGAATTAAGGACATGTTTGAGGGAATAGCTCCTTTTTCTTTATTTTTAATTGTGAAAGTATTCACAATTAGGGGCCGGAGTGTTGGAGCCATATATTCTTTGTTTCTTTATCCATTTGAATTGTGTTAATTCCTTAACTTATATATTTTTGTATTATTTACAGACTTTATTTATAGGTTCATTGTTGAATTTTGTGTATTTTTTTTGTTGTTGTCATTTTTTCTTTCTTTATTATGTAAAACAGGAAGAAATATGGGCGGTCCACTTTCTGTCAATGTAGGAGCCTAGTAAGGACCAGCCGGCATATGGGTTAGGGACCTATGGGTTTTTACCAGTGCAAGAGAGGTGACAGAGCAAGGGAATGTTTGAACTCTGCAATGTTGCAAAAATATAGGAAATATATCAACTGAACATCTACAAGTTTGGATTTCAACTTCTTTTGCCTGCGTCAAGAAAACATGACCCCAGTGCCTAAGTAGTGGCTTATTGGAACTTTATTGGATGTTTGGTTTGACAAACAATCACCACTACAGCTTGCTATGACCTATAGCGTGTGTGTAGGGCACACAATGGAAGATGCCATATTGTGTTGCCTTTTTTGATTATGGGAGCCAAATCGGTTGTTAGCTTGAGGCTATTTGCATTAGTATATTTTCATATGAATCTGTGTTGTCGGTAGCATTAACAGTATAAAACATGCAAAGACAAGCATGGATCATTCTACTTGCTGTTTTCAATTCAATTCAGTTTATTTATATAGCGCCAATTCACAACACATGTCATCTCAAGGCCCTTTACAGAGACAATTCAACCAGGTTATACAGTCAAATTGATTCAAAGTTTTCTATCTAAGGAAAACCAGTTGATTGCTTCTACTCATTGACTTAAATGCAATCCCTCACACTAAGCATGCTTGTAGCGACAGCGGAGAGGAAAAACTCCCTTTTAACAGGAAGAAACCTCCAGCAGAACCAGGCCCAGTGTGAGCGGTAGGGGTGTAAATCACATCCATCATGGCGATTCGATTCAGTATCGATTTCCTGGCCCAACGATTCGATTATTTTCTATACTCAAGAATACACCACGATTCGATTCGTTTCGATTAATCGATTAATCGGTTAATTTTTTTTTTTTTTTATTATTATTTTTTTTTTTTACACCTTACAGGCTAAACAAAGTTTCAAGTTTGAAATAAATCAATGAAAGCTGTAATATCATTATGCATTTTCTTTAGAAACAACAGCAAATAACAGAAGTAGAAAAGTTGCATCAAAAAATACTGCAAAAATACTGCACAATATCAGTGTAATGAGTTCAATGCAATACCTCGGCTCCAGAGAAACTGTCCAACATATTTTTTTTAGAATGTAATAAATATACTCAGGAAAGAGAGATGTTGCTTAGAGAGTTAGACAGGAATAAAAATAAACTAGATATAAGGGAATTGTTTCAAAGGTCATCTGGGGATGTAGTTTTTGGTAGTATTTTTAATTTTCTAAGAAGAACGGGTATTTTAGGGAGAATATAATAGTTTGTCTGGTCCATACTCCATTCTGGAAGGTGGCGGTAATGCACCTATAACTTGTTTGCCAACCGCCATTAAAAAAAAGAAGAAGAAGAAGGCTCCAGAGTGTCGACGTCACCGCCCCCTTGAGAGACGCTCCGCTGTACCTCTCCCAGATTGTAGCTGACCGCAAACAGTGCACCAGACAGGAGGCCGGCTTGTTTTGTTTTCATGACCGAAATTGCGGAAAACAACTCGTGAAGTTTGACCCGCTAGAAGAGCGAGGTGCGCGAGACCGCTGGGACCCTTTTTCCAGCTGAATCTCCGCTCTTTTTGGCCCTCATGTCCCTCCGTCGTCGGACTAAACTCGTCCCCACTTCCTCACCGCCTCGGCCGTATCTAGACCCACAGTGTGTAGCTCAGACCACGCTTCAATACTGAGCATAATTTAAAAATGTCTGTGTGAAGCTTGCTGCAACAAACTGCTGTAAGAGTATAACCAGGAAGCGCGGTAGGAGGGCAAAATAGGTTTAGCGGCACCGCAGCATGGGAGGGAGAATTACGCCCAGGAGCAAATGGATAAAAATAGACCGGAGGGAAAAAAAAACATGAATCGATTATCTTGCGGACGTGTCGATGCATCGGATTGTCGGCTTTTGGATCGATGCATCGATACAAAACGATTATTATTTACACCCCTAGTGAGCGGCCATCTGTTTTTAATTTAAAAGAAGGACCATCCACACTCATTGTCCAGTAAGATGGAAAGAAAGTAACAGAGATAGTAAAAGAAGTAATAATTGAGGGAAAATGTCAGAATTGCCGTGGTTTTAACCAGCTGGAGACAATTTGTCAGGGAGCAAGGCCTCAAAAATTGAAGCAGAGTTTCATTTTTCCCTTGTGTTAGAAACAAGGCAGCGTCATTCAGCAACGACTCTGTCCTCCGGGCAGAGAGGCCTAGTTAATTGGCTTAAACTGGATGAGCTCCCTGTAGCAACAGTTATCAGTTGCTGTTGTTCTTCTCAGAAGTCATACAAGCAAGTAACCATATGCCACATACCTTCCTACATATTTTGCATTTGTTTCATAATTTAGTTTTAAGAATTTGTCAAGGGTGATGAGGGATAATGCCTTCTCTCTAGTCAGAAAGAATAGACAAAAGTAATACTATGTTCTCATCGTGATACAATTACCATAGACACAAGTATTATAACACTGAGAATGGTCCTAACTACCTATGAGGACACTGAGGTAATATTCTCTTATTTTTATTTTTTGCTTAAATTGTGATTTATAAACTAAAAATAAATAACATTAAAACTGACTGTAGGATGATGATCTTGGTCTCCTACATAACTGTGAGGTGTCAGTGTCAGGCAAGAGTAGCGTGACTGTTTAATAAAACAGTAGGTCGAAGGTTTCGACGTATATACTGCGGGTCATTGATAACACACGCTGTTGCTATGGTAACAGCTGCACACAAGCTATGAGTAGATAGTCTGTCAGTCGAGGAGCACATCAAGCTTCAAATGTAGGTGGAGAGCAGTTTAAGATGTAGCTGATTGTAAGAAAAAAGTAGCATTTTCATTAGGAAATATTTTGACTTTAGCCCAGGGTACTATTCAGACAGCTAGGGAACATTAAACCGAAGTTTAATTGACTCCATCAGTACAGTCATCAATCAATTTACAGTAGTCGAATCAACATTCAATATGCAACTGATATGTTAGCGACATTTTCTACTGAAAATGAAATGTTTATTAAGCATTGGTTTCTCACAGTTGGATGTTGAACCTGCTTTTTATTTCTGCAGATGCTGGAGCCCAACGCAGCAAGACGTCACTGAAGAAATTATACGTGACAGGAAGTAGTGCCAAGAAACACAATAAAACATCCGCTTAATTTTCAAAATAATAATAAATAATTTTCTGTGATAACTTGCCCTTACTTTAAGATTCACCATAATGATCCATCAAAAAGCATCAGAATGACCCATTTCTTATCTATCATTACCATTTTATCTACAACTGCTGTAATGTTGTAGACTCCTATATATGGATTTATGTATGTACTTGTTTAAATCACCATATTTTATCTTGTTTATTTAATATTTATACTTCTTTAGCTAGTTTTACTACTTTGACATTGGGAAAGAGGAGCAGTGAGGAGAGAGATAGAGGGAGAACAGGAACTAGAAAAGGAAGATACTGCGCCAGAATAGTATGTTTTAAAAGTCAAATGTTAAATGCATGATAATTAAAGTGTTTTGTAAGATTATAAAAGAAATATGTTAAAAGATGGCTTTTTCTAACAAGAGCAAACTGATTAGACAACATCATTTATATAATAGTGCAATATGGGTTTGGTGACTATTTTTAATTGCATGTCCAGAATTCAAACTTCTGAAAGTACTTTAAATATGAAATTATAACATATTGTTCAATAAATTATCGGTGTTTTTAATTAAGAGTAATTTTTATCTGAATGTGCTTTACTGGAGGCATCCATGTTTGTCAAAGAACACTACTGCCACCTACTGGTTTGTGACGTCACGGTGCGGTATCGGCTGTTGATCAAGTCCCATTGCTGTATCTGGTGTTTGTCACAACGCGCTATTATCCAAGTCATCTTGAAAACATTCTTCTTCCAAATGTTGGCTACATATTATGTGTTTTTTCTCTGGCAAGAAGTTCGATGGCAAATCCACCCTCTTCAAGTTGAAGCAGTTGAAACATCCAACAACGAACCCGTCCGTGGAGGATCAGGAATCGGAAAGGTGAGATAACTCTTTTTTTTTCACTATTACCCGATGCATTGCCATGCACGTGGGTAAGATCCAACTACCAACACTTGTGGAAAGAAGCTTCAAAAGAAAGGTCACATAAAAATAAAGTTTATACGTTTAAAATGTCTGAAATGCCAAGCAGAGGAGACATGAGAAGATGAACAGAGAAATGCACAGGAATGTTTGAAATGTTTTACTTGCTTGCTGTGTACTAATGTTTTGCTAAGTCTGTGCAGAAGAATGCTGAAGGTCACAAGCTGGAGAAAACGGGGAGCTGTACACACTAGCACCGGATAAGAAGTGGAAGCTCTCCTTATCTTATGATGTTGTATGAAGTTATACAGAAATTCTGGTTCCGACTGGGTTCACCCCCCCTCCCTTTTAGCAGTCGGAACCACATTGTAGCCAGGGTGTTCCTTAATAAAAACCTTGGAGAGCAGAGACTGCTTCAGAGTGGGTTGGAGATTGTAACTGAATGCAGTTTCTGATCCCCTCTCCTTGCAAGTGAATTATACTCAATTCTCTGTGTCTTTCTTTTGTGCAGGTTGAATAAGGTGTTTGGTGTTTAAACCTAACATTAATTGGTCCTTCGAGCCGGATTGCAAGATACCCGACGACCCCCAGCAGGTGAGTGAGATCCAGATAAGCCTGCGGCCGCAGCAAACAGACCCTTTACGGGACTGGTCTCTCCCTTACAAGCTGGGGTCCGACGGTTGAAGCATTCCAAGGACGCAGAGAATTGTGAGTAGTTTTTTTCCTTTTAAGGAGTGCGTGAGAAAAACGGCATACAGTTTAAACCCCGTGAAGGGCGGCGGTGTCCTCTATTTTCTTTAATAGTTAAATTCCGCGTGGGGTAACGAGGTCCCCCTGTTGTACTAAAACCCTGACAATTCTAGACTCTATCAGGTAAAACAGAAATTTTAAAACAGTTAAAGTCCGCGGGAGGACAGACTCCCCTAGTTTTAAACTAGTTAAATTCTGCGTAGGACGGCGGCGTCCTCTGTGTTTAAAATAAAGTAAACGGAAATAAAGTAAAAGTTAACTGCGCAGTGTGTGTGTGTGTGTGTGTGTGAAAGGAAATATAGATATCACTAGATATCTGTATTTCATACCAAAAAGACAAGGGTTAAATGGTGAGCTTTTGTGGATGTTTGTAGACAAGAAAACTCCACCTGTGAAGGTTGAAGTGAGTTTTACCACGAAAAGTAGTTGATCACCATCTTGTCTGAAGCCCCAGTGTTTAGAACACGACAGGTGTTGAAAACCCACTGGGCCCAAATTTAGTTCAAAATGGGAAAAGGGCAAAGTAAAGAAAAACAGAAGTTATTAGAGGAACTCCAGTGTAAAGATTGGAAAGTAGTTGAAAATGATGACCCAGCGGCGGTAAAGCCGTTGTGTTACTGGATAAAAAAAACTACGGTTTTAATGGCAAATTGAGCACCACAAACATAAAGGAACAAAAAATAAAAACAAAAATAAAGACACTATGATGGCAAAAGAAGGTTACATGCAAACCATGGTCTGGATGAAATTAGCAGGACAGAGAGAAGAGGGAGAAGAGACAAAGAAAAGCAGTAGAAGGAATTCCCTCTCCAAAGAAGGATGTGGAAGAATGTATAATTCAAGAATGGGTAAATCGTCACCACATAGAGATGAGTGGTGGAACACTCCAAAAGTATATAAATCACGCCCTGCATGCAGAGAAAGTCATAAAAAGTAAAAAGAATAACAATAAAGAATCCACTGTGTTTTATCAGGAGGAAGAGGACACTGTGTTTTATCAGCAGTCCAGAGGTAGAGGCCGAGGCAGAGGTCGAGGCCGTGGAAGGGGAAGAGGCTTTGGATTACACTCAACTGATAATTCCAGAGCGTGTTGTCATGTAAAAAAAAAAGGCCACATAGCTAGACACTGTCGAAGTAAACCACAAAAATAGGAAGCTCAGCATGACTAGATGAGCAGCCATTTTCTATTAGAGAGATAGAGGATGAAAATATGGATGTCTTAAACCTAGAAGATTTGTTTGTTTTGTTTTTTAAAGAAAAATATAGACCAGAAATAGTTCTGATGGTCCAGGGCACTCCTGTTAAATTTTGTGTGATACAGGAGTCAGCAGAACCACAATAAAAGAACCCATACCCTCACACATACCCATCGTAAAGATGATTTACCTGTAGGTCCATATTCAGCATTATTACAACAAGCACAAGCAGCTGCACAAGCAGCTTTACAGCAAGACCCAAATGAACTTGGTGCTGCTGCTGCTTCTGCTTCAGCCCCAGTCTTGCCAGCTCCTAAAGTTGAGAATCCACCGGCTTATTCTCCTACGCCCAGCACCTCCACAAGGGTTACCCGTTCTGGGGGACCTGTGGGGGCTTGGTCAAAAGATATGGGGGGAGGCTTAATCTCCCCACAGCCAGCCCCTGAACCCAAACCTGACACTGAGGTGTTTCCTATAATTGAGCTGCCCAATCCTTTGGCGGGTCAGGGGCCAGCTGAAAATCCTTTTTTCCTGTCATGATGGTCTATAGGCAGGGGCGGATTTAGGAAATTTGGGGCCCTAGGCATGGACAGGCAGGGGGCCCCCTGACAAGAAAACCTATAAGACAGTCCCATTCTACAGATAGAGAAATGTTAATAGAGTAGACATCCATTATTTGTTCTAGGTTTTGTCCCTCTCTTCTTGTCCCTTTTTCCTCTCTATTTATCAGCGTTCTGATGGCATTTTAGCCAAAGCATTTTTATCAAAAACATAATTAATGTGCACAAATAAGGAATAGTTGTATTAACTATACATGTGAATGTCACCCCAACAGTTTTCCTGTGTGACAGTGGTGCATGCAGAACAACTGTTAAACAACAAATTCCAGGTGCTGGCCAAGGACCTGTGACTGTCATAGTCCGATCAGCTCAAGGTCATTTAAAGGCTGTGCAGGAGATCCAGCCTGTGTGGTTGAGAGACCCTGAAGGACTCTCCTGCCGGCTGTCTGTACTGACTTTACCTGAATGTCCAGTTAACCTCATAGGCAGGGATGCTCTAGCCATGCTTTGCTTAGCCTTAATCCCCACTGACTCTGGGATTGTGATAAAACGAATGGGAAAACCCATTAATACCATGGTTACAGAGGCTGGGCATCCCACATTACCATTACACTCTGGACTTTCCCAACAAACCTCCTTTAAACATCTGAGAAGCGCTGCTTCAGGAGGGAAGACAGTCTGTTCGAACTGTACAGCAGTCCATGGACCCGAATGACCTACACATTACCATGTGGTACAAAGACTCTCCAGGCCCTGATAAAGACTATGAAAAACTTACTTGGATTAAAAAACTATATATAAAAAAAAAGGGCGCTGCAATGAAGGATGGTACCCAAGGGCTTAGGTTTGAATTGAACTTTGGTAGGGACACTATTGGTCTGGTGTCATTGGTACTATGCATTATGCATGCCCTTTTTTATGATTGACATGAGCATCAGTACTGATGAGAGGAATTCATTGTTTAAAGAGAAAAGGAGCATTTTGCTACATTAATAAACATTTTATAAGCACTACACTCACTAGATGCTGTTTATCAATGTTGAAGTATCACCGGCTCTGATGAATGTGGAATTAGGACTGTTTTCCACTTTGTAAATGGTTTCATTTGCACAACTAAGACAGAAGGTAAATACAGTACTTTCTTCTGAATATATAGAATCGTGCAGAGTTAAACCCCACTCTTATATTTTTACCTACTATGCTCTCTCTGTATCAAGCAAAATAATGCATTCATTAAAATAATAACTTCACTATAAAAGTTGAACATCTGGGCTGTAGGTACTCTGTGTTGCCCATCTCATGTATTTCATCTGTGGCTGAAAACATGAATCATATTAATTGATTATTTGCATATTCGTAAATAAATTTAGTGATTCATCATTAAATGGAGTATAGAGACTCTAAAACATAATATACATGTAAAATCTGGCTCTCCCCGACAGAATAACCCACTTGGATCAGTAATCATACCAAAACTGTAAAATAAATTTATAAACATTTTGCAAATACGATTATAAAATGTTTTTGTCTGTCAATACTTTCCGTCCGGAGCTCTTTGTTTTGGTTTCACCTGGTTTAATGTCATTAGTAATCTCCTTTACAGAACCTTTGGCTATCCAATTAATCGAAAGAATTAACGATAGACTGACCGATTTGCAAAATAATTGTTAGTTGCTGTCCTAATTTTATCGTAACATTACATTAAACATAACATTTCTTACTAAATACATGTGAAGTGGGGATAACATTCAACGAAACAAACATGTTAATCAGCCAAACTATCTTAAAATCCATTTGGCATCATTACGTTAATGTTTTGCACTAATTTACTTATAGACTGTGTAGAAATCCACGTAAGATAAAATCTATGTTAATAATGTCCCTATGGTCCCTATGCAAACCTACGCCCATGATGGCACCTACATGTGACCAGAACATAAACCAATCCTTCCAAATAAAAATTCCTTTAAATGGGCTGCTATATTAAGTCATGATTTTACTCATGTCTCAAACGGAGGGATGGTAGGATTGATTGAGCATCATTATACAGTATATGGATTTATATCCTATGCAAAAAACTTTTGTAAAGCATGTCTAAAAAGCATGTCTAATATGTGCTAAACATAATCTTCAAGGAAATTTAAGACCTAAAAAGGTGATTTCCCTAAACCTATTTATGCTTTCCAGTTCATATACAGTGGGGCAAAAAAGTATTTAGTCAGCCACCAATAGTGCAAGTTCTCCCACTTAAAAAGATGAGAGAGGCCAGTAATTTTCATCATAGATATACCTCAATTATGAGAGACAAAATGAGAAAAAAAACATCCAGAAAATCACATTGTCTGATTTTTAAAGAATTTATTTGCAAAATATGGTGGAAAATAAGTATTTGGTCAATAACAAAAGTTAATCTCAATACTTTGTTATATACCCTTTGTTGTCAATGACAGAGATCAAACGTTTTTACAAGGTTTTCACACACTGTTGCTGGTATTTTGGCCCATTCCTCCATGCAGATCTCCTCTAGAGCAGTGATGTTCTGGGGCTGTCGCTGGGCAACACGGACTTTCAACTCCCTCCAAAGATTTTCTATGGGGTTGAGATCTGGAGAATGGCTAGGCCACTCCAGGACCTTGAAATGCTTCTTACGAAGCCACTCCTTCGTTACCCGGGCGGTGTGTTTGGGGTCATTGTCATGCTGAAAGACCCAGCCATGTTTCATCTTCAATGCCCTTGCTGATGGAAGGAGGTTTTCACTCAAAATTTGACGATACATGGCCCCATTCATTCTTTCCTTCACACGGAACAGTCGTCCTGGTCCCTTAGCAGAAAAACAGCCCCAAAGCATGATGTTTCCACCCCCATGCTTCACTGTAGGTATGGTGTTCTTTGGATGCAACTCAGCATTCTCTCTCCTCCAAACACGACGAGTTATTTTGGTTTCATCTGACCATATGATATTCTCCCAGTCATTGTCTGGATCATCCAAATGCTCTCTAGCAAACTTGAGACGGGCCTTGACATGTACTGGCTCAAGCAGGGGGACACGTCTGGCACTGCAGGATTTGAGTCCCTGGCGGCGTAGTGTGTTACTGATGGTAGCCTTTGTTACTTTGGTCCCAGCTCTCTGCAGGTCATTCACTAGGTCCCCCCGTGTGGTTCTGGGATTTTTACTCACCGTTCTTGTGATCATTTTGACCCCACGGGGTGAGATCTTGCGTGGAGCCCCAGATCGAGGAAGATTATCAGTGGTCTTGTATGTTTTCCATTTTCTAATAATTGATCCCACAGTTGATGTCTTCACACCAAGCTGTTTACCTATTGCAGATTCAGACTTCCCAGCCTGGTGCAGGTCTATAATTTTGTTTCGGGTGTCCTTTGACAGCTCTCTAGTTTTGGCCATGGTGGAGTTTAGAGTGTGACTGTTTGAGGTTGTGGACAGGTGTCTTTTATACTGATAACGGGTTCAAACAGGTGCCATTAATGAAGGTAACGAGTGGAGGACAGAGGAGCCTCTTACAGAAGAAGTTACAGGCCTGTGAGAGCCAGAAATCTTGCTTGTTTGTAACTGACCAAATACTTATTTTCCACCATATTTTGCAAATAAATTCTTTAAAAATCAGACAATGTGATTTTCTGGATGTTTTTTTCTCATTTTGTCTCTCATAGTTAAGGTATATCTATGATGAAAATTACCGGCCTCTCTCATCTTTTTAAGTGGGAGAACTTGCACTATTGGTGGCTGACTAAATACTTTTTTGCCCCACTGTATATGGATTTTATTGAACTAAATCCAAGCGAAGGTAAAAAATTCTGTTTAATTATAATAGATTTGTTTTCTAAATGGATTGCAAGAAAGTGATAGTTAGATCAGATGAGTAATGAGTAAAATCACTTTCTTAATTATTCTCTGGAACCTTACCATACTGCTTAGCACTCTAGTAATTCTACTGTGGTACCTGTTATAGAATACACATTTGGTCTCCTTCACCGACCTTCAGAGGAAGTCCATCGTACAAAGGGAGTTGTATTTTTTAGTATACAACCATCTCAAACTGGTGAAGATTGTCCACAACTTTGCCGAAAGGTCATAGGAAGCAGACCATTGTGTAAAAGCTTATCCATAGAACACTTTTTGAAGTTTGAACCTAGATAATGTTGCGATTATTCATATTAGTTTTGTCTTTAGCTCTCACTCAAGGCAAGGATTCTTGTTGCCCCCATGATCCAGCTATTTGTAAAAGGGACGTCTATCTCTGCTATAACTCTACTAGAGTAATCAGTTTGGTGACTATTCCTTTTCAAACATTCTCGCAAAGATTTAAACATGACCCGGGAAATTGGCGAGGTTATGATTTCTACCTATTTCCTCTCGTAGTTCAAAGAACTCATAATGGTTGGGGAGACGTGTTTAGAACCACTGGACAGTGGAAAAAGGGATTGTATGGATGGACACCTTTAGCTAAAAAATGGATGAGTAGAATATCAGGGTTCACTGTTAACCATGTCTCCAAAGTTTTCACTATGACAATAAACTCCACAGCAGAACCCCTTGAGAAGGAAGGCTGTTCCTCCTCATTTATATGTGCACGGTCTAGTGGAACCGATCCATGTTGGACATTGTATTTGTGCCCTGCAAATGTTACACAAAAAGAAAATGAGATACAAGGGATTCTTACTTCTGCCCAAGCTGAACAGATAAAAATTCAAAATATTAATGGTCCACTTAAAAAAGATGAATTGTTTCAAGTCACCACTGGAATCTCTGGACAAACAAACAACTGGCTCTTAATGGCAGAACAAGCAGCTAAAACAGTGTCCAATGATTGTCTTGTGTGTATGGGAGCCAGACCGCTGTTACGCGTGGTTCCTGCTACTATAACTCCTCAATGTCTTCTAAACATCATGAATTATACAGTCCCAACTGATAATTGCACCTATTGGGATAAGATCTATCCCCTGACCACAGCTGAGAAGAAAAAACCAATCTTTTTGAAAAAAGTAGCTGTGGCAAATTTCACCTGTGTAAACAGGACCGGAGTGAGCCCGAAACTAGGCACACTAAATGAAACAAAATGTGCAAGCATTTTACTGGTATCCATCTTTTTTAAACCTCAATCCCGCAGTGACATCTGGTGGTGGTGTGGAGATGACAAATTGTTTGACAGACTTCCATACAACACCACTGGATTATGTGCTGCGGTCACCTTGATTTTACCTGTTTCTGTTACATCACTCACAACAGATTAATTGTTAACGACTGCAAACAGCATTTTCTCTCACACAGGGCATACTAGAAGGAGGAGGGCATCTGAAAATGCATGGAGTGGAGATGACCCTACTTATATTGATAGCATTGGTGTACCCAGGGTGTTCCTGATGAGTATAAACTAGCCAATCAAGTTTCTGCAGGATTTGAATCTTTCTTATGCTGGTGGTGTACTATAAATAAAAATGTAGACAGGATCAACTACGTCCACTATAACGTCCAGAGGCTGGGAAATAGAACAGAACAAGGCTTCTCCGCCGTCCATGAACAATTGTCAGCTACCTCTCTGATGGCTTTCCAGAACCGTATTGCTGTTGACATGTTGTTAGCTGAAAAAGGTGGTGTGTGCTCTATTTTTGGAGATCATTGTTGCACCTTTATTCCCAACAACACCGCTGCTGATGGCAGCCTCACAAAGGCCCTTGAAGGCCTTCGCTCTCTTAACAGCAAAATGAAAGACCATTCTGGAGTTGACACAAAAATGTGGGATGGATTTGGAGACATTTTTGGTAAATACAAACAATTGGTGCTTTCTATCTTAATGTCTATAGCTGTATTTGCCGCCATCTTGACCTTATGTGGATGTTGTTGTATTCCATGTATTAGAGCGCTGCTAAATAGACTAATTACCACAGCAATACAACCCATGAAAGCAGAAAGGCATGCCCTCATGCCCACTGAAAAATACCCATCGGATGATGAAGACAGCAAAGAGGATGAAATCTCTTTACATTTTCCTGACTTATATCCTAATTCCAATGACAATAACAATAACCCATCAGTTTAAAGTACCTCTGAGTGTACCCTTTTTAGCTAAAAATGATTTCATAGTTGAAGATCTGAAAAGAAGTAACTACTGAATGATAAAATAAATAGCTTAAAGTGAATAAACAGGAGGGAAATGTTGGATTAATTGTACAAGTTATTCTACTTTAATCATATTATACTTATACATTTATACTTACACAGAGTGTTGAAATGTTTTACTTGCTTGCTGTGTACTAATGTTTTGCTAAGTCTGTGCAGAAGAATGCTGAAGGTCACAAGCTGGAGAAAACGGGATGCTGTACACACTAGCACCGGATAAGGAGTGGAAGCTCTCCTTATCTTATGATGTTGTATGAAGTTATACAGAAATTCTGGTTCCGACTGGGTTCACCCCCCCTCCCTTTTAGCAGTCGGAACCACATTGTAGCCAGGGTGTTCCTTAATAAAAAGCTTGGAGAGCAGAGACTGCTTCAGAGTGGGTTGGAGATTGTAACTGAATGCAGTTTCTGATCCCCTCTCCTTGCAAGTGAATTATACTCAATTCTCTGTGTCTTTCTTTTGTGCAGGTTGAATAAGGTGTTTGGTGTTTAAACCTAACACTACCATCCGAATGTCGCAACAGAAATCGAGACTCATCAGACCAGGCAACGTTTTTCCAATCTTCTATTGTCCAATTTTGATGAGCTTGTGCAAATTGTAGCCTCAGTTTCCTGTTCTTAGCTGAAAGGAGTGGCACCCGGTGTGGTCTTCTGCTGCTGTAGCCCATCTGCCTCAAAGTTTGACGTACTGTGCGTTCAGAGATGCTCTTCTGCCCACCTTGGTTGTAACGGATGGTTATTTGAGTCACTGTTGCCCTTCTATCAGCTCGAACCAGTCTGGCCATTCTCCTCTGACCTCTGGCATCAACAAGGCATTTCCGCCCACAGAACTGGCCTCACTGGATGTTTTTTGTTTTTCGGACCATTCTCTGTAAACCCTAGAGATGTTTGTGCGTGAAAATCCCAGTAGATCAGCAGTTTCTGAAATACTCAGACCAGCCCTTCTGGCACCAACAATCATGCCACGTTCAAAGTCACTCAAATCACCTTTCTTCCCCATACTGATGCTCGGCTTGAACTGCAGGAGATTGTCTTGACCATGTCTACATGCCTCAATGCACTGAGTTGCCGCCGTGTGATTGGCTGCTTAGAAATTAAGTGTTAACGAGCAGTTGGACAGGTGTACCTAATAAAGTGGCCGATGAGTGTATATATACATAAAATATTGTGTGAAAGTAACTAAATATAATTAAGTCAATGCAAAAAGTGGTCCCATTTTTTTTTGTGTATTTGTGTATTTGAGTGATAGAGGGGGACAGTTTTATGGGGGGGATGCCTTTGGTTGTTCTTATTTCCCTCCTCACCTCCCCTCAAATATTTTTTCATCTTACTGTAGAAGTCCAAATACCTTGATTAGTTTGTTGTTACTCATGTCAAGCTGAGTGAGAGATTTCAAAGACTTCAGTGATGTGCCCAGATCCTTCACAGCATTGTCATGAAGGTGCAGGATAGTGAGATTATCCATTCCTTCTAAATCTGTTGGCAATACCTAGACAAGAATGAAAACAAAATGAAAGTCACTTACTTTTTTTAATGCACATTCAGAGAAAACTAAAGAAAAACAAATAATAAATGTTTAGGAATATGAGCAGGGTGAAACATTACTTTTTCAATCCTGTTATGGTTTATCTTCAGGTCCCGCAAGGAGCGAGGAAGGTTTGGTGGAATACTGGTCAAGTTATTGTGGTGTAGAAATAAACGCTCCAACCCTTCCAGCTTTGAAAATGCCTATAAATAAACAGCAGTTTTGAAAAAACAAAACACAGCTGTACATAATACTTTTAATAAGTCACTTTAATGCATTTAAAGGGATTTTTGGTTAAAATGGGAACTCAGATTTCTTCCAAATGTGCAAAAGCATAAGTAATACTGACACAAGCAGTAGTGACCCTGAAGAACTCAACAACACAAAGTGGAAAGGAAACCAATAAAACTAGAAAACACAGAAAAATATGAATCAAAGTAAAACTAAAAACTCAAAAAGAAAACTTAAACAGAACCAAAAAGGGCAGAATCATGACAAATGTTAGCAAAGCATCTTTCAGCGACCATCTCTGTCATCAACTAACAATGTTGTAAACACAATACCAGAAATAAAAAATCCTAATAGTAGCTGCATACAGATTAATGTATGGAGTTAGAAGGGGAATAAAATGTTTGTAAGCTTATAAATCTGAGTTGAAACTGAAAAAATTTAATTCCACCACAGAATACATCGGTAGGAACCACCCTTTTTTTTTTACCATCTTTTAAAGGTTTTAATCTCCGCTGCATTATTATTTATAAGTTTACCAACATTTTGACACCGTTCTGACTCCATAACATGGCTGTAGCTACTCCTGTCAGGACACATTCACAACTATATTAAACTAATTTATGTAATACAGAGAACCCTCGCAATAACGCGGTTCACTTTTCACGGTCTCGCTGCTTCACGGATTTGCATTGTTAAACTTTATTGTCAAACATATTAATGGTGGCATGTCGGTTTATAAGGATCTTTTGGCCCAGAAGAAAAAAGAGCGACAACAACTACCGATAACTATGTTCTTCTCTCCAAAAAACACACCTGCACCGCAGGCTTTAGAAGAAAAAAACGCCACAGAGCAGAGTCAGGATGCAGCGGCTCCGTCAGAACAGCAGTGAAATACTGTAGTGTACACGTCAGTCACTATTTGTCCTGCTGTAGCCTACTTTGTATTTTTTTTCATAATCATTTTTCATTTTCTCCCGTTCCAATCCGTCACGGCGGGGCGGTGCTGATCCCCGCAATATTAACCCTTCATTTCGTATTGATGATTAAAATTATTACTTATTTATTTATAACTATATTACCTTAAAGTACAGAACAGTAGTTATTTGTAAAAAAAAACAAAACAAAAAAAACAGACAACAACAACGTTTATTCCGTACTTTTATTTGTTAAACAAATGCTTGGGCCTGTAAAAAGTTTTTGTTCCTTGATTTCAATGTTGTATGGAGTATTTCATTGTATAATAACTGTAAAAAATAAAGGTTTCTATTTCACGGATTTCACCTACAAAACCAGATTCTCTCTCTTGGCCATAAAGCTGGGGCCTGATTTGGCTGGTTCTCCACCACAGTGGAGATGCGGGCCCAAGGGGACCCAAATCTCCAGAATCTCCAAGGATGAGTCATTGTTGTAACCTTTCCGAACCAAACTACTGCGAGAAAACCCTTTTGCAACACATTTCTCTTGAGTTTCAGAACTTATAGAGCCAGACTGGAGAGAAGCCCTACCCTGTCTTGAACAACGACTGAGACAAAGAGGACCCCTGCTGTGCCATGACTGCTGAGCTACAGCTGAATGAAACTCAAGCCCTCCTATGGACATGGAAAAAAGGTTTGCAGATCTGGCATGATTAGGGACAGAACAAACAACATGTATTTTCTGATGAGTAAAGACAAGCTAACAAGATGGCCTGCATAATATGCTATGCTACAGGAATATGTTTTGAGTTGTTGTTGAAGCTTGGACAAGCTTTATTTCACAAAGAGTTTAAACACTGATATAACATTAGTGTTCATGTGTTCCTCAAATGCTCATTACATTTCCATTAGGAAGTATGACCAAGAGTCATTTAGTGGAATCCTAATCTCTATTCGCTGCTAGCTATTTCAAAGAGGGTAAAGAATCATTAACTAAAGGTTATTGGTTCTTGACTAAGCAAATCCTTCAATAAAACATTATTTGGCCAAATAATGTTTTATTTACCTCATGGATATGCATTGTGAATTTCTGCCACATTTGCTATGGCGGTGATGTCAACTTTCAAGTTGGCACCCAAAAGTCTCTGCATATTCATGTCTATTACTTTTGACATATTGGGGGTTTCACAGTATTGAATCTGGATGCATGACATTTTTTAAAATGTGCATGAAAAGAACTAAACTTGTGTGTGTGTGTGTGTGTGTGTGTGTGTGTGTGTTAAAAACTAAAACTGATCCTATGAGTAGGAAGCATCAGTGGCGGCTGGCCCATAGGGAGCACTCGAGCGCTGCCCTCCCTAGATGTGGAGAGGAATCTTCATAAATAAGATATATAGATTTTAAAAGTATAATCAATGTCAGATTTGCTTAATAGTATATGTCTACAGGTAATATGAATTATTAAAACAACACTTCTACCAATTGACTCTCATTCAACAGTGCATTTCCACCGATAGACCGTATCATTTCTCTTCTTGGGCGCTCATTCAAAGCGCCCCTGAAGTGTATCGAAATAACCAACTGTATAATGATGCTAGAGAATATGAATAAATATTTGGCCAATCAGCATTGCTAAAATATATGGCTTTGGGGCTCCTGGAATTTTGGCCCTTCCTACAATGATATAGGTGATGTAGCTAGTAGTCAGTCAGTCTGTGAGGTAGAGATTATGGTGACAACTACAGCTGAACTTGAAGAACAGCTTTCACACAATTCATAGTGATGGTGGAAAAAAATCCATGTACAGGAGTTGGGCCCTGACAAGCCCAAAATAAATTTAATGCACAGAACTGACGAAAAACTTAAATCCTACAACCAGACTTTTAGCAGGAGCTGGTTCTAGCGTAAATCATGGCTGACAGCCTGTGGGACAGCTAAGGTACTTTTATGTTTTCCCTGCTTTCTTTTCAAAAGTGACCGGAGTTATTTGACGTGGACACAGACTGGACATCCTTTTTCTAGATGTTTGTTCATTTGCAAACACAATGAATCCCTTAAATTATACTTTACATTATATTTTTTAGCTCTGTGACGACATATTGGACCATGCAAAACACAGATTCCCCTTCTCAAAACCTCAGAAGGGCAAGATTTATGTACAAAAAGTAAACCTGGACATGAAATTATGTTTTGCTTTTAGTGTTTTTATAATGTTTTTTGTTGCTGGCATTCATATAAGTATGCTTGTGTGATAACTTAGTTATCACATGATTAGTTTTTGGTATACGTACCAGCCGCCACTGTGAAGCATCCTTTATTTGGCAGTTAAAAAAGAGATGCGATTTCTACAGATTTTTCTCCCTTTCATTTGATCGTTCACGCTCTCCATAGTTCTCCTGTGGCGCGAGCACAGGGCGACTGTTGCGCGCCTTTAGCGAGCATGCGCGTTTCCTGTCGCTTGAGCGGTGACTCGTGCCGCCTGCGCTGTGCGGAGATGCAGAGGAAACCGTATGTGATGGGGAAACGCAGCTCGACGTAACACCTGTATTTCCATCAGGAAAACACTGTTTTGCTGCTGGAGTCCTCCTCACTCTCCATCTCTCTGTGTGTGCTGTACGTTAACACCCACCAGCAGAAACACCCACCTACCCAACTGACAGACCATAATCTCACCATACATCAGCCATTCTCATCCTCCCCTCTCTCATGACAAGGCGCGCACCTCTGGATGACCTAAAAAATAATCTTTAATATCTCTTAAACAAAAGTAGCACAAACAATATTTTTTTCTGCACAAATCTGCACTAACGTTGCACTAACCATTCAGTCTATTTGCAGAGTTTTTTGACGTGGGTGGGGTGTCAGCTTCACGCAGCTGCGCACGAGTCCTATCTTGAAAAAAGGTTCATTGTGCGACCTGAGTAACGTGCAGTAACGGGGTGTCTGCAATGGTAACTGCGTTATAGTTACAGTCAAAGTAATTAGTTAGATTACTCGTTACTAAAACAAGGTAACGGCGTTAGTAACGCCTTACCTTACTTTCAACGCTGTTAGTCCCATCACTGTTCACCACACCTACATTGCTCTTTGCCACCCAAGTTATACCTGATTCTCCAGCGCTTCTTTAGAAGGAAAAGCTTTCAAAATGTGGACATAAGTATGAAGAACCAATTCCCTCGCGTAGTGGCGTCTGTGCATAGCTGGGATTCACATGGCTCAGAACAGTAATACTACAGTGAATAAAGAACGCAGAATGCCACGCATCAGTCCTTCATACCCTGACCGTCTATTGAGACTGGAATACTGTGATTATTGTGTTTCTATTGACTGTTTATCTGGAGATTATACTTATTTATTTAATAATGTGCATATAAACCAATATAAATGGCCGTCTTAAGAGTAAATCATACTAGGAGAAACAAAATAATACAATCATACAAATATTGGTAAAATAAGGTTTTTTTTTTTACATTTCCTAGTTTTAAAAAGTGTTTTCTGTGTGTACTAATTTTATTTTTTTAATGGTTAATATACAGAGATCAAAGAATGAGCAGTTTTCAATTAAGTTTAATGTCATGGAGTAGGCAGACTATCTAGCTGCTTGTTTTGTAGCTCTCATAGACCATTTTTGCCGGACATAATTCATTGCACACAATATTTAATTTATATTTAAATGGTTCTTAATAACATACCTTACACAAACTCACCCCCCTTTAGTTGCTAGAGCTTGTCAGAGCTCTTGTTTGCTTCATTTTAACAGTTTTCTTTATTGATAATATCTTTACTAAAAGCAGCTGTATAAATTACAACATACCACCTGGAGTCCTACCTAGCCCCAACCCAGTGACAGCCAGTGGAGATTTAGGCCCGTGGGTGTCTCTTATTTTTATTAATGAAAGGTGAAAGGAGGTTTTATTACGCTTTTACACATTTGGAAGAAGTAATGACCGAGATGCTGCCAGCAGAGACCACTTTAGAAATTAATCTTCTTCATAGACGTGAAAGTAAGTCCCTCTTTAAACAACAAGCAACATCTTTAGTTATTTTGCTTCAAAATAATGAACAACTCAACACAGTAAAAAAAAAAAAAACAGAGTTGTGCAAGAGGAATCTTACCCCCTAACATCAGGGCACATGTTGTTCTAATGTAATTACTCCAACATATTATATTGGGATTGTGATGGACTGTGACTAATAAAAAATAAAAAATCTGAAAAGGGTGACAAGCATTTGCACTCAGCTCCCAGATGAAGGCTTTTTAAAGCAATCTTTTTCTTTTCCAAGGGTTTGAAACCACTGTACGGTATGTAGGATGCTCAGTGGCGCAGTGAGTAACACTGCTGCCTTGGAGCAAGAAGGTTCCAGGTTCGATTTACCCGCCCGGAGTCTTACTGCATGGAGCATGTTATCTCTGAGCATGCATAGGTTCTCTCCTTGTACTTTGTCTTCCTCCCACAGTCTAAAAACATGACTGGTAGGTTAACTGGCTTCTCTAAATTCTCTGAATGTGTGCCTGAATGGTTTGTCCTATGTATGGCCCTGCAATGGACTGGCAACCTGTCCAGGGTGGACCCAGCCGTAGACTTCTGGAGATAGGCACCAGTACCCCTTATGACCCCAGATGGGATAAAGCATTATGGAATATGGATGGATGTACAGTATGTTTTCATTTGCTTGGTTAATCTAGAGACTGAAGTTTTTGGATATTTATTGCAAAACATGTCAATCGTAATTGCATCACAGGTAAAGCATCACCGTATAATCCTCAATGGGAAATAGAAGTGGACTTTTACTTAAGAATATAGAATAACTTAACTTCTTTAAAACAAACCAAAAATCAAACACAAAATGATACCCTGACAAACATCTGCCCTCCATCTGTTGGCCTTCTGCTTTTAAGCTCACACACATCTGGAGTTGGCTCTGTGATCACACGGACGCTACCTTCATGCCGATGGCCTCGGATGTCAGCTGATTTTGATGCAGCAGGAGCCACACCAAATTAGTCGCGTTGACTAGAGCCAAGTCAGGCACAGCGGAGATGGCGTTGTTTTGGAGGTACAGGTACTTGATGCGGGAGGGAATGGATGGAATAGCTGTCAGGCCCCGCCCATCACAGTACATGGCTACGGGGAATGTAGGGGGGCAGTCACACTCTTCTGGACACGCCCCTCCTGGTGTGTCTGCCTGCAGGGAGCCAAAGTATTGTGCATGGCCTTGGCGGTGAAACAGCCAGCCCAGAGGGTCCCATCCATGGGAGGCACAGAGTGGAAGCAGGGCAGACAGGAGGATTACCCTCTCCACACGCATTTTCACAAAGCACAACAAATCTTCACTGTTGCCTGACAAACAAAATAGAGACAAATGCATTCAGAGTAAGTCTCCTATACTGAAATACTTGGCGGATTCAATTTAAAGTCATTTCATCCAAGAAGCCGTAAAAAGACTGACATTTCCTATTAAAACACTATGATGGAGTATTAGGGCCAAGCTAGAGATTTTGTTTTCTTCTATTTCGAGAATAAAGTTGTAACATTGCAAGAATAAAGTTATAATATATTATGGAGAATAAAGTCGTAACATTACGTGAATAAAGTCGTAATATTACAAAAATAAAGTCGTAACATTACGTGACTAAAGTCGTAATATTACGAGAATAAAGTTGTAAAAATTGCAAGAATAAAGTTATAATATTATGGAGAATAAAGTCTTAACATTACGTGAATAAAGTCGTAATATTATGAGAATAAAGTTGTAACATTACGAGATTAAAGTTGTAATATTACGAGAATAAAGTTGTAATATAATCAAGAATAAAATTGTAACATTACAACAGCAACCCCTTTCAGAAAGAAAGCTTCGACCTCCGATCAACATGTGACGGCTGGACAGCTCCACCAATCAGCAACCTGAGGCCATTTTGACATCCTGCCCATTTTGATGCTGGTGCTAAAAGATTTCCTTATTGGTCAAACTGGAACCAAAGTATAACTTCACATGATGCTCGACATTACTCATTTTAGGGAAGAAAGCACTTCTTGTAAGAGTTGTCATAAAATACAACTTATTTCTCTTAATTTAAGGACTTTATTCTAGTAATATTACGACAATATTCTCATAATTTTATGACTTTATTCTCATAATTTTACAACTTTATTCTCATTATGTTATGACTTTATTCTCTTGATTTTTAGATTTTATTCTGGTAATGTTATGACTTCATTCTCGTAATTTTACAAACAACTTTATTCTCGTAATTATATGACTATTCTCCTTGCGACTTTATTCTCATAATTTCACGACTTAATTCTCAGAATTTTACTAAATTTTTCTCGTAATTTAAGACTTTATTCTCGTAATTTTATGACTTTTCACATTTTTATGACTTTTGCGACTTTATTCTTATAATTTTACGACATTATTCTCGTAATTGTAGGACTTTATTCTCGAAATAGAAGGAAAAAAAAATCTGTAGCCTGGCCCTAATACTCGTAAAACACCAGGTTTACTATGATGTTAAAAAAATTATTAACCTGGACAATTTATTTGAGAACTCTTTCCAATTTTAATATAAAATAGAACTTATGTCAGTTACTTGAGGTAAAATAAATTAATTAACTGCCAAATAAAGCATTAATAACACAGAACCAAAACCAAAAAAACTTAAGACATGATACAAACTAGCAGCATCGTGCTCTGGAGTCCTTTTTCTCAAGAATTTTTGTTAGGCTGGATGAAACCTTTTATAGTTTATTTCTAAGGGGGAAAAAAAAGAAATACCCCCCCACAAAAACAAAACAAAACAAAAATATATATATATATATGATACATGAGGTTTTGAGACCTCTACATCATGGTATTGCATTGATATATTTTTCTTTAATGACAATTAAATATTTATCATTCTAATGTAATTTTGCTTGTTTGATTAAACATTTAATTATATTTATAATTTAAATTTTATCATTTTAAACCTTATATTGATTATTATATTAATGTAAACAAATAAATCAAAAATTCATGGTAAATGTGTTTTTTCATGATATATTTCTATCACTCAAAAATCACATCATAATGATTTAAAAACCATTTTACGACCCCCACTTTGTATCTCCTGTCCTCCTGAGGGCTCCCGACCCCCAGTCTGAGAACACCTGTTCTACATTTTCAGTGTGTTTGTTGTTTTTTCCTAAAAAAAACTAATGTACACAATCAGACACATGAAAATAAAATGCATAATAAGTAATGGCTGATATGAGCGTAATGTGAGCTAAATTACAAATAAATACTGAAATTATCATAAATGACACCATAATAATTCTTTTGTGCAAATTGATATTCTTCCATTATTATTTCACTTTGCAGAATGTTTAATAAAGGCCTTTAGTTAAAATGAGACCATTTTCTGGCAATAATTAAATGGTTTAAGCTTAACGGAGTTAAATATCGTTTAATCATGATGATGGGGCGTAATTTTATTTTTCCCCATACTGTTTTGGCATCTTTTAAAAATAATATCATATTTTAAAATGTCCTTGCATAAGTTTACAGCTAAACCAAAAAGACAATATCATTGGAAGCAGACTAATAAATCTGACATTAAAGGAGATAAAAGTGTTGAAGTGATTTACCACGGCTTGGAGTTCTAAGTCACTTAAACCGTAAATAATTACTTTTTTCTTATTATTACTTAGATTACTCTCTTTCAAGGACCTTTTTTCCCCCAAAAGGCTTTTTTTATGTCTCTTCTCCTGCAGGGGTTCAAATGATCAATCACAGCTGTTTACTCTGTTTTTGGACATGTGTGTCCACAGACAGGCACATTCTTCAAAGTCTCAGTCTGCAGGGAGGCGAATGTGGAAAAATATGTAGGTTCCAGGATTTTTCAACCGGTTCAGTCCGATTTCTGGAGATGTTAGAATATAAATTATTAATTTTTTTATTTTACACACACTCTTATGAAGAGGAAGTCAAATTAAATCCAATCTTTTAAGCGTTGTTTGTTTATTCATTCATGTTATCAATCTGCAAATAGCTAGTTTAGCCATTTTGATATAGATAGTGTCACATTAAAAGTGTATCTACTATTATTTAGAGCCTCTTGATGTGTTTTTTGTGCTTTTATTTAATTGATTTTCAAAAGGTAACTTGACTTACTTAGTAAAGTTAACTATTTGAGCACATCAAGCTTCAACACATAAAAACAACAAAAATATTTTTTTTGCCTAATTAGAAAGGTAAACCCCCGTAAGACGCCTTTCTTTCTCTAATATATAAAGAAAATGATATTGCAAAAATAATGTGTATTTTTTTATACAGGCAGAACAAATAAATGCAGTCACTGCATTTTCATAAGGAACATGCAAAAAAGAAATGTTTAAAACCTTAAATAAACGTATAAAGCAGATGAACAACACAGTTGTGACAAAAAAAGGCTCTTGCACTGATGGCTGATGCACTGTCCTGTATCAACCTGAGCTAAAAAAAAAAATAAAAAAAACTTGAACACATTGTGCCCTTGTTGAAAACTTAGTCCCAAAGTGCTTCAAATAATATGTAGTCCTGTCTTCTGCTATTCATGGATCAAAAATATGTGTCTTAACAGAAATGTTTGATGTGAAAAAGTAGAAAAAGTGAAAAATAAAGGTTTGCAAGAAGCCTGAAGAACCTGCCAATCAAAACCACATTTTAAAAGGCCACCAGGATATCTTAGAAAAAAGTTTAAAGATTTTAGACTTTAACTTTTTTAACTGTACTATAGTAATGCAGAATATAACTCTCTGATTATGCCTTTGTTTATCCCACATGCTTCTTACCTGATCAGAGAGGCCCTGTCCCTGCTCCCTCAGTGTGCTTATGAGTGGAGGGGACCCTGTGAAACTGTTTGCTGAAAAGCCTTTATCCCCTCCCTGCTCTCTTTTCCATTGTGCCATCTCTCACTCCACCTCTCTGCCTGTTCCCCATCTGCTGGTCACTTCCTCCCCTTTATTAAATCATCTGAAACCCACTGAGCTCAATTTAGGGTGAAGCTAACAGTGACGCTCACATGTCAATGATGCAAGATGCAGCTTATGTGAAGGATTGTTCCCATCTGTGTGCGCCTCATGTTGCCCCTTTTTGTCGGCGGAGTCCCTCTGCTTTCTAACCAGGACTGGGACTTGGGCTCACAGTGGCAGATCCTTTGCCCTTGTTTGGGTAAGAAAATTGGATTGATATGCAGTGGTGACTAAAGTACACACATTTGATACTTAAGTAGAAATATAGATACTGCAGTTTAAAAACACTTTGGTAAAAGTTGAAGTATCAACTTGACCTTTACTCAAGTAAAAGTGAAAAAGTATGTGCTCCAAAAACACTTAAAGTATAAAAGTATAAAGTAACCTTTAAAAAAACAGCCTGATGCCACTACAGTATATGAATTGAAAGCTCAATTTTTCACTATTTTGAAAAATTCTTTGAGATAGGTCCAAGGGGGAGGGAGGTCTTGTTGGTCTCCATCTCCCGATACGCTCTGGCCTTTGTCCGACCTTTCAGACATTTCAACATCTTTTTCTGAATCCTACATTGTAGCATGGCATAGACAATTCACGTTTGCAGTTTGAAGAACACCTGCTTGCTTCTGATGATTTCCTTTAGCTAACCAATGAGTGTTTGCGTTTTATGACTCATCCAATTACACTAGTTTTCACTAGATGTGGATGGAGCCAATGATCTGCATTGGTTGGCGCACATGACGTGAAATAAATATTTATAAACATTAAACCGAAGCCAAGAGTAACGAGTAACGTTTGCTTTAAAAAGGTAAGGAATAGAAAGTACAGATACTGGTGTGAAAATGTAATGAGTAGAAGTCAGAAGTTGAAAAAAAAGTAATGGAGTAAAGTATAGATACCTGAAAAGTGTACTTAAGTATTTTTACTTTGTTACTTGACACCTCTGTTGATATGATAAAAAAGGATGATCAGAACCACACAACACGTTTCTTACCCAAGAAACTTTGGGAGAGCCGACTGAAAGACAAGTGACATTTTTAACAAACAAATCAAATAAAATTTAAAAGTTGTACAACAAGGTGGAAAAAGCCAAATAAAATGTATATCCCATAAAGTACAAAAAGAAAATTATGTTGAGTCATATCAAATAACCCCAAATATACTTTCATAAATATGACGGGATATTGAACTTTAATTTTGGTGCCTTGTGAAAAATATTCATAATTCTTAAAATGTTCAAATATCAAAGTTTTTTTTTTTTTTCTGGGATTCGCTTTTGCATGCCGCCCAAAGTAGTTCAGCTTTTTTTCTTATCCTTTAGGTCACTTCTTTCACACATTAGTTTTTTCCCCTTCATGCCTGGTTGGACATTGCAAAGAACAAAGATAAATTTGGTTTTCTTCACCAAAGGCTTTCCTGTCTTCTCCACTATAAAGAGCAGATTTTCAAATGAATAACAGCTGCTTTGTAAATCTTCCCTGTGGATCTCTGAGCTTCTTGGTTGCTTATTTCCTTAACGCTCCCCTCCCTCATCCTGTTGCTGTTGCCATTGACGAAATTTAGATTTCAGAAGTTGGTGGGATGCAAGTATATTTTTTAGTATAACTAACTTCAGCGTGTTTTACCCGATTCATTGGTGCATCAGATGTTTGTAAAGTGAGCTTCTCAGGAGGGACAGCAATGACAGCAAATCACACAAGATAAGACGGAGGGTCGGCCAACCAGGAGCTTGTGGGCACCGACAGGTTTATTTGGTGGAGGGTTTTGTTTCTATTTATGTTCAGGTGAATTTAATTAGTTTGGAAATTGGTGTTTGGTTTGGTTGATGTTAACTAGACTCTTTTGTGTGTATTTGGTTGATTCATTTATTGTTGTTTGTCAAATTGTCTGAAATAAATTCCTATTAATTAAAAGAAAACAAAAAAAGAATGTCTTTGTACTGTAGCATGATAAATAAAATAATGTTTGGAGATGAGACGAGGCTTCGAGACGAGTCTCGAGTCTTGTGATTCGTTTAGGGGAAGGGCCAAAATTGATGACGTCCGAAACCTTGCTACCGTGATACCGCGTGACCGCTTCAGGAAGTGGTTCAGAAAGCACAAGAACTTCGGCATTAAAACAGCCTCAGTTAAGATATGGGAGTTTGTAGGAGAGTTGCTGTCAA
Source organism: Cyprinodon diabolis (assembly GCA_030533445.1). Classification (NCBI taxonomy): domain Eukaryota; kingdom Metazoa; phylum Chordata; class Actinopteri; order Cyprinodontiformes; family Cyprinodontidae; genus Cyprinodon; species Cyprinodon diabolis. Next base: position 6,342,386 of record CM060081.1, on the reverse strand, counting down.
TTGGATAGAGTTTAGATAGATTCTAAGAATAGATTGTTCGGAAAAACAACCAATCTAGTTGGTTAAAACAATTTTTAGTTGGATTAAACAATGTAATGATCAAAATCTGAGCAAGCCTCTGGATACAGTTATAACTTAAGTATTAAGTTGTATTGTTGTCCAGTGAGCAGTTAACAGCTGTAAGACATTGACTTTTACTCCTGAGGTTGATGGTTTGAGACCCAACTTAGACTTTTGAAAGTTGCAATTATACTTAACAAGTATTTTGGTTAATGTGATTAATTTGTATTGGTTGGCCCTAGTAAAAATATAGATTGGGTAAAAACACTGCCAAATTAAATTGGCTGGTCGTCACAAACCACGGAAAAACTATTATGTTTGAGTAAAAATGACTAAAACCTTTCCTTTTGGTCATCATTGCCTAATTTGCACAAGCACTATCACTGTTTCCTTGAGCTTATTTCACTAAAATGGCAGAAAACTGTGTAAATGGCTTAAATGATTGTTCTCTTCTATGACATTTTACACAAAATATTTTTTAGATTGTATTATACACACCGGTCATTAACAATTTCAAAGGAACTTAACTGGAAAAAAGGAAAACAATTGCAAAAAAGAATCACTGATTATATTACCAACTGTAGTTCTGCACTCCACCAGTAGGTGGTGACTTGTTCAGATGAAGCTTCATGAACTGTGGGGATTGTTGAAGCTATGGTCCAATGCCTCATGAGGCTTTATCTCACCATCACTACTTATCATCCACTTTCAGAAAGACTTGGTCACTAAGCTGCTGTTTCAACCTGCAGAGGTTCCTGCCTTAGACGCTGCTCACATGATTCAGTTTTAAATAAATGTTTTGAGAAATCAGTTTATTGCCTTGAATACCTGATCCTTCTGTTCCTGACAGACGCACAATACTTTTGTAGATCTAACCCCAAATTTGAAGCTCTTTCAATGTTGTTTTGTCTACAAAATATGTTCATATGTTTTAATATATCACCAAAGTTTAAATTAAGTTTTTTTCCTATATTTTTTTGTAATATAGCCATGCTCGCATTCGCAAAGAATCCCAGCAATTTAAAACAAGGATATGGAATATGTGTAAATGTGTCAGCTTAGGCAGGAGCAACAGATATATTCCCTTATGACATGTATACTTGTAAAATATTTCCTTATAGAATAAATTACATGAAAACATGTATTGGAAAAGATAAAAACAAGTAAAAATGTATTACTTTTTAGCGAAATGAAAGATAAAAGCGTGAGAACTGAGTTCCAGATGGGGCACCGGTTTGAAAGAAGTAGGAAGAGGCCCACATCAAAAACCAGACAGACACGGTAAGAGTATGAGCCAACAGCTGTTTTCTTTTAACTCTCTACAACATGTAAAAGTGTCGCAGGGAGTTGGAGGACATTGAATCCATCCCAAATCTTTTTCTTGTTGATGTCAAATGAGGCGTTGACAGTTCACATAATGCATGTGAAAGTATTTAAAGTATGGTTAAAGGGAGCACAGCAAATTAATGCAATAATGAAGGAAAATGTATTTTAATTTCTTTAGTATTAGTATGTAGGTTTTAGCTTTAGAATTATTTCCTAATTTCTTTAGAACAGTATTTGTCAGGGTTCTGCCCTCCGTTTAAGTTTACTTTTAGTTTCTTTGTATTTTTAGTTGCTTTTTAGCAGTGTTTGGTTCTTGAGTTACTCTCTGTTGCCCCTTTGTGTTTGTTTCCTTTGCCTTGGCTTCCTTCTAGTTCCTTTCATCCACACATGCTCTCAACCAGCTCATTAGTCCTGTCTTTTTTCTGTCTCCCATATATACTCTCTCTGTGCAGTTCCTCAGTGTTGGTTCCTCGTCTTTTCCTGGCTTCTCATGTATGTTTTCCAGTGGTGTCAAAAGTACACACATTTGTTAAGTAAAGGGGAACACCGTTTTTTTTGCATTGGTCCCCCGATTTTACGTTATTACATCATGTTCTACTCACCCATATTATTTTGTGTCATTTGGAGCTGTTCTGACGATTTTGTAATCAAAGTAACGTCTTCCTATGGGCAACAACTTGAAGGCACACACTAAACTTTTCATAATTTATTCTTTTTGGTACGCCAGCATTTATAACATGTACTGTAGGCGAATCACTGTCTCCCAGACATCCGAGGTTATATTTTCTATATCTATATTTTTTTCAAACAAAGTGGCGCGGGTATGACGTCATCCGCGCGCCGGACTGGAGTTGTGACAGGCAGGCGTCACAAAGGCGGCTACGCTCTACCCCTTCTATTTGTTCGGCTAACTAATCTGAATCGTTCAATTCCATTTCGAGAGAGAGATCACCTGTGGTAGTAGCACTAGACATCTTCCAGGCCTGTGAGTAAAACTAGCAGCAGTTCAGCGGACAGGATGAATGAATGGTAGCCGGCGCATGCGGATGACGTCATATTCCTGTTTAAAAAAAAATAAAGTAGAACATGATGTAATAACATAAAATCAAGGGGCCAATGTAAAAAAAAACGGTGTTCCCCTTTAAATAGTGGTTTAGTAGCTCTCACCTTTGGGGTAGATTTGTCGCCTGCATATCCAAGCTGCAAATCCCTAAATCAATTGTTTGGGGGGGAAAAAATACTCAAAATCAGTTTATTATCATTCTGATTGAATTGGTCAGAAGATGCCGAAACCAACAGATTGTCACATTCAGATGTTCTGGACCAAAGTGTACACAGTCACATGGAAGCAGCATAGTAGGTTTGGAGATTTTAATAAAGATAATGAGACAGAAGAAGAACACTTGAAGCAAACCTAAAGGGAGGCAAGCAAAGGCACAGACTTAAGAGACACAAAATTGAACTGAAGACCCTCTGAATACTAGAAACTGGAGGCAGAAGTGGCCTAATTTGTGCAAACAATAGAAAAATTATGAAACACAGGTACATAGAAGATTTAATAGCCATGGCTAAGGAAGAAATGAATCTAAGAAACCTTATCTAGAAATACAGACATAATATCTGAAGAAAGCAAAGACAAAACCAGCTAATAATCTAAGAAACACAAAGGAGAAATAGACTAGACCTTGCAAAAGATAAACAAACTGAACTAATACAGCAAAAGACAAAAAAAAATAAGAAATTTGGCAAGCCATAAGTTCTCACTCCACTTCATGAAATAAATAAACTTAATCTAAGAAAACCTATTTCCACTCTATCATTCCTCTATTTCAGGAGCCTGTATGAGCATTCGCCTCAGTTTCCTATTCTTAGGCGACAGGAATGGCAATAAATAAAGAAAACGGTTTCATTATGTTTTTCTTTTAAAAAGTATACAAGGTCAGACGGCACCTCTATAGTCAATCTAAACAGTCAAATTTTTACCAAAGTATATGAAGGTAGATTTGTGTCTTTATTATTCAATTGAAAAAGGTTACTTCAATCAAAACATATATTAGAAACTTCACTTCTATGAAAAGAAAAATTCAAAGAAAAACGTTTTTGAATGCAAAAATATAGTAAACATTAAAAATTTCAACGTTCAGTAAAGAAACATAATGTAAAAAGGTTAAAACAAATCTGAAGTGCTTCCACAATCAGAAGCTGGTAACTCATCCCACAGCCCTGTTGTACATACCGGTACTATTATTTTCTCAGATGAGTCATAATACATACATTACAACATGGTGTCAAGCTACTCCTTCTACATTAAAGACAGTTATTTCTCTTTGCAATCAGTCTGTTACAGTCTAGAATATGAAACCAATAAGGTAGCATCATTGTGCGATCATAAAGAAGCAAAAGCTTTTTACCTTTGAAAACTTTCTAAGTTTTAACTGAATTGAAATTTTAAATGTGTGAGGGATCATGTGTCGTCACTAACTTCTTCTCTTATTTTCAGACATCAGAGAAATAATGTCCCCTTCAGCCTCAGTCAGCTGAAACAGTGTTGTCCTTATGTTCAGAACAACTTTTCCTCCAACGTCATCCCATAACCATTATATTAATTTTGAACATTGGGGGAAGAATATAAATTTTTCCTGCATTGGACTTCGATCAGGTCAGAATTGCATTATTGAGTGTAGTGGGAAAAGAGTATTTAACAACTCACCCCAGTTAAATAACTGAAGATTAATGGATTTGACTCAGTCTGTACTTTATTTTATCTTTGCAAAGAGAGAACAGTTCATCATACTGTAGCGGTTAAACGGTGCTGTTATGTGTTATGTGTTTCCCATGAGGCTTAGCGGCAGAAAAGAGAGCCAAACCGTGAGTGAAAAGGCTATCTGTCCGAATGAGAAGACCTGTGTGTTCCGCATTAAAGTTGTTAATGTTCTGGTTATCTGACTCTGTGTGTCTCTTCACTGGGATCTCAACGGAGGTTACATTGGTGTCAGAAGTGGGATAGCCGAAAATGACATGGCTACAGAACATTGAACGGCTGCTAGCCGAACTGGAAGAAGAACTCACTTTCACAGAGGGGCAGCCTAGCTCGGAGAGATGGAAAAGAAAAAGCAAATTGCCTTTGTCAAGGCAGGTGGAACGAAGCACGGAGGAACAAAGCGCGGGGAACACTCGAACCAGCAGCAGCCGACCAGACGGAGGGAGTGCTAGCAGCCGACCAGACCGTGCGAGCGCTATCTGCGGGCGGCCTTTGTCAAGGCTGGTAAGTGCCCGCGTCCCTGCTTCCCCGCCTACCATCAGAAGACAAGAGTCGGAGAGGATTGCTGGGGAGGAGGTTTCCCAACGGCGTCACCCCCCAACACTACCCAAGCTCCCTCGTTATAATGGGGAGACAGCCCTGGATGGTTACCTTGTCCAGGTTGAGATGGCTGCTGAACTGGGTAGCTGGTCCCCAGAGGAAACGGCACTTCAAGTCACCTTCAGCTTAGAGGGGGGTGCCCTACAAGTGCTGTCTGACCTACGACCAGAAGAACGCCACACTTGGCCATTGATCCAGGAAGCTCTTCGGAGGCGCTTTGGCAGGAGGATTTATGCTGAGCATGCAAGGGAACAGCTGATTAATCGCCGGCGCCTGGATGGTCAGTCCCTAGGCTCTTATGCAGCTGACATTCTGCTACAAACTCGACAAGGTTACCCTGATCTGGAGAAAGCGATACAGGAGAAACTTGCCCTCCAGGCCTTCATTAGGGGACTTCGCCCAGCCAGACTTCGTGAACATATCTGTGTCCACTCTCATAACAGCTGGGCAGCGGTGCTGGAGGAGGCAGAGAGGGTAGAGCCTATTCTAAGCGTCAAGAATACCGCTCCAGGGGTGAGGCTGTATGCAACACAAGCTTGTACTGAGAGTGATGACGAGGATAACCTGAGAAAGCAACGGCTGTCCAACCGCGAGCACCAACCGGGGGTGGCGACGAAGAGGAGCAGAGTCCTACCGTTGTGGAGAGCTGGGGCATCTGGCTCGTGATTGTCCAGCTCCACGTAAAAGAGACCTACAGCCTCCTTTAAACTGATTGGGGGTGGTACCAGAGGGGGCCTGCCACCACCAGAATACACCCCTACTACTGAAAATGCAATGCGATTGGGACGACTAGGCAGCCCACATAGACTATATGTGAACATTAGGCTCAATGGTGTTGCCCTCTGTGCTCTGATAGACACTGGCTCCGCGGCCTCCTTGGTTCGACCAGGCATACTGCCTGGGACTGAGGCACCAAGTCCTAGAGGATGGTCCCTAACCAAGAAATACATCACCACGGCCACTGGGGAGCGCTCAAGGATGAAAGGCTGGCGCGTCCTTGATGTAAATGGTAAATGGCATGTACTTATATAGCGCCTTTATTCAAGTTAGGAGACTTGACCAAGGCGCTTTACACTACATTCATTCACCCATTCACACACACACTCACAGTGGCAAGCCACATTGTAGCCACAGCTGCCCTGGGGCTCACTGACAGAAGCGAGGCTGCCGTACACTGGCGCCACCGGGCCCTCTGACCACCATCAGTAGACAATGCAGGTGAAGTGTCTTGCCCAAGGACACAACGACACTGAAAGTCGGAGTCGGGGCTTGAACCGTAAACCCTTCGATTTCAGGGCAAACTCCTACATCCAATGCCACTGTCGCCCCACTGTCTGACTCTCCACCATGTGGAGGTGGAGAGTTGACGATACGCTGGACTACATTGCTGGGTCCAGTTGGTTCAGTTCCCTAGACCTTCGCAGCGGCTATTGGCAAGTGGAACTGTCTCCAGAAGCTCGCCCAAAGACAGCATTCACCATTGGGCAGGGACTGTGGCAATTTAAGGTGATGCCTTTTGGTCTCTGCAATGCTCCAGCTACCTTTGAACGCCTCATGGAAAAGGTGTTGGCTCGTATTCCACGAAGCCGCTGTGTGGTCTACCTGGATGACCTTGCATGCCGACAGGTGCATGCCGACAGTTTTGAGACTGCACTGGCCAACCTCCAGGCAGTGTTTGATGCCATTCGCCAGGCTAACCTGCGACTTCACCCACGGAAGTGTCACCTGCTCCGGAGAGAGACCACCTTTCTGGGCCACGTCATCAGTGCAGCCGGAGTATCCACAGACCCGGACAAGGTCAGTACAGTGAGGGATTGGCCAGAGCCTCGGGACACTAAGGAGCTGCGTAGCTTTTTGGGGCTAGCCTCCTATTACCAGAGATTTGTGAAGGACTTTGCCACTCTCGTCAGTCCCCTGCATCGGCTGACCCAAAAGGGACAAACATTCCACTGGGATGAAGACTGTGCTACTGCCTTCTCTGCACTCAGGATGGCACTGGTGGGGGCCCCAGTACTGCAGTATCCTGACCCAAACCAACCCTTCATTCTGGATACTGATGCCAGTGATAGAGGCATTGGGGCAGTGCTCTCACAAGGGGGAGCGACAGAAGAACGGGTTGTTGCTTATTACAGCCGCACCCTCAGCCGGGCAGAAAGTAACTACTGTGTCACCCGACGGGAGCTGCTGGCTGTTGTACAGGGGGTTCGACACTTCCGCCACTACCTCTATGGGAGGAAGTTTCTTCTTCGCACTGACCATGCATCCCTGACCTGGTTGCTGAATTTCAAAGAGCCAGAGGGGCAACTAGCACGGTGGTTAGAGGCACTGCAGGATTACAACTTCAAAATTGTTCACCGGGCTGGTCGGCTTCATAGCAATGCTGATGCCCTGTCACGCCGGCCTTGTACAATAGGAACTGACTGTAAGCAATGTCAACGGGTGGAAGGACGTGGGTCAATGGACCCCCAGACCGTGGCTCTACAAGTCGTCAGCAACAACCCACAACATCCTAGGTGTCTCAGGAAGTTATGGGGGCCGAACAACTGCGGGAGGAACAAGATCGGGACCCTGTTCTCGCTCGGGTCAGGCAGTGGTTGGAGGCTGGCCAGCGGCCCACCTGGGAGGTGATAGCAGCTCTAGATCCAGAGACTAAGGCACTGTACTCCAAGTGGTCCACCATTTGCTGCCACAGTGGGCTCGTTTATCGACAGTGGCAAGCCCCAGCAGCACAGCGCGACGTTCTTCAGTTGCTGGTGCCCAAACAGTTGCGGGCCAAGGTGCTCCAGATGGTCCATGGTTCTGTGGGGGCAGGTCACTTTGGAGTCGCTAAGACGCTGCAACACCTCCGGTCGAGATTTCATTGGCCCGGCTGCCCCCAAGATGTGGAGCTCCATGTCCATTGTTGTGATGCTTGCACAGCAAAGAAAGGGCCAACCCAGCGCTCACATGCCCCCTTGCAGCAGTACCAGGTGGGTGCTCCAATGGAACGAGTGGGTGTGGATGTAATGGGCCCATTTCCTGTGACAGAAAGAGGGAACCGCTACATCCTAGTTGCCATGGACTATTTCACTAAGTGGCCGGAGGCGTATGCCATCCCCGACCAGAGCGCTGCCACCACGGCTGAAAGACTGGTGAGCGAGATGTTCTGTCGGTTCGGTGCCCCTGAGGAGCTGCACAGTGATCAGGGCCGGAACTTTGAGGCGGAGGTGTTTGGGGAGGTCTGCCGGAGGCTTGGCATCAAGAAGACACGAACCACGTCACTTCACCCTCAAAGCGATGGGCTGGTTGAGCGGTTCAACCGGACCTTGTCCACCCAGCTGGCTATTCTGGTGGATAAACGGCAACATGACTGGGATCTACACCTGCCTGTCATCTTGTGGGCCTACCGGACAGCGGTCCAGGAGTCCACTCACTGCACCCCTGCCTTGCTGATGTTTGGCCATGAACTACGCACCCCAGTGGACTTGGTGTTTGGGCCACCCCCCGGAGCGGAGCAACCTGTTGGGCCAGGACCGAGCTACATCTGTGATTTAAAGCAGCGTCTACAGGTTGCTCATGAACTGGCTCGGGAGTGCCTAACCGCAGCCGGACTCAAGCAGAAGCGGGCCTATGAATCGCCCTGCTAGGGGAAGAACTTTGAGCCTGGGGACAAGGTTTGGGTGTTTTGCCCTGAACGGAAAAAAGGACTGTCCCCAAAGCAGTGGGCTGGACCATCTGTGGTGATTCACAGACTTTCTGATGTGGTGTACCGGCTGCGGCTTCGCAAGAGGGGCCGGCTGGTGGTTCTTCACCGGGACCGCTTGGCCCAATACCAGCCATGCAAGCCTGCGGTTGGCGAGCTGGAGACGGATCCTCCGCCAGTGGTTTCTCCTACGCCTCAAGTTGTTCAGTGTGAGTTCCGGCGTGCTCACCCCAGACAACAGTGCCTTCCTGCACGATTTAGAGACTTTATAGTTAATCCATAATGGACTAAGAGTTCTGTTGTTGTTCAATGTTGTGGTTCATTTCACGTAGGCATTCCTGGTTGCTGGGACAGCTAACCGTCTGAGGGGGGGCAATGTAGCGGTTAAACGGTGCTGTTATGTGTTATGTGTTTCCCATGAGGCTTAGCGGCAGAAAAGAGAGCCAAACCGTGAGTGAAAAGGCTATCTGTCCGAATGAGAAGACCTGTGTGTTCCGCATTAAAGTTGTTAATGTTCTGGCTATCTGACTCTGTGTGTCTCTTCACTGGGATCTCAACGGAGGTTACAATACATTCATTGCACAGTAATCAGACCTGTTCTGATATGGACCGTCCCCTTACTTACAATATTGGAAAGTAGTCAGAGTCAAAACAAATTACAGACATTTTAGTTAAACAGTAACATGATTTGAATAAACCTTGAGAAAGAATCTGGCGTTTTATGGGAAGAATTATGTCTTGTCTACAAACACCCCTCACTCTGGCATTGTGTGGCCTTGCAGCTGATACAGACTGAGTGAAAAACGTTTCTAGTGAGTAAATAGCATAAATCAATATATGAAATAAAATAAATCTATTCATTGCAGTATAGCAATACATTAAAAAAGATGAGAACAAGATTGCATTTTAACTACACATCTTCTATTCTGAGACCCAGACTTTCACTGTTTTTCTGAAGACTTTTTGACACCTATCCAGGAGCATTTGTCAATTCTGTCAGCTTGCACTTCCCATAATTAGCAAAACATCTCTAATGCAGATGTTTCTTTTTGTAATATACTAAAAAAGTTTCACAATTGATTAAACGTCCCTCAAAGGAGTGATTCCATATGTTTCACCATCAGCTTTTGATCTAGAGGACGTCGGTATGAGATCACTGGAAAAAGATAATTTCACTAAAGAGACGTTGACTTTTGTCACTGACCCAATTATTAAAGTCTCTGGTTAACAGATAACAGATCAGTATGTAAACAGCTTGTTTATTTGATCTTCTCTGTGGTTGAGCAGTCTGTGGAATCATCTTGTTCCTGTAGCTGAGCAAAAAAGGGGTTCTTCTTCAGCAACAATGAGGTATCAGACAACTAGAGGTTCTTTATTTACCCCAAATCTGCCTGTACCATAGACCTAGTCTGCCGTTCCCAGACAACCTTTAGAAAATAGATGTATCTTGGTTGTAGCGATGATAACAACTATGAGTGAGATTCTATAATGGAATAATCAAGCAAGGCCTGAGGTATTGCTGATTAAGAAATGGATATAAAAGTTTACAGGCTGTAAACAATATTTTAGTCACATTTTCAGACTGTATAGTCCTTTTGTAAAACATCAGAAAGTAAAACCCTTTAAACATCAATCATGTGTAGATGCCTGATGTCTGCATTGCATTAGACCACTTCAGACATTTTCTTTCCTCCATGCCCTCAGGCAGCTGTGGACACCAGATGCAGTGAAAACAAAACAGAAAAAACAAAAAGTGAGCCTTGCAAGCCGATGTGCAAGCATTAATATAACAATCTCAGCTTTTAAAGGGTTTCATTTGAGTAAAGTTAGTATCTCCGAATGCTGATGGTTCTAACAGAATGTTTGGTGTATGTTTAGCCTCTGTGAAGTTCGTTTTGTGTGTTTTTTTTTCATTATGTACAAAACGTCATGAGCCACAGACGTCAATCAGTCTCCAAATTTAACTCCAAAGATATGGTTTCATGAGATTGTCAAGCTGATAAACCTGCTTTAACTGTTGCAGAAAGCTGTTTACTTAAAGATAAAGAAAGGGAAGGAAAGAGTGTAGCAGTTAAATAAAGATCATTGATTCACTCAGCTTCAAAGCAAAGGGAGGAAAATAGGACATTGAGTGAACTCAAAAACATCCATCCCCAATTTAGTGCTTAATGTCAAAGACTAAAATTAGAGCCGGTTGGATTTTTCATTATTAACCTTCTGCTACAACCTTTTAAGATGTTACTTTTTACTGCTTGGAGGATATACAATTTTGAAAAAGCTGAAACTAACTATGTTTATGCAGTGTCTAAAAAGAACATTAAATTAGAGAAGAAAACTTGTTTATTCTCTTGTATTTAACTCCTTATATTCAGTTTATTTGTATTGCACAAATATTCCCAACACATGTCTTCTCAAGGCTCTTTAGCGAGACAATTCAACCAGATCATCCAGTCAGATTGGTTCAAAGTGTTTACTTAAGGAACACAGCCTGAATGCATCGAGTCATTTACTTTGCAGTATATGCTTCTCCTGGATGAGCTTGTGACGACAGTAAATATTGGCTTTCATTAGGTCTTTGACTCTACAGCAATCCCTCACACCCAGCATGCATGCAGTGACAGTGGAGAGGAAAACTCTAAGGGTGGGGACTGATGCGCCTGCAGTTAATGGACTTTTTTTTTTAGATTTTGTAAAAAATTAGCCCTAACAGAAATTTGAAATCCAAGTATTTATTTAATGCTCTGCTGTTGTTGGGAAAATTGCAAAAATCAATTTTTTGTACATGGTAAATATCAATATATGCATGTCCTGTCAGGATAAGAAGTGAGGACCCAGAACTCAAGGCAGACAGATAGGTGTGATTCAGAAAGTCCTTTATAAATATACAGGTCTGCAACTCAGCAGCTAGGAAAGTAGTCAGAGTCAAAACAAATTACAGACATTTTAGAAGAGGAACAGAGAAACGCGATCAAGGCTCATCTTCTTATTCTAGGCGTGCAACTGCACGCTTTGATTTTTGTTGACAACAACTATGCCTCGCTTAACATACACCACGCACTCCGTTGCTCTTATTGGTTGTAGGTCTATCCAATTGAGTGCAGAGGCATTTTTTTCCCTGGTTCGTTCAAAACACGCCCCATAATCACAGCTCTATGGAGCAGTATCAGACTCATATTCTGACTAGAATTGAGTAGGACTACGTCAGGCTAGCATATACACACCAGGAACTTGTAAACTTAAAAAATACTGAATTACAAAAAACATTTTAAAAAACAAACATGTTTCATTGATATATATACAAAAATGAATATTAGGAACTATATTTATCAAACATTATACTGGGCAAGTAAAAATTGTTTCTGGGCAAATGAAATGTGAAAGTCACTTGCCCAAAGGGCAAGTGGTAAAAATCCTTAACCTCAACCCCTGTTGAGCCTCATGGTTATCAGCCCAAGTACTCAAATGTTGTTGTTGATGTATTTACATCACTGACCTTGTAACGCCCTTTCATTAGGGCCTTAAGGCTCTGTGAACAAGACCTGCTGACTGTCCCCCAAACAAATCTAAAAACTGAAGGCCACAGACCCTTTTCTCCTCTGACTCCTATCTATCGGCTCTCAGATCATCGGACTCAGCGGCTTCTATTAAAGGACAATGAAAAGCTAAACTTTTCAAATCTGCTTTTGCTTGACTAATGCTTTATTGATAAATATTTGTTTGTCAAAGCACTTTCTGATTTTACTGTTGAACTGTGGTGCATAGGTTAAGTTTTACCTACTTACTTACTAAATGTTTGGTAGCAATGCTGTTTAGTAACCTAAGCATTTTTTAAATTTCTGCACTAATTTGTATTGATCTGCCCCAAATGTGTATATATATATATATATTTATATATAAATGACATGAAGAACTCTTTCTTCAAAGTGAAATGACGGGAGTTTGAATGCTTTTGTCTTACACCATATGCATGCTTGTAAACGTAGCGTTAACATCCTTCCTTATAGCGGCAATAAACATGCTGTGAAACCCCTGTTTTTGTGACAATTTAAACCACGATACAAAAGAGGAAAAAAAATAAATGTGCATTATTTAGAAATTTCTTTACAGCCTTAAAGAGCTGTGGTTGTTTATGACATAGTTGTGCTGTCTTTGAGTCTCTTGTTTTATGAGTTTTTAACCCAAACTTGACCTTCAAGAGTCCCAACCCTATCCTGGCCTTAGCTGTAGGCTAATGGTAAACCTTTAAAAAGGGTTTCATTTCTAGTATGGGCGTGTGAGAAATACATCAATCGTCCTTTGGAAGACCTCCTCACACAGATCATATTTAAATGCTAACCCATCCTCCTGCTTCTAAACATTGGATATAACTTGACTTATTAAAACACACATAGTAACGTGGCACCCTGAAGGGTTTTCTTTTAAGGAGTGAAGTTTTCAGCTCCGACACCATGGCTCCGAGAGGTAATTTGAGCTGTGGCCCTCCGGGGCACAGGGGCAGCAAAACTATGCAATGGAAAGCAGATGTTGATGTTCACACACATGCCACTTCATGCAGATGTTAAAACTTATGAAGCATCTCAAAGTTTTATGTAGGTATTATTTAATCTGACAGGGGGGCTAATTCAAAATAGACATATACCAAAAACCAATCAAACCTATACTGTTATCACACCAGTATATTTATGTGAATGCAAAAAAAAAAAAAAATATATATATATATATATAAAAACACTTTATAAAAATAAAACATAATTTCATGTACAGGTTTACTTTTGTACATAAATCTTGCCCTTCTGAGGCTTTGTGGAGATAAATCTGTGTTTTGCATGGTCTAACATAGAGTTACAATCCTAAAAAAATTATGTACCAGTTTAATAATGGAGAAGCTCTTAGTTAGCTTTATTTTTTTAATATATAAAAACTTTCTGAGAATGTGTTTATTTAGGAGCAACTATGCACATTAACAAACATCTAGAAAAATTATATTATATTTGAATAACAACAACTAATTCAGCTATGTATTTAATTTCACCATATTTCACCATTCTTTCTATAAGGAATATATGGAATATTTTATACCATTTTAACCAAGAAATTTGTTTATGGGTTTTCTTTGGGAGGTACCGAGCCTACTATTGTAACTTTTTTAATTATTTCTCATCAAACTTGTTTAAGTGACCAGATTTCCATAAGCAGTTTTGCTTCTGCATAAAACGTACAAACTGCACTGTCTGAAACAGTGTTTGATAAAATTTAAATTATATTATTGACATACTGCAATAATGCTCGGGCTTTTCCACCATTACTCTTTTTATCACACTCACATGTTTAAAAAAACAAAAAAAAACATAAATACATCATTCATGGATGTTTGTTAATTGGGGGTGAGAAAAAATAAAAACCCACAATGTCCCATTTAAAAAAAAAAAAAGATATGTTTTGTCAATAAATGCATAAATGTTGATTCATCTGGAGACTGAAACTCCCATGTTGACAGGGCTCATCTAGAATAGCTTTATAGAGCATGAGTGACATCTAGTCTAGTAATATTTCACAGTTAACATTTGGGGACTGAAATCTTAAAAGTATCTAAATAAATTGATTTTTAAGTGTAATTATAAATAACAAAATTACTTCATGTTTCATAGCTCCATAAAAATGCAAAAGACAGCATGTAAGTTGTAACAAAATAGAAACTGCGATGCATCCCTCATAATAAAGTCAGGCGCTTTTGAAGTATTTTGAAGACAGAAATATGTCTAAATAATAAATAAGAAGCCAAACCAATCCAGAGCATTAACGATTATTTCCACCCAACATTTCAGCATAAAACAAAGTCACCCATAACATTAAACTTAAATCCAGGATCCGTTGCATAGCAGTACGTCTTTAAAAACTTTGATGAGAACTTATTCATTAGATTGAATGCCACAGAAACATTTTTAAATGTTCTAAAATGTAAAACCCAGTAACATTTAATAGTTATTCAAAATTTGTCAAATGACTCATTAAACAGCATTAACAACAGAGTTTAATGTTTTGATGTATTTTTAGTAAGATTTAGTCTGAATGCTTGTATTGCATTTGTTGAAATGATCAGCGCATGTAATACAATCATTCATCAGAAGCCTCGGCTTCTGAGCTCACGTGTCCCATATGCCTGCAGTTCTTCTCTGAGCCTCTTTCTCTTCCCTGTGGTCATGTCTCTTGCTTTCCGTGCCTTGAGACCATTGGAGAAGGCCTCGACCAACACAGCTGCCCGGAATGTCAAGCGGTATACCCAGGAACCTCTGCTCTTGTGAAACAAGTCAAAATGCCCCAATTTGTAGAGACCAAACAATCCGATCCTGGAAACTTTCTCTCTACTGAAGACCGTCCTGATGTCCTCCATGTAACATCCAAGAGTATGCAGGATTTAGCTATAGATCAGTCAACTGGTGAAAGCCAATGTGGAGAAGAAGGGAGGGGAGATGGAGGCTGTGAGATTAGGTCTGAATCTAAAGACAATCCCTTAAATCCAGTGCCTGCAAAAATTCTAAGCAGAGACAAAATGGAAATGAAGGTACCCAAGTTTAAACTTGCATCTCAAGTCACAGAATTACACTTGAAGCTAGAGATGACAGAATGTGCTCTAAAGAAGGAGAGGGAGTGGGAGCTTCAGGTGAAAACCTCCAACTGTCAGCTGAGAGAGAAAATATCTGAGCTGCTAGGGCAGATGACGGACTCTCTGCAGAGCTATGGTGACCAGGTAAGGCAGATTGTGGAGAAGGAGTTAGGTCCATGTGAAGCCAGCATCAGTAGTCGAGTGGGTGAAACGTCTGAGCTGGTCAAACAGCTGAGGCACACTGTGCTA
Organism: Cyprinodon diabolis; assembly: GCA_030533445.1. Taxonomy (NCBI): domain Eukaryota; kingdom Metazoa; phylum Chordata; class Actinopteri; order Cyprinodontiformes; family Cyprinodontidae; genus Cyprinodon; species Cyprinodon diabolis. The sequence goes on along the minus strand of CM060081.1, from coordinate 6,327,104 downwards.
ACTGCTGAATCACTTCTGACCGAAGATGACGAGAAGGCATTCAGTGACGAACTTCAAAGTCTTAAGCCCTGTATTGCAGAATTATTGGCTAAACGACTTAGAGAAGACCAAGACTTTGTGAAAACCAAGGCCAGCGCTGCCCGAGCCTGTCCTCAGTTGGAGAACATGAGCTCTGAGCTGAGGGAACAACTTGGAGAGATTCAGTGATCCCTTCGTAACACCCTCAACCCATCCGAGCTGACCTTTGACCCTGAGACGGCTCATCCTAATCTCACCCTCTCAGAGGACCTGAAGACATTGACTTTCAGCACTGTGAAGCAGTCCTACCCGTCCTCAACGCAGAGGTTTACCAGCTTCTACTAGGTGCTCAGCACTCAAAGCTTCTCAAAAGGGGAACACAGCTGGGAGGTGGAGCTGGAAGGTTCACCGTGGATCGTCCAAGCTTCTACAACATTAGCTCCTCCTCTGGGAAGACGCATATCTACACCTGTAAGGCCAATCTAACTGAAGCGGTGCACCTCGCCTACAGGATGATGTCAGGGCATCCCAAAGGCAGAGTCACCATTTGTTCATAAAGGGACATTTTGAAAAAAAGTACAAAGGAGACATATCAACGCAACTGTATCCTTACTACCACATTTCAGAAAAAGTTTAATATGATAAATCAATTAGTACCCGTTTTAAGACTAATATGTGATATTATAGTACTAGTTTAGACTTAGACTCAACTTTATCCCTTGGATTTACTCCTTCAGGGAAATTCTGCTTCCAGTAGCTTATATAGAGTACAGAGAGTTAAAGCAAGAGCCATAAAGGATAGAAATATGACAGACAATATAAAAACGGCGTATATAGTACCAAAAAAGTATTTAAAAAAAGTTGTAATGTCCTGGAATATGTTTCCCTTAGATATAAAAATATCTGCACAGTAGAGAGCTAAGGGAAGACTGCAGTGTAGTTGACTTTGGTTAATACACTTGTACTGCAGAGATGTACTGACCTTATAAATACGTTTTTTTTCTTTGTTTTGGTTTCAAAAATCTTCAGAAACATAATTCTGGGGGTATTGGACTGCAAAAATGATCTAGAAATAAGTAAAAATTTCTTGAATTAAGTGTATTTACTCTTAATTTGAGTAGATGAAGTAGCTTGGTAGAGTAGGTAAAATGATTTGCCAATGGATTGAGTATTTATACTCTTAAAATGAGATGATGATTTAATATGCACTTGAAGTAAAACAATTGTTTTTTTCTCATTTGAAATGTAAAATGGCTTGTTCCATTGGCAAAGTGTCTCACTTACATCCTCAACTCAAGAAATAAGAAAATAAAAATAATGACTTATTTAGATTTCTATCTTTTGCAATTCAATTCAATTCAATTCAGTTTATTTATATAGCGCCAAATTCACAACATATGTCATCTCAAGGCACTTTACAGTTCAACCAGATCATACAGTCAAATTGATACAAAGTTTTCTATCTAAGGAAAACCAGTTGATTGCATTGACTCATTGACTCAAATACAATCCCTCACACTTGCAGTGTGCACTTCTTTCTGGTTGAGAACAATGTTTAAGCAATTTGATGAGATGTGTTTTTTTTTTTTTTTTTTGTCCCATGCAGAGAAACAACAAGATGTCATGTATGTCATGTATGATATAATCAGTAGAGCTTTGACGGGTCAGTGTCGGCCTGATCACAGTCAAAGTTGCAGCTTTGGTATGCGCCCAAAGATGCTAACCAGGGATATTTTGGCCAAATGAATGTCCCTGGAGAAAAGGAACTGTCCTGCATAAAGGTAAAACAAAAACTCCCCCAAACTTGGACAGAGGACAATGCCGGGCAAAGAGGTGTCTCTTATTTATTTTTCAAGGAGTTGGCCACCCTACCCTCTGCCATTAGATTTCTCAACGCCACAGCCAGGACCCTGGTACTTAGATTCTAATCGCCATACAACAACTGTTGTTTCTATAAATAAGGGAAGAATTTGTATTTTCTTTTTTGATTGTGTTTTTAGTGTTTTAAATGTTAAGTAATTTAAATTTCAAGAATATTTTTATTTCAACAATAAAAATAACTGCACAAAAATAGTTCGGGCATGTTTACTTTCAAAAGCACCTAAATGTTTAGTGGAGGATTTTCTTTTTCTGGTTGGATCATCAAAATAAGTGGTCCTCCTAATTGTCAGTCATTCTGGTGATATGTTGATGTGGTGAGTCTTACATAGTGGAAAAATTGGAAATCTTCTTTTGGAAAGTAAGTTTGTATGATCAACGCAAACAGCAACCTTTAAGTAGAGCGTGCACAAGGAGAAATGAGGTCCTGCATGCTCTTTCACACATTACTAGGCGTTGCCTCTTGGCAGCGGGTTTTTTTTAAGTGGAGATGTCGGATCTTCTTCATCTCCTGCAGATTAACAGACTTATAAATGCATTATTTATGTCTAAATGGGGCCAGGGTTAGTATCTGTCAAAATTTAGGTAGTTATAAATAATAAATTTTACTTCCTGTGGAAGATGGGGAGAACCCACCTGCCCCCACCCATCCTCACCACCTTCTACAGAAGCACCATAGAGAGCGTTCTGACCAGCTGTATCACTGTGTGGTGTGGAGGCTGCAGCACCTCAGGTTGGAAGAAAGTGAGGAGAGTAGTGAGAGCTGCAGAGAGGATCATTGGGGCTCCTCTTCCCTCCATAAAAGACATTTCATGTGTCCCGAGCCTGTAACATCATCAATGACCCCTCTAGGAAGAGGCTTTGCAGCATTCAGGTTCTGCAACAGCTTCTTCCCCACCACCATCAGACAGCTGAATGTTGAAAAAGACTCTGCATCAAACTGACCATATCAATTTCTTTCTATGCACCCATTTTTCCCCCTCAAAGTTTACATTTGATCACCGCTGCATAAGAAATGAAAAGGTCATGAGAGCTGTACAAAACAAAATTTATTTTTGTATGCACTCTGTGTATACAAAATGACAATAAAGTTTGTCTAAGTCTAATTCTAAAGAAACACCAAGTAATGCTCAGAAAATATAAAAAATTCTATTTAGGAGTGTTAAAGCAAAATATAAATAGATTTTCATAGAATCAACTATACACTATGCTCTATTCTATATTTGAATCTATCTCTTTCAGATTTTTAATGGTGTTCTAATTGTTGTTTTTCCTGTTAATAAACAGCCCCTAAAATAATAAAGAGCATCTTGTCAAAATGATGCTAAACTGTACATCACAAATATACTGAGAGTCTTCAGCAGTCTTTGTGCCAAAAGCAGGGTACACCCTGGAAAGATTGCTTTTATGCACAAATATATTCATACTACCGGTATTTTGAAATACTGTCATATTGAATAAATCTGCAAAAGCATTCTGACCGAGAACTATTTTTTAGGATAAAAGTACACTTTTATAAAAGTATGAAACATTCTGTTCACTAAGCTCTTAGTTTTTTGCACACGCTCCTGGTGTTTATTGAGGACAGCCCAGCCTCTGTGACAAGCTCATTAAAAGCCTTATGCTTGGATGATCCTTAGTCTCTTCCTCTTGTCCTGTAGTAGTGATGATGGCAAAGCAAATGGGCCATTTCCCCCCTGCATTGGCTAAACCACAGAAAGCTCCAATTTGGAGAGGAGAGAGGAACTTCTCCTGTGGAGCATAGGTCGAGCTGAATTAGAGATATCTGCACAATTTTCCCAATACGTCCATGTTATGTTTACAGATCTTCTTCCTTGGCAAACACATCAAAAGCATATTTTGAGTCATCCCTCGTTCCGTCTCCTCAAATGTTGGTCTCTCCTTCCTAATTTCAGGTTAACAGTTACTCCACAAATGACGAGTATAAACCTACTGAGACTTTATCTCACAGTGAATCACCCCAGGAGGATGAGATCTCTGAACAACCGTCTAAACCTGACAGGTAGGTTAACACGTTTTATTGGAGAATATAAAGTAGTGCAGTGAGTACAGCTTTAACCTTAAGGAAGGTGATCAAAGTTTTTTTCTTTCTACAGCAGCATAAACAAGAGCCTCTGTGGAACTGAAGTTAGTTCGCCCCCTTGTGGTTAATCCAGCACATTGTTCATTTAGGGTACAAGCATCTACTGCTAAGCTAAAAATGTAAAAAGAATAAAAATGTATTAATAAAATCAAAATGTTAGTAAAAGCGAGTTTATTTGTATGGAAGCACTGAAAAAGCAATCGAAAGAATTTTCTTGAAATAAAGACACAAAATACATTCTATGATATAAATAAATACATTAAAAGAATAAATGGAAACCTTTATCTTCACATCACATAAAAATGGAGCAGAAAGAGTTTAATTTAATGCAGATAAATAGATGAATAGATTTTTCAATGTATCTTAGAAGCCAGTAGTTTATTCACATCTGCTTCGTTAAAGAATTGCTTTAAAAACTTTAAGTGTGAACGGTAAAAATAAAAGGTAAATAACAGCTGGGTTTCTCACATTTTCATATTTCTTAGCTTAATTTGATGTATCCCAGCACTGACCTCTGTTTTTGGAAAGAAACAACTTTTCATTATCTGGGTGTATAAAATGATGACTTTCTCCTTAAAAAAGGAGGATATTTGTTGCAAAGTTGTTCTACTTTATTTAATCCATCTCCCCAAAAAACATGAACAAAAATAATGCAACATCTGTCATTGTCATTTTCATCCACTCAGCCCTAATGAACTTTCATTTATTCTTTTCAGTCCAACATCCATCCCTGACCGACTGCGCGATGTCTCCACTGTTAATGATGCAGACTCACAAAAAGAAACAGACCCATCTCCATTCCCTGAGGTTGGAAACATGTTTTTTTCTAAATTTCTCTGAGTTTTAAAGGATTTCTGTGAAAGGGCAGTATTTTCAGCACCCCAAGACCATAAAATTCTGAGACGCTGATTGGCCATTAAATTATTAAATTGACCTAGCAATAGTACATGATTGGCAGATTCTCTGCACATGTGGGGCAGTCTGATCAGCGCCACAAGACAGAGAGTCTGTCTGTGGAAATCCACAAATGAATGACAGTAGGTAGGGAAATGTAGTTTATATTATTTGTTTTGCTTATAGGTACACACTCTAGAGAGTAAAACTGACATTTATGAGTTTATTTGTAAAAATATATTTTAGTTTCTCTCTTCTTATCAGGGAGGGCGGTGCCCCAGCGCCCCCTATGGGCCGGCCACCACTGGTGCAGCTTTGATTTGACAAATCTTTCAAATTTTGTTGTAACACCTAGTAGAGATATGTGAAATTATTAAAACAGGAGAAAGAACACTTCAGGGTGTCCACAACTTGGTTAATGAAATTCAAGAACTTTCAAACACTTTCCAGGACAAATTTCCTCTAATTCAAACATGTGTGGCAACATTTACCCCCTGCTGTCACTGCTGCCTTTACATGGACAAAGGAATACGAACTAAAGGCCAATTGGAATACTCTGATCGACTTTGGCAGAATCTGACGTTATAATCTGACTGAGAGGGGTGGTGTTTCATGCTGATTGGCAACCTGATCAAATTATTCTGAATGAGATAAGCTGACCTGAGAGTGCATGTCTTCCCCACGTCAATTTAACGCATTTCACTGCAAAAAATGATTCTAAAGTAAAAATTGTCTTAAAATCAGATATTTGCTCAGGCAGTTATGATCTACCAATGGAATGAGTGTTTTTGCCCTTAAAATGAGAAAATTATGCAAAAGAAATTAGGTAGTTTAGTTTTAGTAACAAACTGTCTTACCTGCACAAATAAATGGAAAAAAGACCCTTTTCCCCTGCAAAAAATAGAACATGTACATGTTATTTTTTCAGTTCTTCCCTTTAGTGGATAGATGCTATGAGCAGATTCTATTTGGTATGTTTACAGGATGACTTTTTTAATCCTATCGGCTGTTTTATCCCAATACTTATTCCAATATAAATGGTGCAATTTGATTATTTAGTTTGTTTTGTTTTCAAATCAAAATAGACATAATTTGATCGTGAAAATATGTACATGTAAACTTACCTGATGAGCATTTTTTTGTACAATGCATATTCAATAAAAAAAAATGAACAGGGGTCACCAACTTTCGTAAGGGTGAGGGCTACTTAATGGGTCATAGGAAGGTCCGTCAGTACTGACATATGAATTGGAGGGATTGGTGTTCACTATAACTTCATCCATCCATCCATTTTTCATCACACTTATCCCAACCAGGGTCATGAGGGGTGCTGGTGCCTCTCCTACGAGAGGCGGGGTCCACCCTGGACAGGTCGCTAGTCCATCGCAGGGCAACACAGAGACAAACAGGACAAACAACCATTCATGCAAAAACAGACACCTACGGAGAATTTAGAGAAGCCAATTAACCTAACAGTCATGTTTTTGGACTGTGGGAGGAAGCCGGAGTACCCGGAGGGAACCCACAGGGAGAACATGCAAACTCCTTCTTACTGCAAGGCAGCAGTGTTAACCACTGCTCCACTGAGCAGCCCATCTTCATACATTATAAACACATTTTATAGTTTTTTTTAACTCCTAATTTTCTGTATTATATTCTCATTTTGCATTCTCTATAAATACTTAAATGCTCTGTATGATTAAAATTATAAAAAGCTCTATAAATGATTTAAAAAGAAGGGCAATAGAAAAAAAATAACAGCTTTAATCTTAGCTCGCTGGTGAGTTGTGCTGTTTTCAGAAGATGCTATGTGCCCCATGAGGCCCCTTGTTGACCCCTGGACTAAAGGCTATTGGATGAGAATAAGTAAACAGAGAGGACTGAATATCTAGCCCATATTAACAAGAATACCAATAGTGAACATTCCTATCCACAGCACATTGATATATTCAGTGAGGTTAGGATTGGTTGGGGCCTTGAAGCCCTTCAGAAAAATGCTTGATCTCCCAAAGCCTCATATAGCCGCTGATATCTGCAACGGCAGGTTGGTGAAGCCATTAAAAGCAGATCAAATCAGCTCAAATCAGACAATTCATGGACACTGGGCGTCAGACGTGGCATAAATGACGAATCTCTGGGCAGCATGTATATGTGAATAAACCTTGTAGTCTATGCTATGTCCGTCTCACAGATAACTCCCAGTGATGCTGCATCTTTCAGACGACATGAGGGGGATGGGCTGCTCTTCAGGGGCATGGCCTGCTGATCTGTAAGAGGCCGGTTATGAACTATTCCAGGTGCTTTACCTTACCAAGGGTGTGACTTTGTGATGAAAGTTGGTGGGGGCACTCTAAGGGTGGGTGCTGATGGCCTACAGTTACTCCACCCGAAGGCTTTCATTAGGTTTTTGTATTTTCCAAAAATGAGCTCAAACATATATTTGTTGAATGCTATGCTATTGTTGAGAACACATGAGAACTATAACACACTGATATTTCTATTTATAGATGTTAGAGAGATGCCTTTTAGTGCTTTACAAATATAGAGACCAAAAACATTAATGTATAAAAAAAAATAACAAATAACAGCTATAACATCCAAAAAATATGGATATGCTGCATTTTAAATATAGTATAGCATATTTGTTTCTTGTAAACTTGGATATATATTTTATTGCATGTTGCATATCCCAGTAAATCTGTTTCACCTTTAAATCTGCAGCTCTCCCCTTTCTCTCTGTGCTCTGCTTAAAAAGATTTATGAACCTCTTCACTAATATAATGATGCCAGAAACAAAATTTCAAGATATGTAGAAGCTCTGCAGTCTGATTCTGTCTGTTCAATAAGAAAACATGTCAATTTTAACCTGGAACTGGGAGTCATGGTCCTCTGAGAAGCCACTATTTTTTTAAGTAGTAAAGAACAAAGTATGTTTTCTCAAGCTTCTTGCATTATAAAGCTAACTTTTATAAACTTACAATCTGTTGCCATTTTGAGCTGAAAAAGCTCCGTATGTCAAACAAACAGATTTTTAAGTGGTATGATCTACTAACTTTTACTTAAACATCAAAGTAGCTACTGGTTAATATTCACTGAGTGCTGCTGTGTGTCTCTCCTCCAACCACATAGCTACTTTGTACATCATTGAAATGCAATACAGATGTCTCAAAGCGACAGATATGATGATGTTTTACTGAGAGGCACTCTGAACACAGATAGTTGCACCCAACCTCTACTACCTTTGGTTAAAGTAAATAAGTGGAAACGGTAAAAAAAAGCGGAAATTATTGGTGGGGACATGTCCTGTGTCTTACAATGGTATCCTGAGCCTGAGCTGACATCTGTAACCATTCCTCTGGCTTGTTTACATTCAATCTATTCAGTATAGTTTCTGTTTTAAGCCAGTTCCCACTACAGAAGTATTGAATGGATTCAATTGTGGGAACACTTCTTTGGGGAAAACAGACCAGACAAGCCACAGAGGTGTCAAAGGGAATGATCTCAGACCCCTGACAGATACCAGGATGTTCAATTTTTAGGTCCTTTAACAGCCACACTTTCCAGGCAAGGTGCTATTCGCCAACTTGATGACTACATTACAAAAACTATCTAGAAATAAGTCAACATTTCTTAAATTAAGTATATTTGCCCTTAATTTGGGTAGGTAAATAAGATGATTTGCAAATGCAATTATTATTTTTACTCTATTAAAATAAGGTAATTAATAAGCACTTGAAATAAGACAATGCAATAATTTTATTGCATTGTCTACACTCACCGGCCACTTTATTAGGTACCCCATGCTAGTAACGGGTTGGACCCTCTTTTGCCTTCAGAACTGCCTCAATTCTTCGTGGCATAGATTCAACAAGGTGCTGGAAGCATTCCTCAGGGAGTTTGGTCCATATTGACATGATGGCATCACACAGTTGCCGGCTGCACATCCATGATGCGAATCTCCCGTTCCACCACATCCCAAAATGCTCTATTGGATTGAGATCTGGTGACTGTGGAGGCCATTTGAGTACAGTGAACTCATTGTCATGTTCAAGAAACCAGTCTGAGATGATTCCAGCTTTATGACATGGCGCATTATCCTGCTGAAAGTAGTAATAGTAGCCATCAGACGTTGGGTACATTGTGGTCATAAAGGGATGGACATGGTCAGCAGCAATACTCAGGTAGGCTGTGGCGTTGCAACGATGCTCAATTGGTACCAAGGGGCCCAAAGATTGCCAAGAAAATATTCCCCACACCATGACACCACCACCACCAGCCTGAACCGTTGACACAAGGCAGGATGGATCCATGCTTTCATGTTGTAGACGCCAAATTCTGACCCTACCATCCGAATGTCGCAGCAGAAATCAAGACTCATCAGACCAGGCAACGTTTTTCCAATCTTCTATCGTCCAATTTCGATGAGCTTGTGCAAATTGTAGCCTCAGTTTCCTGTTCTTAGCTGAAAGGAGTGGCACCCGGTGTGGTCTTCTCCTGCTGTAGCCCATCTGCCTCAAAGTTCGACGTACTGTGCATTCAGAGATGCTCTTCTGCCCAACTTGGTTGTAACTGATGGTTATTTGAGTCACTGTTGCCCTTCTATCAGCTCGAACCAGTCTGGCCATTCTCCTCTGACCTCTGGTATCAACAAGGCATTTCCGCCTACAGAACTGCCGCTCACTGGATGTTTTTTTCTTTTTCGGACCATTCTCTGTAAACCCTAGAGATGGTTGTGCGTGAAAATCCCAGTAGATCAGCAGTTTCTGAAATACTCAGACCAGCCCTTCTGGCACCAACAATCATGCCACGTTCAAAGTCACTCAAATCACCTTTCTTCCCCATACTGATGCTCGGTTTGAACTGCAGGAGATTGTCTTGACCATGTCTACATGCCTAAATGCACTGAGTTGCCGCCATGTGATTGGCTGCTTAGAAATTAAGTGTTAACAAGCAGTTGGACAGGTGTACCTAATAAAGTGGCCGGTGAGTGTATATTGCATACATGATTTAAATGTAAGTTATCTTGTTCAATTGGCAAAGTGTCTCACTTACCTCCTCAATTCAAGAACGAATCCACTTATTTTAAGAAAAGTTGGCTATCTAGATTTAGATTTTTTCCAGTTTTTCAAGTTTTCAACTTGACAGGCAATCGATCTGTGAGAAGATTAGATGCACCAGAGAAATAGAGAGGAAACACTGAAATCCAGAGGTTAACAAATAAAATATGAAAAGAATAAAATTCTGTATGCATGAAATTTAAAACCTCTCTGTAGGGCAGTTTCAGAAATGTTAAGCCTTTAGCATTTTTTTTTTTTACTTTCTATGATTTTAAAGACCCATAGAAACCCTAACATATTATATTAAAAGTTGTAACAACTGTATGGAGTGAATATTGTTCCATCGTCTTCAAGCAAAGAACAGGATTTGTTTTTGTAAATGAAAATTAGACAAAAATCCAATCCAGAATTGAAACCTTGAAAATGTTAACAACATAGGTTTAGAGTGTAACTTTGCAGTTTTATAAGGGTTATTTTTATGAGCTTTACAAATTTTATTCTTTTCAAATTACATTTAGCAGATTAGTCTCTTCACTGCTGGGGGCGGGCTTTCCTCTGGAGTAACGGTAGCCACATTTCTATTTCCAAGAATGAGCCTTTGAGAAGAACAGAATGTGAGCTTTTAAAGACAATTTGGAAAGATAGCATTTTGTAAACCTCAACCAAAAAAAAAAAAAACATTTGAAAAAAATAAAATAAAAATAAAAATATATATATATATAATCTGAAGAAAAAAATTACATTAAACCTAAGAAAACAGCAAAACCAAAATCCTTTAGATTGCTTTTTCTTTTCATTTCAATTTACAAAGTCCATTCTTTGCCTGCAACAACAAAGGAACAAATTCCCTCCATAAAACTGCTGTCACGACTGGCTGCGGTATAAAGGTCTTTAATCATGTGACTCCAATATGCTGGTGAAGGATCTCAGTCATGCAGGTCACAGTCATAACAAAAAAATAAAAATTTAAAACAATCCACTGGACTGTTTCAAATTTTTTCAAGACATTTCTCTTCCCATCCAGGAAGCTTTTTCAATTCAAAATGTCAGGAATAGCGTAGAGTTTGAGGTTTTATACAGTAGCCCAACAAAGCCTTTTTTCTTTGAAAACATCCAAATTGAAACGGATGATTGGGTTCATCTCTATGGAATGGGGCTCGTTTGGCTTCTTTTGTTAGCCTGCAATGCCCCATACCCGTCTAAGTGTCTGAAAGGGGGTCGTTACAGGGCTGGCTGGAAAGGCGAGGCCCTCTGCTCTGCTGTACATGGGGGTGGGGCTGCAGTGATATCGGGAAGGGATTAACTCAATTGCTGCATTGTAGGTTTTTGAAAGCTGAAACCTGAGTCCAACCCCTCTGTTTAAGGTTGCTTTTTCTTTCTCCAAGTCGTAGGGAAGTCATATTGAAATGTCCATATGACTGGCTTTATCAGACTATATTGTCCCAAAAGTTAGAAAATTTCTATAAAAAAAAAAAAATCCTGTCTTAAAATCTGTTTTTTTCCGTTATCTTATGCAGGCCGCTTAGTTATACGTCAGCCTGAACACCTAATTTCGGCCAATCATATATCAATGATCATCTGTCAATCAAATTTTTCTGGTCATAGCATCTTGATTCATATGTAGCAGCTAAGATACGCAACGGTTGAAATAAGAATTATTTCCTTTCCCATTGAGTTCCGTCCCAGTCTTCACGGGGATGGACGTCTGTGTCTTCAGCAGGCGTAGAGCTAACAGAACTGGCAGCGTTGCGAGGCAAGGGCTCAAACATGTACGGCTGGAAGCCTTCTACACCAAACCAAGCTTCTGCCGCCCTGGCGTCCTCTTCCACAACATCTTCGTCCCCGCTTTCCTCCTCTAAATAAAAAAATGGATGACGGAGGAGATTCATCCACGACCTCCAACACTAAACTCTCCTCCTCTTGCATGTTTCCTCTGTCCATAGAGTTCCTTGACAGTGTCGTTTCTAAGTCACCAATTTAGTGCTACTTGGTTCCAATGGAATTTCCCATTGAGAACCTACTAGCACCAAGTTGATAACTGGCTAGCAATAGGGATGGGACGATTTATGAAAACCGTCCGAACCGTTCAGTTCGACTGTCTCGGTTCGATTTGCGTGTGTTTCGTTCGGTTCATGCGCTGCTCCTTTTTCTCATAGGCGAAGCGTTTACACTCCAGAGCAGAAGGTGTCGGTACTGCGACCAAAGCCAACCACCAGTAGTAAACAAGAAGAAGCGTAGCAGCGTAGCCGGGTGTAGCAGGGAAAAAAATCAGTTGTTGTGGAGAATTGTGTTGGAATGGCGAGTGGGAAAGAACAGGAGTTGGAAGACGCGCCAGCAGCACTTTATAGGTCTGCTGTATGGGAGCGCTTTGCATTTAGAGTGACCTACGATGACGGCGGAAAGAAAGTTGTGGATAAAAGTGCAACAGTGTGCAAGCATTGTGCAACACGTTTTGTTTATGCTAACAGCAACATGATCAACATGTCATGCTAACCCCGAAATCCCTCATACTCCATCAGCCACCCCCGCTGTGCTCCAGACCGGCTGCTCAAAGCAAAGCCTACAGCCCCCACTGTGGCTCCCGTTTGCTCCCCTCTGAGTCCCTTGGAGATGGTAGAGAGCATGCGCCAGATGATTAAATTCAAAGCAGCAAAACATACGGAAATGATCCAGGGTTTCCGCGGATCATTTAAAATAATTACAATCCATTATTTTTTGGGGGATTTTTTCATTAATTTCATACATTTTTATGGGATTTCGGTGTAACAATCAACATATACCGAATCGACTATTAGCTGCGGCTTCCAGCTGTTTAATGTCTCATTTCGGTCATTTATAAACACTGGGGCCGCAAAGTAAACCGGCCAGATAATCGTTATAACATACCGAACTAAATATTTAGGATTAACATCATTGTATAGTCTGTTTTTTACTTACCGAGAGCTAAGACTTATGGCTAGCTCAGCCCCCTTCCAGATCCAAAATGTCTTCTACGCAGCAAAATATTCCCACAAGGCATTGCGTCTAGTGCTGGTTAAAGTGACGTCATGTTTTGTGTTCTGCCCTGAAACTGGAAAATGTGAGCGTTCTGACACATTTCACATTTTAGCCTAAGCTGCAATTCTGCATTGCTGCTTAGGAATTTAAGGATTAGGGCCACTGAATTTTTTTTTTTAAGTTTTTTTTTTAATTTTTTTCTTTTATTTCAGTATAATATGAGAAAAAAGTTAGAATTCGGACATTTTTCCCCATATTAAACTGAAATAATATATAAACATTTTGTATTTTAGATAAAAAAAATTAAATAAATCATCCGTCAATATGTCCAGTCTAGAAGTGGAAAAGTTTTATTTTCTTCGATTTTAATTTTTTAAATTAAAAATGTTTTAAGGAACCTTTGGTTGTCCAATTATTAATCATAAAATTGTTGACAGATTAATCAATTTTCAAAAATTATCGTTAGTTGCATTCCTAGTTAACAGATTTCCTAACAGCTGTGTCTAAGGTTTACTGGGGGACATTAAGCCTTAAAATGGCTGTCAAATCCTTTCAAGTATCATCTCTGAAATATTTTTGTAGCAAGACATAATGTGTTTAGATTAAAATTTTGACATGCCTCATGTTGACAGGTTCCATTTAAGCAGATTTTTCTTCATCTTTCACCAATTTACTCATTCTTATGTATGAGGCAAACTTTCTGATTCAACATATTGTAAGTTTAAGTGTAATAATTAAATTTAAAGACAGCTTTGAAAAAATATTTTTATTTACAGGGAGTTTATTTTTTTTTAAGACTAGGATGGAATTACTTTAAGGGCCAGGTAGATTTGGATAATCATCTTATATCTTAGACATCTTATTTCATGTGATCAGGTTCTTTTGTCAGGCATTCAGAGTTGTTGAAGGGGATCTGAAACATCTACATACATCTAAGTGGAACAAGAAATGCCAAAAAAGGAGACATTTGTAAAGGGGGAAATAAGTAAAAAATACATAAATAAATAAAAAAAAATACAAGTTTAAAAATAAGAGATAAACGAGTCCTCTTCCATGTTTACTAACGATTAAAAACCCATCCGGGAAACAAAATGTGCAAACAAAATGACAATAAAGATGTCTAAGTATAAACTGATTCATTTCATCAGCAAAGGTTCCTCAGTGGCAATTATTAAATTCAGATCAGAAAAGGATATTCAGAGCATAAAATCTGTGTACATTTAATTCATGAAAAAAATGTAATTTTCGTCCAAACCCTTTAAGGAATGGTGCGTTAATATGATTAATGTGTATATACTGTAATGAAGCAGACGCCTTCACGCTTCTGTTCTGTCAGCAGCAGTACAATGGTGCCCCCTTCTGGCAAGTTTGAAAACTAACGCCGTTCAATAAGTGGGTTTGCAACATTTTATAGCCGGAGAGGTAGTTCGGACACTATTTTATAGTGATGTAATGAATATTTGCTCTATTTTATTATTATGATTTTTTTTTTACTTGATCACTTTAGGGTTTGAAAAAGATCTGTAGATGTACATCTGGTGTCGTTTGTATCTCTTTCCTTGTCTGTGGGGAGACTGATGTTGAAACCAGTGAGTGCTGGCCAATAGAGGGCCACACACCCATTGACACTGATTAAGACATAAATAAAAAAAAAAAAAAAATATATATATATATATATATATATATATATATATATATATATATATATATATATATATATATATTATAATTTAATTCTGGGGTCCTTTGATTAGAACTCATTGCAGGTAGTTTCATTGTGGTTCTGAAGACCTGATTAAATCATGAAAAGGAGCGAAGGACAAAACCCGGTCCAATGTTTTCTGGTCGGTACCTGAACTTGGTATCAACCCATTAATTAGAAAAATGTCTGAAATAAGCTGAGATGAACATGATGGGTTTTATTCTGGAAATCAACTGTCCTTCATTCAGTTCATTTTGACTTTATTCCTGTTTTTATTACTGATGTTTTCTTCCCTATTTCCTGGTTGTCACTCCTGCAGTTTATCAATAATAAACATATTATTATTCCTTGATGTTTGCCTCCATGTGACTCTAAACACACTCTGCAAACATAAAGGAAATGGGCCGTATTTAGTGAAAGTACACCAGGGGAGGAAGACTAGTATCAGAATTCAATTCTAACAGGTCTTGATCTAAGGGGATGTGAAATCCCATTTTCTGATATTTTATTTTCTAAAGTTCCTCCATTTAAATCAGGCCCATTTTACTTCATTCATGCTGAGTAATCTTCATCCGTCCAGCAGTGATGCGAGGCACAGCGCCACCGTTTCTGCTCTTTCAGCAGCTAATCTGCTCAGAGACAGCAGCTGTTCTTTTTTGTTTTACATCTTTAAAGCTACAGTGTGTAATAATTACCGGGATATACAGTCAGAAATGTAATATATTATACATAACTATGTTATTTATCATCATCTACGAGCTCAGCCTCTTAACCTTAATATTTGCGTTGCCTTAGAATTCGTTATTTATAATTACATAGGAGCGGGTCTCGCAGCCATGGAGGCAGACATCTTTGCGCTATGGCAGCGCAGAGCCAACAAACTAGCGATTGCGAGATCGCCCATTACGCTCGAAAGTAACTACGGCAAGTTGAGAAAGATGAACTGAGACGGTACTGAACACACAGACTAATGAAATACTATCTGTAAAATTATCTATGTAAACAAACCTTATCACTTGAGAAGGTAGGTGATGCGGACGTCGTGGAAGACATTTTGTCCCGTAACGCTCGCCGTACTGTTGGGGGGAGAAGCGGTGGGGGGGAGATGTTCACGTTGCTGCGGTCTGCAGTCTGGACGTTAGATGTCGCTAAAAAATACACACTGTAGCTTTAATCTTATAGATGTCTTCAGCTGGATGGGAGGGTTCTGACTTTGTTCAGTCTCCTAATGAGGAGCCTTTTCATGGTCTCCTGTTATTTTGTGTAATTTTGTATATAACTTTTTTCTGTAAAATGTTTTAAAAAAGTTTGAATATAAAAAACAAAACCAAAACAAGAACTCTTTATCTCCTAAATTAGTCTAGTAAAAATGGTGGCCTGAATAGATACAATGATCCCTAAACTAGTAATTTACCAAACCTTCATAAATATAGGCTCTATAAAGACAAATAAAATGATTTTGAAGACTAAGTAACATATTTTTTTTATTTATTTCATCACAAAATCGAAAACAGTGAACAGTATTTGTCAAGGATCACTATAAGGGTAAATAATTAACTCTGGATTGCTTCTTAAGGCTCCTCTGTGCCTGACATTAACATTTGATTTTCATAAAACATTACAATGACAAAACATGAAAAATTCAAAGCAAGAAAAAAAGAACAGTCAAGTTAAAGATCTTGACGTTCTGCTAACCAAGTGAAAAAATAAAGATTACAAAAACTTTTTTGGTTGGCTACAGCTCTCCGAAACATGCCAACCTGCCTGTTGCTGCCAACCTGAAAGACACACATTTATCCACCATGAATACAAGAAAAAAATATTGAGCTTTGGTTTCTAAAAGGCAGAATTTCTGACCCCCAGCTCTTCCTGCAATAAAATATGTTTTGGTCATGCTTTCATATAAATTCACAGAGAAGGGACCACAAAGGTGTGAATCTATAATACCTTCACTTTGAGAATCCAGATGCTCCCTCAGATCCTGTTCCTTGTCCTCCAGAGGCCTGAGTAAGATCCTGGGTGCGGTTCATCTGCTCAATGCGAAGCTACATAAAGATGAAAAAGTCTCAGACAACCCCTGCTTACACTTGGACATACAAGAATCTGAAAAACCTTTTATCCAAGGTCAGAATTCTTCCCAAAGGGTACGTGCGTGATAAATACACACACGTAAACTGTTCTCCATGCATATTTGGAATGTTTTATGAATGCAGATTGAATACATGAGGGCCCCAATATGTCACTAGCATGAGTGCATGGACCTTTTCTCTGGTGGAGGCCAGCTTTTTAAGCACCTGTATTTATTTAAAACAAATGTATTTTAAACAAAAATGCTTGTATAAGTATTTGTCACTTGTGTGCCCTTTTGGGAGAATTTAGACATCATACTTTTACCTTGCTGAATTTCTCTTCCAGCTCATGGCGTTCTTCCTTCAGACATCTCAGGCTCTCCTGAGGAATTCTAAGTGGACCCTATAAAACACATTGTGAAAAAAAAACACTTCTAGCAGCAAAAAGTTGATCAAATAGATAAAATAAGTATAATGAGCATCAACGACATAACCTTTTTATGTGGTAAGAACTTTGTTTTCTTTTTAAGCAGGTCAAGCTCCGCCTTGGCTTCTGCCAAAGCCCTGTTGTATTCCCTAACTCTCCCCAGATGAGGAGACAAAACTTTTTTTAATGCCTTTATTGCCTCTTTCTCTCTAGATAAATCGTCCTAGAAAAAAAAACCATGTTGAATAAAAACCAACATACAGATCAAGGGACATGTCAAGATTATAGTCTCAACAACTTAGAAATACTTCATAAGCAATTAAGTACATTAATTAGAACTATTAGCTTTAAAAGTCTTCCTTTTTTTTGTTTTCAGTTGTTACTATTTGCAACATTACATTTGATCAAAACCCACAAAATCTGCTTCAGCCTCACCTTTTTGGACATGCATTTTTACAGACATACCTCCATAGCCTTGATGTTCTCTGCTAGCTTCTTATCCAGTGTTTCACAGAGGACTCTACGGTCATCTTTCTTATCATTGATGTATCTATGATACATCAGCTCACACATCATTGTCTCATGTTTCAAGTTGTTCTCAAATTCTTCCTGCAGCTGCTTTATCTCTGCCCGCTGTTTGGCCTCTTGGTCTAATTAAAAGGTGATCAGAAATCAAGGTCAATAACGTGGTGAAATTAGGAGCAGCCGAATAGGGCAGTTGCTCACCAGCCAATAGCTTCTTAAATTTCTCTCTCATCGAGCGCACTTCTTCCGCTTGTTTCTGTTTGGGGAAATAAAAGCCATTAAACACTTCAAAAAATGGGAGGCATTCTAAGTAAACCAGTGCATGCAGAAACTGTAAATGAATGAAGCGTGCAGCAACACTGATGTGGTTGGAAGTCAGTCTGTGCGCTACAAACCAGCAGCATGTCTTCCACAACTTTGTGATGGTTGGAGGTCCACTTGTCCAACAGGATGCTTATCTGTTCCTGTTCGTCAGCCGAGAAAGCAAGATCTGCTCCTCGATCAGAGATTGGGTCTTGGTGCTTCATCTTCTGTTTAATGAACTGAAAGGACAAATAACTAATGGAACAATAGAAAACTGAAACTCTATCCATCTTTTAATGTTGGATTGAATAAAGGAAAGAATTCTCATACAATTTAACTCTTTTCAGCACTTTGTTGACAGGAACTTTTTCTAGTTTGGGTTTCATGTAAAATCAGATTGAGCAAGTTCTGGAAGTGGAACTTTCATTTGATTTTAAAATGAAAAGGAAATAAAAATAAAAGTGATATCTGTCAATGGATGAAGAAAACATTGGGATTTGTCTTGCATTCTCAAAATCAGCTACGTAAACACCTATATGGAAGATGTAAAAAAAAAAATCTTAATTCAACTTTTGTTTTTTAATCATTATTCAAATATAGAGGCAGGACATTAGGAAATAAAGGGATTTCATCTTTAATGGTTGGTATTGTCAAGTTTGGTTTACTGTGCGATTGAAAGGGATAGTCTCTGATATGGAACTTACCTGGATTTCACTCAAAGAGCCTTCAATTTAGCTGATCCATCTTTATTTTTTCATGATGGTCACCATAGCGTTCCAGTCATATAGGTTAAAAACTGGCTGTCCTTAATAGTTTGTCAAATACTGGCACAGTTCTGACTTTACACGTGCTACCAGCTCTGTTTGCTTCTCATGCTTTGGCACTTCTTCAAACACGAGTGACAGGTCAGACACACCAAAGGTACCTGCACTCTCTGATTGCGAGGGCATTGAGCCCACCTGGTTCTCATCACTAACCAGCAGAATCTGCAGACACTGGCTGTTCAGCAGAACAGGTATTCCTGTTAAAAAGGACTTTTTCCTCTGCGCTGCAAGATTGCTTGGTGTGAGGAACTGATGCAGAGTCAACGATGCAATGCAAGCGAATGTCTGCTATCTCCACATGCTCATCCAGGAGGATATCCTAACATTTGTTTGGTCAAAGCCTGATATATGGACCAGAAGATCTGCCTCTCATCTGGGCTGTGTTCGAATTCATGGGCTGCGTCCTCCAGAGGGCCAGATCTGATGGCCGATTACGTCATAGCGCATCGCCGAGTTCTGGTCGGATTCCAAGATTCCTGCGGCCTACAAATGCATCCTTCTTTTAGCCCGATTTGGAGGACGGGTCCAGTGTATAGAAAGGTGGCTATATCGGTCACTGATTTGTTTTTGAATGTTGTAAATGTTTATTTCTAAATGTTGAGTTGTTACATTGGTTTACCAGCTGAAAATAAAAAAAGTGAGATAGGTATATATTTGTTTTTTATTACAATGCCTAATAATTCTGCACACAGTGTAAAGTGTTTTAACAATATAAAACTGTGCACGTGGAGAATCAATAACCAATGTACAGCTATGGAAGTTTTTACAGTAGTGGATATTTGAAAATAGCAGCAACAGCAGAGATGTGCAAAATGACAGCAGCATGTTATTTACCTGACTAAGGTTTATATCATTATATTGGATTTTATTTGGTCATGCTCCTGGTGGTTTCACCTTTATTCCACTCTGTATTATCATGAGTGTAATCTTTGTTCACTTTACAATAAAAATAAAAAAACGAAAAGAAACATTTTTAAAAGAAACGATTTTGAAAAGTTCGGGTCAAGCCTTCGGCGGAGAAAGCCTGTTTGAATCCACAGCCAAAACTCTTCTGCTCTCCTTATTTTCAAGGGCTTTGAAGGATCCAGGTAGACCGCGTCCTTGGAGGATGCGGCCCATAAATTCAAACACAGCCTTGGTCTAATCAATCCAAAAGGTGTTCAGTCAGGCTGCAGTCAGGACTCTGCGTGTTTTTAACAATCTGGATCAGGTCTTGCCCTCTACTGCCGTGGAAGTCCCCTTTAACAGCCTGATTATGTGTGTCAATGAGCAGCTCTGGCAAATCCCTTGTATATAGTAACCAAGAAATATTGGTTTCCAAACAGTGCTTTACTAATAAAACATTTCACACACCGCGGCTATGGTATCATTAGATGTCATAGAGCTGCAATAATGAATGCAATCAGGTATACACAATTTACCTACGACACAATAAATTACATGTTTGTTTATATAGACTGGATCAAAGTTAACCCAGCCCCATGTGTGACGGTTCAGCTGCAGAGCTGTAATGTTAACACTCTACCTTCATCTCTGCTTGGTGACGCTCCTCATCATCTTCTATGTCTTTCTCCACTTTTTCAAGTTCAACCTTAGCATTCTGGATTTTCCTGTTGGTCTCTTCTTGGAGGGACCGAATACGATCTCGCTTCAGTTGAAGATAATTCCTCTCCGTTCGCTCTCTTCCAAGCTGCTCCCGAAGAAGCACAATGTGCTGGTCCAACTGAACGACCAGATTTGTCAAACCAAAAAGTTGACACGGATACACAGAAAGGTCATGTGTTAAGCAAAGATGGAAAAGTGTGTGGAATAAACCATAAAACCACAACCAGGATGTGTTTTTTTTTTCATATATTTTTTGAGATAAAGCAACAGGAAATGGTGCAAAGCTGTAGAGTATAAAGTAATGATAAATTATTTTTAAGCATTTTTACAAATAAAATCTTGAAAGGGAGACAAGCAATGAAAAGCCCTACTGCCCCATTACAGTATCTTCTTTAACAGAGAAAATAAAGCCA
The DNA here is from genome assembly GCA_030533445.1 of Cyprinodon diabolis. Classification (NCBI taxonomy): domain Eukaryota; kingdom Metazoa; phylum Chordata; class Actinopteri; order Cyprinodontiformes; family Cyprinodontidae; genus Cyprinodon; species Cyprinodon diabolis. Next base: position 6,306,288 of record CM060081.1, on the reverse strand, counting down.
TTTGCAGGTGAAAACAATCAAAAGTGACAGATTAAAAAATAAAGAAGTTAAATCTGAAAACAAAGGCAAAGGTCCCAGATGTTTGTTCAAGAACATTCCTGAAAGGAAGTATTACCCCTTCATAGGGCACTCAGTGAAATACTTTGAAAATCCATATTTCTAGCCAACAGTGTTACTGGAATCCAGGACAAGACCTTATTACCTTCCTAACATAAAAAATATGGATATCTTGATGGCAAAAACGAATGTCAAGGTAATAACAAGAAACGCCAACTTGCCCGAATATATTGAGAAAAATAACAAAAGTGCTACTATTAGAAATTCATGAAAAAGACTCTAAGAGTGGTGCAGCATAACCTTAGAGGCATTAATGCTGATACTGGCACTCACATTTTTTTAGTTTATAAACCTCAATAGAATTGTTAACTAGGGTTAATAACTTTTTAACTTTACTCCTTAACTTGTCAATTAACCTTTTACCTTTTTTTTCTTGACTTAACTTTTTTTTCCAACTTAATTTACAGTAGATAATATATCATTAAGAGTTCATCTAATTGGCCAAATGCCAGTTGAAGTTTAGTAGTGGTGTCAGATGTCAGACTGGACTCTCCTCCTTCCAGGAGGATTATGCTCAAGTTTATGATTGTTATAAAACAAAATGCGAACAAAGTTCTACAGAGTTGTGATGAATTTTGTAAGTCAGTCACCATGTGTAAAACCACAGATTTTAGATCGGGTCAACTTTGTTTTTACTATGAACACAGATTTTATGCAATGGGGCTCAAACCTAAGGTTTGAACCAATAATCTAACCTGCTCTTCGGTCCATTCCTCTTTTGGGCGACCGTTTAGCAGAGGTGGATTCTTTGTACTTCCACGCTTCTTACTGGTTGCTTTCCTTTTGGGAGGCTGGAAGACAAAAGGTGCAAAATTGCTTCTTTAACACATTGTCACTGTGAAATCTTCACTTTTTGTTCACTAGATTAATAGGATAACACTTCCTGCCCAACAAAACACTGTCAAACCCACAGAACATTTAGTCATCATTTCATTTCCCTTTGGGCTTGAATACTCGATTCTGATTGGCTGCAGTGTTTCCGTTAAAACCTGTTGCAACAAATCAGGTTTTTGTTCAACCACTAATGTGTTTTTTGTTTGTTTTGTTTATTTTAATTATAGGCTAATAAAGATGTATACTGAGTTTAGGAATATCGTTTAATTTCCCTTTGGGACAGATGAAGTATTTGGGAATTGATAAAAGAAAAGGCATTCAGTGCTCTCTCAGTCAAGGTTATTTTAAAGTCAAAGTTCGGTTTTAAATATTAGTTTGATGGATTACTATAAAGTCGAGAAGTTAGGCTATATTTAAAAACACTGTTTAAAAAATATAGGCTAATTTTCATATCACCTCCCTGATTAGCCCCATGAAACATCAGATAATCAAATTATTTTACAAAAAAATATTCAGTAAACTCCAAACTCACCATAATTCATGCAGAGTTGACAACGCTGACAGAAAAGGCGCTCTCTGAAATATTTACTCGACAGAAATCAACAACCGTTTGAGGCCAGATGAAACTGGCGTTTCCATAGCAACCACTAGAAGGCGCTGGTGCGCCGCCCCACGCCCAATGACACTGATTTGAGACATAAAAAGTCAACAATAATATATAAAACATACAAGTAAACAGAAATGCCAGGGGGTATGTTAAAAATAATAAATACAATCAGGAGGAAAGACAAACAGATGGGCCGGGGAGTGTCATATGTGCATATGTATGCATACATATATACATTCTACAAATAAACATTTCTTCTACAACATTAAGTTGTCCAGAATTTTTAGTTGGAAACAGATTGCTATGGTTTTGTGCCTTCTGGTGAGAAGAGAGTTGATTAGATAAACATTAAAGTCTGGCTTTTTTTTTTTTTTTTGAAATTTAAATTTATGTAAGTGAAATTTGGCCAAGATAATTAAAAGACTAGTAAAGCGTCATTCCATTTTTCTTTGGATTGATGACGTATTTCCTCCCTAGGACGCAGAAATATATATATATTTAAATTTTTTTTATTTATGTGTTTTATCAAGCCATTATCATTAACATGAAGAAATTCTGTCAGAGGATAGCAAATGTGTACATGAACAGATGAAAATGAAGTACAATTGAAAAATACAAAGTAAAACAAATAGCAGGAGACTTATATCAACAAACGTTTAAATCAAACATAGAAAGAGCCATAGAAATATGAAAAACAAAAAAAGTTGGATGCAATTAGAAAATCTATTTTTTCATAGATTTTTTCCAGTTTTCAACTTGATAGGCAATCGATCTGTGAGAAGATTATGTGCACCAGAGAAATAGAGAGGAGACACTGGAATCCAGAAGTTAACAAACAAAATATGAAAATAATAAAATGTTGTATGCATGAAATTTAAAACCTCAAACCTCTCTTTAGGGCAGCTTCAGAAATGTTAAGCCTTTTTTTTTTTTTTTTTTACTTTCTATAATTTTAAAGACCCATAGAAACCCTAACATATTATATTAAAAGTTGTAACAACTGTATGGAGTGAATATTGTTCCATCGTCTTCAAGCAAAGAACAGGATTTGTTTTTGTAAATTAAAATTAGAAAAAAATCCAATCCAGAATTGAAACCTTGAAAAATGTAAAACAACATAGGTTTAGAGTCTAACTTTGCAGTTTTATAAGGGTTATTTTTTCTTTTTTTTTCAAATGTACTTTTTAAATAAATGTTATTCTTGCAACTTTCTGCTTTTCATTAAAAAAAAAAAAAAACTAAAAACAAATTTTATAAAAAATAAAAAATCAGCTTTTCCGATTGAGCTTTACAAATTTTATTCTTTTCAAATTACATTTAGCAGATTAGTCTCTTCACTGCTGGGGGCGGGCTTTCCTCTGGAGTAACGGTAGCCACATTTCTATTTCCAAGAGTGAGCCTTTGAGAAGAACAGAATGTGAGCTTTTAAAGACAATTTGGAAAGATAGCATTTTGTAAACCTCAACCAAAAAAAAAAACATTTGGAAAAATAAATAAATAAATTTATATATATATATATATATATATATATATATATATATATATATATATATATATATATATATATATATATATATATATATATATATATATAAAATCTGAAGAAAAAAATGACATGAAACCTAAGAAAACAGCAAAACCAAAATCCTTTAGATTGCTTTTTCTTTTCATTTCAATTTACAAAGTCCATTCTTTGCCTGCAACAACAAAGGAACAAATTCCCTCCATAAAACTGCCGTCACGACTGGCTGCGGTATAAAGGTCTTTAATCATGTGACTCCAATATGCTGGTGAAGGTTCTCAGTCATGCAGGTCACAGTCATAACAAAAAAATAAAAATTAAAAACAATCCACTGGACTGTTTCAAATTTTTTCAAGACATTTCTCTTCCCATCCAGGAAGCTTTTTCAATTCAAAATCTCAGGAATAGCATAGAGTTTGAGGTTTTATACAGTAGCCCAACAAAGCCTTTTTTCTTTGAAAACATCCAAATTGAAACGGACGATTGGGTCCATCTCTATGGAATGGGGCTCGTTTGGCTTCTTTTGTTAGCCTGCAATGCCCCATACCCGTCTAAGTGTCTGAAAGGGGGTCGTTACAGGGCTGGCTGGAAAGGCGAGGCCCTCTGCTCTGCTGTACATGGGGGTGGGGCTGCAGTGATAGCGGGAAGGGATTAACTCAATTGCTGCATTGTAGGTTTTTGAAAGCTGAAACCTGAGTCCAACCCCTCTGTTTAAGGTTGCTTTTTCTTTCTCCAAGTTGTAGGGAAGTCATATTGAAATGTCCATATGACTGGCTTTATCAGACTATATTGTCCCAAAAGTTAGAAAATTTCTATAAAAAAAAAAAAAATCCAGTCTTAAAATCTGTTTTTTTCCCCGTTATCTTATGCAGGCCGCTTAGTTATACGTCAGCCTGAACACCTAATTTCGGCCAATCATATATCAACGATCATCTGTCAATCAAATTTTTCTGGTCATAGCATCTTGATTCATATGTTGCAGCTAAGATACGCAACGGTTGAAATAAGAATTATTTCCTTTGCCATTGAGTTCCTTCCCAGTGTTCACGGGGATGGACGTCTGTGTCTTCTGCAGGCGTAGAGCTAACAGAACTGGCAGCGTTGCGAGGCAAGGGCTCAAACATGTACGGCTGGAAGCCTTCTACACCAAACCAAGCTTCTGCCGCCCTGGCATCCTCTTCCACAACATCTTCGTCTCCGCTTTCCTCCTCTAAATAAAAAAATGGATGACGGAGGAGAGTCATCCACGACCTCCAACACTAAACTCTCCTCCACTTGCATGTTTTCCTCTGTCCATAGCGTTCCTTGACAGTGTTGTTTCTAAGTCACCAATTTAGTGCTACTTGGTCCCAATGGAATTTTCCATTGGGAACCTACTAGCACTAAGTTGCTAACTGGTTAGCAACTATGCTTTCGAAAAACCGGCCATAATGAAACTAGTTTGTGAGACTTCCACCACAACAACCCCGCCCCCTAGATAAACGACCAATCACATTCACTTTATTCACTCGTGTAAAGTCATGCACCACTTGGGAGAATTCAGAGATGCAAAGGTTGGAAAAGCTGCTTCCCTACGACTTTAACATAGATGGCTTCCTTCATACCCCTCTCATTTTCTTTGTCCAAAATGTGATCATTCTGGTCTTCAAAAGAAGACCTCGCTTTTCCAGCCAGGCCAACAATTCCCTTTAATGTCCCCCCTTTCAGAGAGATAGACAGGTATGGGGCATTGCAGGCTGACTAAAGAAGCCAAACGACCCTCATTCCAAAGGGGTGGACCCCTTCTTCCATTTCAATTTCATGTTTTCAGAACAAAAACAAGGTTTTGATGGGCTACTGTATAAAACCTCAAACTCAACACAATTTCTGACACTTTAAATTGAAAAAGTTTCCAAGGTAGGAAATGAAACGTCTTCAAACTTGGAAACAAATTCCAGTGGATTGTCTTAATTTTCTTTTTTTGGCATGAAAATCCAACATTAAAGGACATTTATTAAAATAAATACAAACACATCTGCTTCAAGTTGACAGACTAGATCTTTTATTAATTTTCTCTGATGGCACTGCTTTGAAACAAGGACATGATTGTCAGACATGTGGAGAGACGTCATTGTGCAGGACTCTGACAAACGCTGCTACTGACATAATATTTGAAATTGACAAAACATGTTTTCTCCCAAAAACCAACCGATAAAACCTGCGGTGGTGCTTAATGCTTCTTAGTTCAAGGATCACATTGTCATTTAGCATTAATACAAAGTGGGGTGGTTCCTGACAAGTTTAATGATCCAATAAAAAAAACACGTGTAAGACATGATGGCGTACTCCTTGATTTACATAAAAGAATACACTTCCTGCTGATTTTTAAGAAGAATCTGCGAGGTGTTAAAATCTTAGTCTTTAGAAAAAAATCAACACAATTATCTTTGATAGACTGATACGAAAAAAAATTAAATCAACTTTATTTTATTTCTAATGTAATATTTAATCTTTGTCATAGTAAACTAAAAAAAAAGGAAATGAGTTATGGAGCCGATGAGTAATGAGGACAAGTGGAGGGCAGTGTTGATCATTTACACTACATCTTATTATCCTGTCATTCACTCATCAGGTTCCATCAAACTGTTTAAAATGTTTCCACTAACTGGACGGGCTTCGACGGCCGGGCGGCGGCCATGCAGAGGTTGGAGGAGTGAAGCGTCGCCTCTAAACCAGTCTACGCCTCTTGCAGTCCCGCTCCATCTGGCCCTCTGACTTGTTGGACGGAGCCCCCAGAGGAGACACCTGGTTCAACATGGAGTCATCAGAGGCCTGGCCAAACAGGGCCATGAGCAAAGCGACGCCGAACCCAGTGGCACGCTCCCCCTGGAATACAGGATCTACATTAAGTTTGGTGCTCATCTTCAACGATTAACTTCTGAGTCTAAAAATGGCTCTGAAGGTTCAGAGAAAGCAGCTGTGTGCTCCGTGTCTGTAACAGCAGCAGCTAGGACCGCCCAGAAGGCAAACATTTTATGACTTTTTGCTTTAGATTTTGAAAAAACAAAGAAAAAAAATGTCAAACCTTTACCTAAAAGACAATTCTGCAAGAAAAGTAAAACTCCAAAACATCTTTAAATGTTTGTTTTACGTTGAAAAGTACACATCAAAATACAAGGAACCTCTAAAATAAATGAACTGGCCCTTTATTTAAGCAGGCGGGTATAATTATCAATGGAATGAGTATTTTGAGCCCCTAAAGTTAGAAATGTATATATTATTGCACTTAAAATAAGTAAAAAAATCTTATTCCATGGCAGATTATTTTACTTACCCGCTTAAATGAAGCACAAATACATTTCAGGACTTTTAATCCCCTTTTTGCATTCTAATCCATATATTTAGGATTTTTTTGTAATTCTGCAAACAACAAAAAATGGTTTACAAAGCTGAACTTTTATTGTTATTTTTACAGAACTTATAAAGTCCTAATAAAACAACTTGGGCCTTCGTTTGTCTTCTGAAGTATAAATAAAGCAGCTGTGCTGGCAAATGACCTCGAGTTTTAATTTATAGGCTGAGTGATGCATGATTCTCCAACCAGAAAGAAACAGTGTCAACAAAAAACAAAAACATTACAACATAATACTGCAGCTACTATAAGGGTCAGGATTCTGCCTACAAGCAGCTTTACTTTAAAGATTACTTTAAAGATATTTGCACATGTTAAATGTCCAAATAGGGGCCAATGGGTCCCAATATATCACAGGTGAGTGCTTGTTCCTTCTCTGCATGTGGTTTTTTTCACATGTGCTCAGCCTCCCTCCTCCTCACATGTGGACCCATTTCTGCTCGCCCCCGTCGATCTTCGTCACTTTGAGGGCGTTACCCGCCAGACGAAGCAACCCTCCTGTGATTGGCTGCTTTTCAGGAATTTGTGAATCTTGAATTGTGACACGTTACCAAGGTAACCAGTGTAAACAGTCTTCCCGTTTCCAGCTTTGACAGGCGCGGTTTCTCAATATGCGTTCTTGAGCGTTCTCGTGTGCTTGTGTACTCGTGACAGGTCATCAGCCTCAGCCCGAGTACCGTTCCAATTCTAGAGAACGCCAGATCGAGAATGCACCAAATCCCCGGATGTTGTTCTCGCCCCGCCCTCTTTATCGAGCATGCATCAGAGCAGACTTGTGCGTTCTTCAGACTGACCGCTTCCCCAGAATGCCCCGCGGCCGCAGCTTGATTCCAGACAGGGCTCACAGTGTTAAGTTAAACATTCCCTTTTCTGCTGCTGCTGTTCTTCAAAAGTATGTTTTGAAATCGTTTGAGGCGATAACATTATACATTGAAGCCTCCCTGTGTGGCCTGTTTACAGAGTTAGTGCGAAATTAAAAAAAAAAAAAGTCCGACGTTGAGCGGACCAGAGTGACCAGCAGACCTCCGAGGGTAACCGCAGCCAGGGCTAATATTACCGCGTCTGTAGTGCACTTCTCTCGGTCTAGTTATGTGTGAACTACCGCTCGTTCTGATGCCGTTTTTTTGCGGTTCGGTAATTTTTTAAAATGTTTTTTAAGCTTTAGAAATAAAAAATATTGTTTTCAAAATGTTTTGTGTAGGGAATAAATAGTTTTGACTGTTAAAGAAATGCTAAAGAACGTTGCATGTGATGACGTCACGAGTACGCTTCTGTTCCAATACACATACGTGCTTGCGTGCTCGCATTCTCGTCAAGTCCGATCTCGCCAAGAACGGACTTGACGAGAACGCGAGCACGTACTCGCGTTCTCGTGAATTGAGAAACGCCCTGGAACTTTTTTGTAGATGTCCTGTAACCCTGTTTAAGGGACATCCTACAGCCAATCAGAATCCAGTATTCATCCACACCATGTTATATATAATAATGAGAAGGAAAAAGCTTTCATGGGTGATATATTGGAGCCCCATGGGACTCTACTGTGCATGTGAGATATGAGTGTCTGAAGTAAAGCTGCTCATAGGAGTATTTATTGCATGCGTAGAGTTCTGGCAGAATCCTGATGCCATAAGCTTCACCTATGATGTCAGAAATATACGGAATTAAACCACAAATGGTCGAAAGTAAAGGTTTTATATTCAGTCGAGTTTTGGGTCAAACAATCTCTCAGACATAAAAAATAATCAGAAACAGCCAAAACAGATCTGGATTGCAAGAAACTAAGTTAAACTGGATCATGAAGAAAAATGTAATTGTAAAAAATATACATAAAAGAAAAATCCCCTTTAAAAAAGTCCCAACGATCACCTGATTTTCTACATATATCTGACCAATCAGACGTACCGGAGGGAAAGCTAAAGTTACTCACCGCATGAACTGGAGAGGCTATGTCAACATGGACCCAGACACCGGGCCAATCGAAGCCCAGGTGGGAACCGATGAAGAGGCCGGCGCAGGAACTCTGTGCGTTCTCCCGGTCCTGGAAAAAACAACCACCAAATTCACTTTTTGAAAATGCACATGAGATTTAATTAACAGGCAGCTTTTAATTTCTCTGGTGTTAGAATACTTAAGCAGGGCTTACACTGTGCGATTTTTTGCGCTTTTCAGGGCAACTTTCCAGTCGTACGTGTATTTTCCGATCGGGCCGACCTACAGCCGGATCGTGAAACATGTTTGATTTTCAATCAACAAGGATTCTTCTTCTTCCTCTCAGATGTAAACACAGAAGTACAGCGGGGGTGAGAGTGAAATGTACTTCTTTCTGTAAAATTGACAGACTGTAGTAGACATGTTTGCTCCACCATGTCTTTGTCCAAATACATCATCGCCTTTTCTTTTTAGGGCTTTCAGCACAAAATTGTACAAATTGCACTTCTGAAAGTAGATTAAATAGAAAATTATAACTTACTGTTGAATAAGTGTTTTTAATTAAGAGTAATTTTCACCTGAATGTGCTTTACTGGAGGCATCGATTTTTTTCAAAGAACACTACTGCCACCTACTGGTTTGTGACGTCACGGTGCGGTATCGGCTGTTGATCAAGTCCCAGTGCTGTATCTGGCGTTTGTCACAACGCGCTATTATCCAAGTCATCTTGAAAACATTCTTCTTCCAAATGTTGGCTACATATTACCTGTTTTTTCTCTGGCCAGAAGTTCGATGGCAAATTCTCCCTCTTCAAGTTGATCAGGAATCACTTTTACTCGATGTATTCCAACATCCAGCTGCCATGCACATGGGCATTGTCAGTTTCACTATAGCTCTGGTGAATTTCAATGGTGAAGTCCTCTGGAAATCTTCAATAATGGTTGTTGATTGCAGATGTGTCTAGTAGTTCCCATTGATTTTGCTTGTAAAGCGGGGAGAATAGCGCTAGGCTTACCGCACCGTGACGTCACTGCTGGAAGATGTCGGGGGAGGTGTTACTATGTTAGGGCAAAAATGGCCTCTTGGACTAAGTGATATGAAAATGATTTTTACATTTTTTTTTTACTGATTAATGCTAAATTCATTAAATCACGGCGAATATATTAGTTTTAGGTATAAATAATGATCCATTGGTTATTCCTTGCTTACCGGGCTTCTCCTTTAAAGTAACGGGTCAATGTAAACGTCAAGCTCAATGTGCTCAAACAGTGATTGGATCCTAAGATCCTTATAGATCCTTCCAGCAGCAGACGGACCAAACTGAGATCCACCATAAGCGCTTTGTCACTTACAGCCACAGAGTTCTTCATGTCTGCCACAGCTGAGGTGAACTCGCTGAAGTGCAGCTCAGGACAGTAAACGAGCGGGTGGGCCAGATCGCCGCTGCTCCGCCCAGCGCGCACACACGCAACCTCCCACTGCTCGCTGTTGGTCATGACTGCAGCATGGTACTTCCCCGTGGAGATTCCCTGAACAGAAAGAAGGCTGTGAATACAGAAAGTTGGAGCACCTGCACTGTGATCGTGAAGTAAAGAGAGACCTGAGCTCCTGTGAGAGTGGCCATGTCCAGAATGATGTCGGCGGACAGATCTTTGGAGGCGTACACCACTCCGTCTGCCAGCACCAGCCTGCCCTCAGCATCAGTGTTGTTGATCTCCACTGTCCTTCAGACATAAACACCAGGTCACGCATACGTACGGCTGGGAAAGCAACATTAAATGCATCCGTAACGAAAATGAAACGGGAATCTGAAACCGGAGGACTAAGATGGACATGAAAGGAAGAATTACTGAATGGTTTTAAAAGAGTCTCACTTTCCAGAGTAGAGGGTGTGGATGTCATCAGGGCGGGTGGCCGTGGGTCCCACAGAGTTCTCGGCGAGACAGAACACAGCGTGGAGGTTATCCTTAAAGCCCTGAGGGCGATAACAGAGACAGGAGGATTGTAGACGGAGATTCAATTCAATTCAATTCATTTAGGTTTATATATATAGCCCCAATTCACAACACATGTCATCTCAAGGCACTTTACAGTTCACCAGATCATCCAGTCAGATTTATGCAAAGTTTTCTATCTAACGAAAACCAGTTGACTGCATCGACTCATTGACTCGAAGGCAATCCCTCACACTAAGCATGCTTGTAGCGACAGTGGAGAGGAAAAACTCCCTTTTAACAGGAAGAAACCTCCAGCAGAACCAGGCTCGGTGTGAGCGGCCATCTGCTGAGACTGACTGGGGTTCAAGGAGACAGAAGCAGAGATACAAAAGGTAACTGTGAAAGGCGGCTCCGTCCAGGAAACACACAGCCAGGCAGACGAGCTCCGAGCCAGCTCCCATGCCAGAGGACGAAGGGAGCACATCCAGCCAGTCACAGTCAGAGAAACAGGACTACATTGGAAAACAGGCCGATCTCCAGCATCTATAAAACAAAGGTGTTGATGGAAGCAGCACAGCTGATATTTCTCTCCAGGATGGAGTCACAGCCAAACAGGAACAGACCAGATGAAGCTACTATGAGAAAAAGCAGAGGGAGCAGAACGTTAGAGATTGAACTAACAGATTCTGCAGAGTGGGAGAATAGAGACAGAATGAAGCAGAATGATGAAAAAAGTGGTCCCTATGTCCACCAGCAGTCTAAGACTATAGCAGCATAACTATAGAGTTATGCTGCTAGAGAGTTATATAGAGATCAAACACATTTGAGTATAACCCCCCCCCCCCGGCTGCTGCCTCACCTGTTTGATGGTGGCCTTAAAAGCTCCTAAAATGGCGGCGGCTCCACCACAGTCTCTCTTCATCCCGGGCATCGTAGTCTGACGACAATGAAAGAAAAAAAGATTTCAAACACTAACATCAGTTCATCTAGCTTCACCCGTCTTATTGTTACGCTCTACTTATGGTTCTGGGTTTACTGCTCACCTTCCCCTTGATGCTGAGTCCGCCGGTGTCGTACACGATGCCTTTTCCCACCCAAGCGATGTTCTGCGTCGCCCCGTCAGGAGTGTGGCTCAACACTGCTAATGCAGGAGGATGTTCCGCTGCCTTTCCGACACCGTAGATACCTGAGAGGTGGAAAAAGAGACAGCAGATGATTAACTGACAGATTAGAGGAACAGAGTGGAAGAAGAGCTCCAAATAAAGAACCATAAATGGACAATTGAGGGGAAGGACTGATTTAGACAATAAGGCAGGGATGTATTGAATCAAAAGCACATCTAAAAATTGCAGGATATCTGCCCTTAGGAACTGAAATAATTCACCCCTGCAATAAAGAGAGTTCTTCCTGTTAGGCAAACTCAACTTAAACTAGAAAATATTTTCATGTCTTATTATTCCAGCTTTTGAATCTGTATGAATCCTGCAGTAGCTTTCGGCTGCACCTCCATATTGGCCCCCTCCTGATAGAAATGTGGCTCTGTTCCGTGCAAAAACAATATTAAAAGCGACAACAAACGAAGTCATCTGATATTCCAAACATGCTGCACTGGAAATATAACAATATAAACAATGGCTGCCTCGCCATCAGCGTTCAGCAGCAGCTGGTGGGTGAAATTTACTGATCCATCTTTGATGGGTTTTAAAAATGTTCCCAAACCAAACAAAACCCTCCTCCCTTCCTCAATAGAACACCAACTGATTGAAGCCATGATTATCTGCCCATTTAAAACCAAAAATGTTGCGTGAATCGTTTTTATAAAGGCAATATTTCTGAAAAGTTAAATTCGAGGAGTTTAATAAACATGGTAAAATCACTGTCATAAATCCACACAGGATTGTGTTATGGGCATCTTTGGTCTTTCTGAGGCTTTGATTTTGTTCATTTTGATATCGAAACAATATAAATGATATAAGTTTTGGCCAAATGCAGTATGCATATACATTTATATATATATATATATATATATATATAAAAAATAGGGATGCACGATATTGGGATTTTGGCCGATATCTGATATGCCGATATTTTAAAACTCATGTAGCCGATAACCGATATCGATACCGATGTTAAAGCTGGACAAAAATAAGTAGTCATTGAAAATAGCAGTTTTGTTATCCATTTCTGACACTTTGAAAAATAATATACTCAAATATATTTTCATATGCTTATTTTTAAAAACGCGGTATCGATCTATTTTACTTTCAAAATCTCGTGAAATTTCATCGTTCTGTTACAAACTCTCGTGATATTTTGCAATTTCTTGTGAGATTTTGTTAGTAAAATAGATCGATACCGCATCAATATATCAACATATAAAAATATGGCAAAATTTCGTGAATTTTGGGAAGATTTCGTAGCATAACGATGACATATAGCAATATTTCATTAGTAAAAGAGATTGATATGGTGTTTTTAAATGGCAATATATCAGCATATGAAGATATTGTGATATTGTAATGTATATTTTTTCCCTCGTCTTTGGAAGTTTTTAAGTCAGTAAAAAAGAAGTTTTTAAGGAAGAAGAAGTATTTTTTTTTAGACTTTAGAAACTCAGAAGCTGATCAAATATCGGGTTAAATATCGGTGGGGTGGCCGATGTCCGATATTCAGTTTTAAGGCCGATACCGATAGGGGGCCGATTATATCCCTAATATATAATATATATATATAATATATTTATATATGGACACAATGCACATAATGTATATACTATGTATATCCAATGCACCTCTCCTTCCTTTGCCACCTTCTTCTTTATGACTATTTAAGCTGATGTAACAAGTACATTTTCAACACTGTGAGATCAATAAAGTCAAATCAATCAAATGAGCCAGCCCCACTGCTTCCACAGCGTGCAGCAGCCTCTCCACATAATATAACCTTTCCCAGATATTCTATTAAGTATAAGAAAATGGAATAATTTTTTTTTTTACTTTATATTCGCTTTTCTCCGAGGGAGAAGTTAAAATATTGTAATTTGAATGAAGCATTTTTAGTTTTCTCTGTATAAGGAAAAAAAGGTTGCCATGGTATTGACCTCCTTCCTGTCTCAGCTTCCTGGAGGCAGCCATTACAAACCAGCACAGGGTTTGCTAGGCTAGGAGCTTAAAAAGTCGTCTTATTGCAGCAACTGACAGAATACGCTGTTCATTTATTTGTTTACTTTTTTTTTTGCATACCTGCTGAGAGACAAAAATAAACCCAGATATCCATCTGAATTTCAAAGTGACAATGACATGTTGGAGCATAGCAAACTGCTAAGCTAATATACGCTGTAGTAAGGGTGGACCTACCGGTAAAGTTTTCTTTTAAGATGAGCCAGCCCCCCAAAAAATAAAGAAGTTTACACATTCAGATCAAAGCAGGTTGTCTACAACCATTGGTAGACAATAAAAAAACAAAAACAAAAACAAAAAAGCTAACAAACCTAGCTGAATACCGTTAAGGGAATCTTTCTGTCTCCAGCTTTGCTCCGCCCACATCACAATGTTTACCACATGAGATCCATTAAAAGGTTACTGATTATTTTACTTTGGTCTAACTTGAAAGTTCAGTGTACTGCGATGCAATAACTGTCAATGAACACATAGGTAATAGTAGAGGTATAAGGGAAAAAAATAGACTGTAAAATATCAGCATATTTTATTAGATGAAATTGGTACAGACTTAAAATCCATCAGAAAGGATCTAAAATGTAAATTTATAGACCTCCTTTACATTGTCATTCTTTTATAAAACACTTAAACCACCAGCTATAGACGGCAGCGTAGCAGCAAAGATTCTATTAAGCAGCTCTGCACCAGGATAGCAACCGGTTCTCATGCTGTTTCCCAGAGCTGTTTATATATCTTTGTTAATGTTATGGGACATAGATCATATCTTCAGACGTGTCGTGATGCGCAGCATAATGCCAAATTCTACTGAATTCAGACCCCAAATCAACCCCCCTCCCCCCCCCCTTTTTTTTTTTTTTTACGTTCCCAGCAAGGAAAGTAACAGAACTTTTAATAAGCAGAGAAGAGCGCAGACGCTGTACCTCCAAATCCTCTTTGCTTCAGTTCCTCTCCTCGAATGATAACTGGAGTAATTCCTAGGTCACTTCCCACAGCCTTTATTTCCTGTAACACAAACAGAAACTTAATGCAGTGAAATCTTTCAGACATTTTTAGATTCAGAACCTTTCATGTTAACCGGCTAATGTTGCTTATGATTCCAACAATCAGTGAGAGGCTTTGGAAACTCTATGAACTTTACTCATAGTGCACACAATCACTTACATCCAGGAAGTGGTCTGTGTTCATCTCGTTGCACGGAGTGTCAACAATGCGAGCCGCCAACCGTACCCCATCAGCAGCATTGGAAAGACACTGGAGAAAAAAAAAGGAAAACAAAACCTATGTGAACATTCAGAACGTGAAATTATGTAATTAAAAGTCAGAAAACTAAACAGATTGGGCTCAAAGAGCGGTACCCCCATTTCAGCGTCCTCTAGAGGACTGCCATCAACGACCACAAACTCCACCGTCACATGCTTCTTCTCCGTCCTGCGAGAGGCTGCAGAGCGACGGGTGAAGAGGGGGAAGGCCCTGGCGATGGCGCAAGCCGAGGCGAACACATCAGAGCGCTCACACACCACCTGTATATGGAAAAACACGTCCGTTAGTTTCCTGATAACACTTTTCATTTCACGACCAGGATCATGGTAAATTAAGGCAGACATTTCCACAAAGAAGGGTGAAGAGACTGACCACAATGCAGCGGTTGTTCCCTCCAGGAAGGCAGGAGCGGATCAGACGGAACAAAAAGTGGGCAGAGGCCGGGCTGTTATGTCTGCTGACGCGTGACGGAAGAGCAGCCACCACGGCTTGGTTCAGGTAGAGCGGGCAGCTGTCCGTAGGGTTCGGGTTCAGAGCACCGAGAGCTGCCTTCCAGGTCTGAAAAAAAACAAAGAAACCAAGATGAAAACTTTTCTATTGTAAAAAAAAAAAAAAAAAAAAAAAAAAAAGAAAGAAAACAGACAGTAAATGGACATTTATGTTTTTTGCAATATTAGCACTGGGCAGTCAATTGCATTTAAATATAATCGCTATTTAACAAAATGCAATTTTCAAACCACAGAGGAACTCAATTTTAATAACACTTTGTTCATCTAGAGCGAGACACTGACTTTCTTGCTCCAGCCCCTCAGGTAAAACGCTTGAAGGGAGCTTATCTCCACACAGAAAGGTAGAGAGAGTTGTAGCTAGAACTCAGCTCCATGCTTGCAAGCAGAAGTTTTCACACAAAGGTTACCGTAAAGTCCTGCAGCAGTGGACTCTGGACAAGTAAGCAAGCTTGGGGTTCGGTGCAAAGGAAAATCAAACTGCAATATTGGTTAAAAATAATAAAAAATTAGATTTTTGGCCAAATCTTTCAGCCCAACATGTAATTTAAAACAATATCCTTTAGCATTTTGTCAATAAGGACAAGTCAAGGTTAAAACCTTTATATAACACCTGGTCTTCCTGATATTCAGCCAATGAAAGCAGCCCTTTGGTACAAACTATCACTTATTAAACTTTAACAGACCCCTGCTTAAGGAGTGCAGCTAAGCCGATTAGTTTAACTACAAAAGAGATTTGAACGACTTTCTTCACATAAAATACTTTATACATAAACAAAGCAAAGGATGTTTCTGGAGAAAAACAGTCGGAAAAAATCATCATCTGTCAACCAAAAGGTTAATAAACAGCCAACCTCACTAGCCTATGTCAGAATATAAAACAATGGCTCCAGAACTGATCATTTCAGCACAGGACTCAACCGATACAGGTTTTTAATACTGATACCGATTATTCTGACATCAGTTTAACCAATCCCTGATATGTGCAGCTGATATTGTAGTGTAATTTTTCTGAGGTGCACAACAACAGTTGCAGAACCTCTGCGCCGGGGACGTGGTCGCGCACAGAGATTTGACAGTTGCAGAGGCTATGGACAACTACAACAAAAGGTTTATCGAGGAGGTTCGGAAGTAAAATCCCTTGTACGACGCCTCAGACAAATTATATAAAGATACCAAGGTCTCGTGACGATCCGCCGAAGTTCTCGTGAGTTCTCCAATAGGCTCCCCCTTGCGCCTATGTGGGAAACTGCTGTGCATCCCTAGAAATTCCAGACCGACGGTGCAGAAGCATACCAGCAAAACATTTGATGTGTGCGGTTGCAGACGTCTAATCTGCCTGTTTGAATCCACAGCCAAAACGCTTCTGGTCTCCTTATTTTCAAGGACTTGGAAGGATCCAGTCCAGATAGACTGGCTCTATTCATAGTTTTGGACGGTGAGAGGAAGCTGGAGTACCCGGGGAGAACCCATGTATGCTCAGGGAGAACATGCAAACTCCATGCAGAAAGACCGGGAATCGAACCCGGAACCTTCTTGCTGCAAGGCAACAGTGCTACACACTTTATTAAACATCAATATTTTAAAGCAACAAAACAATAAATCTGGCAGCACAAACGTTTTCTTTAATTGAATAATGAAATGTTCCACTTAAGTTCCAATTTGCATGTTTTCTAAACAAAAACAAGTATTTGTTGGGCTACTGTATAAAACCTCAAACTCAACGCCATTTCTGACATTTTTAATTGAAAAAGCTTCCTGGATGGGAAGTGAAACCTCTTCAAACTGGGAAACAAAAGTCCAGGGGATTGTTTTTTTTTTTCTTTAATGACCTGGATGACTGAGAACCTTCACCAGCTTAATTATATCAATCACAAATACCGAGGAAGGATCTATTATAAACTAATCAAAATTACTATCTACTTTTTTAAACAATCAGTTTACAATTAGATATAAATACTGAACTTTTAAGAAGAAATCATAAGAACAAATCTTAACACAACTAATCACTTAAAAAAAGGCAAACTAAGAAACAGAAAGTAGAACTTTAACATTGACAGCAGAATTATATTTCCACAGTAAAGTTTGACACAGCAAACAAATTAAACGTGTAGATAAGCTCATACTCCGATTTAAAGGTGGTTTGATCATTTGTTTTGTTTATTTGTGTTAAGACACACTAATAAGACTAACAACCCATTAAATAACAGAAAAAAAACATACTTAAAGTCAATATATTGTCCCAGTTTAACATCAGATAGTCTAGTAGTAAACTGTAACTGAACTTTATTAACTCCCTAAGAGTGTTAGCTTAGCATTGTGCTAACACTAGCAAATGTAGTATCCACTCACCTCTTTGCTAACAGCCGGCTGCAGTTTTCCTTTGATTTGGCTCCAGCAGACGTCCTGCAAGTGGTTCTGCTGACCCAGAATCAACATAGGCCGACTCTGAGGCTCAGAGTCCCCGGCAGAAACCTTGAACTCCAGCACCACGTTCGCCATTTCTGCGCTTCAGGAACCTCCTTCCCTTCCACGGACGGACGGCGGCGCTTCGCTGCTGGTTAACCCTGTGCTTCATTCACGGTCAGAACCAGGAACTCGAAACGTTCTCTTCGGCAAAAAAAAAAAAAAAAAGGGAAAAAGAAAGAAATTAAAGGAAAACGCTGGATTAGATGTATACTAAAGGTGTTCTCGGTTAATTCACAATTCAGACCGAAAAAGTTGAGTGTGGAAAAATATTAAAGTGTAAAGTAAAAAAAAAAGATAAAAGCAAAATTATGCCATTAGTGAGCCATATAAAGTTCACAAAAAATAAACTTTATGACCATTAAAACTCTAATCGTTTATTCGTTTAAATTCCTCACAAAAACGTTTTCTTAGTAAAACAAACAAAAAAAAAAACAATGTATTTGTGATTTCCTACTTTACATTTTACCCTGAACACATAGTACGGATGGTGATGGAAACCAGGAAGGGACAAATCAGTGCACTAAGCCCTGAGATGTATAGCTGCGAAGTAGTAATAGCCTTCTCAGAATTTTTATATTTTTTAATTTGTACTTTATTTTACTGGATTTTATATGATTAATTAGAAAGGAAGCAAATACTAAGGAAGTGAAATATTATATATATATGAATAATTTAACAGCAGTTTTTTTCTTTGTTCTGTGTGCTGTATCCGCCATGAGTAAACTTCACTGAAAAAACACTTTTGTAACCAAGAATGAACCATTTACTCTTATGTTGAGACTTGTTTAAACGCGAGCTTTGTTGTTTTGATGTTATTCTATTATCTGCTAGTTTGTACTATTTAACAGTAAAGAGAATCTAGAGAAAACATATGTTGTCACTCTAAGTCTGTTTTTTACACAGCCTGTATAAGCTTTACCTACTTGAACCCCAGTCGGCCTCGGCAGGTGGCCGCTCACACTGAGCCTGGTTCTGCTGGATGTTTCTTCCTGTTTAAAATGAGTTTTTCCTCTCCACTGTCGCTTTAAGCAGGCTTAGTGTGAGGGATTACCTTTGAGTCGATGCAATCACCATGTTTTCCTTAGATAGAAAAGTTTGAATCAATTTGACTGTATGATCTAGTGAACTGTAAAGTGCCTTGAGATGTTGTATCAAACTTAATATGTTAAACTTAATATAAAATCTGTCCAAAAATATTTAAAAAGCGCAAAGTTACCCTGGACATCTTTTTTTTTTTTTAAGCTTAAAACGTTTTTAAAAGGTTACATGTCTGGATTTTTTTTTTTTTATTTAATTTACAGAACATGCTTTTTACTTGGAAACAAAATTGAACAAAATTTACTCAATACCCACAGGACTAACACCTAATCTCTGAACAGCAGTTGTCCAGAGAATAGAAATACACTAGAAGCTGTAATTACGTTGAAAGTTGGTCCAACAAAGTACAAATGCACAGAAATGCATAATTTTCATTCTATTTTATAACTATCCTGTTGTCGAGGTTAGGATGTCATTTAATATCCTAATAAAATACATAGAAATCTTCATGTGCAAGGCGCATACACAGATGTGTTGGGGAATAAACCATTCAGCTACACAAAATAACTGTACAAAAGTCAGTTATTTCTTTTTACTGTCTTATAAGAGATAATATTGATTCCTGCATTTAAATTATTAGAAGTTAAAACCTCACTAAGATGCACAATATTACCACAGATAGACAAATATCAATACAAATGAAAATATGTTTCAGCCTTGAATGAGAAGGAATAACTTTATTAACAGATGGCAGGTAGGTAAAGCGATTTGTGCAAATGTTTAAAGCCACAGAGGTATTACTGAGTGAAAACAGTTGTTTTCGATGAACAGAGCAATGGCTGTTTGATTTGGAACCATAAGTTGTAGAAAAATAAAGCGGCAATAAACAGCAGCGGAGGAGCTTTAAAAAAAAAAAGGTAAAGAGACGGCCGAAAAATAATCATGATACCCTGAGTTTGTCTTTAGTGTCCCGGGAAAAAAGAAAAAAAAAATCTCCCTTTATTTCAAAAAGATAATATAATGAATTGCAGAAACAACTGCCTGATGAGGCTTTGAAATGCAATTAGGGAAACAAAATAAGGTCACAAAGATAAATAATTAAATGTCTTGGTTTTAGTGTCAAAATCTGTTTGATTTTATTTTGGTCTTGAACCAGCCAAAAAAAAAAAAAAAAAGCAGGACACTCATCTTTTTAAACTTTGAGTTTAGAATTTAACGGAAATAAATGTATGTAAAATATGTAAGAATAGAAAAGAAATACTTTTTATTGTGAATACATTTTGCAATATTAAAATCTGAAAATAATAATCAGCTTGTTATTGCACCTTCAGAGCAGAATCACCTGAGGTTATTCTTCATAGCTGAGTTTTCCAGATAATGCATGTGAAACATGACCTTCAATTCAGGATATTTATAAATACACGTGTAAACATCTTTTTTAAATGAAATGTTATAAATGATCATTTATAGAAATAATAATTACATTACAGCTACTCCCAAAACGATAGGAAAATAGTCTTATTGCTTGCATAAAAAGGTTTACAGCACCTATAAGTTCTTATGAAATAGTATTTAAAGGCATTTTTAAAACAAACTCACACAACAAAACACCCACACATTATTGCAAAGCTGATGAAAAACATGTAAAATTAAGGAAATTCTCTAAATGTTACTATAATTTACCAAAAGAAAACAAAAAAGCCTGACCATTGGCATATAGGATTTTATCTAAGAGGCCATGCAGGAATAAACAGACAGAATAGAAGGAAGGAAGGAAGGAAAGAAGGAAGGAAGGAAGGAAGGAAGGAAGGAAGGACTTAAGAGCGAGGGAGGGAGGGAGGGAAGGAAGGACTTAAGAGCGAGGGAGGGAAGGAAGGACTTAAGAGCGAGGGAGGGAAGGAAGGACTTAAGAGCGAGGGAGGGAAGGAAGGAAGGAATTAAGAGGGAGGGAAGGAAGGAATTAAGAGCAAGGGAGGGAAGGAAGGAAGGAATTAAGAGCGAAGGAAGGAAGGACTTAAGAGCGAGGGAGGGAGGGAAAGACTTAAAAGCGAGGGAGGGAAGGAAGGAAGGAATTAAGAGGGAGGGAGGGAAGGACTTAAGAGCGAGGGAGGGAAGGAAGGACTTAAGAGCGAGGGAGGGAGGGAAAGACTTAAAAGCGAGGGAGGGAAGGAAGGAAGGAATTAAGAGGGAGGGAGGGAAGGACTTAAGAGCGAGGGAGGGAGGGAAAGACTTAAGAGCGAGGGAGGGAGGGAAAGACTTAAGAGCGAGGGAGGGAAGGAAGGAAGGAAGGAATTAAGAGCGAAGGAAGGAAGGAAGGAAGGAATTAAGAGCGAAGGAAGGAAGGAAGGAAGGAAGGAAGGAAGGAAGGAAGGAAGGAAGGAAGGAAGGAAGGAAGGAAAATATCCTCCTCTTCTTCCAACACTTATCTAGAAGTTGAAAAACTAAAAAGCTACTGGCTTTGCTCAGGCTGTGTGGAATCCCCTAAAATAAAGTGAGACTAAAATCAGTGGCACGTCAGTTCATCAAGGATACTGAAAATTAGGCCTGTTAATAACTTACAGAGCAGCAGAATAAACTGACGAAGCTCCTAATGCCTTTCAGAGGATACGAGTTGAGCTTGATTAGTACGCTCCAATCAAAACTACCATTAAATTCAGTTATTCAAGACTTTAAAAAAAGTTCATCTAAAAGCCCTGCAAATATAAGTCACATGTAAGATGGACTTTAAGAGGCAGTATTTCTACTAGTGCTCAGCACGTGTTCATAACTCATCAGCGCTGGTGAGGTCTCTAAGCATGACACAGGTTTCCATTGGCCCCGCAGGAGGCAGCCATGCTGCAGTTCTTCAGGATGGGGCTGAAATGAGAGGCGGCGTCAGCGTCTGCCTCTCTGGGAGGAAAGGGCCTCATGGTGGACAGGATCAAAGCCAGGCAGTCTGCTACGTTTTTGTTCGGGGCACAGGCCAGAGCTGGGGTGTGGCCTGCAGGGAATCGACAGACAAAAAAGGTTTCTGTTTCCAGGGAAAATGGACTCCTTTCATGCTTTTGGAAATAAAAGGTTCTTACTCACCATCCTCATCTACAGCCATGACTGCTGCTCCTCTGCTCAGCAACACCTGCACTACAGTGGCCAGGCCTTTTCTCGCTGCAATGTGAAGGGGCCTGCAGAACAAACGGCTTTCATCAGTAAACTGAAAGTCGTAGGGAAGCAGCTGTTCCAACCGTTGCATTTCTGAATTCTCCCGAGTGGTGCCTGACTTTACACGAGTGCATAAAATGAATATGAGGGGGTGGGATTGTTGTGGCGGAAGGTTCGCAGGCAAGTTTGATTGTGGTCGGTTTCTTGGAAGCATCTTGCTAACCAGTTAGCAACTTAGTGCTAGTAAGTTCCCAATGGGAAATTCCATTGGGACCAAGTAGCACTAAATTGGTGACTTAGAAACGACACTGTCAAGGAACGCTATGGACAGAGGAAACATGCAAGAGGAGGAGAGTTTAGTGTCGGAGGTCGTGGATGAGTCTCCTCAGTCTCCTTTCAATGGAGCGCTCATAGAGCTCAGAGTATTAAGTTATAAGTTCTCTTTTCTATTGCTGTTGTTCTATTAATGTACGTTTTAAGATCATTTGAGGCGAAAACATTTCACTTTTAAGCATCACTATATCACCATCGCCCATTTACCGATTTAATGCGTTTTTTTTTTTTTTAAGTTCAGATGTTGGGAGGCCCGCGGCAACCAGTAGACCTCAGAGGCTAACGGCAGCCAGGGTTAATGTTAGCCCGTCTGCAGCAGCCCTCTCTCTGCATAGCCGTGTGTGAAGAACTGCTGGCTATGATGCTGTTTTTTTCTGACTTTTTGTGCCGTTTTCTGACTGTATTCATTATTATTCCCCAACTAAATGAAAAATGCCAGAATTTATTATTATCTAGAGACTATTAATAACAGGAGGTGAAAATCTTTTTTCAACCGTTGCGTATATTAGCTGCAACAAATGAATCAAGATGCTATGACAGAAAAAAATTGATTGACAGATGACCGTTGATATATGATTGGCCGAATTTAGGTGTTCACGCTGACGTGTAACTACTGTAACTGGCCTGCAGAAGATAATTGAAAACAAAGGAAAAAACAGATAAAAAAAGAAAGAAATTCTATACAGTTTGGGACTCAGATAAAGAGTACATTTATATACATGTTTGAGCCAGAATGTTTATATTTAAATATGATTTCCCTACTTTAAACAACACAGGTTTATTTATTCACTTCCATGTTATGGACCTTTGCAGAAACTCACATCTGGAGGGAGTTGTTTCTTGCATTGATGAGGGAGGAGTCAGAGATCTCACCGAGGATCAACAAAGCACACATCTCATGACCCTGCAGAGCGAAGCACATCATTAAGTTTGGTCACATTGATCGCTGACCATGGCATTAGGCTGCACTCCAACCATAGAGAAGTAATAATAATAGTACTAATAGTTTGTGACCTTGCTGCAGGCTAAGTGAAGTGCTGTGTTATTATTGACGTCCACCAGGGTCAGGTCCGGCTTCGCTTTGAGCAGCAGGAACTCTAAAAAAGATACTAATTTCATTACAAGCATCTGCCTGCTGTTTCTTAACAGGATGTAAAACAATCTGTAACCAAAGAAAGTGAGGATCAAAACAACACAAACCAAGCGTTTGCAAAAAAGAACGTAACCCGAGCCTAAACGTGTTTTGGTCAGCCTCAAGGTTTCAGTAAAAAACACAGACTTCCCAAGTTTCAGTTACCTACCGACAGCTGCCGTCTGTCCGCAGTCGGCTGCTACCATCACAGCAGAGCATCCAAAATGATCGACAGCATTGACCTGCGCTCCGTGGGCCAGAACCAGCCGGAGCCCGGCGACGCTTCCTGAATAAGCAGCTGCATGCAGCGGCGTCCTGCACCAAAGGATATCAAATCACTCAAACACAGCAGGACAAACACAAATCTTATCAAACATCTGGAAACATCTGCTAAATACAGTCACTACAGTAACATTTTCTGACTTAAGAGTGTAAGAAAAGGATTTAAGCATTTTATTACAAAGCGATTTTAAAATTCAAACATATTTTATTGTGATTTTAACAAACTCTGAAAAGTGAGCTTCCTTTTGCAGCGACTACAGCCTGAGGTCTTTAAAGATCTGTCTAGACACTGTAGGCTGATTTATGCTTAATGCATCTATGACCTGGGCTGCTCAGTGGCACAGTGGGTAGCATTGCTGCGTTGCAGGAAAAAGGTTACGGGTCTGATTCCCAGCTCTGGGTCTTTCTGCAAGGAGTTTGCATGTTCTCACTGAGCATGTGTGGGTTCTCCCTGGGTACTCCGGCTTCATCCAACAGTCCAAAAAAATGACTGTTAGGTTAATAGGCTTCTCTAAATTCTCCTTAGGTGTTAATGATTGTTTGTCTTGGTGTTGCCGTGTGATGTACTGGCGAGCTGTTCAGGGTGTACCCCGCCTCTCACCCATAGACTGCTGGAGATAGGCACCAGCACCCCTTGTGACCCCAGCTGGGATAAAGGGTGACGGAAAATGAATGAATGCATCTATGTTCCATGCAGAACGTTGCGGAAACAGCCCGTGCAGCTTTTATGAGGCTTTTCCTGCTGTACCTAATTTTCTGACCGGCTCTAGGCTGAATTAAATGTCTCCTTAAATAACTAAAAATTCATTAAAACGATGAATTAGTTTATTAAATAAAAAAAATTTAAAAAATGAGAAATAGAGCGTAGTAATTCTGTTTTTTTTTAGTCGCCATTCTGCTAAATTGTTATTTCTGGGCAACGTCATTTGGCAGCATGTCCCCATGGTGACCTCGCAGACCCCTAAACTATGAAACAACCTGCCTTGGTTGGATTGTTTGAAGGCGTCAACACCGGTTTATAAATCTTGAAGACAAATTAGATTTAAGTTGTGACTTTGACCGGATCAGTTAATGTGTTCTGATCCCCCGATGCTGCAGATTTATGGCCGATTATGCCTCCTAATGACTTTTGCAGCCATCTTCCTGTTGCTTCTGACCAGCCCTCTTGCTACTGTTTAAGAAAAGCATCCTCACTGCATAATACTGCCATCGTCATGTTTCAACAGCAGGGATAAGGGTACATGGTGATGTTTAGATTTGGTTTTCCTCCAAATGTTACACTGCAACTAAAAAATCTATAAATAAGTAAACATTTCTTAAATGTGTATTTACCCTAAATTTGAGTGGGTGAATGAGATTATTTGAAAAAGAGAATGAACATTTTAACTCTTAAAATAAGATAATTAGAAAATAAGTACTTGAAATAAGACAATGCAATTATTTTTCTTATTTTAAATGTAAATTGTCTTGTTCAATTGGCAAAAGTGTGAAATAAAGCATTTTTGATGTGAACATTGAACGCACCGTCCTTTGGCATCATTAGTGAAGACAATATGAGAGCCAATAGTCTTTACTAAAAGCTCAGCAGCAGCATCATGTCCATTGATTCTGTGGGAAAAGCAAAGTGGGTGTTAAAAAGAACAAGAACTACTCTGATCTAATCAGAATGAATGCAGATACGTAAACATTTGCACGTATTTAGGGTGTATTGTGATGCTCACAAAGCACAGTGCAGTGGAGTGAAGGGATTTCCTTCCTGGTTGCTATAAAGTTTGTTCTCAAGTAAAATGTGTAAACATCCTTCATGGCCTGAAGAAGAAAACAAGAACAAAACGGTGATTGTTAGTATTCTATATGCAGTCTTGTCATTTTTGTTCATTTAATGGTTAAAATAAACTGCTTTAGTTAAGAAATGTAAAAATCAAACCTTGATAAGCAGCCCAGTGTGTGGGTGTGTAGCCCCTGAAGTCTAAAATGGAGTCCAGAGGATCAGCTTTTTTTGCAGCGTTCAGCAGCATGTGGAGCAGCTTTGTGTGGCCACAGGATGCAGCGAGGTGGAGCGCCGTCTTTCCCTGAGAGTCTCTGCAAAGGACAGAAGCCCCATGTTCCAGCAGAGCCAGAACGGCGTCTTCAGCGCCCAACATAGCCTGCAAAACCCAGAGGTGTCAAGTAACGAAGTACAAATACCTCGTTACTGTACTTAAGTACACTTTTTAGGTATCTATACTTTATTCCAGTACTTATTTTTCTTCCTACTTCTGACTTCTACTCATTACATTTTAACACAAGTATCTGTTCTTTCTATTCCTTAACTTTTAAAACAAACGTTACTCTTGGCTTCGGTTTAATGTTTATAAATATTTATTTCACGTCTGTGCGCCATCCAATGCAGATCATTGGCTCCATCCACATCTAGTGATAACTAGTGTAATTGGATGAGTCATATAACGCAAACCTCATTGGTTAGCTAAAGGAAATCATCAGAAGCAAGCAGGTGTTCTTCAAACTGCAAACGTGAATTATCTATGCCATGCTACAATGTTGAATTCAGAAAAAGATGTCTAAATGTCTGAAAGGTCGGACACAGGCGAGAGCGTATCAGGAGATGGAGACCAACAAGACCTCCCTCATCCTTGGCTCTATCTCAAAGAATTTTTCAAAATAGTTGAAAAATTGAGCTTTCAATTAATATAGTGATATCTGGCTGTTTTTTTTTTAGTTTACTTTATACTTTTATACTTTAAGTAGTTTTTGGAGCACATACTTTTTCACTTTCACTTGAGTAAAGAGCTCAAGTTGATACTTCAACTTAGTGTTTTTAAACAGCAGTATCTATACTTCTACTTAACTATCTATACTTCTACTTCTACTTGTAGAAGTCTATACTTCTACAAGTGTGTGTACTTTTGACACCACTGGCAAACCCTCTGGGGTAAGCTAGTTTCAGTCGCAGGTAAAAACAGTGATGTGCATCGACTCACGGCTCTGTGCAGGGCAGTAAAGCCTTGTTTATCGGCAGTATCTGGATTTGCGTTTTTCTCCAACAGGATGTGGACACAGTCGGTGTGACGCCCCAAAGCGGCCAGGATGAGAGCCGTCCTGAGAAACAGGATTCAATAATAAAACTTGAAATCTAATTTATTTTTTTTTCACATCAAGGAAACATTTGAAATTTAAACAGATTTTTTTTTGCTGTAAATATAAAAATGAACATGCTTGTGTTGAAAATGAAAGGAAGTGACTTACTGCCCCTGTGCGTCCTGACAGTCAATGATGGCAGCACTCTGTTCCCTGTTGACCAGTAAAAGCAGACAGTCCACTCTGCCCTCAGCAGCTGATCCAGTCAAGAAGAAAGAGGATTCTGGATTTTAGAGACTAGAAGCTGCTTAAAAACAGAAAGCCGTGGTGTGATCCTTACGCACCTGCAGAATGCAGAGCGGTCCTCCTCTGCTTATACTCCTTCAGGGTGTAGGAAGCTTGATGCTCCAGCAGGACCTCCACACATTTAGAAAAGCCTCTCTTTGCAGCGAGGTGAAGCGCAGTTTGGCCGTCAATGTCCCGCACATCTAGACTAACCAAAGTCTCGCAAAGCAAACCCAACGCATCGCAGTGCCCATAATACGCCTGCAGGAGTTAGGTGGTCAGCATATAAACCAAAAGCCTCCACAGCAGGATTTACAGCTGTATACTTACGGCCAGGTGCAGAGGACTGACTGGAATATTACTTTCTACCTCTTCGAGACAATTAAAAGAAATCTCCAAGAGCTGCAGGGAATAATAAAAAAAAAAAAACATTAGTAGTCAGTGCAGGCAGAGTAATGCAGATTAGAGATGCAAAGATCCAGAACTGACCAGTTCTAGATGCTGTTTGTTCCCATAAGCTGCTGCATAGTGGACGGCACTGTAACCTCTGCTGTTCTTCAGAGTTGGATTTGCTCCATTGTCCAGCAAGAAGTCTAAACACCTGAAATTAGCAAGAGGAATGTGAGGTTACAGAGAAAAATAATAAAACAAACAGTCAAAATTTGCCAAGAAACAGTTTCTTTAAATCTATCTTTAAATCTGTGAGAGTGAGACAGTGAGAGTGAGAGTGAGAGAGACTTATTTGTGCTAGAAAGCAACTGGCCTACATAATAATGGAGAGCAGTTTAATTAAGAAAATTTAAAAAATAAATAATTGCCCCGCCCGATACTGGTATCTGTATCAGTGCAACACTAATATATATAAAGTCCTTAAAATACATAAGAAGCGTAAAACATTATGAAACAAATGAAAGCATTTACAAATAATTATATTAATATAAAACAAATATAAACTAATCATGTTTTGAAACAAAAATTTAAGAAAAATAATCTTCATAACAAATTTATAAATAAATATTGAGGTAAATAAAGATGTATAATGACAAAAGTTTTTATTTTCTTATGTATTTTGAGGTATTTTATGGGTACAATTTATTTTATGCAGTGGCTGTTCTAGAACATTTTTACAAGGGGGGGGCAGGGTGGTGGTTGGGGGTTCATGGCGGCACAGAAAAGCATGAAACAGAAAACAGGGCAAAGGATTCCGATATATCAAGAGAGCTGCATGAAGGCAAATTTCTACACAATGAAAATGTCTTCCAACTAAAAAATGTTCAGTTTTGGTTTGAAAATTTTCATTTTGATTATCGCTAAAATAAAATAAAAATCCCTTAGCATAGCAAAAAAGCAACTCTAAAAAACTAGTAGCTATAGAAACATCTAAAAGATCACATAAAGCTATTCATTGGAATATTAGGTCAAGGTACATTCATAATTCAGGAATATTACATATTTTTGACTTATTTTAAGTGAAAATGAACATTTTCAATCAAATCAGAATTAGAACTCAATTAAAACTAATAAATTCTGCTGTAAAAAATTTGTGAAACAGAATTGTAGAAGAAAAAAAATAGATAGACCAGAGCATATCTTTTAGTCTTCGGGAAAGGGGCCATAACAGGGGAACTGGTCCCTGTAGGCCCCTTTCTAGAACAGCCTATGGTTTTATTGAAAATGTATTAACAACAGTATCTATTTATTTATATTATTTTTAAATGTCTCTCCATAATTAATACCCTGGAAAAAATCCGAGTAAAACAACACTAGAATATGTAAAACTGCACAATTCAACTAAAAACGGATTTACTTACAGGCAGGCTTCCTGTCGTTTTTCCTCACTAATGTTCACTTCATATTTTAATCCCTCCCTGTGGAAAAAAAAAGCCAGCAGTTAAAAGAGCAATAAGCTTTATTTAGGTGTCCATGGAAACTCATGTGACTGGATCAGAGACCAGGAAGTAAACACAGGCTAAACACGGTGCACTGAAGTAGTTCTGCATCGTAGCCCAAGGTTTGAAAGGAGAAAACCCAAAATGTTGATTGTTGATGTTGACTGTTTATAATAACTGCTGCTTCCATTGCGAGTGATAACTAAGAATGGTTTTGGTCAATTTAACAGTTAATTTCTTATCCGGCTCTCAGTTAAACGTAAAACTTGCATAATCTGAGCAGAATTACAGACGCACCAAAAAAAGAAAAAGAAAAATTAATAGTTTCCTGTTTGCTGAAAATTATCTGTTGATTTTTTTGCTTGACCAGAAAATTAAAACTTAAAGCAGTGGGCTGAATGCAATCTTCATTGTCAAGTAAATATAGAGACTGGTTGAAAACAATAATTAGGATTTAAAATGACAGCACTGTCATCTTTTTGGCCTTAATAGAATATACAGGAAAGCTCTGTTTAACAGGAATACCACAAAGGCAGGAGCAAAAAGCCTTAAAGGAACATTTAGACGTTTCCTTTTCACCCACTGATACTATGACCTTAAACTGAAAGAGTTATATGTTTTACCTCCAGGTAGGACAAGTTTTAGAATAAAATGTTCTTACCCACAGAAAGTGTGTGAGGCGGCAGCATAGTGCAGAGGGCTGCAGCCCGTCAGATCCGCCTCGTTGACTTCTGCTCCGGCTCTCACTAGAGAAATCGTACACTGGCTGTTCCCATTGGCTGCGGCGTAGTGCAGAGGAGATCTGTGAGAAACGGAAAGGCAAAATGTTTTAAAGGGGAGAGGTGAATAAAAAAAATAAACATAAACTTCAGCTCAGACCATACTGGGTCTCCTACAGCTTACCTCCCCAAATCATCCTGTATATCCAATTCAGCTCCGTTATTTATTAGCAAATTAAGACACTCGACATTTCTACAAAACAGGAGACCAAAACCAAACAAAGGGATTAAAAATATGCAACAAATAAAACAAGGCTTGAAGTTTTTATTTATTTTAATGATTCCTTAAAGGTCAATATTTAACAGTTTAGCAGCAAAGATCAAGATATGCAATAGGAAGCCAGGACGCACTTAGGATAGTAGAATCAGTAACGGTGTTCTGTTAGATGAGCATACCCAGTCAGACCAGCATACCCATAGTCAATACTTGACTATCCCTTTAGTTTTGTATGAAAAATAGACTTTTAACTACCTCAAAGGGCGTGTATCCCTTTAGTCATGTACAAAAAAACAATTTACTTAAATTGTTTTGGTTTTTTTGTACATGACTAAAGGGATACATGCCAGTTGAGGTAGTTTAAAGTATATTTTTTGTACAAAATTACAGGGATAAATGCAAATCTAACATCTTGCACATGCATATTGACTATGGGTATGCTGGTCTGACGGGGTATGCTCATCTGACAGAACAACAGCTTCATTACCGCCAGCTGCTGCTCTACAAACAGCCATGTTTGAGTTTAACCCATTAAAGATGCTAACCTTCCTCGCTGCTAATGCTATTACTGCAAAATAGGATAATCACAACAAATATAATGATTGAAATCATTAAGCTTAAGAATTTTGTCCAGTTATTTTTGCTAGCAAAAAACATGTTTAGTAATACGTTTTTTGAAGAAAAGGTCATCAGAAATAAAACTTTGAAAAACATTTTAATCTTGAAAAGGCTTTGAGAGTTACTGCACTGTTTTCTCTTTTTTTATATATATATATATATATATTTTTCCAGGTTTTCTTTTTTTTCAAAATGTATTCTTCAAAAAAAAATATATATAAATAAAAATAAACCAATAAAAAAACTTTCATTTTTCAGATATATTTTCCATTTTTGCTTTTCAGATTGTGTTTTACAAATTGCATTCTTTTCAAACTGCAATTTATACATCGCATCTTTTTCCCTCCTGGGGGCGGGCTTTCCTGTTTAGTGACCCATTTCTATTGGTCTGCTGAGCTTTAACAAGCCAACTGACGTAAAATGCAATTTGAAGAACATGGAAATCATAAAACTCATTCTGAAAGAACATGAAAAAAATAAAATACAAATATAAAATTTGACAACCTAAAAATATGAAAAAAATAAATAAAGTCTGAGAACACAGCAAAGTTAATCCCAAAATATTTTTGATTAAAATGTTTCATTTCTTTTTTTTTTTTTCAAAATTTAATTTACAAACTGTGTGTTTGCTAGCAACAATAATGGAACAAAATGCATTCCATATTTTATTTATTCCATAACCATAGCGTATTTCTGGTCAAACTTTAACTGCAGCCAGGTCGAGTTCATTAATGATTGTCTCCTCACCCTCCAGAGGCAGCTGCATGCAGGCAGGTCCTTCCACAGTCGTCTGGGGTGTTTATATCAAACTCCAGGGTTGGCATTTGGCCATCTTGAATCATGTTGTAGAACTGGCCTGAGTTTAAAATAAACAAAGAAAAACTGTAGTTAAATTTGACCAGAGCAGAGCTGCGATCACAATGAAGGATTTAGAGGGACTCTCACCATTGGACAGTAACTTGCGACAACAATCTGGGAATCCAAACAATGCCGCAAAATGTAGTGGGAGCATTCCGTGAATCCCCTGTCTTTAGAGATGACAACATAGACTTCACTACACATGAACAAAAATACACACAGAGTCAATGGCGTCATGACAACAACAACAACAATAGGCCCGTAAGCAACATTATCTGGGTGGGCCCCATATGAAGTACAACACATGATAAAGGTTCAGGATACGGCGACAGTTCCTTAAATCGGCCAAGACGATACAATTATGCAATTTTTAGCAGTATATGATCACACATCACACAAGTTCCAAAAGCTAATTTCAGGGACATGCTTATCAAACCCCCAGGAGACTTGGCATGTCTGACATTAGCACAACAAGCCGTCGGGCTAGCTTGAGCGTCACAGCCTCCCTCCTCACCCACGCTCTCTCCATTCATCTCCTGGTCGCAATCTTTACTCAGTGTACGCTCTGGGTTACCCATAATTCCAAGCCATAGTGTAAAAAATAAAATACTCAAATACATCGTTCTTTTAAGATCTTTATTGCGATTTGAAACATATTATATGAGTGTATTTTTTTACCAACCGTCTAATGACCTGTACACAGTTATAAAAAGGGTAATTAAACACACCACTGTTCAACAGTTCACCATCATGTTGAAATGTGGCATGTGTTTTATATATATAAATAAATATGTATAAATATGGTCCAGTGCCGTCAGTCTCGTCAGGATCAGGTGGGTTTAAAGGGGAACACTGTTTTTTTTACATTGGCCCATTGATTTTACGTTATTACATCATGTTCTACTCGCCCATATGAGTTTTGTGTCATTTGGAGCTGACGTCATCATTGTTTTTAAAGATAAATGTGAATAAAAAGCATTTCACTGACAGACCCACCTTCCTCTGGCAGCACCGTTAGTAAGCAGAGTACTGGTCAGCAACTCCTGACCAAACCTTGCAGCAACGTGAAGCGGAGTGTTTCCATTGACATCCACACAATCAATCTCCCCACCTGAAAGTAGGAGACATTGCACATGAGCTCCATCCTATGATCACAATCAGCTCATGGTGATCCAGTGGGAAGCTAGTTACCGTTTTGGATCAGAATCTGGGAGCTTGTGAAGCGACCGTGAGCAGCAGCCATGTGTAAAGGGCTTTTTCCTTCTTTATTCTGTTCAACAGATTGAAAACAAATAAAACATCTAACTTAGTCCAGGTCTCTAACTCACTTTCAAAGAAAAAAAAAACATCTTTAGTAATTTTATCAAGAGAGAAACACAAATGAACAATGAAATGTTGATTTTGCATTAATATAACAGGAAGTTTGATGATGTTTGCCTTTCATAACCAGGTTTTTGTGGTGTTATACAAAGAGAAGTGGGAAAGGATAGTTACTGACCAGAAACCTCATAAATAATCTTATTTTCTATCCCGTTTTATCTTTTTGTGCTTTCAGAAAACAGGTCAACATGAGCAGGAGGGCCAAGGAAGGTTCAAATTGATTAAAAAAAGGCTTCTTAAATCAATTTCTTCCAAAACAGTCAGTTTTACCTGGATATTAACGTCGGCACCATTGTTGACCAGGAGCTCGAGACACGGAACGCCGCTGGATGAGATGGTGGCCAGATGCAGCGGTGTGTTGCCTTGGTGGTTGGCTTGGTTTATGTTGGCGCCACAGTTCACCAGCTCAGTGGCTACGCAGTCCTGACCCATGTAACAGGCCATGTGGAGCGCCGTGTTGCCAAAACTGTTCGGCTCGTCGACCTGAAAGTACGCAGCAAGAACGGTTAAAAGTTCAAAATCGATCCGTTTTAAACTCGTCAAAGAATTTGGGTTAAACGTTCACATCCTGCAGATTTTGATTGCATTAAAAAAAACAAAAAAAAACACCTTTATAGCACTATGTTGGTTCATAAGTCTGTGCTTCTTTTATAAGTACAGTATACAAGTTTTGGTTTCTAGGGGAGAAGAAAGGGATCCTATATTTTATCGCTAACTTTGAGGTGGGGGTGGGCGATATATCAAATGAATGTCTATTGGGTTTCCCCACCCACGATAGTTAAAATGACTCTATTGCAACCATCGAGTATAAATTGTGCCACCATGGGGCACTGAGGAGCAGCGTGGGGTTAAGAGGCTTGCTCAGAGACACAGAGTTAGAGTCTGTGGGAGTGGGGCTCAAACTCAGAACCTCAGGATTCCACTAAGCCGCCACTACCCTCAAAAACTTGTTCAATTCAATAAATATTGAAAGATAACTGATGTTATCTGGAAATTTATGGGACTGCTTTATGGTTTACCTCCACCCGCAGTCTCAGCAGGAACCTGACCACGTCCGCGTGTCCGCCGGCAGCAGCGACGTGGAGCGGACTGTAACCGTATTTGTCTTTGCACATCACATCTGCAATGTGGGACGCCAGCAGCTTCAAAACGTCCAAATGTCCTGAAAGAAAAGCTTTAACTTTACTGTAGGAATATTAAATGATTTCCCAAAGCTGCACAACTTGTTCACCTGCTGTTAAATAATCAGCAAACAGCACTTAGGAGCTAGCTTAGAATAAAATGACTGCCTATTTCAATCTGCCGAGTGTGACAGAGACACAGACGAGTATTTTCCCTTTCAGTGACAGACTGCTAATGAGATTTAAGATTGGTTTAAACAAGTCAGACAGGTTTGCCTTTAAATAATAGTAATTTGCTGCTCATACATATCGTATGAGCAACTAGTCTCAGTTCAGATTCCTAGAGTTCACATCAGCTGCAGATGCAGTCACTATTGGTGATCAGGAAGTTCTTCCTTTTCCTTCTCAGTCTTCTCAGATTCCATACTGAAGGAGACTTATTTTCCAGCACTGCGGTATTTCCAGTAGCTTTCAGAAGCACTAACCCTAGAAGTTAAAGGTGAAGCCTTGTGACTAAAATTTACACAGTGCCTCTTTAAATTTTTTTATTTAGACAGTCAGACAATTTAGACAGAGGTTTGCATTTCCCAATGACTATTATTTAAACTTTTTCTTTTTTTTTTTTTTTTATTAGGAGGAACATGGAAAGATGCCTCCTTTATTCACCACAAAACTGAATGTTCTTGTTTCCAATAATAAAATCTTAAATTCATGCAAAAGATAGAAAAGTAAATCAAATTTGCTTACCAAGATGTGCAGCCCAGTGAATTGGCTGTCTTTCCTTCTTATCTTTGGCATTTGCACTGGCTCCTTTACGCAGGAACAGATTAACCATCTGGAAAACACAAAACCTGGGTAAAGAAAGGTGTCTGCGTTGCCGGATTAATGAGACACACAATTACCCCGTCTGTTTGAAATTACAGGTCACAATTCTGCACACCTCTACACACAGAATAAATATTTCTGAACAAGATAAATAGGATTTTATTTGCCACAATAATATACCAGGCCATCATTTGTTTTATTACAGGATTTACTCCCTAATCTGGTCATAAAGGGTAAAAATTAGGTTTCCAGAGAAGTTTTTGTCCGTTTTGTCATCTTTAAATGTTACCTCAGCGTGTCCACTGTGTGCAGCGTGATGCAGAGGCGTTCTTCCCAACTTGTCTGTAACATCCAGGCTGCAAACATGAGGGATGAGGACTGCAGCGCAACCTGTGGCCCAGTTGGCCGCCGCCATGTGTAGAGGTGTATGCCAGAATTTGTCCCTTGCGTTGATTTCTGCTTTGTGTTTTAGCAGCAGTCCAACAGCTCTCTGGGATTTAAAAAAATCAAATCTTAAACTGCTTTTTCAAATGCATTAGTTGAAAAAAAGTCAAACAAAGTACTTCATTTCTTGAGGCTGCTGCTCGATGTAATGGAGTGAGTAAGCCCTGGTCCTTACAGTTCACATGTGCACCTGTTAAGGAGAGCAGATAAAAAAATAAAGTGAAATCAGACAGATGTATTGGTCAATTTAAATCACCAAGCAGTAATTTTCAGCACATGTACAAATAATGGCTTCTCTGTTTTACCTGCATTTATAAGTAGTTCCATGACATGGACATCACCCAAATAAGCAGCAGCATGGAGGGGTGTACTATGATCTTGGTCCTAAAATTCAAAATGTCTTTCTTAGGAATTCAGTGACAGGGAGATACAACTTTAACACCCAAATACCAGAGATCATTTATAAAAACATGAGCTTCCGACAGGATGAGCCTACCTGAGCGTTAACACTTTCATTGTGCTCCAGCAAGAAAGCCACATCCTCAGCATTTCTGCTAAATATGGCCTGGATCAGTGGAGACTGAGGAACACAGTGGACAGCCAGCATACATGATAAGTAGCATAGATTATAAGTAGCATAAAGGGATAGACGCTATTAAAATCACCTTATTCCCACTCTGTTTATAATTTCGAATCTAGTAAAAGATATATACTTTATAATATCGCATTTTTAAAAGCATTTTTTTACGTGACGTTCAAGAAATGAAACACAACCTCCAGGATAAAGAATCTGTGAGACAATTAGCCGGTGGGAAAAAACTTTCCTCGTAGTACAGCTTTGATGATTAGCAGCTGTATATAACAGCAGGATAACTTTTCCAAACTTTACAAATAAAAATGCAACAGCAATATTTACTACCTGCTCTTTGATACTTCTCAACTCCATGTCTCAATCACTCAGGAAGACTTCATTGAGACTTTGTGCAGACTTAGCAGCATATCGGCTAGTTAGCCTAGCTTTAGCTTGTTTGGCAACCGGGATGTTTGGAGCAGCTGTAGAATATCGCGAGAGAATATCGGGGAACGGGATTTCCGGTTTTTTTTCAAATATTTTGTTTGATTTTTTTTGCTTGTTTTTGGAAGTGGTGCAGTCAAGTTAGGAGCTTCTTTAAAAACTTGAAGAATGTGATTAAGATCTATGAGAAAATCTAAAATTAGGGTGATATTGAAATAGTTAAATCTCATTCAGGGGAGTTTAAATACTGATATGCGCAATATTTTTTTTTACATTTTAACACCACATTTTTAATCAAAAACATATACATCTTTTTAAAGTAAAAATATATATTTTTTATAATATTTTTAGATCCCTGTTATTTTTCAACAATAACGACTTTGGAAAATGAAATCTCTATTCTCCCACTCTGCAGAATCTATTAGTTCAATCTCTAACGTTCTGCTCTCTCTGCTTTTTCTCATAGTAGCTTTGCCTCGTCTGTTCCTGTTTGGCTGTGACATCACCCTGGAGAGTAATATTAGCTGTGCTGCTGCCATCAACACCTTTGTTTATAGATGCTGGAGATAAGCCTGTTTTTCAGTGTAGTCCTGTTTCTCTGACTGTGACTGGTTGGATGTGCTCTGTTTAATCCTCTGACATGGGAGCTGCCTCGGGGCCGCTTGTGGAGCTAGTTGACAATTACCTTTTATATCTCTGCTTCTTTTGCTATGTCGGCTTCTGTCTCCTTGAACCCCAGTTGGCCTCAGCAAATGGCTGCTCACATTGCCCCTGGTTCTGCTGAAGGTTTCTTGGACAACTTTCATTGTCATTTTGTATACACAGAGCGTATACAAAACTAAATTTCATTTTGTTCAGCTTTAATGACATTTCCATTCCATAAAGTGCATCAGTGAACCAAAGTAAAAAGGGTGGAAGAAAAAACATGGTGCAAAAAAACGCCTTTATATGGAAGTTCACAGCATTAAATATATATGGTGCAATTATGCAGTGTTTTGGTTTGGTGTTATCAGTGTGATGCACAGCCTGTGACACGATATAGAGTTTTCTCAACAGTTCAGCTGTCTGATGGTGGTGGGGAAGATGCTGTTTTGGAACCTACTGGTCCCACACTTAATGCTGCAAAATTTCTTCCCAGAGAGCAGCAGGGAAAACAGTCCACGGTGGGGGTATGAGGGGTCATTTATGATGTTACAGGCTCAGGACACGCAGCGCTGGGATAAAATGTCTTTTATGGAGGGAAGAGGTGTGCCGATGATGCTCTCTGCTGTTCTCACCACTCTTCTCACCTTCTTCCAGTCTGCAGCGCTGCAGCCTCCACACCACACAGTGAGACAGCTGGTCAGAAAGGTCGCTATGGTCCTTCTGTAGAAGGTGGGGAGGATGGGTGGGGGCAGGTGGGCTCTCCTCATCCTCCGCAGGAAGTGCATGCACTTCTGTGCCCTTTTGACAATTGAGGTGCTGTTTAAAGTCCAGGTGAGGGTGTCTGTGATGTGCACCCCCAGGTTTTTGGTGCTGTTGACCACCTCTACAGCTGAGCTGTTGATGAGCAGTGGAGCGTGGTCAGGACGGTTCTTCCTGAAGTCCAAGATGATCTCC
This sequence comes from Cyprinodon diabolis, assembly GCA_030533445.1. Taxonomy (NCBI): domain Eukaryota; kingdom Metazoa; phylum Chordata; class Actinopteri; order Cyprinodontiformes; family Cyprinodontidae; genus Cyprinodon; species Cyprinodon diabolis. The sequence goes on along the minus strand of CM060081.1, from coordinate 6,268,506 downwards.
TTTGTCTTCTCCATGTTCAGGATCAGGTTGTTATCTTTGCACCAGTCAACCAGCTGCTCCACCTCCTCTCTGTAGTTCAGGTTGTTGTCGTCTCTGATGAGGCCCACCACCGTGGTGTTGTCTGCAAACTTCAAGATGTGATTGGTGGTGAACCTGGGGACGCAGTGTCATCAGAGTTAAGAGCAGGCCGCTCAGGATGCAGCCCTGAGGGAAGCCTTTGCTTAGGATGATGACATCAGAGGTGTTCTGTTCGACCAGGACTGACTGAGGTCTGTTGGTGAGCAGCCGATTGCAGAGGGCTGTATTGAATCCCAGCTGTTCCAGATTTCCTATAAGATGCTGTGGGATGATGGTGTTGAAAGCTGAAGTAAAGTCCATGAACAGCATCCGCACGCGGGTGTTCTTCAAGTGTGCCAGGCTCAGGTGTAGAGCAGCAGAGATGGCATCCTCAGTGGAGCGGTTTCATCGGTAGGCAACAAACTGAGAAGTGGACCATAGCAACATCTTCAGCTGAAGGTCAGCTGACACCACTACAACTTTTCTCTGCAGCTTTGTACATTATCATGAACTTTAAAATCTCAACATCCGTTGTCATCCTTAATAGGTCTATTAACAAACAATGTGAAATTACAAAAAATGAGAAGTTTATTTATTTGAAACTCCACAAAATAATATAAAAACAATCTTCATAGAAAAATATTTTATATAATTTCTTCTATATTGTTTGTAACTGAATGTGTCCCATGCCAAAGTTATAGATTTGCTTTTTGCACCTCTGGCTGCAGCAGCATGTTTGCTGAATGAGATACATTCTATTCGCCTCTGAGGTAGGACACCAGGCTTCTGCTTTCCCCCACTTTAGCTGGCATTTAAACACCTTTTGATAGGATTATTTCTAATATAATTTTTCTTCAGCTATGTATTTTAGTCCATTCCTTAACTACTAAGCGGAACAAGGTTTTGAAAAATCTATTGAAAAATAGCTAGAAAAACAACATATTCTCTGATTTATCAGTTTTAAATAAACAACCGTTAATTAATATGTATTTATCCTGCATTTGCTTAAGAAAAATAAAGGTTGGGGTTTTATTTGTAAATGTTCAATGTTTGTTTTTTTAATCTGTCAGAATGGGATAACAGAATACATGAATAATCTTCCTCTTTTATTGATCTCTCGTATATAATTTAAAGGTATTCGGATAAAACCTAAATTCCACTCTACCTGCATAGGGACCTCAAGCACATTAGGTAAAAGATTTACTGTTACGGTTCTCCCCTTGTTTACTTCTGTTCGGGTGTCTTTTTAAGTTTTCAGTTCCACTTTGATTTATGTTTTTCTGTTTTCTTTTTCATTGTTTTCTTTTCCATTTGGTTTTATTTTTATGCAGTCTTGTATTTTTTGAGTTGCTCTCTGTTGCCCCCTTGTGCCGGTCTCCTTTCCCTTAGCTCCTTCTAGTTACTTCTGTCCACACCTGCTACCTATCACATAATTAGTCCCCCATTTGTCCCATATATATACACCACCTCTTAAGTTATTCTTTGCTGGTTCCTCACCGCTCCTTCCTCCTCATGTGTGTTTTCCCTGACTTCTCCTGTTTTTTGTGGTTTTGTTGTACTTTGTTTTCGGATTTTAACTTCTTTGGTTCTTTGGTTCTTAAATCAGCAAAAACTCAAGTCTGCCTCCTTTCATTTTTGTATTTGGGTCCTTAACAAACCTCCATCCAACTTTGACATTTACTCAAATACATGTTAAGTACCAGTGCAAAGTGTTACTTAAATAAAAGTTCAAAATTATCTAATCAAATGTCTGCTATACTCTAATTCTTTTCATACAGTAGAGAGGAAATACTGGCTTTAAATTGTAAAATAGATAATTGCAACAAAGAAATTAATATCTTAAAAAAATATTCAATTAATTTGCCCCAGAAGTTGGTGACTCTACAATGCAACATAACAACAATAACTTGTGCAATGTACAATGTGAAATTTACTATTTGATAGCAGTAACCTGTTTCTCTATATTTGACACCCAGTGCAATAACTATATATTTATGTATATATAAATATCCATTTATATAAATACCCATGTAAACACCCTGTGGAATAATCCTGTATAATAATCCTACAATAAAAAAAAAAAAAAGCTGTCATATGTTTATGCACTGTATATACTGTATATATCCCATGCACCTTTTTCTTCCCTTGGCATATTCTTCTTTGACTATTTGAGCTGATGTAACGAGTACATTTCTCCACTGTGACAGCAATAAAGTCAATCAATCAATTATTAAGGGATGTCAAATTGAAATCTTTAAGCAGAGGTATTCTGCACCTTTTAGATATCTCCCTGCACCTGAAATGGCTTAATAACATCCTCAGCTGAAGTCAAGTTCCACAGTCCTGAAAAAAATAATTATATTCAGGTGTGGTACAGCAGAGAATCATTTGGTCCAGGACACTGGATTGTGACATCCCTAGTCTTTATGGCAAGCAGTGTTTCTATAGGACTTTATTTTGTATTTTAAAGATGTTTAATCCCCCATTAATAAACACATTCACATGCTGACATAAGTTGTGTTTAAGATGTTTACATTTATTACACTTTTTACACACAAATGTTATCTTAATTCACTCATAGATTCTTATGTCATTTACAGTTTATCTACTAAATAAATGTGCTAAATGTGTGACACATATGAAAACTACAAAGGACCATTTCTTTTTTCACCTCTTGTGACATATCAAACTCCTGCAACATCTACATGTTTTAAAATGTGATTTCTAAACCTTAAAAAGATTTACCTCTGAAATCCAAAACTGTACAAAATGAAAATACAAAAGTGACGAAACAAGCACAACAACAGAACAACCCGATTTAACTTTTTCAGCTGGAGCAGAATCAGTTTAAAACACAGAAACAAAGAAATAAAATAAAAACAATACAGTCCAAGTGAGGATGGATTTCATTGGGAGCTTTTTAGCCTACAAAAATTAAAACAATAACATTTATCAGGAAAATTTTTTAGAATACAAAACATTAACAATCCGATGCTACACTCGGATAAAACAATAGTCTGGGTGAAAATTCAGGTAAAATTCGGCACTGACTCCTTTTTTAGAGCAGAATAAATGTTAGACCTATGTTGGTTTGAAGAAGGGAAAATTTGTTGTTTGGCTTTAGGTGTCGCCCACAGAGCGCTCCTCTATGAGCACAGCAGGTCGATTGCTTACCCTGCTGCAACGGCCCAGGCAGGAAACGCCAAGGGCGACCAAACAGTGCCAAGCCTGCAGACAGCCATAGGGAAGGAAGAGGTCAAGATCAGATTACTGAAAAGCTGTTTATTATTGAGTTAGACATTAGCAAATTAGCAGATCCTGGTAACTATATGCGTGAGTGTGTGCATGAATGGTTGTTTGTCCTGTGTGTCTCTGTGTTGCCCTGCGATGGACTGGCGACCTGTCCAGGGTGTAAACCGCCTCTCGCCCATTGACTGCTGGAGATAGGCACCAGCACCCCTCGCGACCCCACTTGGGACAAGCGTGTAAGAAAATGGATGGATGGATGGTAACTATATGCAGAAAAAAAAAAACAAAAAGCAAAAAAAAAAAACCCAGCAAAACCTCTATAAAGTATGTACTGCATTTTCATAATGTCATAGTTTTAGGGAGGGAAAAAAACAAACGAAACCATCAGTTTTATTTGATTTCAAACACGTATAGCATAGTTATTTTTTGGTGAAGATTGGTTCTGTTGCCCTGTATGGGGTTGGGGGTTGCAACGATAGCGAAAAGGAATCAACTCTATTGCTGCGTTGTAGGTTTTTGAAAGATGAAATCTTTCTTTGTGAAAGCTGAAATTAGAGGGGGTGGACTCCGATTTCATCTTTCAAAAATCTATAATGCAGTGATAGATTTGATCCCCTCCCGATATCGTCGCTGTCACAGTGGGTGTTGAGGTATGACAGGACCCCAATGTAGACACAAAACTTGAGGAGGGTTACTTGAATGTTTAATTAACCAAAAGTTCAACAAAAGCAAAAATTTAATAAAACATAAATCCACAAAAATCCAAATATTCTGAAAACCAAGAATACTCACAAGAAGAAAGGGACAAAGTAATGACAACAAAACAGACGACTGAACAGCAGGAGAATATATGGCAGAGAGAAACTAAGGCTATGCTCGCACTGCAGGCCTTGATGCTCAATTCCAAATAGCCAAAGACCAGGCTAATTAGCAGATTGGGAGCAGGTGTGAACAGAGGCAAAAAGGGAGCTAGGGAAAAGGAGACTGACACAAGAGAGTAATTAGGAAATATCTAAGAACTCAAATACAATCAAAACACCTAGAAAACAAGAATCAAAATAAGACCAATGAAAAAAGAGATAAAACTTGAACAAAACCCAAAACATGACAATCGCAACCCTAACCCCCTTACAGGGGAACAGAACATCTTGCCTGTTAATCCAGGCCAACAATTCCCCCTAACGACCCCCTTTCAGAGATATAGACAGGTATCGGGTATTGCAGGCTAATAAAGGACCCAAAAAACCTACTTCCGACATTTTAAATTGAAAAAGCTTCCTGGATGGGAAGCAAAACGTCTTCAAAGTTGGAAACAAAGTCCAATGGATTGTTTTGTTTTACATTTTTGGAATAGCTATTTGTTCCAGGAGGCAGATTTGTGAATCTTATCTCCCTACGTTATTTAATCAAATTTAAAAGTATTTTCTTTCAAACCCTCTCAGATGCAAATATGTGAGCCTGTGACAAAGCGGTTAAGTTTGTGTTTACAACTTGTCGCCTATTCTTTCTTCTGATTTGTAATGCTTAAATTTAAACATTAGTTTGCAACTTTGACTTTCACTTACTATCCCGGAATTGTTTGTGTTAGCATTATGTTGCAGTTTCTATCTACTTATGTTTACGTTAAAGTTATTACTTTAGGATTATTGGATGAAAATGTTTATTTTGTTTCAAAATACATTCATGGTTTTTGTTTTCTTTTTTACTCACCATTGTTTAAGTATTTTCTACTAAATTGACTAAATGATGTCATCCATCACCTTGCTGGGTTCTACCATTTAGAGGGTTTTCTATGGAGTCATGCTTTGTTTGTTTTTCTTTAAAGTAACTTTTTGAGTTATCTTGTATCACACAGATTATTTTGCAGACTCTTTCTTTATGTAGATGAGTTTGTAAATTAGATTAATTTTATTCTTGTTTCTCTGTTTGGACTTTGCTTGTTTTTTTTTACCTGTTTAATTGAGGCTTGGTCCACTCAAGTGCAGGTGTGTGGCCACTTGATTATATAACCACTGAGCTCTTGGAAGCTCAAGGAAATGTTTTGTCAGAGTGAAATGAATAAAAGACAACAGAGAAACTGGAACTGGTGACTGAAGCTGTTTGTTTTTGGTTCACCTTATTGACCCTTGACCAAATTACCTCACAGAGCCTGAAAAAAACTTCTGATGTAGTTTAAACTTTCACTGAAGGCGTTACAATGAATAGATCACAATAGACACAATCAGTAGGACTTATGCTCCTCTCTGCTCTCCTTCATATTTTTGACAACCACCTGACCTGCAGAGATTACTGGTAACACCTCAGATTTCTAATTCTATGCACTTATTATCTTGTTTTGGTTATAACAATCGACATTTTTAAGATAAATAGTTTTGAATGTATCTGTTGTCCCGTTTTTTAAGTGAGTTGACAAACAAGGTTTGACTGATTGATCAAACAATCTGGAGCTTTGCTTTTTGCTCCCATAAGGTATAACTTTAGCTTTTATCGAATAAATACTTTAGTGGGTTAAGTGTTAATAATTATGGAGTTTGTAGAAAAGGCCTTATGCCTAATGGTGTGTCGTAGAGCAAGGTTCCTTAACCACTGTCCTACATGTTTTAGTTCTTTCCCCACCTCCTCACCTAAATCAAAAAGGCAATTAAAAAGCTTTTGCAGCACTGAATGGCTGTTGAGAAGGTAAGGCAATTATTTGAATCAGGTCTTCAAATCTAAAACATGAAGGACAGTAGGCCCCAATGACCAATGTTGAGAAACCCTGTCGTAGAGGGTCTGTGAAGCTGTGAACCCTTTGCCGGAGAGCCTGGCATCGTAAGATCTACGAGAAAAGTTTAAATAATAAAAAGAAATAGAAACCTTTGTCTTAAATCAGAAATGAAATAATCTCTGCAGCTTTTCCATAGAGTATTGATCAAGAATATATGTGTAATGAGAAAAAATGTCTCTGTTCGAATTCATGGGCTGCGTCCTCCGAAGGCCAGATTCGAAGGCCGATTATGTCTTGACGCGGTGCCGCGATCTGTTCGGATTCCAAGACTCTTTATTATGCGGCCTACAAATGCGTCCTTCATTTTGCCCAGTTTGAAGGACAGGTCTGATGTATCCTCTCTATCATTGGATATACCAGGATTCATTGTGAGTCCAAGCAAGCCGGCTGCTCCATGATCAGAGTAAAAAGGTTACTTTGTAAAGAAAGGGTGTATATTGGAAGTTCAGTTTAATATAATACAAATATGTGAATAGCACTGTCTGAAATTAATGAAAATAGTTGTTTTAATGGTTATTGAGTCAGATATGAGGCGGGAATGTTTGATTTATCTAAAGGGTTTTATCTGTTATTGTGTAAATGGGTTTGGCTGTAATTTAGGGGAAGATTCTAATATATTTGCAGTGTGGGGTCTATAAATCTGGTAGGATTTTTTGTTTTTTATTGCTGTTTTGCACAATTTGCTTAGCTAAATATTTTGTTCTGTTGATTATGAGAGATTTTGCAGATATATTTGTATGTATACATTGTTTAGATTTACTTACATTGTTTTATCTTTCTACCCCTTTTATAGAATAGAATAGAATAGAATAGAGAATCCATTTATTGTCCCACAATAGGGAAATTCTGGTGTTTATAGCAGAAAAAAGATTATTGAAAAAAATGGTCACACAAACGTGGGCCGTAGAAAAATGTAGAAAGTTAAGAGAGATAATCAATAAAACACTGCACTGTAAAGTGTTTTAACAATATAAACTGTTCACCTGGAGAATAAATAACCAATATACAACTATGGACATTTTTACAGTAATGGATATTTGAAAATAGCAGCTACATCAGAGATTTGCAAAATGACAGCAACATGTTTTTTAACTTACTAGTTTATATCATTATTATATCTGCTCTTATTTGTTCATGCTGCTGGTGGTTGGCACCTTTATTCAACTCTGTATTCTTATGAGTGAAGTCTTTGTTCACTTTACAATAAAAAAAATATATATAATTTTTTAAAGAAACAGTTTTGAAAAGTTCGGTATTCATTCTCTTCCTGCTTTGTGTGTCAACTGTCACGGTTTCTAAGCGACAGAGCATATGGCGGTGAAAGCCACAGAACGCTAGACCAGTTTAACTTCACAACCGAAACTCTTCCGGTCTCCTTATTTTCAAGGACTTAATAGGATCCAGTCCAGATAGACGGGGTCCTTGGAGGATGCAGCTCAAATTCGAACTCAGCCAAGATCTACGTTCTTTCTTGGTAATCACCGCCCACCTGAGTCTAAAATAAAACCTTTTGGGTTTGTGAAATATGAAGTAAACTTTGTTCTGTTATTGTTGCATGCAAAGAAAATTCAATTCAGAAGTGAAAGCTTGAAGAAGTCTTAATCCAAAAGATACTGAGAGTAACTTTATTATTATTATTTTTTGTTTTATTCTTTTTATTATATTTATCCATTTCTATTTTTTACATTTTTCTTTCAAATTAAAAGAAAATAAAACTTGAAAAAAAATAAGATTTGATAAAATATAATACACTTTTTTTTAGAGGAATAAAAAATAAAACAATGTAAAGACATTTTGTGGAAAAAGCAAAGTTACTTTCATTTTCATTTTCGGATTGCATTTTTTTATTTTCCTTTACAAAATGTGTTCTTTTATTTAAATTTTCTAAAACATTTACTTTGCTTGAAGCAATAATGGAAAAAAATTTACTCCATTTTTAAAGAAGAGAAAACATGGAAGTGAAAATGAGAATGTGGACAATTCGGACAGATTGTGCAAAAGAAAAAGGGTAAATATCCCTGGATTTTTGTGCATGTACATGTACTATTTTTTTAGTGTGACATTAGGCTAAAGCCTTTTAATAACAGCATTGCATTATCTTAACTAACCACTGCATGGTTAGAATGAAATAATGATCCATACAATTAAACCATTGGTAGACCTGATAAATAACAACACATTGTTCTTTCAACCGATTTATAACAACTCACCAGGTAGATCACGAAGCACAGATACACCACAGAGACCAGGGCAGCGATTACGTAGAGCCAGACGCTGTTCAACGCAGTCACATAAACCACCACAAAGTATAAGTTGATAGCGCAAACCAGGAGGATGATGAAGCTTCCTAAAACTTTGCAAACCCTTAAAAAAAAACAAAAGAATCTGTGATTTAATCTGGGAAAAACACAAATTTCTCACCTCTGTGACTAAAACACTATAGTAAGCCTTTCATCTTTCAGTTCCCTTCCAGTAATGTTGAACTGATGCAATAGATACAGTGGGAACATTAACTGTTCAGGGGATATGTTTCACTTACAGCCCATTAGCAAAGTCGTTCATGATGGAGGTCAGACTGGTGAAAGCCAGGATGGGGATCAAGGCAAATGGAAGCTGTTGGAGAAAAAAAGGACTATTCATACAATGCAATGTCTCATTAAAGGGGTCATAGAATGCAAAACCGAATTTACATTGTCATAGACGAATAACGTTAGCTCAGTAGGTGAAATGGACGTACAGAGAAGTTCAAACCCCATCGACACCCCCTCGTCAGCAAATCTCAAAATTCTGGAATTCCACCATAAAACAGGCAAATTCAAACAAAGCCCCAAATTGATGTCAATTTGGGGATGTTGCCTTTTTTGGGTCTGGCCTGTATTTTTGTAACGCCCCGAAATTGACAGACAGACCAGCCCACCGGTTCACTGGTCCAAGAACATGAATAGAGGTAAATGTAAGGCACAAGTTCAGTTATTTAGCCTACAGTTGGGTTTACTTCTACAACAATTACAAAGCAGGCAGTTTCTCTTTTCAACGTGAGCCATAACCACGGGCGTAAATGCAGTTTTCCAGGCTGCACAGAGAAAGGGGAAAATGTTCACAGTCTTCCCAAGGATCCTAAGACTCAACAGACATGGATTATTTGTGTCTATCAGAAGATCCTTGCAAAGTTTGATGCTCAGCTGTTCATTTGCTGTGAGCATTTTACTGAAGACAGCACTCAAAAAAATGGGGCAGCTGACTGGGCATTCGAACCGAGCTATCAGCTCCAGTGCTGGTCTGGGTCTGGAACCAGCTGGGGACGGAGCGACAGAACTCGAGCCGATGACGGTATGCTTCACCCCGCCTGCCTTACCGGGGAAGCACGGGGCCGCAGCTACCATCACTCTGCCCCCTGCTGGCTCCCTCCCTCTCCCCATCCACCTGAGTTCCCGGACCAGCCTGTGAGCTCACGGCTCGATTCTGCTGCACAGTAGTCGACCAAAATCCCGGACGATTTTGAAATTCCCCCTGAACATTATTTTAGGAACGAAAAGTAGGACATGTCTGGGAAAAAGAGAACATCTGATCACACTACCAAATCGACAATTTAATGTTTCAGTGAGTGAGTGCTTGTTGCTAAGATGCGTCTTTGCTCAGCAGCTTTGCTCATTGTAAACAAACCAATCAGTGCACAGCTCATCTAAATATTCATGAGCGTACCATAAAAGGAAGAAAACATGTCGTTTCATTCTGAGGCTTTTAACCAGGCTTGAATTAGAGTCAATAGAACAGCAAATTTGCCATTTTCAGCCCAACCAATGTTACACACCCTATTCAGAGACCTTAAGGACCAGCACCAAATACCCTATAGAATCATTCTATGAGCCCTTTAAACATGCTAACAAAAGAGATGTAGACATCATCATTTAAAGCTTTAAAGAGCTTCTTCTGACCAGGATACTCTGAACCACATTGAGGATGTCATTCATCCCCGTCAGATGCTGAACATCTTTAGAAATGGCGACCAGGAAGGTGGGAACAATAGCGATGGAGCGAGTCAACAGCACCCGACGAAAACGAGACCACTTCAGGTTCAGAAATCCCTGAGCAAAGAGGTACAAACACAAACTTGCAGCTTTAGACAGCATTTGGGGTTTAGAATACTGTAAAGCAGCAGATACTACATGCAACATGTGGAGCAGAAGGTTTTTTTTTTACCTCCATCACAAACTGTCCAGAGTAAGTGCCTGTCATGGTGGAGCTCTGTCCCGCTGCCAGGATCCCTATGGCCCAAATGTAGAGAGCAGCAGGACCAAAGAAACACCCCAACACCACCCCCTGTGGAGAAGAGGAAAAAGACTTATTATATTAGTATTCATAGGTGTTTATGACTGAAAAGAGGCAAAGCTCAACAAGTAATTTATCACTACAAATTTTGTTGCTATATGGAAAATAGACCTTTAAAAAACTTCCTGAATATTAAAACATAGTCATAGGGTGACAGACATATCCCAGAATGCCTTGGGCGGAGAGTTCTCCTCTCAAAGCATTATAGAATTTGCTGACAAAGTGGCCCGCTCTTGCTACCCGACAGTGGTGAAGTATAACAAAGAAGGCGCAGGCACCGGGCAGTGGAGGAGGAGTTGGGCAACCAAGAGGAAGCAAAAAGTAGTGATCATCTGTCCGAAAGATAAGTTAACTGAGTGCGCTATTAATTCCAATATATATATAATTTAGCGGTCACCGCGGACATCTGGACACAGTAATCTTGTATGAACTATAAGAACAGCAACTACTAAATACAGCGTGCACGAGGAGAAATGGACTCGTGCATGCTCTCGTGTGGGTTTAATGGGCGTTCCCTCTCGAGTACAGAGTTGTGCATATGCATTTTTTATTTTTTTAAGTGGGGAGGGTGGGTCTTTTGAGAAATTTGTGAAAATCCTCCACTATAAATTTCAGATAATCCACTTCGACCCAAAAGGATTCTACAACTACAGGAATTGTATGTTGAAGTCATGTGAGTCAGAGCCCTACTAGATCCTTGAAGCTCCATGATAGAGCTGAGAATTAATTTCTTCTTTATCTAATATTTCTGAGTAAAGCCAAATAGGAAAGGAGCATATTGAAAGTAAACATGTGTCAAGGTTTTATACAGTGGCTCTTAAGTGGAAACCAAATCAACAAATCTCTAAAAACTACAAAAAATAAAAAATGCAACATGTTAAGAATGACAACATACTAAAAATTGCAATGCAAAGTCAAAACCACAACAACAAAAACAAATCTTCAAAATCACAATACAAAGTATCAACTATGAAAGCAAATCCACAACCACAAAAACAAACCTGCAAAATAACAAAAATCAAAGCCACAAACAGAAACCTCAACCACAAAAACAAAAATCACAATCCATAAAACCAGAACAACAACCACAAACTCAAAATAAGTAAAATATAAATGATAATAATAATAAAAATACTTTGTTGGCTGTTCTGACCCTTACTTTACTCATTTAGCATTTAAGAAGAAAATACATCAATAACTCCAATTTGGTAGGTACAGTTAAATGTTTTACCCATGGTCTCCATAGATGAAAACATTTCTATTATCAAAGCTTAAACTGTATCAGAGTTTATTGCTGGAGTAAAGCAGAGCAGACATACCCCTTTGTAGATGTCCACCTCCAGAGTGCCATTGTTGAAAGGGAAGAGATCGGTGTGGGGGCTACCTGTAGCATTGCACACTGCGTTCTAAAACACAATCAGCAACAACTAAATCATCCATATGTGTTCAATTAACCCTAAAAAGAAAGAAGCTATTTAACTCTGCAGCAAAAAGACACAACAGCCTGTTAGCAATCAGTAGAGCTATTTTTTCTAACATGGTACTCACCACCTCCATGTTGTTTTTATTGTAAAAAGCCTGTGCAAAGACTGCGACGACAAAGAGGTTTATGACGAAGGAGACTAAGAGGGCGATAGATGATTCAATGAAGAAGTACTTGTTGGCTTCCTTTATCTCTTTCTTGTTTTTCCGATCCACTTCTCTGGACTGATAAAACAAAATAGATTAAAAGAAAACAATGGCTGCGTTTTATTTGTAATAATAAGCTAATAGATGCTCTCATGACATGCAGATTCAGCTTTATGACAGAGTTATTTTTTTATACGTATAGTTCTATGGATTTGTTCTCACTTTGACCAGAGCTGAATGCAGGTAGATGTTGTGGGGCATAATGACAGCACCCACAATTCCCACGGCCTGCTCCAGCTGCACAGGCCCACAGTTAGGACAGTACGGTAAAAACATCCCCTTAAGAACCTCTCCTTGGTCCGGTTTCACCAGCCCGTACTGTGGGACAATAGACAGAGAAATAACTATGTTACATCTAAATAAAACACAAATGCAAGAGAGAACTTTTTATAAATGAATGTCATGTTAAATAAAAGCTCCTAAAATCCATTGGACAGTTCTTTTTCCCTGCATGAACTAACCAGAGTTACTTTAAAACTGATCCGTTCAGTTCACAGTTCACTAAAAATGTAAACGTATTCAATGAATGCCGTTCATTAAACACATTCATGCACAGCAGCGGTTAGAAGCAAGTCTTGTTTTTATATGTAGATTCTAAAATCCTCTCTAAGGTTATTGCCAAATCTTTACAACATGGTGTGCAGGACATTATTTTGTAATTACTCAGAACAGAGGGACCCAGTATTCCAATTTTTACATTCTCCTGTCCTGACCCTGGATGTTCACAGGGGAGTGAGATGGGGGTCTTCTCCTGAACTTGATCACCATCTCTTTGGTCTTACTGGTGTTAGACAGAGGTGGTTCTTCTCACAACAGTTCATACAGTCCATGATGACTGATCGAGTCTCCAGTTCTTTCCCCTCTGAAACACAGCCTACAATCGCAGAGTAATCGGAGAACTTCTGAAGATGGCAGCAGTCCGTGTTGTAGGTTAAGTCCGAGGTGTAAAGGGTGAAGAGGAATGGAGACAGAACGGTGCTCTGGGTTGGCCTGGTACTGCAGACTGCCACCTCTGACTGGCAGCCATGCAGTCCCACGTATTGAGGGCATTCACTAAGGTAGTTGACGGTCAATGCAGCAAGATGTCTGTCCACTCCAGCGTCCTCCAGCTTCCCCCCCCGCCAACTCTGGTCTGATGGTGTTGAAAGTGCTGGAAAAGTCAAAGAACATGACCCTCACTGCACAGCTGGTGGTATCCAGTTGGGTAAGCGCTTGCTGCAGCAGGTAAATGATGGCATCCTCCACTCCGTTATCAGGTAAGTTAGCAAATGCAACAGGTACAGGGTGGGGCTCAACATAATGTGCAGGTAGGCTAGGATGAGGAGCCCCATGGTCTTCATCATGTGGGAGGGCAGGGTGACTAGTCTACAGTGGGCCGGTTCCTTGGTGTACAGTGTTTTGGGAAACTTTACCACACAGAGGTCTTCCAGAGAGTCTGCACCATCCCAAGGCTCAGGCTAAGGTTTTAGATGTAGCTAAGGACCTCTCAGAGCTCATTCCAGAGGCTTTCCTCTATTTTCTGTCTCTTCAGCTTGCCTCTCACCTGCATCGAAGTGACTGTGTGTGGGGGGGGGGGGGGGGGGGGGGGATAGAGGGTTTCAGTGGGTCGGGGGTTTGTGCGTTAGGTCTCTGGAGAGTTTAGTCATCTGGAGCCAGAAAAGAAAATCCAAAACATTAAGGTAATGCTGGTAACCTCTCCCCACTGGCTCAAGAGATAAAGTCTGGCATTGATGGCTGAGACCAAGCACTTGAAATTGAAGCAGGAGCAGTGATGAGAAACAGGGCAGATTTAGACAGGTGAAAGAAACGAAAAATAAGAGCAGGTGGGATTTATGCCAGGTCATCACTCTCCTTTCGACACCATATATAGTTGAGACAATAAAATAAAACATTTAACTTTATATCTATAATTTAGACACAAAATCATTAAAACAATATTTAAAAGCCATTATAATTTTATGTCCTGACAAAAATACACCTTGAAAAACAGATTACAAATAATACCCATGTCCATGATGACTGCATATGAAATTCTGAGCTTACCTCATAACCAAAGCTTATAGCCATTACAGTGATCAGAAATCCAAAGAAAAGTTCAAGTTTCCTCAAACCTTAAGAAATGAAAACACGTGAAAACATCTGGGAGCGCAAACCAGATCAGTGAAGTTAAAGATCTGGATTAAGGTGACTACATACCATATTTGTCTAAAAAGAGGAACACAAACGTGTCTGCAATGGTGATGAGGACCCCTGCCCACAGTGGGATCCTGGTAGTTACACAAAGAAGGAAAACCATGAACAAACACATATCTTCCAATGTATTATCTGTTGTGGATTTAATATAAAGTGCCTCACCTGCCCACTGAGAGAAGGTTAAAGGCGATGGCACAGCCGATGACCTCCTGCATGTCTGAACCAATAATTGCCAGTTCGATCATTAACCAAAGGATTATCCGTGGAACCTGAAGGAAACAACCATTTATTCAAAGAACATGATTAAAAACAACCAGAAGGAGTTGAGAGGATTAGCCAGGGACTTACAGTGGGATACTGGCGGTTGCAGATTTCAGCCAGGTCCATCCCGGTGACGACTCCGAGGCGTGCAGCCAACCTCTGCAGCAGCAACCCAATGATGGTTGCATAAAGCAGGACCCATAGGAGCTGAGAGATCAAATCAACATAAGTCACTACATCACCTTAGAGATGGATGTCCTGTCTTTTTCTAACAAAATAAAAAAGTTGAAAATATAATTATGTCAAACTACTCTCTCTATGGTAGTTCTGTGTAACTCTGAGTCATTTCTTGACCTACTTTAATTGTCAGTTTTGTAACAGTGGGTTTTCCCTGTTATACTCTTCCACATATGTTGTAATAAATTATCTTTTTTGTTTTCTTACAGATCTTAAAGCTACAGTGTGTAATTTTCAGCGACATCTAACGTCCAGACTGCAGACCGCAGCAACATGAACATCTCCCCCCCACCGCTTCTCCCCCCAAACAGTACGGCGAGCGTTACGGGACAAAATGTCTTCCACGACGTCCGCATCACCTACCTTCTCAAGTGATGAGGTTTGTTTACATAGATAATTTTACAGATTGTATTTATTAGTATCTATAGTAGTATTTAGTATCTATTGTTCAGTACCGTCTCAGTTCATCTCTCTCAACTTGCCGTAGTTACTTTCGAGCGTAATGGGCGATCTCGCAATCGCTAGTTTGTTGGCTCTGCGCTGCCGTAGCGCAAAGATGTCTGCCTCCATGGCTGCGAGACCCGCTCCTATGTAATTATAAATAACGAATTCTAAGGCAACGCAAATATTAAGGTTAAGAGGCTGAGCTCGTAGATGATGATAAATAACATAGTTATGTATAATATATTACATTTCTGACTGTATATCCCTGTAATTATTACACACTGTAGCTTTAAGCATGTACGTTATAATAAAAAAAGCAGTGATTGGTTCATTCAAGCTTCTATCTGATTTTAGTTGGTGCACGGCAGATCTTTGGTTGTCCTGACTCAAAAAAGCAGAGTAAATATCCTGTATAAACTGTTACCTGTTAGGCTAAATATGTCCAAACTTTACAATAAATTGTTTATTTAGGTTTCAGGTGTGTAATGATGTGTAGATAAAAATGCTTCATTCATTACCTTAAAATCAGATGTGGCACCAGACTGCAGATCTGACTCGATGTTTCCAGGGTCCAAGTAAGCAATGCTCATCAGAAACCCCGGTCCGGTGAAGGCCCAGAGTTTACGGAAACTGAAGCACTTAGGGGAAGAGACGGATGATTTTTATTAATAATAAAATTACCTTAGTTCGGATTGCAATAAGTCATCAATTTAGCCAAGCTCTGAAAAGAAAAAAAACATGCTAAAAAAGTTGAAAAACATATAAAGAATATGCATGAATAATAACTTTTTTGAAATCACCCATAGGTTAACTTTGATATGATAAAAATCTCAGTTAGTTTAGTTGTACCTCATTGCCACTTTCTGGAATGGGAACCTTATCCTCAAAGTAGGTGGACAAGGGTTCCTCTTGGACCTCAGATGAGGCCTGAGGAGAGATGGCACCGTAGTGGCTTGACTGGTCTCCATTTTCCTGCTGAGAATCATCTGAGACACACCAGTTTCACAGGAAAACTATCAGTACACTGCAGCTTAGACCTCTTTTTAAGAATTACATTCTAAAAAGATTACATCTATTATTAAGATGACAAGAACTAGATCTAAAACAAGTGTTGCTTCTTTGTTAACCAGATCATTTGTTTAAGTTAGAGCTATCAGGACAGTAATGGAGACTGTGTGTTGTGGCATTATAACAGTGAATTTATGTAGTCAGAGTAACAACTTAGTGCACAGGAAAAAATTTTTTTTTTTTCTAAAAAAAAACGTTTAATAAATTACCAGAGTTGAGAAAAGAATAAAAGCAATTTTAAGACATAATTTAATTTATTTCTTAAAGCCTTCTTAAAGCCTGAAATAAAATACAAAAGTTATGAATGCCTAAACCTTTAAAGATCCTACTAAAAACCCAGATCCATAATTTATATATATTGGTAGATGTCAAATTATTTTACTTTTTTTTAATGATGCTGCAATGGTGATGCATAATCGGAGAAGTTATCACAGCTCCCCTAATGCAACAATTTTTACTTTTTTTGTTCAGCTCTCCTGCTACACTAACATCTCTTCAGAGTGTCAGAAGCACCTGACCTCTTTCCAACACACCATACACCATAGCCTCCCCATGAATCCAGATTAAATATGAATACAAACTTGTCTTTCTGTCTTTCTTTTGAGATTGATTACTATGGAAACTTCATCAAAGAAAGATCCTCAACACAAAGAAACAAATTGAATGCAAATCAGCTACATATGTAGTCTGAAAACTTCAATCTAACCTAATTACTTTGATTCCAAGTCTGATCAGTCCAAAGACTCAGCTTTAACTTCTTATAACAACATTTAAAATGGAACATGATCATTTCCAGTACTACAAATCCACTTTACAATAACTGTTTGAGCTGATAATTGTCTTCCTATATAAATAAAAACTCACAGAGTCTGGAGCGTCCCTCCTTCCCACCAGTCATCTCCAACTCACTGCTGTTCCTAAAGTCCACTATTGCCTAAGAATGGCTGCTTTTATAAGCTGCTTCCTCTGGGTGTGTTTTTTTAAAACAGAATGGGATGGTGGGGGGACATTAACTGTCACATTAATATTGCAGTGTTTATCACGTGTCAAAAATACCTCAAGATGAAAGAATTCAATCCAACATGTGAAAAAGAACCAAAGTAAGATTTTTGAAATAAGCTAACTCTAAAACCAAGTCTGTAAATATATTTGATGTCTTTTAAAAGTTGCAAGTTAGGTACCTTATAAATCCTATAAGCTAGGTATGCATTTTAGGTATGCAAAACCATAATTCAGCCTCAGGAAGGCCTTAATCAGTGTTAACAGAGCGATTGGTAGGAAGGTTCCAACCTTCCAGCAGGTCTCCGTTCTGCTTGGCCGTCATCAGGTCAGGCTGGGATGAATATCAGCCACCACCTGCAACAGGACAACAATTGTTACCTAATGGGACTATAACCTGGAATCCTGTTGGGTAAATGAGATTCCATAGTTGTGAATAAAATTCATGCTTTGAACCAAGAAGAAATCACAGCCTTGATGATTTTGAAGGAATTTGTTTACTCTCTAAACCCCCATGTGACATCCCAATGACATCCCAATGATTAAGCAATACTAAAAGCTGAGCGAAAGACACAATTTAGATGTCAACTTTCACAGGAAGCTTTAAGTTTGCCTCAAACACACCGGTTTCACTTCTTCTAAAGACATCTTAACATTGTTTGTGCATTAAAAAACAGGTACCTCTAAATTTCATATGTACCACACATCAAACACAAAGCCTCAGCAAATCAGCTGTAGATGGGGCACATGATTGTGGCATGGTGGGGCAAAAGAGGAGCTGAGGCAGCAGACAGGTTAGTTTCTATGGCAGTCTACACCACTTCCTTACTCAGAACTGATATTTGGAATAATTGACTAAAAAGTCACGTTCCTTAACATCCTACTTAACAATATGATCAACAAAACAATTTTGATACAATATAAAATAACTACAAGAAATATGCGGCTGGAAGGAAACTTTGAGGAACAGAATCAAAGCCTGGTGAAAGTCACTAATGATATTCTCATGGCCTCAGATAATGGACTTGTATCTGTGCTCGTCCTGTTGGATCTTAGTGCTGCATTTGATACAGTTGACCATAATATTCTTTTAGAAAGTCTTGAGTATTTTGTTGGAATTAAAGGAACAGCACTAGACTGGTTTAAATCTTATCTATCTGATCGAATTCAGTTTGTTTATGTTAATGATAGATCTTCAACACGCTCAAAGGTTACCTGTGGAGCACCACAGGGATCAGTCCTAGGACCAATTCTCTTTACTTTATACATGCTCCCAATTGGTAGAGTTATTAGACAGCATGGGATTAATTTCCACTGTTATGCTGATGATACCCAGCTATATCTGTCTATAAATCCAGATGAAGCTAACCCATTACATAGATTACAGGCATGTCTTGAAGACATAAAAACCTGGATGACTCTTAACTTTCTGCTTCTGAATGCAGACAAAACAGAAGTTATAGTCTTTGGACCAGAGTCTCTGAAAAAGAAGCTGATTAGCCAGTCACTTCATTTGGATGGGATTAAACTGATTTCAGATAATAAAGTAAAAAATCTTGGTGTTATTTTTGATCAGGACCTGTCATTTAAATCCCACATCAAATAGGTTTCTAGAATTTCCTTCTTTCATCTGAGGAACATTGCAAAAATTAGAAATCTCCTGTCCAGGGGTGATGCTGAGAAACTAGTCCATGCATTTGTTACTTCAAGGCTGGACTATTGTAATTCTTTACTATCAGGAAGTCCACAAACTGTAGTTAAAAGCCTTCAGCTGATCCAAAATGCTGCAGCCAGGGTTCTGATGAAAACTAAAAAGAGAGATCATATCTCTCCTATCCTGGCTTCTCTTCATTGGCTTCCTGTTAAATCAAGAATAGAATTTAAAATCCTCCTTCTCACATATAAAGCCTTAAATGGCCAAGCTCCATCTTATATCAGAGATCTGATTGTTCCTTATGTTCCTAACAGAGCACTTCGCTCTCAATCTGCAGGTTTACTAGTGGTTCCTAGAATTTCTAAAAGTAGAATGGGAGGCAGATCTTTTAGTTATCAGGCTACTCTCCTGTGGAACCAACTACCAGTTTTAGTCCGTGAGGCTGACACTCTTTCTACTTTTAAGACTAGGCTTAAAACTTTCCTTTTTGATAAAGCTTATAGTTAGGGTGGCTCAGGTTATCCTGAGCTGTCTTTAAAGTTATGCTGCTATAGGCTTAGACTTTTGGAGGACATAGGGACCCCCATTTCATCATTCTGCTTCATTCTCTCTCTGTTCTCCTATTCTGCAGAATCTGTTAGTTCAATCTCTAACCTTCTGCTCTCTCTGCTTTTCCTCAGAGTAGCTTTGCCTCGTCTGTTCCTGTTTGGCTGTGACGTCATCCAGGAAAGAAACATCAGCTGTGCTGCTTCCATCAACACCCTTGTTTGTAGATGTTGGAGATCGGCCTGTCTTCAGGTGTGGTCCTGTTTCTCTGGCCGTGGCTGGGTGGATGTGCTCTCTTCATCCTCTGGTATGGGAGCTGCCTTGGAGCTCGTCTGCCTGGCTGTGTGTTTCCTGGACGGGGCCGCCTTTTACAGCTGCTTTTTGTATCTCTGCCTCTGTCTCCTTGAACCCCAGTCGGCCTCGGCAGATGGCCGCTCACACTGAGCCTGGTTCTGCTGGAGGTTTCTTCCTGTTAAAAGGGAGTTTTTCCTCTCCACTGTCGCTACAAGCATGCTTAGTGTGAGGGATTGTATTTGAGTCAATGAGTCAATGCAATCAACTGGTTTTCCTTAGATAGAAAACTTTGTATCAATTTGACTGTATGATCTGGTTGAACTGTAAAGTGCCTTGAGATGACATGTGTTGTGAATTTGGCGCTATATAAATAAACTGAATTGAATTGAATCTTAGTGGGATATGTGAAAGACTTGCCTGAAAATTAACATGATCAAACCAGTTTCTTAAAAATGCCTACTGAAAGATTTCTCCATGAAGTGTTAAGTAGATTCATAAAATCAATGGTAAGTTGTTCTTTGTAATTCGAGGTTTCTTAAAAGAGGAATTGGCGATGGTGATGGCTGTAGGGAGAGGATCTGAAAAATCCCTTTCACTGAACACACTGTTGTTGTTGCCTCATAAACATGATCTTTTGGGGGGTTTTAATTTTGTGAAACATCCTTTTTTCACAATCATCTACAGAGCATTCCTCAAAACAGAAACATATCGGCTATTTTAGCTTCAAAATCTACACTATGGTTCTACTTTGGCCACAGTGCAGCTGTACCTACCTGTACCTCTGCCCTGTTTTGACTTATATACAACCTCATTGGAAGACGTAGAGGTAGAAGTTGTAAAAATTGGATCGGTTCTACGCTGAAACACCAGTCCTGAAATCAATCAATTTAAGCCTGTTTTCAGATGTCATAAAGTTGAGGAGTAGATATCCATCCTTAGACGAATCTCTTTAGAGATTTATTTAACTATGTGCAAAAACATGCTACCAATCAAGAGCTATATATAAAAGAGCAAAAAACATATCCACTGCGTCTATGTTGAAATGGACCAATAATTCCCTATTACAAGCAACTATTCTGTTCAATAATAATAACTCAACACACTAAACTACCAAAACAAAAGTAAATGTTTATTAGAATAAATCAAAAAGTGATGGAAAATTGGACAGCAGCATTTACTAGACAGTTAAACAATTATCAAGCTTAAGTTTAGTTTTAGCATTGCATGATCACCAATTAATTCTGCAGCAAAACAAACACAGCACTGAGGTGGATTTGGAATGCACCAAACTATGGTGGGAGCTGACTTGCAGCTGCAGGACGCTACCTTTCTCAGACAGGCCCTAAATCAGAGTTGCAGTGAAAGAGGAAGGTAGGGTAGTCAGCGCAAACAAAATTTTAGTGGTTCTATTGGGCAGCTGGCTGTGTTGTCACGAGCAATACTGAATGCAGAAAAAAAAAATCAAAAGTATCATTTATAAACGGTAAAGGGTAAATGTATTAATAATTAAAAGATTTATTAATGTTTGGTTGTCAAGCGTCAGAACAAAGAGACTCAGTTTTTGAAGCAGACAGACAGTATGATTTCTCAACAATGTTTATTGTACAGAGTTGCAGGGAACAGCGAGTATGTCTAAGGCAGGATCATCTGCAGGGAGAGAACACAGGTTAGTGACCACGTCTAGATTCCGGAGGATGATTATGAAAGTGTGATTCACTAATCTGGTCTTAAAGTTCAGTCAGTGTCCAAAGGACGAGGTTGTTTCCAGCTGGTTGGCTGCCGAGAAGACGTGGCGGACTTTGAGCCATAGAGTCCCTAACAAGATTCCCCGACGCTGGTCGAGAACGTGCTCAGGAGTCCCGGGCCAGGATATTAGAGATCCAAAGAGGTAGCAAAGGAAAATCCAGGACGGTGTCAGGAATCAGTTCCAGGTATGGTAAACAGGCAGAATCCAGCATGGGCAGGCCGGCCCAGAGGTCCAGAGGCGGAATGGGCCAGGATCAGGCAATCGGAATCAACTAGATACGCTCGAAAACTCTTGCCAAAGCTCAAATAATCTGGTACTGATGACTGGTAGAAGACATGTTATATACTGTAGAATCTAGAACAGGTGAATCAGATGAACGGTTATGAGAAACTGGGCGGAGCTAGGCAGGTGAATGAAATGAGTAATCATGCCAGTCGTCAGTTTCAAGATCATGACATTGATTCATTTATAACCTGCATCTACACCATGTATAAAAGGTAAATGGATAATTTATTAAGGTAATAAGTCAACTGATGTTAGGGTTAAACTAATATGGCAGTGCAATAAATCAAAGTCAAAGGTAGAGTTAAGCAAGAAGCCCAAAAATGTTAGATTTAGAGATCAACTAACATAGATCAGCAATATAAATTAGTCAGATTAGGGCTAGGCATGAAGCACACAGTGTTAGGGTTAGGGATAAACTAACATAGCAGGGTAATATGATCTATTTACCTTTTATAAATAGTTAAGATGCAGTTTCTAAGTGATTATCAAACATTAAATAAACTATATGTTAATCATTAATAAATGTTCTTTTTTAATGTTTGTAAATTATGTTTATGATGGTCATTGTAAAGTGTTACCAAAAGGGAAAGCAAAACTAGAGAGATTGAGAAGGAGGAAGAAGGGGATGAGTGATCTAATTCAGCAGATTGTCAATGTCAGTATTTAAACCATATTCAAATATTTTAAAGAAAGTAAAAAAGCAAAGCAGACCCAGTGTCATGATAGGCTTAAGAGACTTAACCCACATGCAGAACACCACAGGAAGCAGAGTAAAAGTTTAACAGAGTTTATTGAAAAAACTCACAGAGTAATTACGAACTGGTTCTGGTACAGGTCCGGGACTGCAATCACTGATATCTGCAGAGATGGATAGTTTGATTAGCCAGGTAGCTCCGATGGTTTGTCAAGTGTGTTTGTTCAGAATGTACCTTGATGAGGTTCTGGCAGATCCCTTTGAGAGGGGGAACCGGTTGGGTCCAGAGACTGTAGATTCAGCAGAGAGCTCAGCAGCAGCAGCGTCTAGCTTCTGGTTTGTGAGTTTCAGACCTTGGCTTGGTTTCCTAGCTCTTCCTTGAGAGCTGGTGGAGGGATCCAGACAGATATCTTCAGGTTTGGCTTCCTAGAGCAGGCAGGCAGGTTTCCAGGCAAAGCTCATCCAGAGCTTCAGACTTCAGTTGGGTTTTCTGTGAGCAAAGAAGACAGAGGCAGGTTAGAATCTAGTTTCTCTCAAGAGTCTACTAAGATTCTCTAGATCAACAGAGGCTCAGGTTTCGCTAACCAAACTTGGTCAACACTGCTGCTTGTAGAAAGGTCTCCTGATGGGCTGATGATCCTCAGGTGTGCTGAGGGCTCCAGCCCAGGAGACCCACGGCGCTCTCTGCTGGAGACAGGTGGTAGATCTCCAGATCCCAAAGGTACCCCCCCTCAACGACCGCCTCTTGGCGGTGCAGAGGAAGTGGACAGGAGGGACTTCTCATACTCCTCGATGAGGGATGGATCGAGGACAAAAGAACCAGGAACCCAGGTACGGTCCTCCAGACCGTAGCCCTCCCAGTCGACGAGGTACTGCCAACCTCGACCTCGCCGACGGGAGTCCACGATCCGGCGGACTGTGAAGGCCGGATGGCCATCAATGTCCAGGGCGGGTGGAGGGGAGTCGGAAGGTGGGCACAAAGAGCTGGTGATGACTGGTTTGATCTGTGAAACATGGAAGGTTGGGTGGATGCGTAGAGCAGGTGGCAGGTGCAGGCGGACAGCGGAGGGATTTATAACTTGGGCTATTTTATACGGACCGATGAATCGTGGCGAGAGTTTCTTGGACATGGCTTTAAGAGGGATGTCCCGTGTTGACAGACATACCTCTTGTCCTGGGGTATAGTCGGGGGCAGGGCGTCGCTTGGAGTTGCCAAATTTCTTGGTTGAGGCGGCGGTGCGGTTGAGAGTGGTGATGGTGTTGTTCCAGATGTAGTGACAGCGGCGGATGTGATGATGGACGGACCTGACCGTTATCTCTCTCTCGTCTGCGGGGAAAAGTGGAGGTTGATATCCGATTGAGACCTGAAATGGGGACAGACCGGTTAAAGCAGATTTCTGTGAGTTGTGAGCGTATTCTATCCAGATGAGAAACTGACTCCAGTCAGTCGGGTTATTAGAGGTTAGGCAGCGGAGAGTGGACTCAAGCTGTCGATTCATTCTCTCCGTCTGCCCATTGGTCTGTGGATGGTAACCAGAGGTGAGGGAGATCTTGCAATTGAGAGCAGAACAAAAAGCTTTCCAGACCTGCGAGATGAATTGGGGACCACGATCTTAGAGAATCTCTTGGGGTATGCCGTGAAGACGGAAGACATGTTTCACGAGGAGTTGGGCGGTCTGGAATGCAGTGGGTAATTTCCTGAGGGGAATCAGATGACAGGCCTTGGAGAAACGGTCAACAATGGTCAGGATAGTGGACATACCTCTGGAGACTGGAAGACCGGTAACAAAATCGATAGCGATGTGGGACCATGGACGGGTTGGAACAAGTAGGGGACGGAGCAGCCCAGAAGGTGGTTGGTAAGTGGTTTTGTTTCTGGCACAGATTGGACAGGCCAGCGCGTACTCCTTCACGTCCTTGTGAATGGACGGCCACCAAAAGCGTCTTGTAATGAGTGCGATTGTTCTGCTCACACCAGGATGGGCTGAGAACTTGGCTGCGTGCATCCACTGGATGAGGCGGGATCTAACAGAAGATGGAACATAGGTTTTGTTTGGAGGTCCGTTACCTGGGTCAGGTTCAGAGGCCAGGGCTAAGTTGATGAGAACAGTGATCTCACAGGAAACGGCTCCAACCGTGCATGAGGCAAGAAGAACAGGCTCGGGTGTCTCAGGTTGATCAGATGAGTACAGACGAGAGAGAGAGTCAGGCTTGACGTTCTTGGGACCGGGTCTGTAAGAGATGATGAGATTGAAGCAAGAAAAGAACAGAGACCATCTGGAGTGGCGTGGGTTGGATCTTTTTGTTGATTGAAGGTAACCCAGGTTCTTGTGGTCTGTCCAAACCAATACTGGATGCTCGGTGCCCTCGAGCCAATGTCTCCATTCTTCCAAGGCGAGTTTAATGGCAAGTAGTTCTCTATCTCCGAGATCATAATTTTGTTCTGCCGGAGAGAGTCTACGTAAAAAGAATGCACAGGGGTGAGTTTTCTGGTCAGAATCTGATTGTTGCGATAATACAGCTCCTACACCGGAGTCAGATGCGTCCACCTCTAAGATGAACTGCTTAGAGGGGTTAGGCTGGATCAGAATGGGTGAGCTGGAAAACAAAGTCTTAAGCTTGTTAAATGCGGTTTCAGCTTCAGGTGTCCATTGAAATGTCTTCTTCACAGAAGTCAGGGCTGTGAGGGGTAGAGCTGTTTGACTATAATTTCTGATGAAGCGTCTGTAGAAATTTTCAAACCCCAGGAACCTTTGAAGCTGCTTACGGTTTTCAGGTGTCGGCCAGTCCAGAACTGCCTTTATTTTGTCTTCGGGTGGCTTCACCTGCCCACCCTCGAGCACAAACCCTAGAAATGTAACAGAGGATTGTTGAAATTCACATTTTCCGGCCTTAACGAAGAGTTTGTTTTCCAAAAGTCTCTGAAGGACCAGACGAACGTGTTTCTTGTGATCAGAGAGGTTTTTAGAGTAGATCAGGATATCATCAATGTATACGAAAACAAAAACATTCAGAAAGTCTCTGAGGACGTCATTGACTAGAGCTTGGAAACAGGCAGGACCGTTAGTAAGACCAAAAGGCATGACCAAGTACTCAAATTGGCCTATGGGGGTCTTAAAAGCTGTTTTCCATTCATCTCCTTTCCTTATTCTAAGGAGATGATAGGTGTTTCTTAAATCAAGTTTGGTGAACACTTTCGCTCCTTGAACAGGTTCAAAAGCTGATGCCAGTAGTGGTAGGGGATATTTATTTTTGACAGTTATCTGATTTAATCCTCTGTAGTCAATACAGGGTCGGAGGGAACCGTCTTTCTTTCCCACAAAAAAGAAACCAGCACCGAGAGGAGATGAAGATGGCCGAATAATACCAGCAGCTAGAGACTCATTAATATATTTCTCCATTGTTTCACGTTCAGGTTTTGAGATGTTAAATAATCTACTGCTGGGAAGGGGGGCTCCTGGTAATAAGTCAATGGCGCAGTCGTATGGTCTGTGAGGTGGAAGAGACATCGCACTGACCTTACTGAAGACTGGTGCCAGATCATGATACTCAAAGGGGACAGAAGTAAGGTCAGGAGAGTCCATCTCCCCCCTACCTCTAGGGGACTGAATAGCAGGAGCCGCAGAACGAAGACATGAAACGTGACAGGAAGTAGACCAAGACTCAATATGGCGTTCAGCCCAGTTGATATGGGGGTTGTGACGTTCCAACCACTCGAATCCAAGCACCAGAGGAGAGCATGCTGAGGGAAAAACAAAAAATGTTAGGGTCTCCCGATGGTTTCCAGAGATAAGAAGCTCTAATGGTTGTGTCTGATGAGTGACTTGATGTAGCTTCTTCCCATCAATAGCAGAAACTCTGAGAGGCTTTTTCAATGGAATAGTTTCAATCCTCAGCTGCTGAACCAGATCTGAATCAATGAGGTTTCTCTCACACCCAGAGTCGATGAAGGCTGACAATGTAAGAGTCTGGTTAGAAACAAATAAGGTTGCAGGTAACAAAAAATGAGGAGATTTCTCAGTTTTTAGATGGTCCGTCAGACTCCTCACGTCCTCTGACGGACCCCGGCTTTTTGATTTAGCAGGGCATGAAGCAATAAAGTGGCCAGGCTCACCACAGTACAGACACAGATTCCCCTTGAATCTTCATTGTCTTTCTTCAGGTGACAGCCTTGTGTGCCCAATCTGCATGGGTTCGACCTCCGCTCCTTCTGTGGATGAGGAAGAAAAGTGAGAGATTTGGACAGGAGCTGGAGGTGTTAGACTCTTAGTTCTAGGCCTGGTACGGGGCTCTGGGGATCCAGAAAGAACAGAGGTGTGGTTAGATGCAGGAACAGAAAAATTTAAGCTTCTTTGTCTAGAGATGTTTCTAGTCCGGAGTCGGTTATCCAGTCTAATGGTTAACCGGATTAGATCCTCCAAACTAGCTGGTTTGTCGATTGTGGCGAGTTCGTCTTTGATGTTATCATTTAAAGCCTTGAAATAAGCACTCTTAAGTGCGCACTCATTCCAGCCTGAGGCTGCGGCTTTAACCCGGAAGTGAATGGAGAACTCTGCCACCGTCAGATTTCCTTGCTTTAAGCTGAGCAAGGCTCGGGAGTCAATTGTTTGGTCTGAATCTTGGTTGAACACCTGAGAAAATTCAGTAAAAAATTCAGAGAAGGTACATGAAAAACTGGATTCAGAAGAAAACCTGGCCTCCGCCCATTCTAGAGCTCGACCAGAGAGTTGAGAGAGGATGAAGGCAATTTTCTTCCTGTCATTTGGAAAACTGACAGGAGAGTGTTCAAAAAGCAACCGACACTGGAACAAAAATCCTTTACATTCTTTTTGGGTACCTGAAAATCTTTCAGGTATCCTCGGACGGAACTCCAGAAGTGACCTGACTGTCTCTGACCTTTGAGGCGGAAGTGGCTCCGGAACAGGAAGTACAGCTGGCGCGGCATTAGCATTTCTCATGTAGCCGGTGTATTCCTGCAAAACCTGGTTATGGTGTTCGATATAAGTGTTTAACTCACGGAGGGTTTGCGCATGTCCTTGGATTTGGGCAGCTTGCTCCTCAAGCCTCCTCCGGAGGTGATCTGCTGGGTTTTGTGTTTGGCCGCAGTGTTCTGTCATGATAGGCTTAAGAGACTTAACCCACATGCAGAACACCACAGGAAGCTGAGTAAAAGTTTAACAGAGTTTATTGAAAAAACACACAGAGTAATTATGAACTGGTTCAGGTACAGGTCCGGGACTGGAATCACTGATATCTGCAGAGATGGATAGTTTGATTAGCCAGGTAGCTCCGATGGTTTGTCAAGTGTGTTTGTTCAGAATGTACCTTGATGAGGTTCTGGCAGATCCCTTTGAGAGGGGGAACCGGTTGGGTCCAGAGACTGTAGATTCAGGAGAGAGCTCAGCAGCAGCAGCGTCTAGCTTCAGGCTAGAGGAGTTCAGACCTTGATTAGAAGTTCTAGCTCTCCCTTGAGAGCTGGCTGAAGGATCCAGACTGATTATCTTCAGGTTTGGCTTCCAAGGGCAGGCAGGCAGGTTTCCAAGCTAGCTCCTCCAGAGCTAAGGGCTTCAGTCAGACTTTCCTGTGAGCAGAGAACACAAAGGCTGGTTAGAATCTAGTTTACTCTCAAGAGCAGACAGAGATTCTCAGGAGAACCCTCTGACTCTGGACCTTATCGGTTCACCCTCTCCAATGATCTGTCTGAACTTCATCAAGGTATAAATCAGAATCAACACCAAACTAATCATCACCGCTGTCTGGCTAACCAAACAATCCATCTCTGCAGATCCTCTGTGATTCCAGTCCCGGACCAGTATCTGAACCAGCTCATTGTTAAATCTGTGTGCTGCTCTCAATAAACCGTTTAACTTTTACCCTGTTTCATGTGGTGTTCTGCATGTGGGTTTATACACTAGAGACCCATCATGACAGAACACTCCGGCCATAATCAAAACCGGGCAGATCACCTCCGGAGGTTGATTGATGAGCAGGCTGCCCAAATCCATGCACATGCGGAAACCCTCCGTGAGTTAAACACCTGTATGGAACATCAGAATCAAGTTTTGCAGGAATATGCCGGCTACATGAGGAATGCTAACGCCGCGCCAGCTCAACTTCCTGTTTCACAGCCACTTCCGCCTCAAAGGTCAGAACATGTCACGTCCCTTCCGGAGTTCCGTCCGAGTCTCCCTGAAAGATTTTCAGGTATTCGAAGCAAATGCAAGGGATTTTTGTTCCAGTGTCGTTTGATTTTTGAACACTCTCCTGTCAGTTTTTCTAATGATAAGAAGAAAATTGCCTTCATTCTCTCTCAACTCACTGGTCGAGCTCTAGAATGGGCGTAGTCAAGGTTTTCTTCTGAATCCAGCTTTTCATGTACCTTTTCTGAATTTTTAACTGAGTTTTCTCTAGTTTTCAATCAGGACTCAGACAAGACTATTGATTCCTGAGCCTTACTCAGTTTAAAGCAGGGAAATCAGACGGTGGCGGAGTTCTACATTGACTTCCGGGTTAAAGCCGCCTCAGGCTGGAATGAGTGCGCACTTAAAAGTGCCTATTTTAAGGCTTTAAATGAAAACATCAAAGACGAGCTCGCCACAATTGAGGAACCAGCTAGTTTGGAGGATCTAATCAGGTTAACCATCCGGTTGGATAACAGACTCCGAACTAGAAACAATTCAAGGCAAAGAAGCCTAACTTTTTCTGTTGCTGCCCCTGCATCTAACAATGCTTCTGTTTTTTCTGGATCCCCAGAGCCCAGTACCAGACCCAGGGTTAAGAACCAATCTTCTCCAGCTCCTGTTCATGCCAATCATCTTTTTTCCCCATCCACAGAAGAAGCGGAGATTGAACCCATGCAGAATGGGCATACAAGGCTTTCACACGAAGAGAGACAGCAAAGATTCAAGGGGAATCTATGTCTGTATTGTGGTGAGCCTGGCCATTTTATTGCTACATGTCCAGCTAAGTCAAAAGCCGGGGTCCGTTCAGAGGATGTGAGGAGGCTGACGGACCATCTAAAATCTGAGAAATCTCCTCACTTACTGTTACCTGCAACCTTATTTGCTTCTGATCAAACTCTCACCTTGTCAGCCTTCATAGACTCAGGTTGTGAGAGAAATCTCATTGATTCTAGCCTGGTGCAGCAGTTGAGGATTGAGACTACCCCTTTGGATAAATCTCTCAGAGTTTCAGCTATTGATGGGAAGAAGCTACATCAAGTCACTCATCAGACACGACCTTTAGAGCTTCTTATTTCTGGAAACCATCGTGAGACCCTAACATTTTATGTTTTTCCTTCAGCATGTTCTCCCCTGGTGCTTGGATTCGAGTGGCTGGAACGTCACCATCCCCATATCAACTGGGCTGAACGCTACATTGAGTCTTGGTCCACTTCCTGTCACGTCTCATGTCTCCGTTCTGCGGCTCCTGCTATTCAGTCCCCTAGAGGTAGGGGGGAGATGGACTCTCCTGACCTTTCTTCTGTTCCTCCCGAGTATCATGATTTGGCTCCAGTCTTCAGTAAGGTCAGTGCGACGGCTCTTTCACCTCACAGACCATATGACTGCGCCATTGATCTTTTACCAGGAGCTCCCCTCCCCAGTAGTAGATTATTCAATATCTCTAAACCTGAGCGCGAAACCATGGAGAAGTACATCAATGAGTCTCTAGCTGCTGGTATTATTCGACCATCTTCTTCCCCTCTTGGTGCTGGTTTCTTTTTTGTGGGAAAAAAGGACGGTTCCC
Source organism: Cyprinodon diabolis (assembly GCA_030533445.1). NCBI lineage: Eukaryota > Metazoa > Chordata > Actinopteri > Cyprinodontiformes > Cyprinodontidae > Cyprinodon > Cyprinodon diabolis. The sequence continues at coordinate 6,238,247 of CM060081.1, read as the reverse complement.
TCCGACCCTGTATAGACTACAGAGGATTGAATCAAATAACCGTCAAAAATAAGTATCCCCTACCATTACTAGCATCAGCTCTTGAACCTGTCCAAGGAGCGACAGTGTTCACCAAACTCGATTTAAGAAACGCATATCATCTCCTTAGAATAAGGGAAGGAGATGAATGGAAAACAGTATTTAAGACACCCATAGGCCAATTCGAATATTTGGTCATGCCTTTCGGTCTTACTAATGCTCCTGCCTGTTTCCAAGCTCTAGGCAACGACGTCCTCAGAGACTTTCTGAATGTTTTTGTTTTTGTATACATTGATGACATCCTGATCTATTCAAAGAATCTCTCGGATCACAAAAGACATGTTCGGCTGGTTCTTCAGAGGCTGCTAGAAAACAAACTCTTCGTAAAGGCTGAAAAATGTGAATTTCACCAACCTTCCGTTACGTTTCTAGGGTTTGTGCTCGAGGGCGGGCAGGTGAAGCCATCTGAAGACAAAATTAAAGCAGTTCTGGACTGGCCGACTCCCGAAAACCGTAAGCAACTTCAAAGATTCCTGGGGTTGGCCAATTTCTACAGACGCTTCATTCGTAATTACAGCCAAACAGCTCTACCCCTCTCACCCATCCTGATCCAGCCTGACCCCTCTAAGCAATTCATCTTAGAGGTGGATGCATCTGACTCCGGTGTTGGAGCTGTTTTGTCTCAGCAATCAGATTCAGACCAGAAAACTCACCCGTGTGCTTTTTTTTCACGCAGACTCTCACGTGCCGAACAAAACTATGATGTTGGAGACAGAGAACTACTTGCCATCAAACTAGCCTTGGAAGAGTGGAGACATTGGCTCGATGGCGCCGAACATCCTGTCTTGGTTTGGACAGACCACAGAAACCTGGCCTATTTACAATCCACAAAAAGATCCAACCCACGTCACTCTCGATGGTCTCTGTTCTTTTCCAGGTTTAACCTTATCATCTCTTACAGACCCGGTTCCAAAAACATCAAGCCTGATTCTCTCTCTCGTCTCTACTCCTCTGATCAACCTGAAACACCCGAGCCTATTCTCCCTGCCTGTTGCACGGTTGGAGCCGTTTCCTGGGAGATCACTGATCTCATTAACCTAGCCTTGGCCTCTGAACCTGACCCTGGTAATGGTCCTCCAAATAAAACCTATGTTCCATCATCAGTAAGATCCCGTCTCATCCAGTGGATGCACGCAGCCAAGTTCTCAGCCCATCCTGTTGTGAGTAGAACTATCGCCCTCATCACACGACGTTTTTGGTGGCCGTCCCTTCACAAGGATGTGAAGGAGTACGTGCTGGCCTGTCCCATCTGTGCCAGAAACAAACCCACTCACCAACCACCTTCTGGGCTGCTGCGTCCTCTTCCTGTTCCGACTCGTCCATGGTCCCACATCGCGGTGGATTTTGTTACCGGTCTCCCTGTCTCCAGAGGTATGTCAGCCATTTTAACCATTGTTGACTGATTTTCCAAGGCCTGTCATCTGGTTCCCCTCAGGAAATTACCCACGGCATTCCAGACCGCCCAGCTCCTTGTGAAACATGTCTACCGTCTTCATGGCATACCTCAAGAAATACTCTCTGACCGTGGTCCCCAATTCATCTCTCAGGTCTGGAAAGCTTTCTGTTCTGCTCTCAACTGAAAAATCTCTCTCACCTCAGGTTATCATCCGCAGACCAATGGGCAAACGGAGAGGATGAACCAAGAGCTCGAGTCTCTCCGTTGCCTCTCCTCAAACAACCCGATTGACTGGAGTCAGTTTCTGGTTTGGGTTGAATACGCCCATAACTCGCAAAGATCTGCTGCAACCGGTCTGTCTCCTTTCCAGGTATCCATTGGTTACCAACCTCCTCTTTTTCCGGCAGACGAGAGAGAGATTTCAGTCAGATCCGTCCACCATCACATCCGCCGTTGCGATAGAACCTGGAACGAGACCATCACCGCCCTCAACCGCACCGCTGTCACCAATAAAAGATCTGCGGATTCCAAGCGTCGCCCTGCTCCGAATTACACCCCAGGTCAAGAGGTATGGTTGTCCACCCAAGATATCCCGTTAAAGTCAATGTCTAGGAAGCTCTCTCCAAGGTTCATCAGCCCATACAAGATCGCTCAGGTAATTAATCCATCTGCCGTCCGCCTGCACCTGCCATCATCTCTCAGGATACACCCCACATTCCACGTCTCACAAGTCAAGCCTGTCCTCACCAGTTCCTTGTGTCCACCATCCGACTCCCCTCCACCCGCCCGGGACATTGACGACCACCCGGCTTTCACTGTTCGCCGGATCGTGGACTCCCGTCGGCGAGGTCGCGGTTGGCAGTACCTCGTCGACTGGGATGGCTACGGTCCGGAGGATCGCACCTGGGTTCCAGGCTCTTTCATCCTTGATCCGTCTCTCATTGAGGATTATGAGAAGTCCCTTCCGTCTACCTCTGGACCGCCAAGAGGCGGTCGTTGAGGGGGGGGTACTGTTAGGATCTGGAGATCTGCCACCTGTCTCCGGCAGAGAGCGCTGTGGGTCTCCTGGGCTGGAGCCTACAGCACACCTGGGGATCATCAGCCCATCAGGAGATCTCCTACATAAGCAGCAGCCAGACCTGACTTCTCCGCCGGAGTGTTGACCAGTTTTGGTTAGCGGAACCTGAGCCTCTGTTCTCCTGAGAATCTCTGTCTGCTCTTGAGAGTAAACTAGATTCTAACCAGCCTTTGTCTTCTCTGCTCACAGGAAAGTCTGACTGAAGACCTTAGCTCTGGAGGAGCTAGCTTGGAAACCTGCCTGCCTGCCCTTGGAAGCCAAACCTAAAGATAATCAGTCTGGATCCTTCACCCAACTCTCAAGGGAGAGCTAGAACTTCTAATCAAGGTCTGAACTCCTCTAGCCTGAAGGCAGACGCTGCTGCTGCTGTGCTCTCTGCTGAACCCTCTGACTCTGGACCCAATCGGTTCCCCCTCTCCAATGATCTGTCTGAACTTTATCAAGGTATAAATCAGAATCAACACCAAACTAATCATCACCACTGTCTGGCTAACCAAACAATCCATCTCTGCAGATCCTCTGTGATTCCAGTCCTGGACCAGTATCTGAACCAGCTCATTGTTAAATCAGGGTGCTTCTCTCAATAAACCGTTTAACTTTTACCCTGTTTCATGTGGTGTTCTGCATGTGGGTTTATACACTAGAGACCCATCATGACAAACAAAGGGGAAAGGCAGGTAATTACCAGTTGGTTACCAGTTTGGCCAGGATAACTTGGTTCCCTTTTTACCAGTCAACAAAAAAAGTAAGAAGAAATAAAATGTTGTCATGATTCCTGGCACTAGTGCTGGTCTGATGGAGGTTTCAACTCACCTATCAGCTCCACCCCATTTCCAATCAGCATCAATCAGATTCACCTGCTTACCTGACTAAATAAGCTGTTCTCAGACCCGTGACTAGTGCCAGATTATTACGAACCATCTGTGAGTTTTCTCCTGCATTCCTGTTACCCGTCTGCCTTCCTTATTCTGACCCGGTTCTCTTAGCCTGCCTCAAACCTTTCAGACCTGTCATATCCCCCTTTTTCACTTTTTGAGAAACCAGTTTAAATCCAGGAACAATCGGCTTTTAGTGGTGTGGAAACAGTTCAATGACCTGTTTCTACCTGGGTCAAATGACTTGGCAAGCGACAAATGCTGGCATGCTGTAGGAACACCAGAGCCGGATTGACATGCTAAATTACATGATACCATTGACCGCAACATACGGACGTCAACACAAAGCTTGTCCCGAAACTCTGAGAAGGTTAGTGAACCAGAACTCACTGGCAATATTACCATCTGTTTCTGCCTGGTCACTCGGCTGTCCAATATCTTTCAAGACGTTCCGGTTGATGACTTTGGAGGAACCCTCCCCACCTGAGGCAGTTTCACACTTTAATAAAGTGTTAAATGTCTTGTGTTGTATCTGGTTGAATTATGGGTCTTCCATTTTCTGGTTATTTAACATGTCTCCATCAATCCTGAAAACCGTCTCTGTTTACCCAAAAGCCCTTTGTATAGGATGCTTGGTGCTCCACAGTGATGGGCCTAAATGACTACCGACCTATAGCACAACATCAGTATCCATGAAAAGCTTTGAGAAGATAACTACTCCTGTTATCAATTGATAGCAGATTATCAGGCTTTGCTAAACTGCAATCATCTGAATTAGGGTTGCTGAACCTCAGAAACATCCAAAACATGCAGAGCAGGGTGCCTTGAGGACCAGGATTGAAAAACACTGATCTAGAAAATACAACAAAATATGAATTGGTCTCCAACCCTGGTCCTCAAGATCTACTGTCCTACAGATTTTAGATGCATCCCTGCTTCAACAGAGCTTAATTAAATGAATGGCTTGAAAAGGTAATCAATCATTTGATTCAGCTGTGTTGAAGCAGGGATGCATCTAAAATCTGTAGGACAGTAGATCTTGAGGCCCAGGGTTGGAGACCACTAAATTAAACCAATAAAACCAGAAAACATGGAGCAAAGTAAAACATAACAGAACCAAGACCATGACAGAGAGGTTACTGGTAGATTGCTTAAAAACATTAGTTGTGTTCTGCCTCTAGTTTTAAAGTAGATGTTGCAATCCCACAATGTTGCACCATTTCACTTTATTTTAACAATAGAGTTTTACCCATTTATAATAAAAATGGTAAGGATTTATGACATTTGAACATACTAGGTATAGAGATTGTCTTTAGGGAATTCGGGGATAACACTATTTAAAAAAAAAATAACATAAGAGCCCAGTAGCAATCCCAAAATTAGATAAGCATTTCCAAAGCTTCAGGTTCAGCTTTGAACTAAAGTAATTGTGAAGGTTTTGCCTTTCCTGTGACATGAAGTATTCAATTCAATTTCAATTCAGTTTATTTATATAGCACCAAATTCACAACACATGTCATCTCAAGGCACTTTACAGTTCAACCAGATCATACAGTCAAATTGATACAAAGTTTTATATCTAAGGAAAACCAGTTGATTGCATCGACTCATTGACTCAAATACAATCCCTCACACTAAGCATGCTTGTAGCGACAGTGGAGAGGAAAAACTCCCTTTTAACAGGAAGAAACCTCCAGCAGAACCAGGCTCAGTGTGAGCGGCCATCTGCCGAGGCCGACTGGGGTTCAAAGAGACGGAAGCAGAGACACAAAAAGCAGCTGTAATAGGCGGCCCCGTCCAGGAAACACACAGCCAGGCAGACGAGCTCCGAGCCAGCTCCCATGCCAGAGGACGAAGAGAGCACATCCACCCAGTCACAGGACCACACTGGAAAACAGGCCGATCTCCAACATCTATAAACAAGGGTGTTGATGGAAGCAGCACAGCTGATGTTTCTTTCCAGGATGACGTCACAGCCAAACAGGACCAGACGAGGCAAAACTACTCTGAGGAAAAGCAGAGAGAGCAGAACGTTAGAGATTGAACTAACAGATTCTGCAGAATAGGAGAACAGAGAGAGAATGAAGCAGAATGATGAAATGGGGGTCCCTATGTCCTCCAGAAGTCTAAGCCTATAGCAGCATAACTATAGAGATAGCTCAGGATCTTGTATCTTGGCATCCACTTTACTGAAGACTGCTACTCTGTGTTGAAATCAAACTTGATGTCTGTCCAAACAAAACTCAACATATGGCTCCAAAGAGAATTTATTTAACAAACATGGAAAGTTTATCAACACTTATCAACCCAATCTCTTCTAATGCTGTCCCAATTAAATAAAATCACTAATTTAGATTTATTTCTATTTCATTTATAAAAACAGGCAACAGTAGATCAAAAAAGTAATGCAGATATATATGTGGGGATGTTATAGATCTCTATATAGATACTACTTTGGATTGATAAAATGGTACATTAAAAATAAACTTTGTGAATTTAAACTTGTTGTCTATGTCTGATAGATGTAAATAAGCTCCCTATGAAACCATCGGTCCCGTAAAAGAAATGCTCTAATGAAAAATGTTAAATAAAGTTTTGTTGGTTTTGTTGCTACTGTAGTTGGCCAGAAACTCTAGGTATGTGTTACTGCCACCTACTGAGCGTTGGACAAAATGTAAACTAATATATTTTTTGATATTGTATGTAAAGGTGATATAACATAATGATCTATTTTCCCAAGCCAGTTGTTTTTTTTTTGTTCTGTTTTTTTTCAGTAACTTTTATTGCACAGATTAATTCAATATTCAGAGAAAGTTAATCAGACATACTGTGGTGGTGCAATGTGCACACAATCCAGCTTGACAATGTGTCATGGAATAAACAAATAACTTACTGCAGTAAGGCCATAAATAGAGGTGACAATCATCACCCTCTGTGACTTAGAGGGTGTAATACCCCTGGCAATCACATATGATACCAGGCGAGAACAGTTAGGTATCATCTTCTCTTGCAACCCATTAACTGAACGCTGAGATTAGTAGAAATCTCAAAGATGAATGGATATCTCTTATGCCTCATTGTCACTGGCATCTGTCCCAACCTGCTTAAAGTCCACCACTATTTCCCCCAGGTGCTCCGGAATCACTACCCACCTATAGCCTGACATCAGTACCCATGAAATTTCAGAATATTTTTGCAGTGCTAGGACTGTACCCCACTCTGTGGAACTGGTTACTGGACTTTCCGACCAACAGACCTCTGACTGTCGGGATTCACAGCAGTTTCTCCTCTTCCATCACTGTCAGCACTGGCTCAGCCCCCTGAGCCCCCTGAAATATTACTACACTGCAAGACACCCAAGCTCTCATGTAAAAAAATTGAAGAAACTGTAGTTAAAAGCCTTCAGCTGATCCAAAATGTTGCAGCCAGAGTTCTGATGAAAATTAAAAAGAGAGATCATATCTCTCCTATCCTGGCTTTTCTTCATTGGCTTCCTGTTAAATCAAGAATAGAATTTAAAATCATCCTTCTCACATATAAAGCCTTAAATGGTCAAGCTCCATCTGATATCAGAGATCTGATTGTTCCTTATGTTCCTAACAGAGCACTTTGCTCTCAATCTGCAGGTTTACTAGTGGTTCCTAGAATTTCTTAAAGTAGAATAGTCGGCAGATCTTTTAGTTATCAGGCTCCTCTCCTTTGGAACCAACTACCAGTTTTAGTCTGTGAGGCAGACACCCTGTCTACTTTTAAGGCTAGGCTTAAAACTTTCCTTTTTGATAAAGCTTATAGTTAGAGTGGCTCATGTTACCCTGATCTATCTCTATAGTTATGCTGCTATAGGCTTAGACTTCTCGAGGACATAGGGACCCCTATTTCATCATTCTGCTTCATTCTATCTCTATTCTCCCAATCTGCAGAATCTGCTAGTTTAATCTCTAACGTTCTGCTCTCTCTGCTTTTTCTCATAGTAGCTTCATCTGGTCTGTTCCTGTTTGGCTGTGACTCCATCCTGGAGAGAAATATCAGCTTTGCTGCTGCCATCAACACCTTTGTTTATAGATTTTGGAGATCTGCCTGTTTTCCAATGTAGTCCTGTTTCTCTGACTGTGAATGGCTGGATGTGCTCTCTTCATTCTCTGACATGGGAGCTGGGACAGAGCTTGTCTGCCTGGCTGTGTGTTTCCTGGACGGGGCCGCCTTTTGCAGTTATCTTTTGTATCTTTGCTTCTGTCTCCTTGAACCCCAGTCAGCCTCGGCAGATGGCCGCTCAAACTCTGCAAGAGGTTTTTTTCCCGTTAAAAGGGAGTTTTTCCTTTCCACTGTCGCTACAGGCATGCTTAGTGTGAGGGATTGCCTCTGAGTCAATGAGTCGATGCAATCAACTGGTTTTCCTTAGAAAACTTTGAATCCATTTGACTGTATGATCTGGTCAACGGCAAAGTTCCTTGAGATGACATGTGTTGTGAATTGGTGCTATAGAAATAAATTAAATTGAAGATGACACAGTAGTAGTGAGGTGCATCACAAACAATGATAAGTCGAAATTAATAGAGGTTGTTGAAGACCTGGAGCAGTGGTGCAGAGATAATTACCATCAATTAGATGGTGGTGAATTTCAGAAGTGACGAGGATCCACTCCATCCCCTGTACCTTAAAGTAGCAGCTGTGGAGGTGGTCTCCAGCTACAGGTGCCTGGGTGTCCCAGCCTCTGCCCTTATTAGGCGCCATCCAAAGCAAGACCACAACACTAAGAAACAGTTTCTAACCTGCAGCTTTCAGACTGCAGAACTATCTATTTATCTTTATTTTCTTTAATATTGACCTTATGAGCTGGGACCTGAGTCCATGTTTTTACCTGGTATGACAATAAAAAAAAACCTTGAATCACAGGAACAAGAGGAGGAGAGAAGCCCTTCAAAACTAGATCAGGGAGAACATCTGGAACATCCTCCACATCTAAACGTGTGCATGGGTAACATGTCTTTCAAAGTTTCTCATCATGAATCAGTTCTCAGCTTTATCTTAGAGATAGTGACGGAGGGTAAAAGGAAATAACTTCAACTAATTTTCCTCAACCAGTCAACTTTTACCTTTTTTATTTTTGTGGACATATTCTGGTGAAGAGGAAAAGGGACAAAGGAAAAAAAATATAATAACAAATAAACAAACCCTCATGCTATAATCATCGGCTCTTTACCAAATTAGTTGTATACAAGTTTAGGTTTGTGTTAGAACTGTGAGAAGGAGATGCATTTTAATGAAACCTCTTATTGGACCTAGTAGATTTGATCAGTTTAGGATTGTGATACACAATAGAAGTTGTCCCCTTTAAAAGCAACCCATCCCCTTCCTCATTTGCAGATTCAGACAGTAGCCAATACTGAAATGGTAAAAGAATAAAAAGAAATTAACAAGGTGGAGAAAATACAAGGAGTAAAAAAGATGAAGAGTAAAAAGAAAAAAGGCACCTTGTTAAGGGTGATTTAAAAGTTTATGGCTCATTGTATAATTACATTATTGGCTATAATATTTGTTTCCTGTATTTTCTGTATATTTTATTGAATGCCTATTTAGTCATTAAGTATTTACCTATTTATGTATCCCTTTTGTTATGTTGCAGTTAGTCATCCATATGTCCTAATGATATCCAATCATCAACTGCATTTTTCTAATAAAAAAGTTGTTAAAATTTGAATAATTTCATTTTCTGATTCTATTTTGTAAGCACAATAAACATTTTTTGACATGTCTAAATAACTTTCATCCTTCTCTGATTCTCATATTTCTCAGTTTATTAAATTACATGTTATATTTTACTTCCTTCTATATAATTGACATTACTCTGTATTAGGTTTACCTTTACGTATTGAGTCCAGTCTGATCTAATCTCAATCTTGTTAATAATCCATCTCTATGACTATACATCTTCAGTAACAATCGGATTACGGAGATCTGAAATTCATTTTTAAACATCCAGAATGTCAATTGTAGATATGAGTAATGTAATTTCAGATATCTGAAAGTAACAGCCCAATACACCCAAATGGGGTAAAGAGAGATAATTTGTCCCAGTAAGATTTTCATTTCAGATATCTTAAATGCTCATTTTAGATAGGAGGAATACTATTAAAGATATCTGAAATACAAACAGATATTTGCTAAAACTGCCACCTAAAATAAGTAAAGATTTGTAGATATCTGAAATGTAGTTCTTACTTGTACAGTTTTGATTCTGGAGTATTTAAAATATAATTTCTACTGGTACAAATGCAATTAGTCAGTTTATAGTTTTTAGTACTATTCAGCCTACCTATTTTATATTAAAACAGCACCCCATTTCTTTTTTGAATATTAGTCAAAATATGTTTTTAAGTATGCAAAACTGTATTTTGGATAGGCATTATAAGAATTTAGATATCTGAAATTCCAATTTAACTAGTCATATATCAATAGCTGATATCTGTAATTATATTTCTACCAGTAGAAATATATTTTAGATGTCAAGAATTTGATTTCTAGACATCTGGAATGTTATCTTAATTTTTGATATCTGAAATAGTAATAGGGACTAGCAGTAACTCTAATATGGAGATCTGAATTAGATTTCCTCCTCGTCAGAATTCATTTTTAGATAGGAAGAATGTTATTTTAGATATCTGAAATGTTCATTTTGACTAGGAAGAAATGCATTGAGACATCTCAAATAAATATTCAGTCAAGCTAATAAATGCCAAAAGGGCCACTTAAAATTTTTAAAGATTTCTAGGTATTTGAAAGTTTATTCATACTAGTACAATAATGGCAGCCTGAAATGTATTTTTTGCTGGCAAAAATGTAATTAAGGATATCTATATGTACATTTCTGGCTATTAAGAATGTAGTTTTGACCAGGAAGAATCTTATTTTAGAGATCAACAAATGGAACAATAGAGAGGACAGCGCTTCTAATAAATTTAAAAACGGCATGCCATATCTATTTGCCGGTGTCAAGGGAAGCTCTGTTCAACAAAGTTTTTTTTTTTTTAAAGTGACGCAACCCATTGAAGGTGGCCGGTCAACCAGCCAATCAAAACAGTCCAGAAATGTTGCACATGCGCACTTTGCTCTAAACCTACAGTAGTTGACACGACTTTGAGAACCTTTAACTCGGTAACGTGATTAGCTAAGTTTATATAAAGGATGTCTTTTTTAATTTGACCTTGGCATTTAAGACGAAGACTGTTATTTTAACTTCCGAATATTTCGTAAAGGTAAGAAGTTTTAGTTGCTCAGTTCAGGAAACGTAAGCAGAGCTAAGGAAACACATCACACACATCATGGGAAGCGGTTAGCTTAATCTCAATCCTCAACTGAGCACCAGCAGTGTCGAGGTTTTCCGAGCATTCTTGGTTTTCTTAGTTTATCATAGGTTTTTATCCCCGCATGGTTTGGTTTTGGTTGGTGTGTTGACCGGTGGGATTAGCGAGGACTTCCCTGTTCTGCGTATCTTACTGTAGTTTAAACTGACAGCAGCCTGGTTTATGTGCTCTAGGTTACACCGCAGTGTGCTCTCATTATATCATCTATTACAGCATTAATAACACTTGCCTTCTTTCCTGTAGGTTGCTCTCAACCTTTCCAGTAGAATTTATGATTTTTTAAATCGTTTGAGGTCATATAAACTATTGCCACAATTAATAGAATAGAAAATCCCTTTATTGCCCCACAATGGGGAAATTCTGGTGTTTACAGCAGCAAAAAAAAAATCTGGATCTTACAAAAATGTAAAAGAATAACATAATAGTGAATAGTTTAAATATAAACAATAAAATAATGTAGTTTAGAGTGTTTTAACAATATAAAACTACCTGGAGAATAAATAACCAATCTACAGCTATGGATATGTTTACAGTAATGAATATTTGAACATAGCAGCAACATCAGAGATGTGCAAAATGACAGCAGCATGTTGCTTAACTAACAAAGGTATAAACTGCAAAAATCAGCATGAATGTAGCAAACTTTTGAGGTTGTTGGGAACAGTGTTGGTTATAAAGTCTTCCAGCTATTGGGAGGAAGGATCTGTGATAACGCTCCCTGGTGCATTTAGGGTGCAGCAGTCTGTCAGTGAAGGAGCTCTCCAGTTCTGCAACAGCTTCATGCATGGGGTGGGAGAAATTATCCAACGGAGAGGTTATTTTAGTTGGGATCTTTTTGTTTCCCAATTCCTGCACTGAGTCCAGAGGGCATCCAATCACAGAGCTGGCCTTCCTGATCAGCTTATCTAGCTGCTTTCTCTCAGCTACAGATAAGACACTGCTCCAACAGACAGCTCCATAAAAGATGGCTGATGCCACAACAGGGTCATAGAAGGTCTTTAGGAGCCCCCCCTGAACTCCAACAGAACTCAGTCTCCTCAGCAGGAATGGTCTGCTCTGATCTTTCTCATACAGAGCCTCAGTGTTGTGAGTCCAGTCCAGTTTGTATCCAAATGAACACCTAGGTACTTATAGGAGTCCGCTATCTCAATGTCCGTACTCTGGATGCTCACCGGTGTCAGTGGGGTGGATCTGCTTCTGTGAAAGTCCAACCCAGAGAAATACATTTTCTTTCTGATAAATAGTTTTTATTCGAGCGTTTCCTGGGAAAAGTTTGGCTTTTGAATTAGATGATGCGACGTTTCATATTAATGTTCTTGTATTCCGACTATTGTTGTTCCTAAATTGATTTTCTGGTTTAATTTCTAGGCCTGGGGCCTGACTATGAGTCGATCTGTTTTCTGATTGAATTCAATTTTTTCTTACATTTTTGTTTATGTAGATGCAATTTTTGGGAAAATCTGGATTTTCAGATTTATTTTTAAGCAATCCACTCCCTGGGTTTTCACGGCTCAAAGGGACATCAGTTTGTCACTTTTTTTTCTTACATGTGGACTGGTAACTGATAATCTAGCTGTAGCAATAAGCTCTCTGTGATACCACTAGCTACAAAAATTTAAAAGTAAAATTTGCTATATTTCATTATGTGCTGTGAAACATGATTTTTTTTTATGTTTCACAGCTTGACTTTTGTTGCGCTTTAAGCTCACCTCCGTGAGTGGATGAGTGACAAAAAATATATATATTTTTTTCAAAGTAATAATATGTCACTTGGCATTTTCATTATTTAAACTTAGGTTAGGAAAAAAATAAGTTAAAGGATTTGGTAGAAACAAAAACAGAGATTTTATTATTAAGCCCTAGTTTTGACTTTAAAACCTTTACACCAACTTAAACTAAAGCCTTATTGTGACCTCAAATACCCATTCTACAAATCTGTGGATTTTTTCCTGTATCCTGACTATCTAAAGAACCTCTTTGTTAATATTTATTTTTAATATTTAGAGTAAAGGTCTGAAAGTCACCATGGGAAGGGTGGGACGTCACTTCCAACTGGTCCGTTTGGGAGGAGTATTAGATATAGTGATAGTAAAAGCTGTTGTGTGCAGATTATGTTTAGATCTAACTGAGGTTTCGTGGGAAGTTGGATGAATTAGTGACTAAGTGAAATGTCGTATTGCAACATCTATGTAATCGTCTGCATGGGTAACCCAACTTTATTACATTTTGGAAAGTTGGAATGAGACATGATTATTTTACCTCATGTCTATTTTTTGAATAAAACATAGGAAAAAAAAGTTAAATGAAAATATATAAAAAGTTTCACGTTTAAAAATAGTTTTTAAACGTGAAACTTTTTATATATTTTTATTTTAATTTTTTTTTCTCCTTACCGGCTGTAGCATGTCTTTTTTTCTGATGTTGATATTTAGATCAGGGGTTAACATTTAGGATTTTTACCATTTGCCCCTTGGGCAAGTGACTTTCATATTTCATTTGCCCAGAAACAATTTTTACTTGCCCAGTATCATGTTTGATAAATATAGTTTCTAATATTCATTTTTGTATATATATCAATGAAACATGTTTGTTTTTTAAATGTTTTTTGTAATTCAGTATTTTTTAATTTTACAGGTTCCTGGTGTGTATATGCATGCCTCAGATAATGAACTCAAGCCTACATTACCGTGTTAACATGCTTTTCAATCCTTCCGGCACATTGTTTTCAAACTAAACTTTGCTTTAAACTGTTGTGTGCTTGGAAAAATACAAATTGTAATGTTAAAAATAAAAAAAAAAACTTGACAGGTTAAAAACTTAAGATAATTCACAAGATAGAAGTCAATGTCACAAATGAATAACTTATTTTAGAGTCACAGTATGTTTATAGAAGATAATACTATTAATATAATGTGACTTTTCTAGAGAATCATTATACAGTTATTTTATACAGGGTTTCCACAGTCTTACATAATTTCAGAATTCCCTGACTTTTAACTGACTCAGCATTAGTTTTCCCTGACAAAATAAATGCAGCAACAAGACAATAATAATAACATAACAGGTCACCAATTTAACATGTTTAGCTCTATAACATTTAAATGCAGCTCTCCAATGTCTGAGAGAAAAAAATTAATGAACATTTTTTAATGCATGACCACTGCACAGAAGACTGCCAAATGATAGCGCTTTCTAGCTTGTTTGTCGTTTTGGTAACTACATGAAATTACTGCTAGGTGGACAAAAATCACGCCATCTGGCGGAAAATCTCGCGTCTTTTTCAAATCACGCGAGAATGTGTACAAAACAACAAAAATGGCGCCGGCTGGGTCGTTTTCAGCTAATGTCGGTGATTTTAAAGTATTTTTGAGTGATAAATATACTTTTTTGCGATCACTGCACTTGCCCAGCGGGCAAATGCAAATGCAATGAAATTTGTACTCTCCTGACAATAAAAAGTACTTGCCCCGGGCGATCGGGCAATGGTTAACATTGAGTCCTGTAGATGTATAGAAACAGCTGAATACTGTTTGTAGCCCTGCTGAAAAAGCTTAAGCCCCCGTTACATGTTGACAATTTATCCAGCATATGCCTGACTGTGGAAAATCTGGCAAAAACGCATGCACACATTCGATAAGTCATGAGCACGCTGAAAGACGCTGGCACACCTCGCCATACGGCGAGTGCGTCGAGAAATTTTCTGCATGCTCAAACTTTTCCACCGTATCCACTACATGGGCCATTAGTTACAGTTAAGTTATGTGATCGCTGACATATATTAAGTGTAAGTTACTCATAAGTCATGGCGTCTAGCTTATCCAAATCCTATGACCGGGTTTCTGTGGGTCTTTAGAAATGTTCAGTTTGACAAAATAAGTGCTGACATTTTGGAAGAGTTGCTCAATTTGTGGCTTGACTCCAAGTCAGAGTGGAACAGGAAGAACAAACAGCTCCATGCCAGACACAGTGAAGATAATGGAACTGGTAGACAAAATAAAATGATATGTTGATACTAAGAGGAAAACAACTGAAGTATCACGTATGGACTATAAATTACACCTCAGTTATGAACGAGGTAACTTTGAATCAGTTGCATTAAAAGCGTCGAACTTCTCTTATCACATCGGTCTCATTTCTTTAAAAACTCTCATGACACAGATATGCTTCCCTTTAGGACAGAGGTCTTCCACAGGGGGTCTGCGACCCCTAGGGGCTCAATGGAGGTACTGCATGGGGGTTGCAAAAGTTTTTGGTTATTAGACTTTGTTTTTTATATTCCCCTCTGCAATGTTTTTCATTAATTGAAATGTTTTTAAATCCACATTAACATGAATTTAACTCACTGTAGTAAAGAGATAAATGGAGGCAGAAGATGTCTTTCAGTCATCAATGAACACATTCAGCGACACACAGGAGCTCTTTCAAGCTGGGCACCGTTTCATTCACAACACCTGTCCCATCAACCAGGAATCAGAATCAGAAATGCTTTAATAATCCCAGGGAGGAATTACTTTCATTAAAGCTACAGTGTGTAATAATTACAGGGATATACAGTCAGAAATGTAATATATTATACATAACTATGTTATTTATCGTCATCTACGAGCTCAGCCTCTTAACCTTAATATTTGCGTTGCCTTAGAATTCGTTATTTATAATTACATAGGAGCGGGTCTCGCAGCCATGGAGGCAGACATCTTTGCGCTACGGCAGCGCAGAGCCAACAAACTAGCGATTGCGAGATCGCCCATTACGCTCGAAAGTAACTACGGCAAGTTGAGAGGGATGAACTGAGACAGTACTGAACACACAGACTAATGAAATACTATCTGTAAAACTATCTATGTAAACAAACCTCATCACTTGAGAAGGTAGGTGATGCGGACGTCGTGGAAGACATTTTGTCCCGTAACGCTCGCCGTACTGTTGGGGGGGGGGGGGAGAAGCGGTGGGGGGGAGATGTTCATGTTGATGCGGTCTGCAGTCTGGACATTAGATGTCGCTGAAAATTACACACTGTAGCTTTAAATTACTCCATCTGTAATAGAGTGACTATAGGACCAGTTTGATAGAACACTATTTCATACAATATATATAATTAGGGGGTCCCTGCTCCATCTCGCCATCAGTTTGGGGGTCCTTGCCCTGGAAAATGTTGAAGACCCCTGCTTTAGGAGAAATTAAAAAGCTGAATATGAATCTGTAAGCAGAAGATTAGCATTAAAAACAATTAGGCAACATTTTAGCTCATGCAGCTGGATGGAAATAAGGTGAAGATGTTTTAGCGGAGCTGCTAGCTCCTAGAAATGTTTGATATGTGTTTTAATGGTTGGTAAAACCTCCACTGCCAAAGAAATACCTTTATATTCATTTGTGTACTAAAGGACAGCCATAACTTTCTGAAAGACTGGTTTGGACATTGTCCCCACTAATAATCTCAGCTTTTTTTCCCCATTTCTGTTAATTTGCTTTAGCCAAAGGTAACAGAGTTGGGTGCAGCTAACTTTGTTCAAATCATTTTGAGTCTGCGTTTCTTATTTTCCTCTCTCGCTCTGCTCCCTTGTCCCACCGCTTGGTTTAACGTCATCAGATCTGTCGCTTTGAGACATCGGATTTTGTATAAAGTAGCTATGCGGTTGGATAGACACACAGCAGCACCCACTGAATATTAACCAGCAGCTACTTTGATGTTTAAGTAAAAGTTAGGAGACGGGTTGGTTAAAAAAATTCATGACACCGGAAAATCTGTTTGTTAGACATATGGAGATCTTTCAATTAAAAACGACAACATATTCTAAGTTTATACAAGTTAGTATTATAACGCAATAAGCTTGAGAATACAGTTCGTTCTTCTTGTTAAAATAAACTTGGCTTCTCCGAGGAGCATGACTCCCATTTTCAGGTTAAAATTAACATGTTTTCTTATTGCACAGACAAAATCCGACTGCAGAGCTTCTACATGTTTTGAAATTTTGTTTCTGGCGTCATATCAGTAAAGAGGTTCATAAATCTTTTTTTAGCAGAGCACAGAGAGAAGCAGGGAGAGCTGCAAATTTAAAGGTGAAAGAGATCTACTGGGATATGCAACATGTAATAAAATATATCTCCAAGTTTACCAGAAAGTTTACAAGAAACAAATATGCTATACTATATTTAAAATGCAGCATATCCATATTTTTTCTGGATGGATGAAATTAAAATTGTACTTCTAGGAATGCATGATATATCAATTTTGGCATCGGAATCTGTTGTTATTCGTTATGTTTTTATACATGAATGTTTTTGGACCCTATATATGTTATGCACTAAAAGGCATCTCTCTGACTATCTATAAATATCAGTGTGTTATGGTTCTCTTGTATTCTCAACAATAGGAAAGCATTCAATAAATATATGTTTGAGCTCATTTTTGAAAAATACAAAAACATAATAAAAGCGTTCTGGTTGAGTAACTGTAGGTCCATCAGCACCCACCCTTAGAGTGTTCCCACCAACTTTCATCACAAAGTTAAACCTTGTACTAAATTACGGTGTTGGAAATGAGTTGGCAGTTTGTTTCCACCCTCTAACTGGTTGGTCTAGTGTCAGTGCCTGCTGACTGTGGTCACATGAGAGCGCATGACCAACGGTTCTTAGTGAATCTCAGTCCTCTGTATAATTCCAATGAGCAAACCTGGCTCTGGAACGTATTGCTACATTGGAAGCTTAAAACATACTTCTGTGTTCACCCTTGATCATTTTACGTCAGCATGAATCATCCCAATCGCTCATGGGATTTATTCAAAGCTGCAAAACAAAATGCAGAAAACTGCAGTCAAAGGAAGGCAGGTATAGATGGATGAAAGCCTACCGTCTGGCTGGGAAAAGTATTTACATTTATTCATTTTAAATATGCTCTGCCGATTTTAAAAGCACTGAATATATTTATAAACACAACTGGCCAAATAAAACTTTTATCACACTTTTTTTCCCAAGATTTGTTTTAAATGTTCATTACTGGTTGGTTGTAGCTAATATAAAGCCGAGAATCAGTTTTATTATATTATTTAGAGCATTAAAAACTGAGTTTTCATTCAGACCTGTTGTTATGACAATATTATGAACTATAACATTATAAGGAGAGCTTCGGTTTTGAAATTTGTTTATTAGTTCCCTTCACAAACCAAAAAATGCATTTGGTAAAGAATCTATGCAGAGTTCTGGGTATAAACTTTGGAAAGGAAATGATGAGAGCTAAAGATGGAGACAGAAAATGGACTGAATTGTCTCTCAGTGGGACAAGATTTGACTTTCTAGAGGAAATGCTTTAGATTGAGGCTCAGAACTAGAGCTGCTTAAGGTCCGACATGAGGTTTCACCGTCAGCTGTTTTTTATCAAGTCCAAAGTCAGTGATGCCTCCCCGCCTCTCAAGAAATAGTAAAGCACTTTATGTTTCCTTTTTCAGGCAAACTTTGAATGTATACCTTACCTCTTTATTACCAGTATAGCTGTGCTTTACTGCTCTGCAAACTCAGCAAACTTAAACCCTTTATTTAAGGAGTCCTAACACATGCTGATCTTCTAAAGTTGGGTTTAGATTTATGTTTAATCATGTTTTTGGAGGAAAAAAAGTTGTTAATTCGAAGCCTTTTTCATAGCTATTTAATTGGGAGAATAGACATTTTTGTGTGATACATTAGCAATAATAGCAGTTAGCCAGTTCTTTACCATCGTTTCATGGTCTCTTACAGGTAAAAAGTTACACATAAATACAGAAATGTTTGAAGTGGGTTTTTGTTCCTTTATTGTTGCAAGCAAAAAAGTGGTTTTGTAAATGGAAATTTGAATTGAAACTTAAAAAAAAAAATCGTAAAACAACAACAAAAAAAATATGTTGGCCCAGAGGTGTCAACACTAATACAAAAGCCGCAGCACAAATATAAAACTACAATGGAGCTTACACAACAATTGGTCGTTACACACATAGACATTATATACGTAGACGCCTCACTGGACGCTGGCCGACACGCATAGAGGCTTGGATCAGACCACAGTTCAGACAGCTGCTGTCAGAACGAAGATATATAAAATTAATAAAAAAAAAACAAAATAATAACTTTACTTTCTTTCTTAAATCCCATTACAACTAAGTTTCCTCTATAGATCATAATACACATTATCAAAGAGCTAGCCTTAAAAATACAGAATAATAATTTATTTATAATATACTATATAAACATTTATTTATAATCATAATCTCATAATACATTAATATAAAACCTTGCATTTATGATATTATTATTGAATTGCAAAATATATAACTTTGCATATATTTAATCTACATTGAGGTCAGTTTAAACAGTTCCTAATTTGAATGAATATATGTAATGTGAAAAAGAGACCGCAGACCCTAACATGAAGACAAGCTGAAGGCTGTTATTGAAGCAGACAGTAGCTTCAAATACACCTCAGGGGAAACTGCAGGCTTTTCCCCTCCAGCATACACTGCACTGATGCAGAGTTTATGCAAATCAAAGTGAGGCTGTTTACAAGATGGAACAGGACAGACCGGTCTATTTCAGTAAGCAAGGATCCTTCAGTGTTAGCAGGGAGATGCAGCAGATCTACCAAAACGGTCTGGCAGAGAGAGCAATCTCTTTTGAAGATGTAGGTTTTAGTAGCATTAGGCCAGTGGATTATAAACCTGAATAAGCCAACAAGAAGCAGAATGCTCAAGGCACCATGGGGGGCAAACGTTTTCCTCTGTAGGAGTGGGTTGTGATATCTGCTAAATTCGAATTCATGGGATGTGTCCTCAGAAGGCCAGATTCGTAGGCTGATTACTTCATAGAGTGGCGCCGAGGTCTGGTCAGATTCCAAGACTCCTCGTTATGCGGCCGACAAATATGTCCTTCTTTTTGCCCGATTTGAAGGTGTATCCTAGATAGCCTTGGATAGGATATCCCATGATTCATTGCGAGTCCAAGCAAGTCGGCTGCTCTGTGATCAGAGGAAAAAGGTACTTGGCGCCGAACGGTGGTGAATATTGGAATTTCGGTTAATATAATGCCATGCTATGCGAATATTTCTGTCTGAAATGAATGAAAATAGTTGTTTTAATGGTTATAGAATCAGATATGTGGCGGTAATGTTTGATTTAACTAAAGGTTTTTATCTGTTACTGTGTAAATAGGTTCAGCTGTAATTTAAGGACAGATTCCAATATATCTGCAGTGTGGGGACTGTAAATCTGATAGGATTTACATTTTTTATTGCTATTTCGCACAATTAGCTTAACTATGTATTTTTTTGTTGAATATAAGAGATTTTGCAGATAAATTTTTTATACATACATTGTTTACATTTACTTGTACCTTTCGACCTCTTTTATATAATTACATTTGCTTTTATTTGTTAATGCCCCCAGTGGTTGATACCTTTATTCCACTTTGTATTTTTATGAGTGTAGTCTTAGTTCAATTTACAATTAAAAAAGTAAAAAATATATACGAAACAGTTTTGAAAAGGTTGGTACTCAGTCTTTTCCTGCTTTGTGTGTCAAGTCTCATGGTTGCTTGGCGACAGAGCAGCAGTGGAAGTCGGGGAAGGTTGGATCTGTTTGAATTCACAACCAAAACTCTTCCAGTCTCCTTGTTTTCAATGACTTCGAAGGATCCCGTCCAGATAGACTGCATGAGTCCTTGGAGGATGCAGCCTTTGTCTTGGCCTCTTGGAGGGTTGCACAGCAAAGTCAGCTGCAGAGCAAAACTTTCATCTTCCTAACCCAATGGACATGGTTAATCTTAAGCATGGGTATCGGTTCCCAATGTCCAAAATTATTATTGTGGTTTTTGGCACAAGAGAAGGAGAGAAAAAGTTGCAGCTGGGGCTCAGAGCTATGCATGCGAGCTGAGAGTAAAACTTTTTACCCATGCATTAGTAAGTTGTCCTGCCACAATGCACTCGGGACAAGAGAGCAATAAGTCCATGAAAACAACCAAACCCTAAAGCCAAACATACAAATATATGCTTGTGTTTAGTCCAGAAGAAAAAGATTTTAAATTTAAATTTCAGTTTAAATTGTTTCAGCTGAAATTGTACAGCTGCCACATTTTAGTTAAAATTTGAACTAGACTGAATTGAGGAGAAACTCTTACCAGCCATTTAATGCATCCATTTTTAGACTCTTAAAGTGCTTTACTAATCACATTTAAATTCTGTTCACCAGAGTGTCTTCCTTACAGCTACATCTTTCTTGCAGTATTATACTCTTCATTTATTCTATTTTGTTCGTCATATTGTTGAGGTGGATGTTAAGGAACATGACTTTTGGTTAATTATTCCCAAAACCAGTTCTGGGTGTCATAGTGTTGTAGAGCCCCTGTCACAGCTTGAAGATTTAGACCAGCATATGCCTGACGCACGGAAAATCCGGCATAAATGCTGGCAAACGTTGGATAGGTTATGGGTACGTTTTGAATAAGTTATGAGCACGCTGAAACATGCTGGTACACGTCGACATATGGGTACGACGAGAAATTTTGAGCATGCTGAAGGGGTTGGAAACATGTTTGAGCATGCTCAAAATTTCTCTCCGTGTGCCAGCGTATGCTATACTTGGGCCATAAGTTATAGGTAAATTATCCGATCTTTGACATATGTTAAGTGTAAGTACTCGTAAGTCGTGACGTCTAGCCTAACCAAAACCTATGAGTTACTTGTGAATAACTGATGCTTAACTTATCAAGAACTTCTCTCCAACGCATATCAACGTATCTTACATGTTCCAGACGAGCGCTGAATGTGTTTCTAACTTCCAGCTACTGTTTAATGGTGTATTGGCAGCATTTTGGTATGAAGGGGGTTCACAGGAGGAAACCATCAGTTCTCCTCCAGACTTCATCCCCATCATAGGGTGAGAGAGAAAGTGAGTGTGATGGATCCTCCCTGCATTCACGCCCACCACCGGCAAACTTCCTAGCACACATGATGCTGAATCTGCTGCGAACCTTCTTTTTTTCTTTTTCTTTATTCTTTTTTTTGGGAAAAGTATTTGCATTTATGCATTTTAAATATGCGGGCAGTAAACAGCAGCTAGGTTAATACCACAATCAAAGAAATCTATTTATGCAGGACTGGCGCCTCCGGGCGCATCGCTGCCCCCCTCAGGGCACTGGCTTGTGCATCATTTCATGGGCATTACGCTGCCGTTGGTTATGCATAAGTTAGGCGTTAGACCTACGCTCTGGACTCCTTATGAATACTCTATACAAACGCCCAAAATAAAAAAAATACATAGAAAGTTCAGTGTATGCCAGCGTTTTTGGAGATTCTGGGACGTCGGGTATACGATGGCTAAATCAGCAAGGTGTAAGTAAGTAATGTTTATTTACTTATAACCTTTCAGAGACATAGAGATCACAAAGTGCTTCACAAAATTACAATACAAATAAAAACACATTTACAGTCACAAAGGACAAGGTCATAAAAAAAACCCTTAATCTACAACAATTAAAATGCTTTCTAAAAAAAATAGGTTTTCAGTTCGCTCTTAAAAACATCAACAGAACCAAGGAAGTGCAAAAGAAAGCGGAAGATCATTCCAGAGCGCCGGTGCGACCGCCTTCAAAGGAGCGATCTCCCCTGGTCATGTAACGACTTCGAGGGACCATGAGCTGGTTCTGGTTCTGAGACCTCAGCCTCCGAGAGGGGGTATAAGGACACAACAAGTCTCTAATCTAGGAGGGAAGCTGACCCTGAAAAGCTCTAAAGGTCAGCATCAGGATTTTAAACTGGAACCGATAAGGGACTGGGAGCCAATGAAAAGCTTTTAGAATCGCTGTAAAATGAGCCCTTCTGTTTGTACGAGTCAGTAGGGTCGTTGCAAAGTTCTGAACCTGCTGAAGACCAGACAACTCCTCTCTATTTAGAAAAAAAGGAGTTGGTGTGACAGCGCCCTAGAAAAAGTTACCCTGTTTGCTGCCTCATTCATATGCCCCATCTGTTACAGAATACAGCTGCCTGCCTTGTGGATCCGCTGTACTTATAAAATTAGGAAGTAACCGATTTATGTGGTATCTTTGTGCTGAGAGATGGTTAAAATGTCTTTAGAAGAAGTGAAACCGGTGTGTTTGAGGCAAACTTGATGCTTCCTCTGAAAGTTGACATCTGAGTTGTGTCTATTACTCAGCTTTTAAAATTGCTTAATCATTGGGATGTCGCATGGGGTTTTAGAGAGTAAACACATTTCTGCAAAACCATCAAGGGTGTGATTTTTTTTTTTTTTTTTCACATTTCATTCACAGCTAATGAAATCTCATTTATCCAACAGGATTCCAGGTTATAGTCCCATTAGGTAACAATTGTTGTCCTGTTGCAGGTGGTGGCTGATATTCATCCCAGCCTGACCTGATGACGGCCGAGCAGAACGGAGACCTGCTGGAAGGTTGGAACCTTCCTACCAATCGCTCTGTTAACACTGATTAAGGCCTTCCTGAGGCTGAATTATGGTTTTGACGTTAGTCTAAAATGCATATGCAAGTTGCATAACTAGCAACTTTTAAAAGGCATCAAATATATTTACAGACTTGGTTTATGATTTGCTGATTTCAAAAATCATAGTTTTTCTTTCTCATGTTGGATTTAATTCCCTCAACTTGTTTTTTTGTTTTTTTTTGTAACACGTAATACCAGAAAGTCAGTGTGACAGTTAATGCCCCCCCCCCACCCCCCCCACCCAGAGGTAGCAGCTTATAAAAACAGACATTCTTAGGCAACAGTGGACTTTAGGACCAGCAGTGAGTTGGAATGACTGGTGGGAAGGAGGGACGCTCCAGACTCTGTGAGATTTATTTATATAGGCAGACAATTATCAGCTCAAACAGTTATTATTGGGCAAGGAAAAGTGGATTTGTTTTTAAATTATGTCATAACAAGTTAAAGCTGAGTCTTTAGGCTGATCAGAGCTTGTAATTGAATTCTGACTATTTTTGTGGGGATTTTGCATGAAATTTGCTTCTTTGTGTTGAGGATCTTACTTTAAAGAAGTTACATTAAATGAATAGTACACCCAAAGAAAGAAACAACGAAAGAAAAATATCTGAGGACTTCAGTGTTGAGGAAGAGCATGAGTTCTTTGCCGAGCTGAATGCGCACTTTCATCTGGTTTGGTCTGCCGCGCTTTTAGGAAATCCTATACACTACTGTTTATGCTCTAAAAACATTCTAAATGACTTTGTTTCGAGTAAATTATGGACGTTACCCACTCAGAACACTTGGAATACATTGGACGAGCAGTATGGAAGAATATTGACACGTTTTTTGTGGACTTTTATGGACCTTTCTGCCTCGGGCGCCATAGACCTCCATTATTTGAATGTCAGCAGACAGCAAGAAGCCTCCCAGATCTCCAGATGCATTTGAGATATCAAAAAAGTACTCCAGAGTGTTGTTCAGCATGGGAGTGAGTAGAAAATGAAGGCTAATCATGTTTTGAGTGTACTATTCCTTTAATACAGTACTAAGGGTGTAAAAAAACGACTTGAGAAAACACTGAAAGCGTTTGTCTCAGGTTTGTATTTCTATTTCATCAGGATTCATGGGTAGGCTGTGGTGTACGATGTGTGGGAAAGAGGTCAGATGCTTCTGACACTCTGAGGAGATGTTAGTGTAGCAGGAGAGCTGATATATCTAAACCCCCCCAACATTTGATAGGTGCAATATATCTGCTTTTCTTAATTAATCCATTTGTTATTTCCCATCAGGTTCATAATAAGACAAAAACAACGTAAATGACTTTCAAAAACAGCCTTTTTGTTTTTAGTCATCTCTTCTGGGACATAACCTTGAATTAAAGTGCAATAAAATCTAAACTAAATGTTAGTAGCTTTAGCCGGAGAGCTGGTTAATCACTTATTTTCTGTACATCTAGCAATACAAAGTAAGAAACTGAGGTCGCTTTTATATGCGGAAGACCAAGGAGTCCATTGGTGGGGGAAAAAACATGATTTTCCAAAAATAAATTCTTCATAAAAAGAAAATTGGCTTATTAATCTAATTAAATAATTATCTAGCACCTAGGTTGTATGACTTGGACTTTAGATTTAGGCAACTTTTATTATCATTTTGTATACACAGAGTGTATATAAAAGAAATTTCATATGTTTCGTGTGGCTGTTGAGATTACTTATCTGATTATTCTTCACCAACACAGCATCATGACGAAAACAAAGTTTAAAGATCTACTAACAAATATATAACAGAAATGCATGGGGAGCCATTTCCTTCAAATTGAATGAATTAATGAATACTGTTATTAAATATCAATAATTATACCATCAAATAGGTAAAATGAACCGATGAAATGCAGCAAAATAGATGATTAAAAATCATCTTTATCTTATTCTTTTTTTTTTTTTTTGGATGATGTAACTCCAATTAAAGTATTCCAGTGTTTTTATCCCTCCACAAACATAGTGCTAACAGGTCTAAGAAAGGGTTTCCGCAGGTTATTAACAATCATTAAAAGTAATTACCTTAATATTTTTTTAATTAAGGCCTTAATTTGCAATAGAGTTCATTAAGTGTGATTATTGTGGCCTTTACGATGCTTCATTAAAAAAAAAAAAAAAAAAAACATTTCTGAAAACAATTTAGTCAGATATATTATTTGCGATATATTTGCGTGGAACAGCTTCCGGTTGATCGTAAAGCCGTATGTTCGGAAAAGAA
Source organism: Cyprinodon diabolis (assembly GCA_030533445.1). Taxonomy (NCBI): domain Eukaryota; kingdom Metazoa; phylum Chordata; class Actinopteri; order Cyprinodontiformes; family Cyprinodontidae; genus Cyprinodon; species Cyprinodon diabolis. The sequence continues at coordinate 6,212,749 of CM060081.1, read as the reverse complement.
GCTCGAGGCGGAGAAAAGGCTAGAGATTAAGAAAATGCTAATTTCAACAAAAGTGGCTGAAAAAAGAGGAATTCAAGACATGGATGTAGCCTGTTGACAGTAAAGATGAAGGATTTTGCTATCCATCCATCCATCCATCCATCCATCCATCCATCCATCCATCCATCCATCCATCCATCCATCCATCCATCCATCCATCCATCCATCCACAGATAGATATAGATATATAGAGAGCATTAAAAGCATTACAGTTACCTATTCCTATCTAAACCCTTTGAGACCAATTCAGAAAATGGGAAAAATTACAAGAATAAAAAGAGAAAAATCTAAATTCTAATAGCGTTTTCTGTAAAACTTCTGTTTCAGATGATTTCCGGCAGGAAAATGGAGTCCAGTCGAGCAATTACAGTTCCATCTCTCCTCCGGCCTCACCGGAGGTCCAGGAGGAACCCTTCTCCACCTACTTTGAGGATAAGGTCCCCATTCCAGAAAGTCGCAATCAGGTACAACCCAAAAATGAAATCTAATCCTTTGAGTAAATAAAATTTAGTAGTATATTCACTAATTTAACATTTTGTGTTATTGATATTTTTCATTTCTTTCTAATGCTGTCCGTCTCTAATATATAAATATTAAAACAAAAACAGAGGTTGGCTGAAAGGTTAGAGGATTTGTTGCAATTAAAACAGGTCATCTTATTAGTAATAAAAATCCTCTGTCTCTTCCTTTTAGATCTTCAGTTTCCGTAAACTCTGGGCCTTCACCGGACCAGGGTTTCTGATGAGCATTGCTTATTTAGATCCTGGAAACATCGAGTCAGATCTGCAGTCTGGTGCCAAAGCTGGTTTTAAGGTAATGACTAAAGCATTTTTATGTACACATCATTACACATCATAAAATACACTCACCGGCCACTTTATTAGGTACACCTGTCCAACTGCTCGTTAACACTTAATTTCTAAGCAGCCAATCACATGGCGGCAACTCAGTGCATTTAGGCATGTAGACATGGTCAAGACAATCTCCTGCAGTTCAAACCGAGCATCAGTATGGGGAAGAAAGGTGATTTGAGTGACTTTGAACGTGGCATGATTGTTGGTGCCAGAAGGGCTGGTCTGAGTATTTCAGAAACTGCTGATCTACTGGGATTTTCACGCACAACCATCTCTAGGGTTTACAGAGAATGGTCCGATAAAGAAAAAACATCCAGTGAGCGGCAGTTCTGTGGGCGGAAATGCCTTGTTGATGCCAGAGGTCAGAGGAGAATGGCCAGACTGGTTCGAGCTGATAGAAAGGCAACAGTGACTCAAATAACCACCCGTTACAACCAAGGTGGGCAGAAGAGCATCTCTGAACTCACAGTACGTCGAACTTTGAGGCAGATGGGCTACAGCAGCAGAAGACCACACCGGGTGCCACTCTTTTCAGCTAAGAACAGGAAACTGAGGCTACAATTTGCACAAGCTCATCGAAATTGGACAATAGAAGATTGGCAAAACGTTGCCTGGCCTGATGAGTCTCGATTTCTGCTGCGACATTCGGATGGTAGGGTCAGAATTTGGCGTCTACAACATGAAAGCATGGATCCATCCTGCCTTGTATCAACGGTTCAGGCTGGTGGTGGTGGTGTCATGGTGTGGGGAATATTTTCTTGGCACTCTTTGGGCCCCTTGGTACCAATTGAGCATCGTTGCAACGCCACAGCCTACCTGAGTATTGTTGCTGACCATGTCCATCCCTTCATGACCACAATGTACCCAAGTTCTGATGGCTACTTTCAGCAGGATAATGCGCCATGTCATAAAGCTGGAATCATCTCAGACTGGTTTCTTGAACATGACAATGAGTTCACTGTACTCAAATGGCCTCCGCAGTCACCAGATCTCAATCCAATAGAGCATCTTTGGGATGTGGTGGAACGGGAGATTCGCAGCATGGATGTGCAGCCGACAAATCTGCGGCAACTGTGTGATGCCATCATGTCAATATGGACCAAACTCCCTGAGGAATGCTTCCAGCACCTTGTTGAATCTATGCCACGAAGAATTGAGGCAGTTCTAAAGGCAAAAGAGGGTCCAACCCGTTACTAGCATGGGGTACCTAATAAAGTGGCCGGTGAGTGTATATATAAACTATCGGAATGTTTTTACATATTTATCCTGACAAATGGGAAATATAATTATATCCTCTGATTTTTGGAGGCAGGAAAACCTCAGATCTGCAGAGCACCAACTAAAATCAGTTTTAGATAGAAGCTTGAATGAACCAGTCACTGCTTTGTTTTTATAATTTACACCTTATTCAAAAGATCTACGAGAAAACAAGAAACATGAGTTATTACAACATATGTGGAAGAATATAACAGGGGAAACCCACACTTAAAAAACCAATCAGTCAGCTTACATAAGTACCTCAAGCTTAGCAGAATAGCTATTTTGGACTTTGTATTTGACAACAAAAACATGTATGGATTACCACTAAGTGAAGAATAATGTTTTCCCGCAATTTATGTGAGCGACACTTTTTACAAGAAAGTGTTTAAATTTTGTTTCAGATGCATTTTAGCCTTTTATCCCCTTTTGTTGGCGAACAGTATTTGTTTCCTTCTACTTAGATTTCCAGTAACATAATGGAATGGAGCCCTCTGTGACTCATCCGCTTCTAAAGGGATCAACTTTGGATGGCTGTCTTCAAGCCTGTAACTCTCTGCTGGAAACTGTTAAAGTTATCGTTGAGGATTTTCGTAAATTTTTTAAAAGATCCACCCTCTCCACTTTAAAAAAAAAATAATGCGCGGACGAGAGAGTGTAAGAGCCGATTTTTCCTCGTGCACGCTCTGTTTAAAAGTTGCTGTTCTCTTAGGTCATACAAGCTTACTGTCTCTGAACATCTGCCCTAACCCCTAAATCCCTCAATCACTATATACAGCGAGGACTATATAGTGGACTTTATAAGGAACTCATTTAACTTACCGTTCTTTATAGACCATCACTGCTTTTCGCTCACAAAACTCTCCCTCCACTAGGCAGTGCCTGCGCCATCTTTGTTATCAGGCTCCTCTGTCGGGTAGCAACTGATTATCGCAACAGCGGTACACTGTGAAAGCAAGTGACGAGCACGTAGGACGGCCTTATGTAAACATATCGCCAGAATGATTCACAATTAGGAGGACCTTCCATAAAAGGTAAAAAAAAAATAATTTCCAAGTTTGAAGGCGTTTCACTTCCCATCCAGGAAGCTTTTTCAATTCAAAATGTCAGGAATAGCGTTGAATTCAAGGTTTTATACAGTAGCCCATTAAAACCTTGTTTTTGTTTAGAAAACATGCAAATTGAAAACGGATGAATGGGTCCACCCCTTTGGAATGGGGGTTGTCTTTGTTAGCCTGCAATGCCCCATACCTGTCTACGTGTCTGAATGGGGGGGGTCGTTAAATGGAATTGTTTTGCTGGTTAATAGGTGGGGTCTTGTGCTCCCCAGTAAAGGGGTTTGGGTTGTGATGCATTGTAGGTTTTTGAAAGCTGAAACTTGAGTCCCCCCTCTTCACCAGCAATTAGGAAGACCTCTTACTTAGATGATCCACCCGGAAATAAAAGTTTGTCCTCCATACCTTTAAAGTTTGTTGGATTAATTATTGAATAAATAAAATTATTCAATATTACTTTTCTTTAATTTCGTAGGTCTAGGAACTGACTCAAATTTTCCGTTACATATTATGTTGCCTGTGATTGTATTGGTTATATTGCCCGGAAATGACAGGACATCCATCTCTAAGGTGATGTAGTGACTTATGTTGATTTGATCTCTCAGCTCCTATGGGTCCTGCTTTTTGCAACCATCATTGGGTTGCTGCTGCAGAGGTTGGCTGCACGCCTCGGAGTCGTCACCGGGATGCACCTGGCTGAAGTCTGCAACCGCCAGTATCCCACTGTAAGTCCCTGGCTAATCCTCTCAACTCCTTCTGGTTGTTTTTATTCATGTTCTTTGAATAAATGGTTGTGTCCTTCAGGTTCCACGGATAATCCTTTGGTTAATGATCGAACTGGCAATTATTGGTTCAGACATGCAGGAGGTCATCGGCTGTGCCATCGCCTTTAACCTTCTCTCAGTGGGCAGGTGAGGCACTTTATATTAAATCCACAACAGATAATACATTGGAAGATATGTGTTTGTTCATGGTTTTCCTTCTTTGTGTAACTACCAGGATCCCACTGTGGGCAGGAGTCCTCATCACCATCGCAGACACGTTTGTGTTCCTCTTTTTAGACAAATATGGTATGTAGTCACCTTAATCCAGATCTTTAACTTCACTGATCTGGTTTGTGCTTCCAGATGTTTTCACATGTTTTCATTTCTTAAGGTTTGAGGAAACTTGAAGCTTTCTTTGGATTTCTGATCACTGTAATGGCTATAAGCTTTGGTTATGAGGTAAGCTTCCTACACATCCTACACTCTTTCTGACCAGTTTATATGCAGCCATCATGGGCCAGAGCTCTATAATAAACCTCTTCCTTTTAAAGATGGAACTAAATCTTTCTTTTTCAGGATAACATATGATATACAACTCTGAAGGCTCTTTATTAGAATTAGTGATGCGCCAATGCCATTTTTGGCCTCGATACCCGATACCTGGCTGTGCAGTATTAGTCGATACCGATACAATCTGTTTGAAATTGATGTGTGTATATATATGGAGAACTGCATACTACTTAGATGTAAAATAATAGCCATCATGGCTTTCTCAAGCTGATGCCTACCTGAGTGAAGTAGGGAAAAGACTAATTCAAAGTGAATCCAGTAGAAATTTTCTTGCCTACCTGGAATGGGTGAAAATAGTTGAATAAACTTTTGGCTCTCAAAATGGTATCAGTGACCTATTTGTTGGTACTCGCCGATACCGATACCACCATTTTCAGCACTGGACAGGGCCTGTGATGACTGCACAGCAGGGGCAGACAAGGCGCCATCCATTTCAGCACTGGACAGTACCACCCCAGGTTAACAACAACAATAAAAAAGATGTAGAAGCAACTAGTGTTGCTCTGATGCCATTTTTTGGCCCAGATACCTGGCTGTGCAGTATCGACCGATACCAATTGATGTGTGTCTATATATGAAGAACTGCATACTACTTGGATGTAAAATAATAGCCATCATGGCTTTGTCAAGCTGATGCCTACCTTAGTGAAGCAGGAAAAAGACTAATACAAAGCACCAAGTAGTATGCCACGCTAACGTTAGTTTCGTCGGCTGAAACCGCCATGTTCTTTAGACTGAACTGTCGCGCTTCTTGTTGCATCACACCTCAACCCGCCTCAAAACCAACGCTGATTGGACGTTCGTTTGGTGAACCGCTCCAAATTTTCTTTAACGGAGAGTAGCCAGACTAATCTACAAGGGAAACCTTGAAAGCTCGCGAGATCAGGATGGTCTCACGAAAATACTGTTTTGTGGTCTTAAGGCTGATTTATACTCAGACACCAGGTCGTCTGCGTGTGTGTCGCTGTGAATGCAAATGTACTTCTGCCCCCGCCGCAGACACTTTGCTGCACCTCTCCAAAATTGTAGGTGACCGCAGACAGGAGGCCTCTGATTGGTCAAATCTATTTCTCCAAAAAAGTAATTGAGTTACTGAGTTACTCCACAATAAAAGTAACTAGCTACTGGTAAAAGTAACTATTGTTACTTCTACGTGTCTCGCCCCCGTTATCCTCACCACCTGGCCCCCACTTTCTCGCCAGCTGAATAGAGTGGACGGCAAAGACAAGTACCTGCAGAGAGTTTTTTTATTTATTGCAACTCACCGTAAATTAAATCAGGGGGGAACGCTATCTGACGGGCCTATAAACACTGGATACACTCTTTAAACTATCACCTAATTAGCGCTATTTAATATATTGTGCCTGTGCTGCTTATATCTTGTGTTTTATGGTGGTGTAACATTTATTTCGCTCTCTTTTATTCCCACAGTATGTGCTGGTGAAACCGGACCAAGGAGAGGTTCTTAAGGGGATGTTTTTACCATACTGTGCTAACTGTGGGCCTGTGCAGCTGGAGCAGGCCGTAGGAATCGTTGGTGCAGTCATTATGCCCCACAACATCTACCTGCATTCAGCTCTGGTCAAAGTGAGCAAAACACCATAGAACTATACGTACAAAACAAGAACTCTGAGGGAAAGTCGATTCTGCATGTCCTGAGAGCAACTATCAGTTTATTTTTATAATTGCAAATAAAACACAGTGATAGTTTTGTTTTAATCTCTTTTGTTTTCTTCAGTCCAGAGAAGTGGATCGGAAAAACAAGAAGGACGTAAAAGAAGCCAACAAGTACTTCTTCATCGAATCATCTGTCGCCCTCTTCGTGTCCTTCCTCATCAACGTCTTTGTCGTTGCAGTCTTTGCTCAGGCTTTTTACAATAAAAACAACATGGAGGTGGTGAGTACCATGTTAGGACGTGATCGTCTTTTTGCTGCAGAGTTAAATAGCTTCTTTCTTTTTAGGGATAATTGAACACATATTGATGATTTAATTGTTGCTGATTGTGTTTTAGAACGCTGTGTGCAATGCTACAGGCAGCCCCCACACCGATCTCTTCCCTCTCAACAATGGCACTCTGGAGGTGGACATCTACAAAGGGGTATGTCTGCTCTGCTTTACTCCAGCAATAAACTCTGATACAGTTTATGATTTGGGAATAGAAATGTTTTAAACAATCAGATCAACTAATGCTTTATTTTTTTCATCATCATTTAATAACTTTCATAAACATTCCCAATTTATAAGAGGTGTTATTCCTGGTGCAGTTGACATCCTGATTTTGTATCAGCCCCTTCTGGTAGCAGCTTTTCCATTATCTTAGATTCATTATAGTTTTTTTTAAATAATCCATACCTATTGAAAATGCATTGAAACTATTAAAAAATGTTTGGTCAAATGATTGCTGAAGAAATATATTTTCTTAAAATCTTTAGATGCATCTTCATAAAGTAGAACATAATCAAAAAGTCTGTTTTAGTTATTCAACACAACATTGCCTCATTTGAGAGTTTCTTTTCATTTTTGATGATTATGATCCAAAATCAGTTGGTCCAAAATTTGGGATGTTTTATGAAACCAATAAAAACAGGCAAATTTAGCAAGAACACAGATTTATTTTACGTCCGTAGACGGACAGAAAACCTCCTACTTGGGCAAACCCAGTACACACATTTATACCTCACAAAATCCCAACACACTCTCTCTCCCATGGAACCACCCCACCCCCTGCATAAAAAACTTTTTCACACTCAAACATTTGGAAAAAAAACAACTTCAGTTCATCTAGGACATTCCCTGTTAGATTAATATTTCTTTCACTGGCCAGATAAACATTTCACAAAAGCTGCCTCCCGTTCACGGCATGGAGGAGGATGACGAAACTTTAAATACTTATCTTTTATCACTCACAGCTTTCCTTTCACCCCAATTATTCGGAGGAAAAAACATGCTTTCATAATAATAAAATAAAAAGTTATTAACTACAAAATCATAGTGATGGTTACCAACCTCACTAAAGGCCATAATTAAGGAAGCTGGTTGTTGATTTCAGTCCTATTAGTGGAAAGTTCAGTGGAAGTAAAAAAATCTGGTAGACAATTGTGCACAAGTAACAAGTGTCATTGAGACCAGTATGAATCAAAACTCATGTACATAATTAGGGGGGTGTCACAAGGTATAGACTGTAACAGGAGTCTGTGATTTAAACTTAATAATTGGGCTAAGGCTACTCCTTAGCCATTCTGCTTCACAAATTGTATCATAATATAATTCTAGTTTTCTGAGAACTAAATTATGTTTTCTTTGGCTAAGCGAGCTTTGGTTAGCTGAATTCATTCCTTTGAGATTTTTCACTTCTAGTAATTAAGCTGTTCATCCAAGGTTTGCTTTTTAAATGTTAAAATAAAAGCAATTTTCAAATATATCCCGACTTTTTTAGAGGCACCTGGATTCAGTAATAAACATGATGTATTTAGCAATAAAAACACTAATAACCAGATGAATAAAAAGCTAGTCACTGTCTTTATTTTCTCTTGTCCACAGGGGGTGGTGTTGGGGTGTTTCTTTGGTCCTGCTGCTCTCTACATCTGGGCCATAGGGATCCTGGCAGCGGGACAGAGCTCCACCATGACAGGCACTTACTCTGGACAGTTTGTGATGGAGGTAAAGAAAAACCCTCTGCTCTGCATGTTGCATGTAGTATCTGCTGCTTTACAGTGTTCTAAAACCCTTAATGCTGTCTAAAGCTGCAAGTTTGTGTTATTTCCTCTTTTCTCAGGGTTTTCTGAACCTGAAGTGGTCACGTTTTGCTCGGGTTCTGCTGACCCGCTCCATTGCTATCACGCCAACCCTCCTGGTCGCCATCTTCCAAGACGTTGAGCATCTGACAGGGATGAATGACTTCCTCAATGTGCTTCAGAGTATGCAGGTCAGGGGAAGCAGTTTGAGTGATGATGTTTAAAGTTTTTCTTTTGGTGTCAAGTGTTCCCAAGCTTTTCCATGCTGCGGCTCCCAAACATCATTACTTTTCCCTTTGCAAACTAACAGACAATAATACTAAACATGCAAGGAAGATATAACTTTTAAAATTATTTTCTCACTTTTATTCCCATTCAGTTGTATATAAATATACTGACGCTGCGGCACTATTATACTCACTAATATATTCACAATAAATAATAAAACTTTCTGCAAAGTGTTCACAATATGAACAGAACAAAACCTTCATTCAGGTATGTGAGCAACTGTAGGGAAGCACCCTATGAATGGCATTACCCCCAGATTCCACATCTTCCATCAGCACCCCGCTCACGTACGTCGTGCATAGTAATGACAGATTAGAGCATAATTCTTATATTTCCCAAAAATTAAGACTGTTTAATTGAATGATCGGAGGCAAACTATTGGTTCTTCAACATACCGGGAAGAACATTTCTCATCTCCATCAAAATATTCATTTTATACAGAGAGGCTTAAAAGTTAATCAAATACAGTCAAAACTTTCATCTGTCAATTAAAAAAAAAACTTCTCATCTCAGGCCTGGATGAAGAGATGCTGAGTTTGGAAGCAGAGAACAAACATAAAGCTATACAAACCATGGATGGTCCTAGTTATCCCTGTTCCAAAAATCCACAACAAAAAGAAAATATTTGGGCAGAAACTGAACATATGCTGGATTCTGATGGGGATTATTTTATTATGTCATATTAAATTAAGCGTTCATTTCCGCATGTTTTGCTCCTATGAATTTAATAATAATATTGCGCATGCTCTCCTCGAGCTCCGAGGAAGTCAGAGCAGAGCAAGATGGAGAAACAGCGGAGGCTGTAGGTTTTGTTTTGCATAGGCGGTCTGGAACGGAGCGGGCGGAGCGGAATGGGGCGGTTACGGAGGATGTGGGATATTTCGGTTTTAGCCACTTTTACACTATGGAGAATTAAATTGGTGCAGCGAACTAGAGTTGGCCAGCACTTTAAACAGGATTGACATAACCACGCCCACTAACTAACACTTCTCAATAATTTATCAGAGACATTTCAGACCAAACTAGGGATACAGAGGCAAGAAGAAATAACACTTTATTAAAGGTTTTTCTTCTATTTTCTCAGTAAATACATATGCCTCAGAGTCAAACCACAAGAGAAAGCTTTATCTTGTCTTAATCAACCTGAAGTAGCCAATCAGGGGAAAGGGTTTCTATAGAAGCCACCCTAATCCCGCCCACTGATTGATCGATAAGGCTGATAGTTTTAATTGTTTGTTGATGAGTGCTCTGCCTGGTCACCACTTATGTGAAGCAATTAATTGTATATTTTAATGAAGACATTTTAAAAATGTTGTTTAATGTCCAAATTTTAAAGGCATATTTCATTATTTGATTGTAAATTCTATAAATTGTTTCTAAATGGATTCTTATATCATTTATTAAAGATCGATGCATATGACCAAAGATCAGTTTAAAACAATAATTTTTTATTGTTCCGGCTTTAACTACCATTATTGAATTCATGTTTAAAGTCGTAGGGAAATCATATTTAGATGATATATAAATATCAGACGATATCGTCACAAAATTTTGAAAATGTATATTTTAAAAAGAAATCCTGTTTTAAAATCTGTATATTTCTTTGTCGTTATCCCTTGCAGGCCATTTAGTTATACGTCAGCCTGAACACCTACATTCGGCCAATCATATATCAACGGTCATCTGTCAATCAATATTTTTCAGTCATAGCATCTTGATTCATATGTCGCAGCTAATTTACGCAATGGTTCAAATCTTGCTAATTGGTTAGCAAGATGCTTCTGAGAAACCGGCCAAAACCAAACTTGTTTACGAACCTTCCGCCATAACAATCCTGCCCCCTTGATGAACAACCAATCACATTCATTTTATTCACTTGTGTAAATTCTAGGGCTGCAACTAACGATTATTTTAAAAATCGATGAATCAGCCGATTATTTTTTCGATTAATCGATGAATCGGACAAAAAATATATTTTATATTAACCTCTTTATTCCAAAATAAACATTTTAGACAGAACAAACAAGCACACAAGTACAGGTTGCTCATTAACTGTACTGGTGCAATATGAAAAATAAATGTTTGTGTTAAAACTACGCAAACTTACATGAGAAATGTAGCTGTACATCCACAAAATATAGGGTACTTTGTTTCATAAAGCGCAAAAAAAGACATTTTTGTTTTTAAAAGCCCCTAAGGCACAGGTGTCAAACCGGTTCCAGAAAGGGCCGTGTGGCTGCAGGTTTTCTTTCCAACCAAGCAATATCACACCAGACTCCAGTCACCTCATCAAGTGAGTCCAATCTGAACAAGATGACTTGATGAGGTGACTGGAGTCTGGTGTGATATTGCTTGGTTGGAAAGAAAACCTGCAGCCACACGGCCCTTTCTGGAACCGGTTCGACACCCCTGCCCTAAGGGGTTCAAACAATAGGTCCCCCCATTTCAACAAATGAGTTTTTTTTTAGACTAGAAGAGTTCTGCCTTTTAAGACAGGAAAGTATAGCAGTTAAAGTTGCTACTTGAGAAAATACTTAACCATAGAGATAAAAATAGCCCTGTGATTCAAATTATAAATTGTATTTGGAATAAAAATGAGAGAACTAGGGGTGCTAAAAAACACATCCTCCAAAAACAGATGGGAATGTGGCATAAAATTAATTGACATATTACTGATCTTGCTGGATTTTATTCTGCTTTACTTCCATAAATTGCAGGATCTTCTTTACTTTATCTTTGCCAGAAGATTTAAACGCCTTGCCCTCATAATTTGCAAGTTAATTTATTTATAAAGAAAATATAAACGCTGCTTGAGCTAATTCAAATGAAATTAAAAGTAAAATAAGTAGCCAACCTTATCACTGTCTGTAACCTACTAACACGGTAAGGAAAGCATCAGATGAGCTACCTGAGAAACTAACGTTACGTTTCCCCACTTTAAAACGAAACAAACATGGTCGCTCACCCTGCTGATCAGCTCTCTTCACTGACATCGAAGGCTCCAACATGTTTTCTTTTCAGGTGCTGCATCATAACAGTGGTGCTTCCGTGCCATGTTAATTTGTTTTGACAAAAGTTGCATGTTACGACTTTTTTCGCTTTACAAAGCGCAGGCTATTTTAATTATTGTCATCAATTTGCGTCGTCAATCCCGGCGCATGCGCGCTTCATTTGCTGTCTGGACGCTGAGGGTAAAAATCCTGCAGCTCTGACTGCAGCGCTGAGAGGGACTCCTGCGGGAGAGGGAGAACGGGGTTGGGATGGGGGAGGCGCCCCACGGAAGAGTAGGAACGACACATGCTTTCACGTAAGAGTCTCCAAAAGCCGCCAGTGACACCATAAAAGGTCGCCAGATTTGTCGCTAGTCGCTTTTTTGACAAATAGTCGCTGGAGGGGTCTGAAAAGTCGCTGAGTTGGCAACACTGCACCCGCAGCGCTGACTCGCTCTGCCGTATTATTTTTTTTCTTCCCCCGTTTCAGTCAAGTGGATGTGATGACGGCGGCGGCGGATGACGCATTAATCACTTGACACAACTAATCGATGATGAAATTCGTTGCCAACGCTTTTAAAAGTCGATTTTTATCGATTTTATCGATTCGTTGTTGCAGCCCTAGTAAATTCGTGCACCACTCGGGAGAATTCGGAAATGCAATGGTTGGAACGGCAGCTTCCCTACGATTTTAACACCAGGAATCCAGTTTTAGATCAGAACTGATTCTTCAATCTTTTAATTCTTATATCTTGAGAATTGGATTCGCCCCTTACAATTTGAATGGATATCCAGCCCTATTCATTGGTACATTTCATTATTTGTTGTAATGTTTGTTATATTTAAGTATTTAATGGTACATTTGTTTTGTTTTTATGTTGAATTTCTTTATTTTAATGGTGCATTCACATTTATTTGTTTCATGATTAATCAACTTATTTAAGCTTGTCCCTTAAAAGTTCCATAGTAGACATTCTATCTTTGATTATTCTAGTAGGTTTAAGGTTGAAAAGCCAGACTTTCACAAGTAGGTTGTTGCACAATTGTGGTGAGAGGGGGTTTCTCTGTCCAGCTGTCTTACTGTCTTACTGTCTTGTTTTATAAGATTGATTAAATAATAATCAGATCATGTTTTATGATACTGAAACAAAGAATCAAGATATATTTTTAGTAATATTTTCCTCCAACTGAGCATCCATTAACTCCACCTAATGGCCACTTTAAAAATTACGGTTTTATTTGACTTTCTGATGCCTTTATAGTTCTTTATCTCCTCCAACAGCTTCCATTTGCCTTGATCCCAATCCTGACCTTCACCAGTCTGACCTCCATCATGAACGACTTTGCTAATGGGCTGTAAGTAAAGCATGTCCCCCTGATTCATTTGTTGTTCCCACAGTAACTATTGGATCGGTTCAGCATTACTGGAAGGGAACTGAAAGATGAAAGGCTAATTATAGTGTTTGGGTTACAGAAGTGAGATATTTGTGTTTTTCACAGAAGGTAAAAAGGTTATATTCTCTATATTCCCTCTTTATGCCAAACCAAAACATTGCTTTATAAATACTGTAAGTTTTTTTATGACTGTATTTTTCTGTTTTTATTGAAGGGCTTGGAAGATTTCAGGAGGCGTCGTCATTCTTCTGGTTTGCGCCATCAACCTATACTTTGTGGTGGTTTATGTGACTGCGTTGAAAAGTGTCCTGCTCTACGTAATCGCTGCCCTGCTCTCTGTGGCGTATCTGTGCTTCGTGATCTACCTGGTGAGTTGTTATAAATAATGTGAAAAGAACCACTGGTGGCAAAATTATTAGTTCTTCAACTACCATACTTTGTAGCAGTGGCGGCTCGCCAATAGAGGGCGCTAGGGCGCCACCCCACACCCAATGACCCTGATTAAGACATGAAAAAAATAAATAAATATATATGTGTATATGTTTTTTTTATACTTTAATTTTAAATTAAAATGTAAAATATTTCGAAATATATCTATATATATTTTTTAGATGTGTAATGACTTGTAAAACGTCATTCCATTTTTTGGCGGATTGGTGATGTATTTCCGCCCAGGGGCGCAAAAATCTTTTCCCCATTGACTCTAGTTAAAGGTTGTACATGGGCAATAGCTCCTCTGCAATACAAACGTATAGGATAGCGCCCCGAGCTGACAGGAAGTGTATTTGCTCACCACCTCTTGCCACAGCGCAGACGTTTTGCGGGTGATTGACAGGTCGAGACGCGGGAGCTGGAGACGCATTGGAGAGAGACAGAGAGAAATGGTGCAAGAAACGTCCTTTTTCAGGAGCTGCTTTAGCAAGAAGGCATGGCTAGCAGCATGTAGCTTTATTCTGCTTTCCCTGCCTCCTTTTTCAAACATTAGGTTCTGACCCAGCATGGATAAAGACAGGTAGAACTGATTTAAAGCACTTTTTAGTAAAGGCAAAGAAGAAATAACAATCTCGGATTCACATGGAGAATAATATAACATAGTTTACTTTTTCTAGATGTTTGTTGATTTGCATAGTTGCTCATAAATAAGCACATTCTCAGAAAATAGTTTTTATATATTAAAAAGTATAAAGGTGACGAATAGTTTCTCCAATATCAAACTGGTACATTATTTTTTTTTTAGGTTTGTGATACAATATTAGACCATGGAAAACACAGATTTGCCTTCACAAAGCATCAGAAGGGCAAGATTTATGTACAAAAAGAAAACATGTACATTTAATTTTTTTATATATATATATATATATATATATATATATATATATATATATACACTATATTGCCAAAAGTATTTGCTCACCTGCCTTGACTCACATATGAGCTTAAGTGACATCCCGTTCCTAATCCATAGGGTTCAATATGACGTCGGTCCACCCTTTGCAGCTAGAACAGCTTCAACTCTTCTGGGAAGGCTGTCCACAAGGTTTAGGAGTGTGTTTATGGGAATTTTTGACCATTCTTCCAGAAGCGCATTTGTGAGGTCGCACACTGATGTTGGACGAGAAGGCCTGGCTCTCAGTCTCCGCTCTAATTCATCCCAAAGGTGTTCTATCGGGTTGAGGTCAGGACTCTGTGCAGGCCAGTCAAGTTCATCCACACCAGACTCTGTCATCCATGTCTTTATGGACCTTGCTTTGTGCACTGGTGCACAGTCATGTTGGAAGAGGAAGGGGCCAGCTCCAAACTGTTCCCACAAAGTTGGGAGCATGGAATTGTCCAAAATGTCTTGGTATGCTGAAGCATTCAGAGTTCCTTTCACTGGAACTAAGGGGCCAAGCCCAGCTCCTGAAAAACAACCCCACACCATAATCCCCCCTCCACCAAACTTTACACTTGGCACAATGCAGTCAGACAAGTACCGTTCTCCTGGCAACCGCCAAACCCAGACCCGTCCATCAGATTGCCAGATGGAGAAGCGCGATTCGTCACTCCAGAGAACGCGTCTCCACTGCTCTAGAGTCCAGTGGCGGCGTGCTTTACACCACCGCATCCGACGCTTTGCATTGCACTTGGTTATGTATGGCTTGGATGCAGCTGCTCGACCATGGAAACCCATTCCATGAAGCTCTCTGCGCACTGTTCTTGAGCTAATCTGAAGGCCACATGAAGTTTGGAGGTCTGTAGTGATTGACTCTGCAGAAAGTTGGCGACCTCTTCGCACTATGCGCTTCAGCATCCGCTGACCCCGCTCCGTCAGTTTACGTGGCCTACCACTTCGTGGCTGAGTTGCTGTCGTTCCCAAACACTTCCATTTTCTTATAATACAGCTGACAGTTGACTGTGGAATATTTAGGAGCGAGGAAATTTCACGACTGGATTTGTTGCACAGGTGGCATCCTATCACAGTTCCACGCTGGAATTCACTGAGCTCCTGAGAGCGACCCATTCTTTCACAAATGTTTGTAAAAACAGTCTGCATGCCTAGGTGCTTGAATTTATACACCTGTGGCCATGGAAGTGATTGGAACACCTGATTCCAATAATTTGGATGGGTGAGCAAATACTTTTGGCAATATAGTGTATATAAAGTGTTTTCATATTTTTTTTTTGTTGGCATTCATATAAATATAAATATACTGGCGTGGTAACTTAGTATACGTTTGTTTGTTTGTTTTTTCGTTTTTATTTTGAATTTATAGCCCCCCCCCCCCCCCCCCCCCCCCCCGGAGAAAACGCCACCAGCCGCCACTGCTTTGTAGTATGATAGTTGGAGTTGACAGAACTTCCTCTTCTCTACATCTAGAGAAGAGAGGGAGCTCTGATCTTTTCTTCCTGCACAGTCTTCCAAATTAGTCTCAGTCTCAGCTCCTTGATCAGATTTTCTCGTCTTTAACTTCAAAGGTTTTCTGTTGGACCCAGGGAGGATTTTTTCCCCCTTTTTTCTGTTTACCAATATGGATAGTTTTCCTGTAGAAAAACCACACAGATGATTTTGGTTTTAGCTTTAAGACAAAAGCCTGTTGATTTAAAACCTTCTGGTGTTTAAGAGATTTTATGATGTTGCTCTCCCAAAAGTTATCAGGCCCAAAGTTTCACTAGGGGCTTTTCCACAGATTTGTCAATTCAAGAATATTTACCCTTTCAAAGTAAGCTAAACTTTAGCCTTATATGAACAATATATATATATATATATATATATAAACTAGAGGGTGTTAGCTTTCAAATAATGTATTGCACATGTAATTTGAGCTTACAGTTCCTAAGTTATTCGCTTTTTCATTTGGGTATTTAAAATAGGCGAGGATTACCCAAAATGAGGTGGATGTTAAGAGGTTAAAGTCGTAGGGAAATCCTATTTAAATGTCAAATCATTCTATATTTACAATATAGTCTGGCTAAACATAAATTTAGAAAATTTATATTTAAAAAAAAATAATTCCTGTCTTAAAATCTGTGTTTTTTCCCGTTATCTTATGCAGGCCAGTTAGTTATACGTCAGCATTTACACCTAAATTCGGCCAATTATATTAAATGTTTCATAGCTTCTTGATTCAAATGTCGCAGCTAATTTACACAAAGGCTGAAATAAGAAATAAGAATTATTTCCTTTCCCAGTGAGTTGCGTCCCAATGTTCACGGGGATGGACGTCTGTGTCTTCAGCAGGCGTAGAGCTAACAGAACTGGCAGCGTTGTGAGGCAAGGGCTCAAACATGTACGGCTGGAAGCCTTCTACACCAAACCAAGCTTCTGGCGTCCTTTTCCACAACATCTTCATCCCCGCTTTCCTCCTCTAAATAAAAAATTAATGATGGAGGAGACTCATCCACGACCTCTGATACTAAACTCTCCTCCTCTTGCATGTTTCCACTGTCCATAGCGTTCCTTGACAGCGTCGTTTCTAAGTCACCAATTTAGTGCTACTTGGTCCCAGTGGAATTTCCCTTTGGGAACCTGCTAGCAATAAGTTGCTAACTGGTTAGCAAGAGGCTTCTGATAAACCAGCCACAATCAAACCTGCTTACAAACCTTCCGCCACAACAATCCCGCCCCCTGGATAAGCAACCAATCATATTCACTTTAATTACTCACTTTTTTATGCCAACAGTGTTTGAAAGGGATTTATATTCTATGTGAAAGGATTGGTTTTTAAATTAAAGGCTGTATTTTCCCATAACTATAGGCGTTTCTCAATTCACTAGAACGCGAGTACGTACTCGCATTCTAGTGAAGTCCGTTCTTGGCGAGAAAGCAGGAAGATCGGACTTGACGAGAACGGGAGCACACAAGCACGTATGTGTATTGGAACAGAAGCGTACTCGTGACGTCATCACATGCAACGTTCTTTAGCATTTCTTTAACAGTCAAAACTATTTATTCCCTACACAAAACATTTTGAAAACAATATTTTTAATTTCTAAAGCTTAAAAAACATAAAAAAAATTACCAAACCGCAAAAAAACGGCATCAGAACGAGCGGTAGTTCACACATAACTAGACCGAGAGAAGTGCACTACAGACGGGGTAAATTTAGCCCTGGCTGCGGTTACCCTCGGAGGTCTGCTGGTCACTCTGGTCTGCTCATCGTCGGACTTTTTTTTTTTTAATTTCGCACTAACTCTGTAAACAGACCACACAGGGAGGCTTAAATGTATAATGTTATCGCCTCAAACGATTTCAAAACGTACTTTTGAAGAACAACAGCAGCAGAAAAGGGAATGTTTAACTTAACACTGTGAGCCCTGTCTGGAATCAAGCTGCGGCCGCGGGGCATTCTGGGGAAGCGGTCAGTCTGAAGAACGCACAAGTCTGCTCTGATGCATGCTCGATAAAGAGGGCGGGGCGAGAACAACATCCGGGGATTTGTTGCGTTCTCGATCTGGCGTTCTCGAGAATTGGAACGGTACTCGGGCTGAGGCTGATGACCTGTCACGAG